>JAVJGG010000017.1:7728729-7748631 GCA_035590195.1 Aviceda cuculoides | reverse complement strand
GGGGGGTTGCATCTGCCATTCCAGGGGGGGCTCCTGCCTTCCTTGGCAGACACCTGTCTTTCAAACCAAGACAACAACCAAGGCACCCAACAGGGAGGACTTCTAACAAAACACAAGGGTAGTGACTTTTCTTCTAAACCAAGGAAATTCGTCTTCATAGTAACAACGTTTCTAGAATACCCACTGTGAAGATGTGAGTTCAGTTTCTTCCTTAGTCTGCACGAGGTCAAACCCCCATCTTCTTAATTCCCCAAACTGCATTCTGAGCAGCAGGCTGTGAGGCAGTTTGGAGCAAAGGCACTTTCTTTGTTAAGACGCTCCACAAGTTTTATCCAAACACCCTTTCACATAAAATTCCTGCAGGTGTTTGGCCCAGGGACTCTAACTAAGCTCCCTCATTCCAGGTAAGTGCCTGGATCACGAGGTTGCAACACACCCGTTCTTGTACGTGAAGAAGTCCTTCTTTTCTAACCAGCCCTCCCCAGGCAACCTGTGAGTGTTCCATGAGAAGGCCGTAAGTTACAAAAAGAGGAGGAGTGCATGCCAGTTTATTTATCAGCCCTAAGTCTTCTCCTTCCCGAGCAGGCCAACTGTTATGGAATTGAAGGTGAGCAGTAATGTCTCCCACTTCCACATTATGGAAGGAAAGAATAAGGCTGCTCGCTTCTATGAAAAGAAAATCTGAATTTGTTTTTCAGAAGGTGGTTTTAAGCTCTGAATGAGAAATGAAAGAAGTGCCTTTCTACTGCCTGTACTCAGATACACTAAACACAAGAAAGGAGAAGCGTTTGAGATTTTTCCTCATGCTTTGCATTTTGGTTGCTAACTAAAGGGACCTTTTGTGTCCTTTTGGATGCTACTCTGAAGGAGCTAACTCTCCTAAATGCCTTTTATGGGGAATTTAGGGTCCTACCTAGGGTTCTGGAGTTCACTCTCAGGATCAGATCCATAAAATGTAGTAAGTTTTAGGTACCGGGTGATTTAATAAAATTGGCCCTCAGTGACTAATGTAAGATATCACACTGAATCAGTAGCAGAACAATTAAAAGATACCAAATTTCCTGAACCTGGATGTGCTCCTCACAGCAACAGTGCATGAAATTTGCAAAAGAGACTCATCATTCTCTGTAATAGTTATAACCAAATCAGCAGCCAGTGACAAATTTAAATTAAAAGATCCAGACCTTGTCGGCTCGTTGTTCTTACAAAAGGAAATTCATATGGTAATATGCAGTCTATCTCCTCTGTGGATAGAAACTGCATATACAAGTATTCACATTAACATCTAGAACAGGAGGAAGGCCTTTTTAGACATTATAAATATCAGTACTCATCACTATATGCAAGTAGATAATTAGGGTAATTATTACCAATTAGCAGCTGCAAGCCCTGCAGATGGGAATTTCAGGGACTGGCAACTATTGTAACAAAGCATTTTTGCAAGCTGCAAAGCCCTTTTCATGTTTTGGAAAATACACATTTAATGACCCTCATACATGCTGTTAAATATTTTTGTTAATATTTCAAAATAAAATTCTTTCCTGCACTAGTGTAATACTTCTGCTTTTCTTTAAAGCTATGTTGGGGTCCAAGATAGCCTGGATTTGGAAAGATTTTTCCAAGTATTTAACCTATCAGCTAAAGTAAATGACGAACCAGGCCGAAATGGGACTCAAATTTTGCTTTTATTCTTAGTCCATGAGGAAAAACAATGTCAAGGGCCCTTTCGTCGGCTTTTGAAGACAGCATGAGGACTCCAGCTGTTTTCCTAGGCTCTGCATGAAACCTTCTGAGAGAACACATTGTCAAATTTGCTTGCCAGGCTCCAGAAGCATTCTCCCTGTGTTCATTGTATTCTGCTCCTTTGAATGGCTCCAGGGCAAAAAAATACACATATTTTAATTGTGAATAATGTTTTTTCAACCATAAAGGCTTCTGTGATAGCCAACGAGCTACCCTGATTAGAAAGAGATTCTTGGTGCATTTGTATGTACTCTGAGTATATCACAGGCACAAAGGGAGCAGGGCTTCTTCAGTTTTTAGCTTTTATGTGAATTCATCTAGGTTATGAATTCAGAAAGCAAAATAAATGTAATCAGCAAAAATAGTAAGGCAAGTAACTGTAACATTTGTCCTCATGAAGCTCCTTACCAGAGTCAAGAAACTTACTTTTTTAGATACATTAATGTGAAAAATCAGTCATTCCTATCTTTTAAAGTAAGATTTCAACTTCAATCAACAAATAAGCCTGTGTTTACTCATTTAAATCCAGTCCTTATCTAGTTATTTGAACACAGAACTTCAGGCAAAGTTGAGAAACTAATCATTTTTTACATTTGAGTAAGTAAAAGGTTATTGATCAATGTCTTTTTCAACTTTCTATTTAATTATCTTCAAGCTAAAATGAAGGAAAGAAATTTCAAGCCAAAATAATTATTCTATGAAAAAAGTTATGAGGTTTTTGAAAAAAGAATGTTAAGACTGAACATAATAATTCAGCTTTAGTACAGAAAATTGAACAGTATAGCTTGCAGTGGGCCCATGTAGATGCCAGTAAATGCTTTCTCAGCATTTTGAATTTGTTTTTTAGCTATGCTGACATACAAGCAATAAAGAAGATTTAAATGTTAGAGTATGTTTTTATTATATTTATTTATTCTTCTTAATATAGCTCTCTATTCAGAATTTTACAGTTAATAGTGTTACCAGCTGTAGATAAGAAAAAAAAAAAAGCTTAAGAAAATATATTTATTTTGTATATTTTAGGAGTCTGGCTGTTACAGGTATCACTACCTGTAAATACCTTTTAGGTTTCCTAGAATCTCAAAAAACCTTCCTCCAACATTAATCTTGTACATACTCAGGCTTAGGAAAGAAATGAGGATGATGTATCACATTTACAGACTTCAAGTTTGGGAAGATTTTTCATGCTCTCTTTCCAATCACCATTCAAAGCTGAATAATATCAAAAGTTTGTTTGTTTGCATGATCTAACCCATATTCCATTTAGATTCATGCTCTGTCCTATTACTTCATATAAGATTGTAACTCATAATTTTTTCCCTGATATTTGTCTCTAACATTTTTGTGATCTGTGCAATCTGTTTCATCTCTTTTTATCTGACTTCATCTTCGGTCTCTCTTTTTTCTCTCCTGAGCTTGTTTCTTTAACTTAATATCTCTATTTTCACTTGTTCACCCCCTTTAAAAACTTCGTTTCCCCCTTAATCCTTTTTTGTGACTGAAAGCACCAGAACTGTTCACCTGGTGTGTGGCTAATTTGTGTATCTTGAAAGGGCAGTAAAGATGACAGGCAGATCGTTAGTTATGTAAATCCAATCTCCAAGACTTCTGAAACCACTGGGAACATTTGCTTCAGCTCCACAGTGAACTCTGTCTGTAGAAGGTCTCAAATATGTTTGACTTGAAAGTCTTTATTAGACATCTGGCTTTGCAGAAACTCCTTAATATAGGTTTAACTGGAAGTTCAGCTTTGTAGTATATTGGTAAATAACGCCATCGTACTGTTTAATACATATGAAGTCATTATGTTGATAACGGATTTGATGCTGCCAAATGCATCAGCCCTCATCCACTGATGTACTCTATCACATCCTTCTTTTTAACCATGAGTCATTATAATGGATTTCAGAGAGTTGCTTATATCCTTTCAGTTAAGTAAATGCTTAAGTGTGTTTCTGGATTAGGACCAGAGGACTCAGCACCTTGGAAGATTAAACAAAAAGCAAAGAATCAGCAATACTGGCAGTGTCAGGCTTGCTGGGTTTATTCGTAAGTCTTAAAACTAGGCTGATTTCACTTTGGATTGGAAAATCTACTCCTGCTCCATTCTCTGCCAATTTGTGGTGCAGAGAGATATCCATCCACCAGCTGTGGATTATCTGACTACCAATCTTACTATTTGAAAACCACCTCAACTGCATGAAAGCAGCCTCAACCAAATGTATTAATAATTAACTGGCTGCATTCCTGATATGTTACAGCCTCTATGAACTATTTTGCAGTTTCCAAATAAGAAAAAAGATAAATTGCCACATTTGCTTTTTTTTCAGAGGAGTTTGCCCTCAATCGGAATCCTATCCATTGATGCCAAAATCACAGCTTAGTTTAACTTAAATACTTCATTCACCTTCCTGAAAAGCAGCCAAAGCCCCATATAAGGAGAGTTGGTAGAAAACTCTGAAGTGCTCAGCTTTCAATGATTTCTAGGTCTGAGACATCTGATCAACTTACTGTTTATCAGCTGAAAATCTCTGTGCAAACTTTTAAGAGGTTAATCTAAGTTACTTCCTGCAATTTAGAGCATGTCTAGAGATAGATACTGCAGCTCAGCTCACAAACTGTGACTAGATTGTTCCTTAGGTTCCAACATTTATAAACTGAAAATTTCCAATCTTGAAGTTGGAATTAAATTGCCAAATCATTTGGGGACCTTAGCAATTTATTTCTAAGTGGTCTGTTTCTGAAGAATAAAAAAATCATGACTTGTCTTTGTAAAATGAAAAATTGAAGGAAGTATTTAAATATCTGAAAATAATTATACACATTTCACGTGTGTGTTTTATGGTCTCCATTAGGTACCTCAGGATGAATGGGGAGGATACCCACCTGGTGGGAAAGATGAAGAGATCCCCTGCAGAAGAATGAGAAGTGGGAGCTATATTAAGGCCATGGGAGATGAAGAAAGTGGAGACTCTGATACCAGCCCCAAGACATCACCAAAATTAACGGTTCGACCAGAGTCATTATTAAAATCCATTGGACAAAGACCACTGGGAGATCATCAAAAGTAAGTTTCACTATACCATGTTATACACCTTTCTGAAAGTTGCCGTGACTTGGGTAATTTTTCTTTGTGTCTTACTGGTAGTGGTCAGTATCCATGACAAAATATGATACTATAGTTAAAAAGCTAACTTTTGTGTCTTTATTTTAAATTAGCTACAGTTTCCTATTATTACTGGATGAAAAACTGCCATCCTCCTCCATCATGTAAAAAATCTGCTACTTCAAAAGAGTTTGTAACGTTTACTGAAGGAAATATATCCATATATTTATCAGAAGTTTAAACTTCTGACTATTTCTTCTCTAGAAGGATTGTTTTGTTATAAGTCTTTGTTATTTCATTGTTTTCTCTGAAATAGAAAATACACTCTATTCTATACTAGGTATAATAACAAATATATAATTGTATCATATATTTGACATCTTCCACCTTTTTTATCAGTACAATGCTTTATGTATCAGCTAAACTGTATCATACTCATTTAAACATATTGTGGAGGGGTTTGTTTGACTGAGTTTTTTTTTCATTCATACTACCTACAATATGTCCTATTAAATAACTAAAGCAAATTTTAAAACTATGGGAAAATATGCAGTTATATATGTTTTCCAATAGATCTTTATATTTCTCTCCTTTTTATTCTTTCAATATATCATTTTAGAACTAAATTGTAAGTATACTTCTGAAGACAGATTCAAAGTGGTAGCCTGATTTCAAGTCTGAAGCTTCTATTAATGTGACTGAGTGTTTTTCACGGCTCAGAAAATTGATCTTTTTGCCTAGGAGAAATATACAAAATGAAGAAATTAAGAGTGAAACCTTTGATCAAAGGTTGTTTATTGTTCTGTAGGTAATACCATGTATAGTATACCACAGCGACGTGCCTTTTCATAAAATAAAATAAAACAAAACAAAAAGCTTAGGCAAAAAATCCTTTTGGCTTAATTAAATTGAATTAGTTAGCTTGCAATCTGGAAGAAAACCATCGACTTTCACTATTACTGAAGAGAGCAATTTAGAACTCTATTGTTTCATATAGCTTTCTCACACATCTCTGTAGGCTCAATTCAGATGCACAAAGGTGTCTGTACCATGAGCTGCTCTAAGATTTCTGAGATACCATGAAAAAAGACTGACAGGTCTCCGCTCTTGATTGGCAACTAAAATCCAGGCAGGATACCTTATGGCATCTCAAAGGGTGCCAGAGACCTATGTTTAGGCAACTGAGTCAAATTCTGAATGTGAATCTGGAGGATTTGCTAGAATATTAGGTCCAAAGATGAAATTTGCTGGCAGCCCTGTACCTGGCTGATTTCCAAAGGTGAAAAGATGAGCTCTTAATGACAGTGGTTGAAAGCAACATTTGAATTTTTGATGCCCTCAGTCATCGTATCTGTGCTGAAGTTTAGGTTTGAGTCATGCTGGCTACATTGACTGGTTCAGTCTGAATTTGTGAAAGTCCCTGAGAAACAAAGAAGGTGGTTAATTTTGAGCTTTTACTTGTCAGTGGGAGTAGGGGTCTTTCAGGATGAGGAGCCCGTAATTTCTCAGCCATGGCGGAGACATATGTTGTGAATTCTTCAGTCCTAGATTTTCTACTAAATGGCTCTGAAAGCTGTGGGTCCTGAAAAAGGGTGGTTATCCTCATGGGATAAGATGTGCTAAGGGAGGGTGAACTATTGTCTGTGGCTTGTTAAGAGTGACCCTTCTGAAGGCAACAGGGAAAGAGGAGATAGTCGACTTTCTTAGACTTCCCCACATCAACCGGCTGTCTTCCGGCTGGTAAATCAAACATTTCCAGAACACAGACCTGAGTACGGAAACCTGACCGTGTACACTGAGAAGGTTTTGGAGTGGTCCCTGGCAAACTTGTCACCTGGGTCTATTAGTGCTGTTCCACCCACTGCCCAGCCGTGTTCTGGGCATTGGTGTAGGCCAGGGCTCATTCCCAGGAGGCAGCTTGGATGCAGCCATCCTGTTTTGGAGGGTATGCTGTATCTATTCTAGTACCGCAAACAAAACCTTTTCTCAGACACTGTTATAACTTTCCAAGTGCTTAGACCAAATAAAATATATTCTATTCTGTTCTTTGTTTTCGGCTATGGTTGGGTCTCCTACAAGTGAATGTAGGTAACAGCCCAGATTTTCCAGTGAGTGGCAGGTCTCAGTGCCTGCCCTAGACCACTAAAGCTTATAAACAGATCCAGACAGCATCTAGACACATGTATTCAAACGAAGAATGTGTTTCAAGGAAAAAAGTCTTTCTGATCTGTTAAATCCTGAAGGCAGGTGTTTATTAGTAGGTCAGTACCAAATGTTGTGTCTTCTGTCAGTTTTCTATGTATTTCAAATACACTGCTCAAAATATAATTGATTAAAACACGAGCGTGATGCTGAGGCAGTATGCTGCGGTTGACAACTGTGCCTGTTCATGGTCCCAAAGGATTTAATGGCATAGTTACCTCTAAATGCAGTCAGAAAAGGAGGAAGCTTTTTGTAATACTGTGAAATATTAGGGGCTCTGTCGAGAATTTGTCGCAAACACTGCATTAGGAATAATTGAGCAGCCAGGCTGCTGCTGACAGATATCTTTTAAATCCTCGGTTTTCCCTTAAACTGAGGGGCAGCACCTTGAATCTGCCATCCTAACATCACATTTTTTTCCAGTGAACCTCAGGCAGAAATGTAACAACTATTCTGGTTCTTGTATGTCTGTCTTACAAAAATCTGCAAATTTCAGCAGTCCTAAAGCAGACAGAAAATTCCTTGTCTCACAGGAATACAAAGTGCTGATCCTAAACGTGGGGTTTCACCACAAGGCATCTACTCCCAGTAAGTCTCTGTCTCCCTGTCGCTGTGGTTACCTTTTATGTCTGGCAGATTTCTGTGATGGATGTGGCAAGGGATGATGGTTATGGAGCCTTCCTTCCTCCTCCGGCACAGCTGGGTGATCCCCATTGCATGCCGAGTACCCTTTGTACCACTGAGCACGCTGCCAAGCCAGAAGCCAAGGGTTTGAACAGCATTCCTGCAGGTATAGCAGGGCTGAATAGCATTTCTGGCATGTATTAAGAGAAATTATGTAATTCAAGATGTCAGCTCCATTAGCTGGCTTTTTAGATTGTTTACTAGGATGGAGGCAGCTAATGCACAGAAATAAAATGAGGCTTATACTCCCTTAGTCTTCTGCTTGGGTGGCAGGATAGCTCAGAACTGGGGTCTGACAGAGCACCAGTAAACCTGTAATAAAAACTGAATATTGAGAGCTTTGGTGGTATAAAATACGCATTGGCTGCAAAACTTATGTACGTAGGTTTCATAAGAATAAGCCTAGTTTTCTATCACTATCCTGAATGGGACAAAATGAAAATTAGAAAAGCTTTCACTTAACCTTCGACAGACCTTTGACATGTGTGCATGTTTCTCCTCTGAGTTTTATCAGGCATCTTTGCAAGGAGTTTTTTCCCCACTTAAATTCTGTTTCTACTTTGACAAAAGTAAGCCCCTTTTTGTCGGTTTGTGTTGCTCAAAGATTCAGCAAATTGAACATTAAAAAATCATAAACAATAAAAATGCATATTTGTATCTGAATAAATTATTTTATTTAATGACATACAAATAGGTATATGTAACTGATTTAGCAGAAACATTAACATTCTGAAATAATTTCTTTTCAGTTACTGTTGGACAGGAGTATATTTTACTCCAAGTGGGAATAAAAAAGAAAAAAAATCCTGCTGGTTTACGCAGGTGGCAGAAGCGGGGCACATATGCAACCACTGCTATCTGATCACCACCTCTGTCAAACTGCCAGCACAGCCGGCACGACCGCCAGCCCGCTCTCAGCCCAGGCCACCCAGCTCTTTTCTAGGTAGTGCCCAGGCATGTTTCAGGGACTAGCCCTGGTGCGTGCAGCACTCTATAAGATAAGAAAGTTTAACCATACAGGTCAGTTGGCCAAAGGGTCAGGTAATGGAACTAGCTTATTTCTGAGTATAGCCATAGCCTAAGTGACTCAAAATTTGCTGGATTTTTCAAAAATTGAATGTCTAGATTACTCACTGAAGATAAATGCATTTCAGCTCTTCATTTCTGTTTCAAACAACTGAATAGTATGTTGCACTACTTAGTCCTATAACATCAAGTTGAAGGCTAGTGTAATTTATTATTATTATGAAATTGCATTTGAGTGAAATATAATGCAGTAAGGCTTGCTGTGGTGGAGACAGGATACGTGTTTGAATCTGCTTCCTTTCCAACTTTTTGCTTTCTTGGAACAGGGCCAGCAATCCCATTTATTGTGGAAATTATCTTGACTCCCAGTAGTCCCAGGAGAAAAAAAAATGTTAAACTTTTTAAAATTATTTTTTAATTTTACATTATGATTAAACATGCCAAATAATTTGGATGTCAGTTTTTGTATCCTATGAACAAATATAGGGCCTGCGGAGATGAAGTGCAAGCCCTTTCAGTTCAGTCCATTATTTTCTGCCATGCTTTCATGCTACTGGGGATGGAGTTAAACTGTGCTGGAAGGTAGTTTGCAGAAGGTAGCTTGTAGAAGGTAGGTAGCATGCTGTTAGGAATTTTCAATTACAGTAAGGGTCAAAACAGCTGAACATTTTATGGAACTTGTAGCTGAAACAAAGAGAATGTCTGTCCTAAATAAGTTTTGTGTGATCCTGGAAGAGAGACTGACCCACATGATTTGTAAGAGTATCCTTCCAACCTGGTAAATGTCATTTCTCTGTATTTGTGACAAAAACAACCAAAGCTGAGAGATGGAAGCATCAGAGACACTATGATCCAGAAAGGAAAGATGAAAAGAAAATAAGAATTTGGGACTATGTGATAGAAAAACAATTCTATGACTGAAGATAATATTCCAGTTGTTTGATGTCTCTCATTTTCAGGAAAAGAGTACTTAATATACTGATCATGTAAATGAACAGGATAGCACTGTAGAAATGACAAGTTCCATTTTCAGTATCTCCTTTTTGAAGTATCACGAAAGACTCTGAAAACTGTCTAACCATTTAGTCAAAAGGGATGTCAACAGCATTCAGCCCAAAGTTAACACACTGTATTTGAAGATCATACTGGTATCACTCACACAAATGAATAGTTGTGCTGTGCTGAAGTTTTCCATTATGCTCTGAAGTGACTCATGAGAAACTAGATGCTACAAACATGACGATGAAATAGGTTAGGCTACAATATAATAAAATCAGTGACAGCAATGTGTACTTTCGTTTTGTGAACTTCTAATGACAGACTTTACTGTGGCAGCTGGTAGTCCGGATACCTTAGGCTGACGGGTGAGCAGACAGGTAGCAGATGGGAACAGATAGGTAGTTCAAAAATGTAGTGTTTCAATGAGGAAGGAAATCTGCCATAGCACAAATTATTTGGTGGACTACCACAGTACAGTACCCGTGGTACTTTGATTTGTCTTGGCTATATTCTCCATTTAACTCTCTGCCAGTTTTTGGCCCCTGTATGGAAGTGTGTCTCGAACTCTGAGTAATGGTCACAGAGAAAGCAGCTGTGCTTCCCTCAAACGTTTAACACCGTCGCATCGGATGTTATTAAAGCCCATAGCACACTTGAAGAGCACAATCAATGCATGTCTGTATTTCAGCCACTCTTCTTCACAGTCCGATATATCAAAGCAAAACCCACTTTATTCAGTATTTTAAGATAATATGCCTAAGTAAGACCTGAAATGGTTGACATGTTTTCTGGGCTTATGGTAAACCAGATCAAAGGAGTGATCTGAATTAAAAATAATGTTTCCCTGCTCTTCCCCTTTTCAGAGTGAGAGATTGCATCTTTCTGTGGCCATACTAACTTATGGTGATTTAAAGAATATCTGCACTATGACCCAAGGCGTGTCCACATGTTCTGGTCTGCAGACTTTTATTATGGCAACAAAAACTTAGGCAAAGCACACAGTAAGGGGGTTAAACTGCAACAAGAAGATCTGACAGCACTTAACGGCCAGAGCCGTTGGCTCAGCAGGAATCATGGAACAGCACGGGCTCCTCCATATGTGGGAAATCTCCATTAAAAAAAATTCTTATCATTTGTGCTAACCATAGCATACTGTCATGGTTTAACCCCAGCCAGCAGCTAGGCCCCATGCAGCCACTCGCTCGCTTCCCCCCAACCCAGTGGGATGCGGGAGAGAATCAGAAGAGTAAAAGTGAGAAAACTCCTGGGTCGAGACAAAGGCAGTTTAATAGGTAAAGCAAAAGCCACACACACAAGCAAAGCAAACTCAGGAATTCATTCCCCACCTCCCATGGGCAGGCAGGTGTTCAGCCATCTCCAGGACAGCAGGGCTCCACTATACGTAACCATTACTTGGGAAGACAAACACCATCACTCTGAATGTCCCCGCTTCCTTCTTCTTCCCACAGCTTTATAAGCTGATCATGATGTCCTATGGTCTGGAATATCCCTTGGGTCAGTCAGGGTCAGCTGTCCTGGCTGTGCCCCCTCCCAACTCCTTGTGCCCCCCCAGCCTCCTCACTGGTGGGGTGGGGGGAGAAGCAGAAAAGGCCTTGGCTCTGTGCAAGCACTGCTCAGCAATAACTAAAACATCCCTGTGTTATCAACACTGTTTCCAGCACAAATCCAAAACACAGCTCCATACCAGCTACTGTGAAGAAAATTAACTCTATCCTAGCCAAAACCAGCACATACATTTACAACATGAGAGTGAAAACCAAATGAGAAGTTTGGAAGCACTGCATGAGACCAAACCTCTCTCTTTTCATCCATTTTTGCCCATGACAGTGCCAACACCATATTGTTTAGTGATGGACAAATTCGTGGGTATTCCTCCAAGAGAAATACCACTTTGGTAAGTATACAGGAAGAAGTCTTGATATTGCAGGCTGTAGGTAAGTGTGCACGTGTGGAGGAGTGGGTGTGCTCCAAAAACATCATAGATTGAGAGTTTAAGCACAGCTTCCTTGCTAGAGAAATTAATGTCCTATTTCAATGCTCCCCATTGCTGCACACCAGTGATGCAAGCCTTCATTAATTTTTAAGGGTAAATTTTTAAGGGTAAACTTCAATTCACCATTAACTCTTCTGCATGTTTAAATTAGGAATGGTTTTGAAGCCATTCCTGAGAAATATTTTCAATAGAAAAGATGGGAAAAATGACTGGAAAAGTAACTCTCATCTTTTATATGCTTTTTATTTATCTTTGTTTTTTCCTCAATCTTCTGACTCTAAAAAGCCTCATTACACACTTCATTAGTAGCTTTCTGAAGCCCTATAGTGTAGTAGCATCTACTCAGAGTCTCTGAGGGGTGAAATTGGAGATTTACTGAGGAGAGTTTGAGGGCTAATTACAAAGCCTTATCAACTAATAGTGCAATCAGTGGGCCACTGGCACAGTGATAGTGTTCTCTGCTGCAGTCAATGGGATCTGGGTTAGATTAGTCCACAGGGTTAAGAGGGAATGCTGATGAAGGGCAGCTAGTCATCTGGCTACCTAGGAAGTATCTTTTACAGGGCCAGAAGATGATCCCCATCCTTTCTTCCTTTGCAGAATAATAGGAAATGCTCTGAAGCACTGTTAGGCACCTTGTTCTCTTAAAAGTAGCATAGTGTGAAACCCGGGGAGTAATTGAGCCCACATCTCCTGCCTCGTTGTAGCAAATACCAGCTTTATGTTGTAGGGCTGCAATGTATTACCCTCAATTAGGGATGGAAAGGGGTTCCGAAGGCTCTGAGCAAAGTGCGGGGTCTTCTCAGGAATAAAACAGGCTTTTGTCAGAAAGATGCAATTGTGTGGTGGATCACAGTGAAAATACAGTAAGATCAGGCCAGTGTCACAAGCACAGATACTGAGATCCAAGAGAAAATATGTTTCTGGTGCTTATTCATTCCTGCTTTCAACAAATATGTTAGTTTTACTTTTCATTTGAAAAGGATCAAGGGCTACTTTTCTCATTTGTTTAGTCTTTAATAAAAACTAAATGAGACTATAAATTATGTGCGTAGAAACACTTCTCTTCTTCAGGCAAGGATTTGAAAATTAAGATGCTTTTGGTTAAAAAGGAGAAATCCTGTATATATTTTCACTTCTTCCAATTCAGCTCTATTTTTTCCCCAGAAATTACATAGTCTCATTAATATCTTCAACTTCAGCATGAGAAGGTGACTTATTTGCTTAAGACCTATTGGCTTTAATGGACTACACGGTCTGTAGTCTACATTTGTTCTGCCTAATTATGATTTTTGGCATGTGTACATGCATATGTACCAAAAGCAAAGAAAAGAAAAAAAAAAGTGATGCTGTAATGGACTGATGGTCTGTAGTTTACATTTTTCTGCCTAATTATAATTTTTTGCATGTATATATACCAAAAGCAAATAAAAGGGAAAAAAAAGTGAGATAGCTTCCTGAAGAAAATGGTCAATATTCCGTAAAGGGATTTAGGAACATACATCCAATATTTGAGTTCTGCTTAGATCCTCAGATCCATTTACTGAACTGCTACACAATGCTTTAAATGCCTCTAACTTTTTGCCATAATATCTGCCTCAGTTTTGTTGTTGCTGACCAGTTTGCTGCCTACTCTCCAGGGCAAGCTCAAAATAGGATATTGGAACAGGACTTTTAGGATTAGCTGTATGTGCACAACTGTCACCTCTTACAAACAAGAACTCTGAGTTTGGACTTCCCACATCAGACTTTTTTTAATATATGCACATTCTGCACGATTTGGAGTACAGGCTTGATTAAGTCTACAGCCTCTGTATCTTTGCAACGAGTGATCAAACCACCAGACTGTTTAACTATTCTGGATGATTTCCTCTCAGTCTGTTCTGGTTCATGTACAAAATCCCTAAAGACTTACTGATGAGAAAGGTTCTTTCCTACCAGTGATTAGTAGGCATTTCATAAGGACGGGAGCACCAGTCTCCACCTCTTCCCTAACATATTCCTGTAATAAATCAAATGTTCAATATCTTTCAGGCACCTTTTTTAAAAAAGGCTATGGGTCAATGATGAAAAATATAGGCATCTTAAAAATTTAATTTGGCCCAAATTCTCATATCTATCGCTGATCAAAGAGAAGCTCCAGTTATAGCAAAGACTAGAAAAGAAATTCTTCGCTACAGATAAATTCACCAGATTTATGTGTACTTTCAGTTTTTTCGAAGGACCAGACTAACTGTGCTATTCCAAAGGGAGAATCAGACTTAATGTCTATACTCTGAGTTCCCCGATGGGCTGTGTGCAGGCACAACTGTGCCCCTTTGCAGAGCTCTGTTGACTTCAGCAGGGGTCCAGAGAGACACAGTATGACTTGCAGCTGCTATACAATGGCACTGCTAGCTAAGCTTAATTGTTAGATTCTGGTCGATGAGTTATTTCACATACCTACAAAGACATAGTTAAGATAGATCCAGATAGAGAAATGAATATCCATTGAAATGCAAATCTCTCAATAAAATAGGTTTTGATAACTTATGCTACCTTGCTAATCCTAATGCGCCTCCCTTTTCGGTGCCCAAGATGAATCCTTTTACAAATTTTATCTTTTTGTCCCAGAATGATACTTCTGAATTGCATATACTGATTTAAACAGAAGTGATTGTACTTTCTTTAATGTTCCCATTCATTCTCAGATTTTTGGACAAATGCAGGCATGATCATGAAAATAAAAAGGTACGATTTTAGAATATTACAATTCTAAAAATTAATTTGATGGAAAATGGACTTTCTTTATATCTGATGCTCCCTTAATAAACCTGATAGACCCATTCAGAGTCAGAAGGTGACTTTCTTGCTGCAACTTTTAGAGGCCTAGGAAGATTTTAATTCACTTTTGGTACCTTCTTGACCCAGGGTGCACTGCTGGCTGAACATTTGACAGAGAACAGGTACTCTGGGAAGTGATCACTATTTCGAATGTGAGTAGATCAAGGAATGACCTTGGCAAGTGTGCAACATTTGCTGCAATGTTGGCATCATGTTCATACTTTTTTAAGCAATCGTATTAGGTTTATAACAAAGTATATGATATCAATCACTTATTAGAAAATAAAATACAGACAGTAAAAAAAAAAAAAAAAAGGCAGTGTGACAGAGATCCCTTTCTCAGGACTTACACACCCCATGTTCCCACTAAGGTTATCTTGACTTTCAAGTACTGCTGCTCAGGAATCTGAATTTGTAGGGAGAAGTTAGGGGGTTTCTTTGTTCTGTTTTGACCCTGGCTTAGCTATAAGCTGTAAAACCATGTCATCCTCTAAATCTGGCATTTCAAGGTGTCCTAAAAGTGAAGCCATGTTGTTTTACTATCATACATACCTTTTCACCAAAGGACAAAAAGTTTTTTCTTCTGCAAAAGATGCAATGATTGCATAAGTCACAGTACAACACTATGTGTTGTAATTCTAGTTTACAGTAATACTTGTCATACAGCAATGACAAGAGACTTCAGGAAACATGCCGCAAGCCACCCTGGGTGTTCATCAGCGTCTGAACTCAGTGGTGACAGAGCACAGGCTGTGCTGCACAAAGCGATAGACTTCAAATGAGTGGTGCAAGGTGCTGTGGTACAGACCGCAGCAGGAATGCCCCAGATCCCCCAGCGCTGTGTGCTGAAGTCGTTGGGCTGCTTCAGACACTATCTGTTGTCATACAAACTTTCCAAAAATTAGAGAAAACAATGAAATGCAGGAAAAAAGTCCCAATGTTAGCTATTTGCTGTCTATAAAGTAAAATAAGCATCTTACTCCTTTTAAAAATGCAGTGAGTAGAGGAGGAAATAGATGGCTAAATAATAGATGGCTAAAGATGAGGAAATGAGAGTCCTTCCCTTATCATTAGTTAATGCTTGATTGCAGCTATTGGATTAGCTTACATGATTGTTCCTTTCATTCTTCTAAATAGCTCTCTAGTTTTACAAGTCTTCTGTTACAATGGCGTAAGTGGGGAAAAGACAAGATGGAGATGTGCTCTTCCATCTCCTGAGATCTCTTGACAAACGTTATCTAATGCTTTTTGATTACAATATAAGTAAATTTAAACTTCTTCCTACATTTTTACTGTACTGAGTCCTGTTAAGGATAGCTACGAGACATGGCAAAACACAGAAGGGTATTTGTTTTCTGGACTCAAAAGAGTAAAAAAAAAAAATCCTTTTTTTTTCTCCCCCATTCTGCTCTTAAATTTCACTCCTGGTGAGATGTGGTCAAGAACAGTCAGTTTGTACAAGAAAGAGAAGAGTTTGTGCTTTTGTGGCAGCCAGTATCCCCAGTGAGGGAGTAGGATTAGATGGCTGTAGCAGGGGCGAGCTGGACTTTGCTGACAGACAGAGGTGTTAAGAGTCCTTGGGAAACCTGCAGAGGACAGAAGTAGGATAAGTGGCCCAATGCTGGCTTCTGTGATGGTGTTTAGGAAGATCTTGACCAGGACAACTGTGAGCTGGTAATTAAGAGGATTTTAGGGAGCAGTAAGGGATTCGGATCTGGGTTGGTCAAGAATGAAGGAGAGCTGTATTTGGGCCATTTGGAAAATGCAAGTTCTGGGGCTGGAGGAAGGGGCAGCTTTCAGATAGGAGCAGCAGGGACTATGAGGTTTGGATACAAAGACCTGAGTTTTGGCAGACTAGAGGAATGCAAGAAAAGGGAGGCAGTGATGCAAGATTCTTAGAAACTGCAAGCAGGGACTCATTTTTGGACTGCTGCCTCTTCCCTTATTCTTTACCTATTTTTTGCTGTTAGAATATGGAGCCTAACCTCTTTCCCATTCACTCTATATCACGGTGGCATGCTATCCCAGGTATGCTATCAGATATATTGTCCCAGATAAGCATGCCATGCTATAGCTCACTTTATGTGGCTATAATACAGTATTTCATCCTCCCTGAATACACTCAGGCAATCTGCTGAGTGCTGAAAGTGCTGTTGCAAAATTTAGCTATCTTCACTGTGAGTTCTAAAGCCTCCCTTCTAGAGTAGAGGTTCTCAAGAGCTGCAAGGTCATTACATGGGACTGCCTTATTCCCAAAAGTTTCTCTAGGCTTTGAGCCTTGCTTGCAGCTAGGATACTTCTCGTTAAATTTAAGACCTCTTCCTAGCTGCCCTGGACTTCCTCTGAAACCAATGGAAAAGGGAAAGCAACCCATGAGGACAAAAGAAGTTTTTAACAGGGAATCCATCCCTAAGATCTCTCTTTGGAAAAGCAAGTGGGAAGAGAACTGACTTACCAATTTAATTTTTCCTATTAGTCTCATCCTCTTCCTCCTTTTCCATAGTACCAAACTTTAGAGTCACCTCCTTGATGTTAATGTGTGTATTTGTTTGTGGTCCTGGAGATGAACTGTCAAACCATTTCATGTGCTTATGCTTGTCTTGCCCTTCTTCAGTGATCAGCTGAGATATAAGATCATCTAGTACAGAGCATAAAGGAAAACTATTTTCTTTTACCAAAGTGATAAAGCTGTGGTTTTTTGGAAATGAAGGTCAAGACTTTTACTCCTAAGATTATAGATAGAGTGGATGTCATTAAAAAGCCAGCTTTTACTATTGTCACATGTGATGTGTTTTTTGTAGCATTGTTGACAAGCATGAAAGTTCCTTGAGCAACAGATAATGACATTTGAGAGCCACTGCCCCATATAACTTTTAGATCTATGGCGTTTTGGTTCTGGATCATGTTTATAGCAAGGTCATCATTTTTACCATGCATTGAAACATTTATTCTAGACAATGACTTTGAGTGTATATCTAGGAAATGAAAACTAATAATTTCTTTTTATCAGGAAGATTTCAAAGTATTAATCGAATGGATGCAAAATTGCTTTTACAGCCTAATATATGTAACAGTTATTTTGCTACAGTCCTGTGAATCAATTGCTCTCCTCTGATAAATGAAAAAATATTTAACTATCAGGTAATGTCCAAACTCCTCCATCAAAACTCAACTGCTTAGTAGTACCATGGAATACTGGGCTGCTTTCCCTAAGAAAGTATTGCTGTAGAAATTGTTGATTGTATTTAATGATAGCAATACCTCACAAGAAACCGGTATGTGCATAATGAAATACTAGGTTGTTGAGCATTATTTAGCAAAGGAGACAGTTATTAGGAGCCAGTTTAAATTAATTAATTATTAAGTAGTTTATAAAATAATTGATAATTTATTATTTTATTCTATTGCTTTTATCTTTTCTTAATGTGGCCCATGTTTTAATGAAGAAACCTCAAACGATCTCTTTCACAAACTGTTTGTGAACTCAGCTTCCCAGATTTTGCCACCTGATGACAAGCAGAAGGTCCAGAGTGGACTCATCTAGCTGTTTTGAAAAATACTAAATTAACAATACTGGACAGATTTAATAAAGCATATGCAAAGAATCAGAATGAAAAAGAGCAGGCGACAGTCATCAGCCTGCTGCCTATAGAGGAAAAGAGGTTTAGTTACATCCAGCAACTAAATATAGATAGGGAGGCTCTACACTACTTCACTGAATCTGTTATATTTGTCTTCATACCTATACGAATAAAAAAGTGCTGCTACAGTTCTTGTTTTCATCATCTAAAACCAAATTAGACCCGCTACCAGACAGCTTAATCTGCAAATCACTTTGACTGTAATGACTTAACCTCTGATCACATGCCTGCATCAGTCTCATACATTTTCATTTTGGTTTTAGCAGTTATAGCATAGGTTCTACATAGTTCATTTCCGTCGTGAGGTTACAGAGGTATTCCATAGAAGGCACTGAATGAAGACAGGAAGACAAAAATGGGTTTTCTCCATGGAAATTTCTTAAGAATTCAAAAAAATGCCTGCCTTGCATCAAGATGAGAACAAAACCTGTCCTTTTTTACTGAAGAAGGCGGCAGCGGTGGCACCCTGTCTTAGAGGAGCAGATAGCCCAGCCATTGGCAGATGCTCTGAGGAAGCAAGGCTATGTCTATGTTGACCCTGAGACGGCCAAGTCAGGGAGAACACATGGAAGTGCTTGAGAACAGACCTCCCAAGTATAAGGTCAGGAGGGTCTATAAATCCCATCTGCTCTTGCAGCTTGTGATGTGAGGGCACCCTGGGTCATCACATGTCCCACATCAAAGGACACGGCCACACAGGGAGATGGAGCTCAACACTATTTGCTTCTCTAGTCAGAGCCATGATAAAAGGTCTGAGATTCTTCCCGGAGTGATCCTCAGGGATTGCATCCAGCCCAAACTCAGGCTGTGTCCACTCAGTGAGGAAGGTTGAATCCTTCCTCAAGCACCTGACTATGGTCACGCTCAGTGTTTGATAAATGTGGTCTAAGACACAAGGTCCTGGGTCGTGCCTCGTTTTGCACCAGGAGCTGAACCTATGGCTTTCTCATCCACTAAGTGGTCTTCTCCTTCCAGAGAGGAAACTTTCCCCTTCACAGGGAAATTCCTGACAGCCCAGGCACGTGTCACAGCCACGCTGGACTGAGTAACTCTGCCAGCTCAGCTTGAAATAACTGTACTACCAATATTGACAGACGTTCAACTGACACAAATTTATTGTTCCCAGAAACTGAGTTTTTGTTAAAGCTACCTTTAAGGAATGAATACAAAAACTGCCTGTTTACCGAACATTTTCTGAAACATTAATTAATTTATGCACTGATGCGTAGGGTGAGTGTCACGTGACTTCCAAAGTCTTATTTTCAGAGGCTCTGAGAACTCTGGTAAACCTTGTTTGTGACTTTAATTTTTTTAAATTTTGTATTCAAAGCAAAGTACCATTCTTTTCTTAGGCTTATGTATTTTCCTGAAATGATAGATAATCAATATATTTAACATAAAACATTAAGACTGTTGTGGTTTAACCCCAGCCAGCAACTAAGCGACACGCAGCCGCTCACTCACTCACCCCCCACCCAGTGGGATGGGGGAGGAAATTGGGAAAAGAAGTAAAACTCATGGGTTGAGATAAGAATGGCTTAATAGAACAGAAAAGAAGAAACTAATAATGATAACACTAATAAAATTACAACAGTAATAATGAAAGGATTGGAATGTACAAATGATGCACAGTGCAATTGCTCACCACCCGCCGATCGACACCC
>JAVJGG010000017.1:7704525-7728503 GCA_035590195.1 Aviceda cuculoides | reverse complement strand
AAAACATCAGGGTGTTATCAACATTCTTCACATACTGAACTCAAAACACAGCACAGTACCAGCTACTAGGAAGACAACTAACTCTATCCCAGCTGAAACCAGGACAAAGACTAACATGCCCTTGTAGTGGAAGCCTACTGGAAGGGGCTCAGTGTGGTGTTAAGGTCCCAGTCCTCTAGACTGGGAGATGTGTTGTAAGAAAAGCATTTCTAGAGCTTTGTGGAGTTGCTCTGAGTACCTTATCAATCTATTTTTTTAGCTGAACATGGGATGTTTTGATCTTTCATAAAAATATATAAATCCTTTGAAGATAAAAGGTCTCTTGATGCCTAAGACCCTGATGAAAACCAGATGGCAAGTAGCAGATTTTATCTACGAAGAAAGATTTTTAGTTACTTTGGTTCGTGCTTTAGCTCTGGTTCTTGTTGCTGTTGACCTAGACATTTCCTTTTAGTAAAGTTCAACATTAATAGCCAGGAGGCTTGATGATGTTTAAACACAGCAAAGACTTAAAATTTCATATCACCTAGGTTAGCAGAACTGCAGACAGATTCTCTGTTTGTGCTAAGGTGTTTGACTACAACAGATCTATGATGCTTTACGCAGAGAGAGATTTGGGCCCTGGGGAATGGATTTTGTGAGTCTCATACAAATTACTGTCTTTAGTGTCCTAATTGATTCCATCTGTAGTTTTACACCCTTTCCTTTTTTCTTCCTCTTTCCTTTGTAGTCAGAGCTACCTTCAAACTGCAAGTGACGTGCCTGGGGGTCACAACCTGGATCCCTCTGCAAACTACAATTCCCCAAAGTTTCGCTCAAGGAATCAGAGCTATATGAGAGCAGTGAGCACGCTCAGTCAGGCCAGCTGTGTTAGTCAGGTGGGAAATTCTTGTTATAACTTTTCTTATAGGATAATCACAGATGCAAGAGTTGTTACTAGTGTATGGTTTTAGTTTCTTTTTTAATTAACATCAAACTGAGGATGTGCATTATCGAAGTAATTCAGTTCTAAGGAATGCAACCCTTGTTCAAAATTTCAAGAAAAATACTGAATGCTAGAAGCAAAGGGACACTATTGTGCATGATATTTTCCATTTATTTTTCATTAAAATACAAATACTGGTATTTTCATTTGCAGTCTGTATTAAATATTTAGATGTTAAGAAGATTCAGACTGAGCATAAGGGGCACACTACTACAATACTCATTCTCTGAAAATATCTACTCTGATAGAGTAAATGTGGGTTGCCAGATTAAGATATAGATTGAAATAATTATGCTTCAAAGGAGCAGTGATTCATCTCTAAACTCAATCCCTCACTCTCCTTGGGTGAAAGAATAAGTCCCATCAATTATTCTATGTATGGGGACTTCTGAAGAGAGACATTTTTCCACCCTGCTGGTTTTATGTTGGTTAGTTAGTATTAATTCATGTTGAAGTGAGATCTGAATCAGGCCTGAAGTGCAAGCAGCCTTATGAAGTATGTGCATGTTCTGTTTAGCAGAGGACTTTACATAACATTTGTAACATGTTTCTAACATTCATTGGTCCTGACATTTCTTCCCTGTGCTGCTTCATGACAGGTGGAGCCTGAACTCTTCAGACATGTCTTACTTTATTTTTCTCTGACCATTTAGTGAGGCACCTAAGAGTATAGTAGCTAATTATGCACAATGGTTATGTTAAAAAAACCCCTTTTTAAAGCAATTTTATATTCATTCACATTCAATTTGTATTGCATGGCTATTCAGGCCTGGATTCAACTCATCTAACTTGAGGCTTTTAACTGCGGCAACAACTAAAGCTTCCTCTGTAGTTAATGGAGTGAAAGAGTTTCTTCCAGGACAATGCACAACCCAAGTGGGCTGAGAGCCCTCTGGAAATGCTTGTCAGTCTCCACTGACTGTAGAGAGCTGGGAGGGACTAGTTGCCTGACCAGTGCCCTTCAGCCAAATTCCTTAATTTTTGTGGGATAAAGCTAAGTATAATCTTGCATAGCACACATCACAATTAGTCAGTCATTTTCAAAACCTTTCATTATTTTTCATGGCTCCCTTGTGAAACCTCTCCCCATCATTCTCATGCCTTGGTTTTCACTACCCTGGTTTGGTTATTTTCTGTTTTTATTACACTCTGGTTTTGAGAAACTTTCACAAGAATTAGATCCTGAGTTCCAAGCAAGTGCTGTTGGCTGTCACCTAACAATGCTATAATATAGAGCCATTCTAACACCTTCTGCCTCTTTGACCATGTCTGTGCATGGAGATTTTCATTGAGCTGTCCATAATGTCTAATTTGTTTCAGCAGTAGTTAAAATTCTTCATTCCAATGTGCATTACCTAGAAAAATGTCCACAATAGATTTCATTTGCAGGTAGATTGCTCAATTGGCCAGATTAACTAAACCTGCTGGATATAGTTCCTTACTTTCTTCTTCAGTTTTCACTAACCTATGTAATTTTGTGTCAGCTGCATACTTCTACCTCACAGTCCAGCTGTTTCCAGACCAGTAATAAATGCATTTAATGGATACTACACACAGTAAATGTATTAAAATAACAAGTTCTGAACCTTTGCTGTTTCTGGTTCTTTTTCCATGACACCATCATCTTCTTGTCCCATCTACATAATAGCAGTTTGTATGATTTGTGGTATTTTTAATGCCTTTTTTTTGTGAGATTACTTCCTTTTTCACTCTTGACCAAGGGTAGAGTCAAGAAAGATGCTGGATTCCACGGTTTACATTTTTAGCTTAAGTTTTAAAACTTTTATTTTTCTATTGTCAATGACCTTGGTTTGAAAGAAGTGATTAGTACTTAAAGTGTTTATGGATTACATTACCATAAATTTCTTGATCGATGATGTATGCAAAATATTTCAGAGTAAGATTTTTTTTTTTAATCTTTTCAAGATTGCATTAGTCTACTTAACTTTATTAGAAGCAAATTTTATGAAGGGTAATGTAATTCCTTTCAGAAGAGATTTAGTAGCCAAAATGTCTTACATGAAATTAAAATATCAGTTATTCATTATCATCAGAAGTTCCGTATAAAAATTCCATTTACTTAATCAAAATCCTTTGAAATCAAAATCATTTGAAACATTTGCACTCACTCTGTTTCCATAATGAATCATGTTCTAGGAACAGTAATAATGAAAAATGCACTTAGCAGCTGTATAGAAAAAGTAATATCAACTGGATAGGCACTTCAGTGACACTACGAATTTAACTTGATGTTTATACAGATTTTGATTTCTAACACTCTCATTTAAAAAAAAATTATTATCAGGAGGACATATCAGGAGGTCATGTGTTTGCCTGTCCAGTGTTAACTTCCTGTCTGATTTTGGATAAATGTAATTGGAATTATTCAGGTACATTTATAGGTAGTTAAGGCTGACTTCAGAGATCCTGTTAAAAATTATGTAGGTAGAATTTAGGCACTCATCTTCAAAACTGCAATAGACAGTTCCCTCCTAAGAGGTTCCCTGAGCCTGGCCACCCTGCCTAAACCCTGTTTATCATGAAAGCTTCCTAAAAATGTACAGTTTTGCATCATGCCCAACCCGTAGGGCAGGGTCAGCAGGTAGATGCTGTGGGGAGCTGGAGGGTGATGCTGAAATCCCCCAAGCTGGTTGGGGATGCAGGTAGGCACGCCTAGGCTGAGATGCCGGAGGGGGTTCCTCAGCATACCTGGTGGCACAAGGATCAGGCTTAAAATAACACTGCTGGGGAAAAGGCAGCAGTAGTGGCTGCGCCTTGTTTTTCCATGGGAGTTGAATGGCTAACCCAGTTAACCAGGGAATTAATTCAGTTTAGGGCCCTTCTCAGCTAAAGGTGGTCCAAGCATTACTTTCTCATCTGACCACTTTTCAGTCTATTTCAGACAATGGTTATTCTTTCACGTGCTTCACTGGACACAACTCTAGATGCAGTATTGCTCAAACATTTCAGAAGCATCACCTCCTCTGAAGTTAACACATCTTCAAGTATGAGATACCTCCTTGAGCCCCTTTGTAGTGAGAAGAAGATAGCCTGCCACACAGGCTAAATGTCCACATGAGTAGTAGCTTTGCTGATAAGTGAAGAACCCAGGCAATCCACCCTCACCTTCTGAGGGCTAATATTAGTATAGCTGATTTCTATTCTATCCTGGCAGAACACGGATTTATTTCAGTGCAGAGTGATCTTGTTGGTTACCATTAAATCATGTATTTACAATCCTCTGAATATGCCAAAAGATGTTAAACATAAAATTAATTGTATGGCATGTGTGATGTACTTACTGTATACATATAAACAGCTGATGTAAGTTAAAAAAAAAGTGAATGTGATCAGAAGGGATTACTACATTTTAACTATTTGCTAAAACAGTTCTTCATCAATGTACAGGTGTCCATTTGAGATGTTGAGGCCGTGATGATCACAAAAAAGCAAGTCAAAAATCAAATGCATTGTTGTTGTTTATTCAGATGAGTGAAGCAGAGGTTAATGGGCAATTTGAATCGGTGTGTGAATCAGTGTTTAGTGAAGTTGAAGCTCAGGCAATGGATGCCCTTGACCTCCCTGGATGTTTCCGAACAAGAAGCCACAGTTACTTGCGTGCCATTCAGGCAGGCTATTCCCAAGATGATGAATGTATACCTGCGATGGCATCTTCCAACATCACCTCAACTATCAGGTCAACCACAGGTAAGAAACTCTACACTGACCCTTCCACTGTTCTGCATGTAAAAATACATCCTCTTGTTTTGTAAAAGGGCATTTTGACACTGGAAACAATTTCCGCGTGTAGTGGTAGTATTCGATACTAGTATTCTTAGGTTTGTACTGTTGTGGCTACAGCTTGGAATAAGCTCCTTCTGGGGAGAATCCTGCAAGCACAATATAATGGACCTGGACTTTAGACCTCCATTTCCCATACATACAGTTATCCAAGTGCAAATATAAAAATGCAAGTGCAAATGGTATCGTTTAGATATTGTTAGACGTTTAGGTATTTTTATCTATCACATAAGTGATCCTCTAAATGAGATCAGTTACACTGACTTTAATTTAGGTCCTTAAAGTACCAAAAGAAAAAGAGAATCAAGATTTTAAATATTTGGTCTAAACACAGGCAATTAACAGGGAATTAATTACTTACTTTTAGAAAAGGTGTAACCAGCTGTATCTATACACTGAATCATAAACGTTATGGCAACCTTCACACATCTGCTATTACTCATAGCAACCATTAGCATTCATTGTTATACCGTTCACTTTTAGGATCTTTTAACATTCTTTTAACTTTCTTTTCTCTTATTAGTTGCTTAGCAAAGATGATAGCTTTCTTCATTTTAGAATGTTAACATTTAGTATTGGTAGAGAAAAGATTGCACAGATAGCAGTTGCATAATTAAAATAAAATCTATAACAAATACGTGTTCTTTGTTAAGTGATCCAAATTCACTTTTATGTTTCCAAATATGTTAATGTCAGTTCCTAATTATGATATTGTCCTTGCCACATGCTATTAAATGGCAGTGCAGGCTACCCATCTACAAAAAGTAAAAACAGAGCTCAAAATGTATAATGCAAAAATACTTTTAAAATTATTTGCTTGACACATCTGTTGTATAACAGAACAGTGGGAGCTTAGAAAGGAAGTAAGCTGAGGTTGAATAACATAAATTTGCATTCCAGAAGGAGCACAAAATGTTATTTTATCTTAAGCATAGTATTCTAATTGCTATATATAACTTTGTGTAAAACCAGAAGTTGTGGCATACAGTGCCACCTCTAGGGCTGTTTCTGTCCTATGTTTAATAGAGATGCTATCATGATATAAAATGAGATTTTACTGCTACCCCAGAGACTAATTTTCATCTTTGTCATATAGTATTGTGTGATTATTATGAAGAAACCTTCCATGGCAAAAGACACAACTAAATATCTATTTTGATATCTGACTCCAGGTACTGAATTGGAATACTTTCAGAATTACTTTGGTTACCAAGTTGATTGGTTTTAACCTAAGCTGTCTTGAGTTTATATGCTAGATAAGCCCAAAATTCTCACTGAAAGGAATTTATTTTATTTTCTCTAGAGCAGCAAAGCTGAATAATAGAATATGTTTGAGAAAATAACCAGGTTTGGCAGTAAATATGCTTGCATCCCAGTGTTTTCATACTTATGAAAAATGTTTTGCATTGATTAGCAGTCTGCTGTTTAAATACTATGGGTTTGAAAACTTTAAGCTTTGTTTCACACATGGCTTCTCCCTCATCTCAGAAATGATTTATCAGATAGATTTTCTTGCCCAAATATGTAATCTTTCTGCTTTGTTGTGGTGGGGTGATATAGATGTTGTGGAGAAAAAAGATGATTTGAGATGTTTTCCTGAGCCAAAACTGTTTCCAAGCCTATGGATTGTATACGATTCCGAACGTGGTTCTGTATTCAAAATACTATCTGTGTACCACTGAGCAAGTTTGTCCTCAGCTTCTATTTAAGATAAGTATTCAAATTAGAAATATTTATCTGATTTACAAGAACAGTAAGGATTGTGTGATTCACTATTAATTGAAAATTTCAGTTGCCAAATAAGTTCTCATTTTTAAAACCCTGGGGGTAACCCTTCCATATTTCTCTCTTCAGCCCCTGTCAGTTTGGATGGAGATGCTTCATTTCCTATCATTTCTATAATTTAAGAAAAAACAAACAACTTACTTCTCCAGCCCTCTCTGAAAATTTTAAAAGAAGCAGTTGCCTGAAATGTGAAAATGGTGTTGGCAGGTATTTGGCATTTATATGGGCTTCATTCAAATAAATGTCAAAAAGGTCAAAGTTTCACATCAGCCTTCAGTTCCAGTTCAGCCTTTTGAATTCTTAGGAAAATTACATTACATTAATTCCTTTTTTGCTTCTGATGTAACAAACTCTTCTTGGCAAAGAAACTAAAGCAATTTCTTAGAAAATTAAGGGGCATTGCAATTTAAATATTACTTGAAATTTTAGTGATATAGGTCATGACTGCCTCTTATCGATGTTGTAAAGCAATTAAATCATAACATAGGCTTAGCTAAGAATTAATTCATGTAACTAAAAATATAAATCTAAAATAAAAAATGTAATATCTGTTCTATGAATTCAGTTACAAAAGTATGGAATACATATTTACAGCATGCAGTTTCCTGAAATGTTCCTAGGTGCATTAACAGCTTTCAGAAGGCAGGAAGATTGCGACTATAATGAACATTATGTGGGACATTATCGATGGACTCTGTTAACATGGCTTTCTAACAGGTGGAAAAAGAGCTACCAGTGACTAGCTCTTCTTAAATGTATTCAACTTCACAGAGAAAGCCCGATGGTTCATTGGTAATATCTATGGTACTAACGAACACATAACTTCTGCAGGGACCCATGTAGTTTAATTGTTTGTGGGACCAGGCTTCTCCACCTCTGATGGAGACTGTGTGGCAAGACATGGGGCACTGCCTGTGGCCCCAGGTGTAAATGAATAAGACAAAAGTGACAAGGCAGAGGAGGCGGCCGGCATTGCTGGCACCCTGTCAGCTCGGCCCTGACTCTCTGTGACCCCTGCTAAGACTCACATTTCTTCTTGTTTAGGGCATTTCTAGCCATCCCATTTCATTTTGTAAAGAGATGATGAACCCAGTAACGAACACTTCCTGTTAAAGTCCCTGAGTGACAGCATATGCTTTCTGCCTCGGAACTGACTCCAGTTGCAGCTGTCAGATGCACAGCCGAGAAAAAACAGCTCCAGCCACTGCTGCCTCCCACCTTGTCCCTCCAGCTCAGACAACATGTAATGTCCTGAGTGGGAAGTCACGGAGTGCAGTTGTCATTCTAACGACTACTGCCTCACCTCTTTGCTACCCTTGCAAGCATGGCTCCACTTTCCAGGAAGAGTTCATAAAACCTGGGTCACTCTTCCAGGCAGCACCGTCCCTATCTCCTGTTGTCCCCCAGGAGCTTGGGGGGCTCCTGCCCGGTGCCACCTGGCTGGCGTGGCGGAGCGCTGCGGGGAGCTGGGCAAGCTTCCCGCAGGACAGGAGCTGTGCCAGCGCCAGCCCAGCGCCGAGTGAGCCCTGGCTCTGTGGTCCTAGTGGGAAACAGACTGGGAGCTGCACCGCAGCAACCTGTTCTCCAACCCACAACACCCACGTGCTCTTATCGGAAGTAATTCAGATGCCCTGGTACGACACTGGATTGTACCATGAAAATAGAACCAACTAATGACTCTCTCCCTTGTTTCCCCTTTGCCTGAGAAGGTCAACTTCTTTTTGTTATATGTCCTGTATGCAGAGAGAGTCCTGTATGTGACTTATTCCATATGTTATAGAATATTTCAGGATCTTTCTTCACAGGTTTTTTTCCTGCTGATGTTTGGTTTTCACCATGATTGCAGAAATACTGGATTGCAGTGATACTGGAGCTAGCAGTTAGGATGGTCTGTTGTGGAGCAGAAGAACATGTTAAAAATCCCTTCTCTGAGACAGAAAGTAATTTGGCATTTGCACCTTTGGCCATCCAGTATAACCTGAACACAGGCTTATTGCCTGTTGAGATGTGGGGGCACGCTCAGTTTCTCCTGATGGCATTATTATACATTGTGTAAAACACTTTCACCTTTATTGAGAGAGACACTGCTGCTCTAGCCTGCTGCTTAGGACACTCACCCATCAGGTGGGATATGTGCTCAGTGAATATTGGTTTTATATGCAAATTGAAGCAGCTAAAGCAGAAAAGACTAAATATCCTATAAGGAGGAACTGAAGCATTCCAGTCAGAGGTACGAAATCCTTCTCCAGCAACAAGCACCGAGCAAGTGGCCTCAGTTAAGTTCTATATCTTTTAGGCCCATGAGTAAAAGGGAGCATCATTTTCAGTTTTTTAAAACTACTTCACATTTTCCTCTAACCCAAGTTTTTTGGCTACAACTGTATTTTTTGATGAATGGATTAATGACATTAAAAATCCAACCAGCTAAGGACTTCAGCACAATAGGGATTGGGTCACGGTACATAAAGGCATCCTAGATTTCTGTCCTATGTTAAGTGTCAGTCCAAGATCATTTCTCCCACATCAGGGATTTCCAGCTCGTCTTGAGAGAAACTTAGCATGAAGCACTGCTGATTTCAGGGAATATAGCTACTAGCCTTAAGTGGCCAGTACACTGCATTACAATGATTTCATTTTTCTAGAAATCATAGCATAGTGCAAATCTGTCAGATCAGTTGTATATGCACCTCCTTTTGTCTAATTCATTGTAGGTAGCTCTACTAAACTCCTGCTTACTAAAGAGTCCACTGAAAAAGATGAGAAGTGGGGAACTGTCTTTTGTCCATTTTACTTTTCTCAGCCATTAGGACTCTGCTTGGCAATGAGTAAACTTCAGAGAATTACACATTTACTGAACTATTGAGCACTAATTCCAAACCCAATTAATTCAAACAAGGTCACATTGCATGAGGGAGTTTTCAATTACAGCTCATAAGACTACTCAGAATGCCTGAGGAATTGCAGATTTCCTTTCTCATGACTTAAAGCTATTTTCAACTTTCCATTTTTTAAAGAAGGGGCTATGTAGAGTGAATGTTTAGAGCACATGTTTGATATTTAGCCACAAAACTCTCATTGCCAGTAAATAGATTGCATGGTCACGTACCTACAAACATAAAGGCATGAGAATATGATATTTCATCAAGAAGTTGTACTGTTCCATAGCACAGCTACCCCTGCAGACACCAAAAAAAGTGATTCTCTGGTTGCTGTCTGAACACTAAAGACATTAATTATTCTTTTGGGGTTTGGTTTGGGTTGGTTTTTTTCAAAGATATGAGGATACCAAGGGCAGGCAAATGTTTAAGTAAGTCATGGTACTACTACATTTGGAGCTAGTGGAGTTCACTGAAGGGTCACTAAGAAGACAAAGAGTGTCCGGCATTTCTCCCGTAAGGAAAGGATAAGAGAGTTGGACTGTTCAGTCTGGAGAGGAGAAGGCTCAGAGGGGATTATATAAAATGTATATAAATATAAAAACTGGAAAAACACACACCTAAATTCCTAAAAGAAGAATGTTTTATGATCAATAAATGCGTGGTTTTCTTTTATTTCCTCAAGAATGAGATACTTCATCCAGGTGGCTGCTTGGATCTTCTTAATCCAAGGCACCATGGATAGGAAAACCCAGCCAAAGAGGGGAAAACCTATGCATGAAGTAACAACTCCACAATTTGTGTTCTTTCTTTAGAAATAAATGTTGAATCTTAGAGGTTCTTACTGGTATCCATTGCTAAGTAATAGCTAGCAGTGGTATCCACAACGGGTATGTTTAAAACCACAAAACCTTAAGCCAAAATAAGATATAGAAGGCTGTTTTCTCAATTATAATTTGCCTGTTGACTTTGCTTAATTACTGTTGGGGCTCCATGGAATTATCTGGCACTCTGACTCCCTGCAGGAAACATACCATATATCTGTGGGAGCACTTGGAGATCCCAAGTTAATGCTTTGATGCTGTGCCAACTTGTGCGCCTATACTGCGAGAATAAATCTTATACTAACTAAACGATGAGCCCAGTTCTACACTTGGATAAGCACACATCATTTTCATTGCTCTGGGTGTATCTGGGGGGAATAATTAGTCTTTAATTCTTATAAATATATTGAAGTTCTGCTGCTATGCTGACACTGCTGTTTAATAGCAGCTCTAGGTGGTGGAAGTGGCCCAGGGAGTCACTGGGATGAAGGTGACACAAGCCCCTTGGTTCCAGGAGTTCAGCAGAGGCTGGCCAAGGGGCCACTGCAACTGTTCATAAGTCTGCGATTCCCTGAGATGGAGTAAGGCTGTGCTAATTGGGGCTGCCTGGCCGCCTGGCCTTTCAGGCTGATAAGGCATGAAAACAGTTGGAGCAGTAGCCAGGAGCTTTTCATAATTTTCATTCTCCTTGGTACAGATGATCTGCAGAGGCAAAGATAAAAAGTGAAGTCACTGCCTTCAATCTATGGTTAGTTTAAAAAAATGTGTAATGAGTGTTTCTTCCTTGCTCCTGCTGTTCTGTGCTTGACATAATTCCTCCGTAACCTATTAGATTTGCCAGACAGCTGGTTCTTTCTTTATTAAAAAGAACACCCATGCTCCCTCCCCTGGCAGAATTTGGCTTCAAAGCTGTTCTGTGGGATAAGTTTTCACAGAGTTTTCTCACCTTTGTTTCCTGTATGATATATGGGGTTGGGGGGGAAGAATGTATAAGAAAGAAAAAAAAAAAATCATGCAAGGAAGATGATGCACTGTTCAGTGTTTGAAGCCTTCCTGACATGATAGAAGCTAACAGAGGTAAATCTCAGCCCAGCTATTTAGCCTGAGGTTGCCAGAGGGTTTTGTCCTTAGGCGGGTCTGTGCAGCTGGGGGACGGTCGCAGGGTGGGTGAGCCTGGAAGCACCAGTTCATCGTCCTTCCTTGTGCTTGTAGTAAAAAAGAAGGCAGGACCCCTCTCCTGCCAGTGCTTCTCCTTCTGTGTTCCTCTGTGAATGAAAAACACCTATAAGGAGCCTTCTCAGAGGCTCTGCATGTGTTCAGTCCCGTGTTTTGTTGAAGGCATATGTACATCAGGAGCCATCATGATGACATGTGCACTGGAACTACAATGCTTGCTGTGCTGGGTATACAGACATCATTTTAATTGCATTCTGACACTAATTTTTACTAGCTCATGTGTAATATTTCATCCATCAGGGCCTCAGTCCATCAGTTAAAGTAACTGAGCATAACTCTTGAAATTGAACCAATTTTGCTTGCTAACAAATTGCCCCTTAGCTTTGCTATGCTTTCAGTGCAACAGGGGGGTGAGCTCTGTTCTGCTCTAGCTTCTTTACAACAAAAAAATTCTTCCAAAAACCAGCGTGTGCAGCCACAGGGGAGTTCCTCTCCTGCAGGTCCCAGCAAAGGCACAGGGGCTGATAGAGGGTATGTGTGAGCAAAGAGATCTGCACTTCAAAATAACAATAAACTCCTTTACAGCAGGTCAGGTCTCGCTTCCATAGGGACCCTTCCATTTCCAGAATGTCCACTGGCTAGTAAAGCTCTTTCCAAAAAATGTATTATGAGGCATTTAAGGAGGCAAGTTCAGGTGCTTTTGCTACTGTTCTGCCTCATGGCAAGGACATTTTGATTAATGCTCGCCACTTACAAATGTACTTTTCCTGAGGGACGTTATTTCTAACTTGCAAAATTGCCTTTTTCCAGGAGAACAGAATGCTAGTGGGCAGCTGCCACCCAAATCCTTCCCAATAACAGAGGCATCTGAAGGTAGAGACAAAGCAAGTTCTTCACTATTTAAATAAAGCCATATCTATGTCTCAGTGGAGAGGCACAGAAGTAGGAGAAAAACCTTTATAGTTACCTTTAGTTTTAATTCCAGCAAATGCTCTCTTTTGTTAATATAAACCCCCTCTTTAGATGCTTGCACATCTCTGCCAGCCTCTCAGCAACTCCCAACCTCTATTTTCACTTCCCTGAAATGGAGTTTTCATCAAGATAAGCTTGTACTTAAGTTTCCATTTCTGTGTCAGTAATTTTATTCAGTCTCAGATCTACCCTAAAAGAGCAGTTGGTAAACCTGATACTTAAAAAATACTTGAAAGATTTTTTCCAGAAGATCAGAGACAATAAAGGTGCCAGATTTCATGACATTCCTAGGGCATAACCAGACAGAATTAGCCTTTGGCCAGACAGGTTACTTGAAGGTTCTGGGGTTTGCCTCCAGATCAAATCACCTAAACATAGATGCTTTCATGCCAACTAGTTGTCTAAGTTCCCATGACAATAAATTCAGATTAGTTCAAAGATAATTTCAAGGATGTATCAATGAGTCATGATTTTTATATGCATTTCTTTACCTTTTGGGATAATTCTGTGTCCAAAAAAATACACATATTTCCACCTTTTGTCTCCTTCCCCAATCAAAAATAACCCATAAAAAATTAGTCGTAAAAATTCATCTCACCTAATATGTGTATCTAAAATGTAGGTGTCAAAGGCAGTCACATTAATGTCCTATTATAGTCAATGAAATGTGATTTACCTCCTTTAGGACTGGTATCTGTTATGAAGGAAGTTGTCCTCTGGATGTCCCTATTTCTCTCTGTTGCCTATAAAAATAGTCTACAATAATAGCACAGTATACCTAGCTAACTTCTATAAATCCGAGGTAAAAGTCAGCCCTATTTGAATTTCATTATAGGATGAAACCAAAGATTACATTCTGGTCCCACTGAAGACAAGGATAACGGAGAGAGCCATGCTCTGACTTACGGGGTTGAGAGCTCAAAGGAGATGGAGCTCAGCGAGAGCTCATCATTTGCTGCACCTAAATGTAGGGCTGGCAGCCTGCGAGTAGCTTTCTGACTGCTGGTTTTGACACTGATACTGACTCCATCTGCACCTTGGGTAAAATGATTTCTTGATATTACTGTTGCCTGTACCATTACCAATCTCAAAAGTGCACTCTGAGACTCTGTCCAGACCTGAAGCTCTCTGTGGATTAAAAGAATGATTTAAAGGTATTAAATTCTCTTTAACTAAAATATTTTGCAATCATTTAAATTCTTTAATGTAGGATCATTACCATAATACACTGTTAAAATTATTCCATTGTGCAACACTCCTTAAGATTAACTGAGGAAACTGTTTTTCTTGTCCTATCCAGTTTGGAATTCCTTACTGTAAGTTAACAAAAATCACAAGCTGCATATAGTTACTGTAAGAATGAGAATAGAAAATATACAAACAAAACCAATGATAAGCCTACATAATATGTCTGTGAGTGGGTTTAGGAGGCTGATGGAAATTATTTGACTTAGGTGATAAGGGTATGTGGGAGGTCAGGAAGAGATTTTTTAAGTACAGAATTACAGCAATATTGGTTTGATTCTACCAAAAAACATTTTCAAATTTTCTGTTTTATTTCAATGTGAAAAGAGTAGCCCAGTAAGAGTGACTCTTAGCTTTAGGAGCTCTTTTCCTTTTTGTCTCTTACTGTTTTGATGATGTGACAAATGCAATCTGTGTTCCTGCAAAGCCACACATACATTCTGTAAATGAAATATAGTCAAAGGTACGTTTTTCCTTCCTGCAATCAAAAAACCGAGGTGATGTTTTTTAATGCAACTTCAGTATTTTAAAGGCACGTAGGAACTGTTTAGAAGAGCAAAACAGCTGTCAGCTCTTTGCCTTGCCATCTACAGGATGCTGGTTAGGCTATAATTTCTCACTAATTAACAGAGCTAAAATAGAACCCTTTGTAACTAGTCCATCAGCAATCCATCAGGTTTGTGTTGCCCACATCTCTTTTAACTTTGGCAAAGGCTTACAGTTTCTGATCTTGATGTCTTGTTTGATTTGCATTTCTGTTTTGAGACTAACATTAATTACACTGTCAAAACAGATTTTATCATTTACGTAACATGGCCTGCCTACAGACCTAAGTTTCCTCAATATAGAAGTAACAACTTACGCACTGAATGACTCGATTACAGCAATTCCTTTTATACTCTTCTCCTCCTGGGAGATTGTAGTGTGTACTTAGACCCCAGCTTTTTTCCAAATTTAGTGGTCACATTCCCACATAATTGTTAGTTTCCTGTACAAAATTAGATAGATGTATGGAATTTAAGCCTAAAAGGATCTACTCTGAATACTGAGTCTAACCTGATGCACACACAGGTATTTTTTTAAAAAAACAACTCGTCCAGTAATTTTGCCTTACCCCAGTAAATTTTGATTGAGGTTATATGTCATGCTAATGATTTCAGTCTTTTTTCACAAGTACTATATAGGTTATGTTTAGCAGAGAGATGTCAAAAACAGATGCTGCTTAAAAAATAGCATTTTATATGGGACTCATATGACAGCAGTGTCTCAGTGACATGCTATTTCAAAAAACTCTTTAAAAAAGTTGTCTGTAAGAGGCATAAATCTTGCCTATGTCAATAATATGTTAAGATAATGGTCCAGATCCTGAGTTTGTGTGAATTGGTCTGATTCCACTGACTTCAATATCAACAACTCCAGTGGGATTAACAGCATGATCTAGTCCAGTGCCTAAAACTGTGCAATCAATTTAAAAACTACAGAAATACAGAGGGTTTGCTTTTAATACTTCTGTCGAGCTGCAAAGGGACCTTGGGCCAAGCTATTACGAGCTGCTATGTAGGAGCTCCAGCAGAAGGGATCAAGGAGCAGGAAATTAGGACTCAGTCATTAATGCAGGCAAATTCCACACAGGCTTGCTTTAACCACCAGTTCACAGGGGATGTGAAGCAGAGGAGATGAAGCTCCCACCTTTCCAATAAACACAGGTAACAGAAGACAGGAGACGTTATGTCCCAGTGCATACTAGAGTCCTACCAGTGCTGTCACAGGGACAGAGCTTTTGGCTGGAGTTTCTCTCACCCCTTTAGGCATCTCAAAAGTAGATGTCCTGATCTGAGCTGGTTGTCCTTGATTCTCTTTATGGTTGATGGAGAAAAGTAGGCACCTGCGTAGGATGATTCATTTCCTGGTAAAGTAAGCATCTAAGATGGGTGAGAATTGCCCACAGTATTGCTTATTTTTCTCCCAGTAATTCTAAAAGAGATCAGACAACTACCTTAGACTTGGATGACTTTTTTAAGTGGCTAATGTGAGGTGAGATTGATTCCCATGTATAGATCTCAAATAAGGTCTTGAAGGTATGATATAATTCACTGTTACTAAAAGACCTTACTTAAAAAACTGGCAGAGGATAAATGCAGCATTTTGCCCCCATGGACTATGGCAACATGAGACTATCAATTAACATCTGACTTTAGGGTGTAACAAACATGCAGGTTTATCTAAATATAATACATATAAAATGACACATCAGGAAAAAATGTTAAGAAGTTATACCAGACAAAGCTTTGGGTTATGTAGTTTAAATAAAATGCAGCCCGTCATATAAACTGTGCTGATAAAACTCATTTGGGTGTAAGGTGTCTTTCCAAGAAAATCTTACACAAAAATATCACTGTGAATATATCAGTGTTTCTTACTGCTTAATCTGGAAAGCAAGAAACGGGGTTCTTTTCACGGATATCCAAGCTCAAAAACCCTCTTTCTCTACTGAGAAACTGCATGGTCCCTTTACTGGCTAAGATTCATTGTGGATGGCTGAATGAGGAAAGGGAAGATGCAGGAGGATAGGTTAATAGCTAAAGTATCTCACTGATTGTGTCTGAGAGAAATCTATCCAAGATTCCAATAAAATAATTAACTTAATTTAGAACAAAATTCTGTCTTGAATTTCAAGCACAGTATGACTGCTTTTAATGACGACTTTTCAGGGTTTGAATATCGTTACGGTGCAAAAAAAATGCTCTCGTAACCTTACAAATGGAGAAGGGCCTCAGAAATGACAGGATCTTTCACTAGCAGAGCAGCAAGCAAAGGTGTGGACCTGTCCGGGGAGCAGCAAAGAAAAGGGCTGAAGGAGCCCGGACTGTATGAGAGTGTGATGTGTCTTGCTCACCTGATGTTTCAGTTTAAGTGCAAAGTAGGTGTGTTTGAGAAGTACTTTGAAGGACTTGCATTTACATTCAGTTAGCACTGCCTATGGTCAGATAATGGAGCAAAACATTTTTTTTCTGTGCAGAGCCTGAGCACACACTACTCCAGTATTGAAAAGAAAAAGTAGACCCCAAATCACCAGTGTAGATCTTTGAGGTGGCCACTGATGGCACACATCAAAACCAGCAGATTGGATCCAAACGGAGTAATTTACCTTAACCTTTTCCCCTCATTCTAGCAGATCACTTTTTCTTAATTGAGTAGCCAGAGGCTACACATGTCAGATCTAAGCATTTCTAAATCATCTTGTTACAAATGAACTTCAAAGGTATTACTGATCCAAGAAGGAAAGCCCTTTCTAATGTTTCAGAATTTGACTTTAGGAAAAGCCAGATTTGCTTTGTAAAAATTAAACTGGCCTGTTTGACACTACAGTCTTCTTTTAATTATGTTTGGCATTGGAGACCAGAGTATAATGGAAGTTGGCAAGAGGCATATATAAAAAGATGTGTCCAAGATCCTGTCTTTTAGATAGGTACTTATATTCTTATTTTTGACATCCATGGCTTGCTAGAAAAATCATCAGTGTTCTTTCTTTTTGTGGGAAATAAAGCCTTTTAGTGGCTGAGATTTTTTTTCTCAAAAGTCCTCTTTGATTTCTTAATGGTCTTTTAATGTCCATCATTCTTTGTTTTGAGAAGTAACTGTTATGCATCCATCCATACATTTTTATTTTAAGAGTAGCTCAGAGGTCCTGATGACCATGACGGAGCATAGTGAAGAGATTTCAGGGCACTTCAAGGACAGCCATGTTAGCTGGGACCATAAAAACCCTTGGCTAGAACAGTTTTCATGATGGTCAAAAGACTATACCAATAACTGAGTACCCTTTTTATACAGGACTGGGTTTAATTGTGGCCTTTCATTATGAGAAGGTCTCTTTCTCCTCTTCTGAAACCGTTTCAGCATTAGATTCACCATCCCTGTGCGAAGCGGGAGATCTGGCATCGGCATGAGAGTCTGCACCGTGTTTCTGTGGGTGCTGTGGTCCCTCAGAGAAGCCCCCCCTGCCTGCGGCAGCGTGCCCCTGGGAGCTCTGCCTCCAGGGCAGCTCCACGCTCCCTGCAGAGTCATTATCCTAAACCTCTTTACAAAACAGAAAATCCAGTTTACTCCTGCCGTGTGTCATAAGGGACAACCGTTTCCTTTAATTGATGGTGCTTCCATGTAAATTCATCATCCAGTTAACTTTGTGATCTCAGCCTAAGTAATGTTATTTTGACTAAGTGCTTAGTGGGTATATTGATTTGTTAAAACCCCTCAGGTGACTCTATCTTGCAAATGGACCAACAGCAGTGATTTATTAAAAGGCTGCCTTTTGCAAGGTGTTCTGAATGTCACCTACGGCCACTGATATTTCATCAAATATATCATGTCTCTCCTTCTGCCTTTTGTCTTGTGAATCTCTATGGACAACCTGAAGTTATACCTAAATTGAATTATTTTAGTCATTTTATTTCTAGGACAAACTGTGTTGGCCCTGCAGTACGAGCTGAGTAACTGACTTATTTCTATGGCTGTAGCAACAGTAACCTTAACCAAGCCTAGTCAAATGCAGTGTAGATTAAAAGAGGGATATTCTGCTTCCAGGTATATCAATTAAATTTTAAAAATCCTGTTACTTTTGAATTATCAGGAAACTTTCCTTGGATTTCTGTTGTATGTGTCCAAACGGTCAAATTGCCAGTTCTCCAGTGCTGGGATTGTCTTCCTGGTTACTCTGCAGTTTTGCCATAATGCCTGATACTCTGGTTCTGACTGGTGCTTCCTCGCCAGATCACGAAGCACATAAGAGAAATTAATGCGGTTTACGGAACAGGCCACTTATAGCCACCTCTGTGCCAATTCAGCCCAGATAGGCCATCTTGTATATGTGGGGGTCATCTGGCAGTTAAGGTGTCAAATGTAAGTAAAAGTCATGTGTTAGGAGAAGATAACTGAAGCTGGCATAAATGGGCACTGCAGTCTTTACATAAAGGCAGTGATCCTTACAAAACTGAATTGATGCGTTACACTTTTTTCTACCCAAGTGACAAATTAATGCATGTTATGCTGCATTGCTACCTGCTCCTTTCTTCTAAACAATTTGTACCTGGTTTTCATCATTGTTTAGTCTAGCCCACTACGAAGCAGCACAGAACCATTTTGTCTTCTCTCCATTTCTTGAACAATGTCCTTCCTTAAAGGAAAATCCAGTGAAGCTGATTGCACATGTTTATGTTGAAGTGGGGCGAGTACCCGAATAGTTAATACTTCGATCCAAATGGAATTCTGAAATACCCATACAGTTTAGGATTAGAACAGGTTTTTACCGTTTTTATAATTTTGCGTTGATGATCGTAAACTAACAGATGGAGAGAGACTGTATCTTATGAGCACAAAAAAATATTTTTCCTGCTTTATTAAAAAAGGCAAAAAATAAATTCAGCTTTCTATATTAAGATAGCCTTTGAATACAACTGGAAGGAACATTTTAGCTTCTTTTTCATAATTCCTTCTGTGTTTAATTTAAACATCAAAAAGATATATTTACTGCTTGTGCCATCTACTTTCTTTTTCTTTGCATTTCAGAGCAGCTATAGATTTTATAAGTTGATTAACAGCGTGGCAGAAGGCGTTGCTTTTGCTTTGCTTGAGTCTCATTGCTCGGCAGCAGGACTGGTGCAAGAAATAATCAGGAGGGCCCAACACACTAAAACTGCTCCAAAAACTAAAGAAATCAGACATCTTTGGTCATCTTCTGTGAGCCACAGAAACAACAGAAGATTCTCCAGGATTGATGTTTTATAGGTCAAAACATGAAGCACATCTCTGATTCTGCGGAAGCCCACAATTTAAACCAGTCTAAAGTTGTACTGGATGGAGTTCCTCAGGCCCTGTCCTTGGCCAGCGCTGGGCACCCAGCACCAGCCCTCCCCACAGGGACAGAAAAACCCACCTACCACATCTCTGGAGTTTGTAGAATGATAGATCGAAAAATGGGGAAGATATGAAGCAACGCTGAGGAGGTTTTACATGCTTACTTTGAGCTAATAACCACTAAGGCAAATAAAATTTGCAAAGCAGCAAATGATGCAAAGCTGACAGGAGCTCCTGTCCATCAGCATAAGAAGGGGATCATAAATGAAAAGGAAGTTCATCTTCTGTTAGAAAAAGGCAATGTTTCTTCCCGTATATAATATGTGATATGTACGACTGCTAGGGCCGAGAATTAGACATGATTGGTAGAAAAAGACATTGCTGCTGATAACAGGAACATTCACAGATATAATAATTAATGGAAAAAAAATTTGAAAGTGACATAAAATTTCCTGGTTCAGACGTTAAGCCAATACTTATTTATCAGAGACCTAAGACCGAGCATGAACAGTAAACTATGGATTACAGGGTTCCTTGTCTCCTTTAACAACCCCCTAATCTATTATGTAGTCATCTCTTAAGTCAACACCACATACCAAGTTTTTCTAAGACAAGTCTTGGTCACATTATTCATCTAAGTTATCCCATTTACTTCACTAGAACTGCTTGAGTGATTAAGGCAAATAGAATTGGGTGGCAAGATTTGCCTCACAAATTCACGCCTCCATCCTCTTACCTGATTTTATTACAGTCTCCAATTAGTCCCATATTTCTGTGGCTCTGAAACTGTTGTTCCAGATATGAACTCATTAACTGTGTAGAGATGGATTTTTTTATTCCCTGCTCAGTATTTGATCTCTGTGACTGTAGCTTAGGAGTTAATCGGATTTCTTCCTGCCATATTTCACTGTATATATGTAGCCAGTTTCTCATGAACTTTCAGTCTTTCTCCTGTTTTCTTCTCCTTGTTGAACATCTGTGGGGTTTTTAATTCCTGTTTAGAGCTCATGATCAAATGCTTGCCATCATACTGCAGTAACTGTAGTACTTGGTAGCTGTAAGACATGTCATTCCACTGAAACAATCAGACATTTCCAGAATAAAATATTAAATCCTAGGGGGGAAAAAAAAAAAAAAAAGCGAGTGACTGTTTTGGTTTTGCCACAAGGAGAATTTTTCATTTTTAGAAGTGTAAATTAAGATTAAGTTAGCTATGAAGGGTTGCAACAGAAGTTTAACATTTATATTCATTAGATCGAGAACTGATCTGCTGCCTGAGTAGTAGGGATATACTTGCTTGTGATGTTTCATTATCACATTTACCATATGTTTCATTATTCACTGCTATTCTTTTGCAGGAAGACAGACGGTAAAAAACAGTAAATTAGTTATAACAGTGATAACCTGTCTTATGTTACAGGTAAAAATAGCTCCCTGTTCTGGATTTCATTCACCCTGTTTCACCCCATTGTCTCTATTTCTAACATTTCCCAGCATTTTGAACACTTGCACCTACATTTGCAGGGTGGAAGGGGGGAAGCAGTATTATGGCAGCTCCCTTGGTGGAAACATTCCCTGGAGCCACTGCTTGAGCTTATAAGCTACTGTCTTAATTTCCAAGCTTTACAGCCTCTCCCTTCTTTCGTGAACTTTCTGTATTCCCTAAAGCGTCTGAAAAAGGTTGGGTTTTTCTTTCTTCTTAACTGCTGGTTACAAAACTGACAGGAAATAAGATTGGTGATAGGACGACAAAACAGCACTTCAAAAAAAGCACACAGTCTCAGAATCTGAAGAGCATGTTTCCACGTTTCACTCTGTTAGAGCAATTTAGCTCAGAGCAAGACTCTCCTTAAATCTCTACCAAAATTCAGCTGCATCAGTAGTATTTCAAAACATGCTTCAAATGAAGGTTTTCACTTTCTAGCTCTGCCTCACTTCCTTTTATTTGTGATCACCCTTTTATTTATGATTACCAAAAATCAAAATTTAACAGTAGTTTTTTCTCTGGGCTCACTTTTCCCATAGGCTAGCCTGGTGCTACAGGCTCAGCAGTCCCACATATGAGCAAATTCCTAAACTGGTAATGAGCAAATTCTTCTCTCCAGAGAGCTGCAACATATCATATCAAAAAGCATGTCAGGAGGGGCCCACTTTCTGACTTCATTGCTCATCAGCCCATATTTGTATAATGGGAAGAGGAGCTCTTGTAAGATCCTTTTTGGACTCAAGTAACTCCAGTTCCAAGGTTTCCTGAGTCACTGTTGCAATGTCCAATGCATTTAACAACACCTGAAAAAGGCAAACCATTCTCCTGATCTTTGCATGTACACATTATGCTATCTCTGCATTATTGATATGGGAAAACACAATAATTTTCTTTATCTTCCTGCAACTATACAAGAAATGAATTGGACTTGATTTTCCTGTACAGGAGTATGGAAAGCTATATTATGATCCATTTTTGTATCAGTTGCTAATTTTATGAATTGTGATGGTATGTGCTTTGGGGGAAAAACAATTCCATAACAGAAATGCTCTTATTAGTACCTAAAAAGTATAGTGGGCTTAGACAATTAGAAAATTCAGCTGTGTGATATTAATGACTAAATATCTATCTCTATGAAATCTCTAAAATTTTGTAAGGAAGCAGTATGGGCACAATTCTGCATCTGTAGAGCTTTCTTGGGTGTTTTACTGAGCCTTTTGCTGCAACACAGAATCTATGTTAAACCAGCCTCAGACCTGCTCTGCTCATCAGACCAAAACTCCTAGTTCTGCTTATGTATATCCAGTTCTCCCAGTGTTTTAGACCCATTTTTACATTTATATTTCCATAGTCTCTGCATTTAAGTATATCCTTCTTCAATGCGTGTTCTAAGGATTTAAGGTTTACTGCAGGATATTAGATAAAAAGTCAGTGGTTTTGGTATTACTTGTAGTTTTTGCTTGTTGTCCAAGTATCTAGTAGCTTTGCATATATTGTAACAGATTCTGAATACCTGGAATTTCCTTTTATTCAGTGTATTGTGGATATTTTAAAACATATGCTTCTTGTGTAAGTAGCCAGTCCTGCCTAACTCCAGCCAGTACAACCTGGAAGTATTTTTAGAGGTTAACGAGTAGCATACTGTAAAGTAGAAGTTTCAGAATAATATTTTGTTCCAGTATATTGATGCTACTTTCTTAATACAGTGAGAGCCCCCAGTTCAGATGACAACAAGAGGGGGGAAAAAAAAAAAAATCTTCCTTTATTTCTCTTATCAGCTTTACCCCATGTGGAAACAATCTCAGAAGCCCCAGTGTGTACCTACCCAGCACGAGTCTTAACACACACAAATCCTCGCTAACCCTTTTTCATCTTCACCGTAATCTGGGACTCTGATTTCCACCCCTTGCTTCCTGGTTGAAACAAAATGTTGCTGTGGATACCCATCTGACTCTGAGAGACACTTTCAGCTAATAGTGAGGTTCACAAAGAGCACTATGTTGCACCATCTTCATTAGCATAATCTTAATGTTAAGGTGATTTCTGTTGTGATGTTGCCATCAGATTAATCTTGATTTCCGTTTTTCTTTTTTTTTTCTTTTTTTTAATTCTCTCTGTAGCTGTAACTTACACCAGTTACAAGAAAACACCGCCACCGGTACCCCCTCGTACCACTTCCAAGCCACTGATCTCAGTCACAGCACAGAGCAGCACAGAGTCCACCCAGGACGCATATCACGACAGCCGGACTCAGAGGATTTCCCCGTGGCCGCAGGACGGGCGAGGGATGTACAACTCCACCGACAGTTTGGACAGTAACAAGGCCATGAATCTCGCCTTGGAAACCGCGGCTGCGCAACGCCACGCGTCCGAGAGCCAGAGCACCTCGATACGAACCAGCGACAAGGCCATTTTAGTGACAAAAGCAGAGGAGTTTCTTAAAAGTCGACGTTCCTCTATAGGGATCCAGGTAGCCTATCATTAACATCTGCTCTGTGATAAATTGCTTGCCTTCTTTCTGTAAATAGCATAGAATGAGTCATTCCACTTCACTGGCTCTAATAATCTAACAAACAACCCCTGGCTGCTTAGCGTTAATTGTAATTCACATCATGGCAACGTGGCTGTTCAGAAAAGTCTTTGGCTAATACGCTGTACCTCGAAGAAAATGAATGAATAAATCTCTAGGGAGGTTCCCTGTCATTAACACTTGATATGAAAATTATACCGCAGAGCTACAGGTGAACAGCATGTTCATCTCCTTCACTCCATGAATTCACAGTCCTTTTTATAGAATTACGCCAGCTTTAAGATGCTTGACTATTTTTTCCATTATCTTTCTCTTTTGACCTTGGAAAATGTGTAATGCTGCTGGATCTTCAAGTTATTCAACCTAAAAAACCACACACACACACACCCTTATTTCCAGTTGTGCTGGGAAGAAAGTACCAAGGAAGAGAAAACAACGTGCTGGT
>JAVJGG010000017.1:7648802-7696225 GCA_035590195.1 Aviceda cuculoides | reverse complement strand
CATACTGAACTCAAAACACAGCACCTACCAGCTACTAGGAAGACAATTAACTCTATCCCAGCTGAAACCAGGACAGCTTGGAAGGCCATGGTCTGCAACTTTAACAAACCTTCCAATTTTCCTTTCTCCAGAAGGAGACAAAATCCCTAGTTGAAGACATTCCCTTTGATGACACTATTTATTGTAGTTTAAACTCAGCAAGTTCCTAAATTATATGTTTTAACTCTGACTCTGGTTGCTTTGGGGATGAAGCCCAGTACCGTAGCTCTTAGCAACAGTTTAGACTTCCTGACCGCTCCAGATGTTGCTATGAAATTCAACATCAAAAGACTTCCTCCAGAAAATGTTTCCTCACCTTGGACATCATAGAATCATAGAATCATCTTCCTGCTAGCACTCATACAGGCACACCCAAGAGCCACAGTCTAAGCATTTTGTGTTATCTGCTCTTATTCACTACCTACCATCTGTTCTCCGTTTGAGAATAAGTTGACTTTGCTTTTCAAAACATGTCTATGCATATTTGCCTGAGCTCTCATCACTGTAGTCAAGTGTAACTTGCCTCTCTGCTCCTCTCCAGCAGGCTAGATGACTATCTCATTCTTGGCCCAGTTAATTGTTTTCTGCTCACCTGTCTCTAATGAAGATGTTTTATATACAGCTTTTCTCACATTCCTGAAAGGGCTAGGTGAGTGCCTGGTCCCTCACTTAGACTTGAACTTATTATTCAAGACTCTTTTGGACCCTTCTATGCTATAAATAAGGGTGTCTTTCCTGATAGATCTCTCTTGCGCTAAGAAACTGGACCTATGGCTGTTCTACTTATAGCAATGTTCTTTCAGGAGAGGGTGACCCTCCAAGTACAGCTTAAGCTTCTCACCCATGTTGCAGCCAAGACCCATCTTAACTAGGAAACCAGCTTGCCTGTTTTTTGGTTGTTTGTTGGGGGGATTTTTTTCCCCAAGCTGCCTGCCTCTGCAGTTGAGGCTTTTTTTCACTGCCAACATCAAGAGGGATCTTTCTTTTTATGCTGACAACACCAAATCCTGGAGACTGTTACCAAGTCTGGTATTTTAGTTCTCTCAGTGCGCTGCCCATCCAAGTGAATATAGCCAGCTTCCGTGCAACTGCCAAGGTGGAAACAGATAGCAGCACATACTTTCCCAAGACCTCATGCAGAATAAGGGGAATTACTGGGAAATGTGTCTTTCCTGACAGTTGTCACACTGATATCTGGAGCTTTTGGCAAACCTGTGCCTGATGCTACACTGTACAGTTCAAGCATGCCATTAACATTTACTAAAGGGTTCCTGCACTAGCTGTTTTCATGAACTTCTCCAAGACCCACACCCAGGTAAATATGAATGAGTACTGATTACTGGCTGGAATTCTCTTCCATACAAATGTACATGGAGCTACAGCTTGAAGATAGAAAAATAAGTTACCGGCAACCGGCTTCTTCAAGAAGTACAGTCCACATGTACATTCACTTCCCACCCTCCTTTCCCCTTCTCTCTGGATCCTTCCAGAAACCTGGTGGGATCGAGTCTGTACAGCTAAGAGACAACTGTAAAGGCCATTGGGCTCCTTCCAGAGGTGCCTGTGACTGCTGCAAGGGGAAAAGTTATCTTGTCTTCATCATAGGATATACTCTTTGAATCACACATGGACTATACGTATTGAAAAACTGGTTGCTGATATTATTTTTTTTGGTTTAACAGTGAAAATAACATTCAAAAGGAAAAGCCAGTTCTACTCTTTTTCTTTTTTCCTAACTCTCCCTTGATTCAGTATAATTTGCATACTGCAGCACTCGTTATGTCTGTGTCAAAGACTTGGGGGTGGTGTGGTGGTGGGGAGTGTTATATAAAATCCCACAGAAACTTGCGAAAGCAATGTGGTCTCAGTTATGAAGAAAACTACTGTGAATATCTTTCGGTAAGTGTATTTCAGATGGGAATACTATAAAAAGTGCATAAATTACTTGCTTGATATAGCATTTTCAGAACCATGTTATTAAAAAAAGTGACATATGGCATTCTGCTGTATCCTTCACATCATTTAAATGGTTCTGTATTTGTCAATGTAGTTGTCGATAAAATTTCATTGCAGCATATCTTTTTATCACTTGCAAGTTTATCGGGCTACTTGAGATTTTATTTTATTTTGTAAATCAAGGACTATAATGAGACTGTTTTATAATAATATAAAAAGGGGCTATCCTGTGGATTCCTCATTCTAAGAACAGCTCTTCCAGACCAAGCTTACTCACTGCTTCCACTGAACTGAGTAATTGCATCTGCTTAGGTCTGAAATGGGGAATTACATAGCAGAACAGAAGTACTTGTGCAAAGCTTTATAAAACGTAGTACCAAAACAACGATACAAGGCTGAACACCTATTTCATTTATTTTACTCTGCTAGGTGTTTCTTAGCAGTAAGAAAGGAAATATACAATTAATTTTGAATGAGTGCAAATAGAAATAGTGCTGAGTTGTCAGTGCTTACTCTGCAGATGTATCTTTTGTGTTGAATTAGGTGGAAACAGCAACTGATTCTGATACTGAAAGTAGAGGCCTACGGGAATACCACTCTGTTGGAGTACAAGTGGAAGATGAAAAACGGTAATTCAAGCATGTGCAAAAATCTGTAGTCTTTCATAATACAACACACATTTGTAAACAGAGTTAATAACAAACATCTGGCAAGTGCTGCCCCTAAGTAATTCACAAAGCTGAATGTCTTATATGCATGCTGGTCACTTGGTAAAATTTGTAGAGATTACTTAGCAGTTTCTTAATATTTAGTTACCTTTCCGGTTTTTAATTGAAGGGAAGAAAGTGAAAATTTTAAATTGAAGTAGTGGATTAATATAATTTCATTATTGGCAGAACAAATACAGAGCACTGTATATCGGAATACTCTTCCTTCGATAGGACCCTTCATGCTGATCCAGGTTTTCCCAGTCGACACAGGGGGATATAATGGTTAAGATGCAACCCATGGTACCTTTATCCTGAACTAGAATCAGCTTTTACACTTGTTCAGTCCTTCTCTAGCTTTGTAAAACTGCAGGTCAATGTACTAACCCACAGGTTATCCCTGGCAGGCACTGTCTGTTAGGTACTGGACTGGGACCATTATCTCATTTCACAGCAGCTGTCAGACAATATCTGGCCACTAATTGCCTTTTACCATCACTGACTAGAAGTAATCTGAAATGATAGGCTCAGATGTGAAAGGATTTCACAAATAATCTTTGTTTCTCTATCTAACTTTGTAACATAAAGCTTTTCTAAAATGTCATTATTAGGTGACATATCATAATAGAAAATCAACATTTAATGGCCATCCCGTGAGGCAAGTAAAAAATACCACGGTCTTAAACCTGCTGCTAGTATTTTTCTTTTATTAAAGGATTCTCAACAGTCCTAATTTAGCAGATTTTCAGATTTTATATAATTACAATTCTTAATATTTGAAATTTTTTTATACATGTACTGTACAGACTTCTATCAGGAGATGTAACCCTGCAGTTCTGCTAGCTATTTCCAGTTCATTTAGTAATGAAACGTGGTATTTTTTAGTATGAGAATAAATCAATATTTGCTTCCAGCGATAATTTAAATTATTTTCCTTTGTATCTTTGCTCAGATCAATGATGCCACTATGCATTTTGGTTTCCCTCTCTGTTGTTACCCACTGTCTTATTTTAGTCAGATATGCACAAAGAAAAAAAGTAATATAAAGTCCAGGAAGAAAACCAGAATCCATTCACTGAGACAGTATTCTGTGCCTCTGTGTAATCACATATGTATTTATATGGCTTAATCTCTTTTCTTTCTTCCCTCTCCACCAAGACATGGACGATTCAAGCGCTCAAACAGTGTAACAGCAGCTGTCCAGGCTGACCTGGAACTGGAGGGCTTTCCAGGACACATCACCATGGAGGACAAGGGACTTCAGTTTGGCTCATCGTTCCAGCAGCACTCGGAGCCCAGCACACCCACCCAATACAGCGCAGTGAGAACTGTACGGACACAAGGACTGTTCAGTTACAGAGAAGATTATAGAACCCCAGTTGACACCTCAAACCTTCCACCACCAGAACCCTGGCTAGAGCCAGCCATTGAGACAGTAGAGACCGGTCGAATGTCTCCTTGTCGACGGGACGGATCTTGGTTTATGAAGTTGCTACATACTGAAACTAAGAGAATGGAAGGATGGTGTAAAGAAATGGAAAGAGAAGCAGAAGAAAATGATCTTTCTGAAGAAAGTAAGAACATTTCAGTATCTTTTCTTATAGATACCTGCTAAAATAAGAAATCTGTTAGGATAAAGTTGTGGTCTGTAGTTTCTCCTTACTCATTTTGTAGTACCAAAGACACTCTGCAGAACCATTAGATATAAGACCTCTGTCCTGCAGCTGACTGTGCAAGTTGGCGTCTCCCAGAGTAAGGTTTTGTAGAAGTAGTTGAGGACCCAACTGTAGAGTCAAGCGCAGGATCACAGTCTGGTATTAGATGTGGCTCAAATGGTGCAATAGCTCCATCCACAGCTCCAACTCTGACACATTCTTCCCACTCACTTCTATGGCTCCAGTGCTTGACCCTTTGCCAGAGCATGCAAGGTGGTCCTATGTGAACATCTTTTTGCCATCTTCCTGAAACCTAAGAATTTGCATCTTATTAATGAACAGTCATTTTTTTAATGTTTTAATTCCTTTACAGGGACTTTGGCCTATCATAAAGGGTCTGTTGGAAGAGCAGAAAGGAGTAGGCAAGAGCAACAGTTAAAGCACTTCTGCAGTTAACACCAGCGTATGCTGCATGTTCTGGTTACAATTTTGTCAAGAATCATTATTATTCTCTGACGTCCTGTGGACAACTTGAAACGAGTGATGGGATAAAGTGAAAAATAATGTAGACTATTCTGGAGCAAGATCGAAGCCAGCACTAATGATAGTAATATATCAAAGTGGTCCTAGCACTCAGTAGCCAGCTCCCTGTGATTCCCTCTGAGGTCAATTATCCTTGTTCTTCAGGCTCAGTTTTATAAATATTTCAATCCCTGCCAATCCGAATTATTGTCTCAGCCAAGATTTTCTCAGATCACAAATTAGTTCATATTAAGTTTTCTTAGTAGCATCTTTTCCAGCACTCTCACAAATCTTACCATCGCCTCTGAATACTCTTTCCCGATCATCATCTTTCCCCCTCAATGAGCTCTGCTATGATCTACCCTCAGGTCTTGGGCCAGGCCTGCCTGGTGACTAAAAGGCCAATTTCTGTATATTTCTTGCACTGACCTTTTCAAAAGAAAGAATGTCTACGTTTTTACCTCATCATTTTTTATGTTACTGTCATATCTCTCTGCTATATTGTGCACAAGTGTGCCAATTAACAACATGGGATTTGGGGTGGGGAAGAGCGTAAGGCTGTTTTTCTTCCTTCAGAGCTTTCTGGAGTGTAGGGTTTTGTCCTTATTTTCATCATGGCAGAACTGAGCTGAGAATTTTCCCTTTGCACTGATACTGTGAAGACTTTAATACCCTCTTAGGGGCTGTTAAAGTATGAATAATAAAATATTTACTTTGCTTAACCTGTGTGAGGATTTCCAAGCCTTCTTTCATAATGGTTATTTTTTTTAATACTTTTTACCGTATATGTCTTATTTTTCAATTCCCCAAATCTTTGCACTGCTGAATACTGACATTTCTCTGCCATCATTAAGTATCCCAAAGCACCTGCTTCCAAGGTTGCCTGTTACTGATGTGGGGACACCAGTGCTTACGATCTGAAGCAGAAGTTCAAAGAGCAAGACTTAAATCTCCTTGGAAAGAGTAAAATTATTAGGGAGCAAAGGGGAGAAACCCATGAGGAGTTAAGCCCTTCTACTTTCCCTAGCAGACCAGCAAGGAGTCTGCGGGCAAGGGCTGGACTTTTCCTACCTCCTCTCTCTGCAAGCTCTTGCTCGTGCACAGCCCTAATCAAATCTGCAGCCACATGAAATGAGCAGTGGAAACACTCTCGCGTCAGTACTCCTTCCTCACTCAGAGACATGGACAGGGAGTCAGCAGTGTTATTCTCTGCAATATAAAGCTGTGTACTGCGTTAGGAAAGCTTGGAGGAGCTGATTTTAGCTGAGTACCCATTCCCTCCCACCATGTGAAGCTGTGCTCTTGCACTCCAGAAATACTCTGAAACACCTTGCTGCATAGGGCAACGGCAATTAGGGAGATAGTTTTCAGTAAATTGTACAGAGGACATGAAGACAAATTGGACTTCAGTGGTTTGCAATAATATTTGGAGTTTGTGACACCATTTTAACGTGGAACATTTCAGTCAGAAAACAAAACAGAATATCAGGATTTTATGTTTGCCTGTTTGCAGAGTGACTTTACTCTGTAAGAGAAAAAGAAAGAGCAAATCCCTGATACAAAGTTGCTGAAACACAACTGAAACAGACCCTTGAAATACACTTTTTAAACTAACCAAAATGGGTTAATTGCTTGTGTTTAGGGGAACATTTTGACCTCCTTAATAGGTTAGAGAAATTATTATAGAATAGATCTATATAGCATATGCAAAATCAGATGTTTGTCTTCAGCTGATTGACAAAAGTGACACCCAGACTTCCAATTTTCCATTTTATGTGACTCATTTCAAGAGATCTTCCTCAAATAATTCTAAATTATGTTATTTTTGAAATGGTATCCCTTCACCCACTATAGCTTACATCAAGTAAAAGGAAGTTATCAAAGAATTCTTTTCTCTGACGGAATGAGCTTCACAGCATTTTAAAATTTCAGTGTGAATAATTTTTTTCCTGTTGAGTCTCTGACACATTTTGTATCCCCCGTTTGAGCTATGGAGGTTGAAAGGTATGTATCCACAAGAACTAAAGTTTAATGATATCACAGCATGAAAGGTATCTTGACATATTTAAGCATTTGGCAGTTCCCTGAAGAAAATACAAGCAAATGGAGGAGCCAGAAGTAACTGAATATGTTTTTCCATCTTCTAGCAGGAGCTACTATTCCCAAAACACTTCACAGCAAAGTTTGTGCATTCAAACTGTCATTGTTAATGCTGAATCATTTATTTTTGGCCTGGGTATATTAATTGTACCTGAAGACCACATACAGCTTTGCATCTCATAGGAGAAGGCTGTGTTTATGATACCATTTCTCCTTTGTTTTAATCACAGGAAGAGTTAAAATAGAACTGCATTTTAGAAAACAATTTCATTTTCTGCGTTAACACAATAGCCCTGAGATCACAGAAAGCTGTCTGATTGCTGTATTGATTTTTTCTTTCACTGTAGCTTTTCTCCCATAATGTTGTTTTAAGAACTTCACTTATCAGGTCTTAGAAAAGGAGAAGATAATCACTGCAGCAAAAATAACCTCTCTTCACAGAATTTGTTTATTTGGTCAGTTGCCACAAATTGTATTTTGTAGTCTCTGCAAAGTTCATATATTGTTCGCGGGGGCTGTTATTTGCGTTCTCAGTGTTTATTATAACATATATAGATAGGTATATAAAATATATATGTAGCTGTAACTGTTCCCAGGGTAAGTCATCCCATCATTTGCACTAGCAGGGTGCCTTCAAGTGAAGATATGTGTTTCTCAAGGGTGCTGACTGGACTCTCAGTTTTACACCCTGAAAATTGTGTTTGGCTATTACTGGTGTGTAGGTGATGACAAGAAAAATGCTCTCAATTGTCACAAAGCTATTGAAGACCAAGAGGGCCAGGACTCTGCCGCCTGCCAGCTCTGTGATGGGAGCAAGGACCCCAGCGTGGACAGGGATGGAGCAGGCGAGCCCGGGGGGAGCTGCAGGTGCTGCCCACAGCTCGCAGGCAAGGCCTGGCGGAGGGAGACAGAGGACATCTGGGGCTTCTGAATCCCACGTGCTTGGCCACTAGAATATTTCAGTGCACAAGTCAAATGGAGAACAGCCACACAGGGTTTACTCTCATATAAAAAACCTAGGATAGCTGCAAAAAAATTAACTATAGGATGAACTATGCCAGCAAAAAGCTGGTGTCGCTGGTATCTTTTGCATCGTGGTTGGGAGCTCTGCTGGCACAGCTACATAGTGAAGTGATCTCTAGTGAGAAAAAAAAAAGGCATTAGAGAGAGCAAGAGCTCAAAATATCACCCTGTTCTCCCCTTAGCCCTTCATTCCATGGATGCTGGATTTTTCCTTGCTAATCCTCTGGCTGGTATTTCCACAGTACTGCAAGTGCTTTACTAACATGGTCGAATAGTAACAGAAAACATAGAGTTAAATCTCCCATACTTTGAAAAAAAAAACAAAACCAGAAACCCTCACAACCAATTTATTTTAGTATATTCATCAATTAATCATCCATAAAAGCTTTCTTAGGTGTTTGACCAAACATGGGTTATCCTTTAACCAAAGAGAAATTACTGACATAATTTCCTAATGATTTTCACAAACCTATCCTTCAGAAACTATTGAAATTTACATTTGGGATGTTGTGAATGACTACAGAATGTCTTAATTGCCCTGAAACCAGTCTTTAACATCAATAAAAGACAGTCCCATGGTGTGGAACCTGAGAATTCCTCCTAGCATTTGTATTGTTCTGCTCAAATTTTGTCTTCAAACTCAGCTCTGTTGAGGTAAAAAACAAATTTGAACCGAGTCCCACTTAGTGCACAAGAATCCCATTGACCTACCTACCCTCCAGAGCATTGCCACCTGCTAGCTGTACTGTCCTAAAATGTCACCTCACTCTGAATAGAATACCTGTGTTATTATGCCTAACTGCTGTGTTGATAGTGAAAAAGACATATTTCTGAAGATTACTAATTTAGGTTTAGAGATCAGACAAATACCATGCCCTGCTTTGAGTTAGGAGGATGAACTAAATGCCAGTTTCAATATTTTTCCCAGACATATCTTCTCAGATTGTTTGTGGAGCAATTTATTTATGAGTATAGAAAAAAAATGGAACAATCAAATGGAACAACAATTTAAATTAAAACACATCATTTAAATAAACAGTAATGAATGCCAGAAACAGATTGATTGTTAGTAGTTTCTCATTGCTGGTGCAGTAGTGGCACAATTGAGCAAAGCTTTTACCCTGTCAAGAATGGAGTTACAGCATCAGACTATAATCTCAGTTTCACCAATATAGATCCGACTTTTCCCCCTCGACCTTTGTGATATGAAACCATTTTCAATTGCAAGATTTTGTAGCATTTCTCAAGCAATACAACACATATATATTACTTGCAATTTTGTAATATGCTTATTGTGGCGGAAAGACACCATTGTGTTAATTGTGCGTGTTGTATACAGGCAATTTACAGAATCTCTATCCAGGGTATAAATCCTGAGTCTGCTTCTGCTGAAGTCACGGTCAGGGTTTTGTATGTCTTCAGATTAGAAGCCATACAGGACCACCCAACAAAAATGGAGTGCTTCATACGCTTCAGGGAGCAGAATTAAGGTTGCGTGACTCTTTCCTGACATTCAAGTAAATATAACATTATCTTAATGGAGGGAGGTATATGGATTATATGAAAATTATATATATTTATGAGTGTTGGTAGATTTTATCATCACTTATCTTCAGGCAAAATCTTTTAAGCATCACCAAACATCTCAATCTCTCCAGTCTCTAACATTCATCATTCTTTCATGGAGATAATCAATCTGCACCCATCAGAATAATTCCCCAATGCATGAAATTAATAACAAGGCTTTGGCTGTCTATTAATATTGTGCTAAAGATTATGAGTTGAAGTGTTTTAATACTTTAATTTAATTACAGCAGAGCACAGTAGCATGAATATGAGAGATCTAACTTCTATGTTTTATTATGTCTGGTTTACATATTGAAATGGAAATCGAGTTAGATCTTTAGTAAACGGTAGGGCTGTAATTATACACGTGTATTCACCACTGTGACTCAGTGACACATGGAGTAGCCCAGAGCCACTGTCTTACATCCCCAACAGATGTGTGTCACACCAAAAGGCTGCATTGCCAGTGTCTAAGCCTTGTCTGGTCTGACTGGGCTCTAAACCGCCAATGCTTGTTGGCATGACCCTTCTGGATAATGAAGATAAATGTTTGTTTAATATGGGGTTGGGGTAACTGTGAGATTCACTAGAAAATATCAGTCTGCATTTCTGCAGTAGGACTAAACCCAATGCCCTTTACTCAAGCTGTATATTTGAGCCATGAACTGTAAAATTCAGCAGAGGAAACTAAAACTGAACTTTACTCGCTATGAGACAAGCACTACAGCCTACAGAATCATCCTCCCTCTCTTTCTGCCCAGTGACCAGTTGACCAAAGAATGGAATAGGCAATGTCAGGGACCTGCTACAGCACAGTTCCCCACCTGGCAAAGAAGAGACTCTGACCTGATGACACTGCAAGTTTGTCTTATGTCCTGAGCTATCGAGCACCGAGGGAAAAGGAGGATACAAAGCTGTTTGCCATTTAAGTCTTTGCCTTTATTAAAAATGCTGAAAACCAAATTAAAGCAATTTGTTTCAGATCAAATGAAACATTTCTCTTTTGTCAGTTTTTTTGAATGTTTGTTCAGGTTTTAGCACCCAAAATGTTGCTTTCCATGTGCCAATAACTCCTTAGAGGAAAGCGAGGGTTTTGGAGATCAAAAACCACAAACCAATTAAAATGTTTTATTTCATTTGGCCAAAAAACCAAAAACAAAACCCCAGTGAATTACTTATGCAGCCCTTGAACCACTTAACCCTTTCACAAATGGGTGCCACATGGGACTGATGAATTATGCATACTGCTGTTTAATTCAGTGTTGTGTCGCAGCTGTACTGTTCGCCTAACAGAAAATGGAGCAGAATTTGAGAACCCCAGCTCTGCATATTAAGACATGCTTTTAAAGTTACAGAGTTTGTGTGTTTCCACAACTGGAGCCTAAAACTTCCAAATTATCTCTTGCTGCTGTTTGTGGTTAAGCAGATGTTTCACTGGTCTAGAGAAAGCAGAATTAATGTGTAATACCTACTACCAAAATACTGTTTTCACATGCCACTCAGTCCCTTCCTATAACTATTCTAAATAACAACAATATGTTAAGTCCTGCCAGAGTTTAATGTTTCCTATATCACAGGCTGCAGATCAGTTCTTCCGTACTATTGTAGCTTCATTCCACCTTCTGCATCCTGTTTGAATTATCAATTTGCTTTCCTCAAATTGAATTAAAAGATGTCGGAATAATTCCTGTCTCATCCCTGCCCCTACCTCTATCTTCACCCTAAATATTATTTAAAGATCTGGAAATTCTCCAGATAAAATCAATCTTTCATTGAAACCCCAGCTTATAATGCTTTTTAAAATGTTGCTTTTTCAGCAGAGAGATGGATGTGGAGGAAAGGAAGTGTAGGAAGGAGGTGTAGGAAGGAAAGTATATTGCTACCTACAAAAGTATGGTATTTATCCCAGCAAATGTGGGAGTCCAGGAGAAGTTAGTTTCCTAGGCACTCCAGTCAATAGAAAGAAACAGGCGTCTCCAGGAAAAGATTCAGCTCATCTAAAAATAAGTGCCTAACACAGCTGAGCTGGTGAGCTCAGATTACTGATTATAGAGCATCCAGAAATTTTGATTTAGACAGATGACTCTTGGAAGCAAAGTCAAGTAAAATGAATTTGGTCCCTTTCCCAAGTACCTATGCAGGCTGTAAATGGCAAGTAAACCGACAGTGGGGAAAGCTCAGCAAACCATGGGGGCTGATCACGATTCAGCAAAGTCCTGGAGCACCCGCTTGTGTCCCACTTGGACTGAGGCTCCTGTGCTTAGGACTTTGTGTATATCCCTGGGTCGGCAACCTGTAACTCCCAGTGGGGGTACCAAGACATGTCACAGACATGATTCCTCTGAGGGTCTCATCCTTATGGTAGGAGTACCTTGTGTTACAGTTTAATGTATTGACCTTGCCTCCAGAACAGAAAGGGTAAAGAGACCTCACCCAGGGATCATCCGCACAACACAGTGAAGGCATTTGTGGTTGCAGAACCAGAAGATATTACCTAAGGTACATGTAAAGCTGCCTTTGACATCAGAGGGAACAGGCATCTAACTGGTCCTTGAGGCAAGACAATTTCAACAGCTTTCAATTTACATGAGCAAATGTAAATGTGGGCAGAAGGGGCTGTCATTTACTTTGAAATTTAAGACTGTTCTCAAAAGCATATGTATGTATGCCTACTTCAGGAAGCTGACTGTATTGCCTTGGTTTTTTTCTACTTCCTTAAGCAAATACAGTCTTAGCTGTTCTGAGTTATTAATATATCATTTGTTATTTCCAAAGGGTAAGGTGTCACAGAGCTTTCCTGTACCTCCATCTTTTTCAAAAATATTGTAGGTATATAATCACGAGCAACAAAACCAAATATTTACTTCCCTTATAAAATAAACAGTAATTTCAGCTACATATTTTTTGAGCCGGATTTTGCATGTACTGCCAAAAGACATCTATTGGTAATAACCTGTCTGTATGCTTAGTCCTAGGTAAGATCCGAAGTGCTGTTGGAAGCGCTCAGCTCCTCATGTCTCAGAAATTCCAGCAATTTTATTGGCTTTGTCAGCAAAATCTGGTAAGTCACGATGTCTGGCCATCTTGAAGAGTTTAAGGCTGTTCATCCATAGATATTCCACAAAATGTAACTTTAAATTTTAGAATTTTTTTACTTCAAAGGCAACAACAAAAACAAGTGTAGCATATACAAACAGTAGCATTCTGAAATGTCATTTTCATGTCTCACATTTTGTCTTACTGCCCCTTTTTTTTCTTTTTTTTTAACTTAATCCTTAAGTATGGTGTTAGTACATTTTTTTGTCAGAGCAAACATGTAATTTCAGTAATTTCAGTCTGGCTGTGTTTTGTCTTTTCTTTTTTGGATGTCTTTATTAAAGAAAAAAATGAGAAGGGAGCAAATGCAATTTTTCTGAGACATAATATTATGGCTTATTTTTGTAATACCCTAAAATAGTAACTACATTTCTCGTAAGAAAGGAGAAATTTTTCACATTACAGTAAGTGGAGAATGGTAAAATAGCAGAATAGTAGAAAATACGTGATCCAGCTTTCTACGTACCTGAAAATAGGACTGATCCTGGAAATGTGAATATACATAATGTTTATAAAATTGGGTTTCATAATTTGCATTGCCAATTATATATAAGATGTCGTAGGGCTAAAGGAACAGATGCAGTATATGACTTATGAAAGTCACTGCTATTGTTCTGGAAGTTCATTAGAGACTAATTCAATTCTAAATGTTATCTTCGTTAATATGACAACAGCCATCAGTGATACAAACATTGTGGCAAGATGATACTAATCAATATAATAACGTAATTCTTCTAGCTACAGCTAGTGGTAGAATACCTTTCATTGGCTCACTTGAAAGTCAAGTGTATCTTTCACCTTTTGACTGCCCCTACACCTCATATATTAGAAGTGCTGAATTGTATTGCGTGCATAATGGCAGACATGACCTGTATGTCTGGTTAGATACATTTCTTTACTTGTTAGTATTTGCCGCATAAGTTTTTAAGGCAAAACATTCATTCTGCAGAGACCTACTTGCTACTTTCCATCCATAAAGTTAAGCATCCAGAATTCCTGAAACTGCAATCAAATATTACTGAGAAAGTCATGCCAAAAATGTCCTACCTTCTGATAGAAAATGATAAGATATATGGTCCTCATTAGGAAAGAATCCAATTATCCACTTCAAAGACTCTATCAAAACAAGAATTTTAATAGTGGTTACAGAATGACAGAGGAAGTATGCAAAGTCAGGCAAGCAGGAGATGACCACGTTTGTAATATCAAATACATCATGTGTGCTCCCTATCTAGTCATTTGTTTCACAGCAAAAGGAGGAAATCTTCATTAATGTCTAAAAGTTTCTCACTGCAAATTTCAAAGTGCCCTCCATTACCTGATTGATTAAGCTATGCAAACTAAGATTTGGAGAGCCTAACCTCCACTCCACTTCATTTATCTTCAAGTGGGTCCAGCACTTGTGCTCAAGAGCATTACTGTGATAACAAGTGCAGCTCCCACTCAGCACAGCCGTCAGCTGTTTGGAAGCATGAACAATTCATTACTGCAAAAGCAATAGGAGCACAAGAAGAAATCTACAGCTTTGCAGCAAACACAACCAAAAAAACTGGCAAGATTTTATTTCTTTCCTTCTTATTTGGATAATATACCTTTGAACTCCATAACAGCAGCTTTATCCCACTCTAAAGATTTAGGCTTTGAATATTCTTCAGCTTCATTAAATCAGCAATGGGCTCTGCAGAAAGCAGCAACTGCAGAACTAGACTTTTAGCTCATTCATGTTTTGAGGCTTTTCTTACTACGCCTAAGGACAGAGTTTGTTGTTAAATCATCACTTAGCGCATATCCGCAGCAGGCTTTCCATATGCTCCTAAGGCAGCATCTCAGTGCCCCCCGGAAACGCTTCCAGCTAGCAGCCAGTAGTGCGTTCACCCACTCGAAAACATCTAGCACTTTCAGGGAGACCACACAGCAGTCTCTCTAACAGTGTTCAATGGCGATAAGCATAAATGTAGGACAAAGAGCAACGGTGTTTACTTCTGCCAATTTGAAATGCAGCAAGGGTTTAGAAAGAGGAATATACTTACTCAAACTGAAATTTAACCCAGGGAACTCACCCATCACCTATGGACTTTTCTAAAGGATCACATTTGACTATGCTTGGGCTTAAGATCGCTTACCAAAGCTTCTCACTTAGGGTAAATTCATAAAAATGCAAACTTCGATTAAGTTTTTTTAAAGAATCTGGGTGGCTATCTTCCACAGTGTACTGTTCCCACTAACTGCTAGAAAAAAACTACCACTGATTGATAACTACACCCTTCTGCATTATTCACATTATCTCTTGTAACACCCTGTTTTTTCTCTGAAGTGTCCTCCTCCATACTCTCTAGTCAGCACACATCCTGCTTGGCTCATGAGATCATCGCTCAGGATGTCATGGTTGCAGGCAAAAGCAGAATGGCTCAAGCACCGGCTAGGTACTTTTTGCTTGCTTTAGGTTTCCTTCAGAAGGAGGGCTGCAAAGCTGAATTCCAAATAAGATGCAAATAAATGAGCAGCTTCCGAGAAGAAACAGGTTTAAGCCAATTTTTTCAAAACTTCGTTAGCTGTAATAGTAATCATTTGTGCTAGCATTTATCCGTCAGCAGCGGATCCATAAGCGATAGCAGCAGGAGGTAGCCCTCTTGTGTCCAGCCAATGCACCGCATGCTCCTCCGCAACCAGCTGCACTGGAGGCCGCGATTGTCTCCAACACGATCAGCAGAGTGGGGCAAACGAAGGTATAGAAGAGCAATTAGTCTTAATTCAGAAGGCATTTCAATGAGTGCCATCATTTTATGGCTGTGTAGAGGAAACTGGGGAGAGGGACTGAGGAGACCAGGCTGGAGAGAAAAGACTGCAATCTAAGATATATTGCTGTGGGACTGTTCTGACAAATTTCGCGCAGGGAGTCGGTTCCTGAAGCCTGACATATTGACCTCTGTAGGGTAACTAATACCACTGACATAAATTTTAAACGGTTTTGGAGTAAATTGGGATTTACCCAATTAAGTCATTTTTAATGAACACTAATCTGGAGTTGTATCATGTTTCCCGGAAGTCTGTTATAATTTATACGGCCAGTTCTGGTAAGTCCCTGAAGCTCCCTATGAAAAGGAGACTTTCTTCTACTGAAGAAGACTTCTAAGTGGATAGGCTTTTAGGCTGGTTCTTGACCCAGATTCCCAAACGGGTTTAGGTATGGATAACAGTACATGTTGTCATGCCCAGCTCCAGGCACTCATCTCCTACAGTGACATCCACAAACCCAAGTTTAAGTAGCAATTCCTAGTTTAAGATGCCTAGAAACATGTGCTTCAAGGGAGGAATTCAATAGAAATGCTGACTTACCTCCCAGTTTTTGGGCAACTATGTGGGATTGTGTTTAATACCTAAAATGCCTTTGTCCACTAGGTTTGTAAAAGATGGAGCATGGAGCCTTGCTTCAGCAATACCACCGGTGTTTCTAACACAGTAAACTAGTTGTTACAGCTTTTGCCCAGGAAAGGGGACATCCAGAGTCCCTTTGGCCTGGTTTTGACTCCATCTCTCCCAGCTCCATCCTTTAGACCATCTTAATGACTGGAAGGGAAGAGACATTTCTCCATCATCTTTGCAGAGGTGTTTACCAGTTAAGCCCCATTTCATCAAAGTGACAAAGCTGTCTTCTTGAACTAGTACCAATGCTCATAGAGCATAGGGATAAGAGTCTGCATACCACCTTCTAATGTAATTTTTATCCAGCATTGACATCAGGTTAATAGTCAAATGGAGGGTCATCTTGGTAACCGTTACCACCAATGTTTGCTCCATTAAGTCTTGTGCAGGTAGCTCCACTTAATTGCAGTACCTGGGGGTAGTGCCGTCCCAGTCACTGAGCATGATTCAACTCTCTAGAGAACAAAATCCTACCAACAGCATCAAAATTTTATACCTTATGTATACATTTGAAAATGCAAGACAAGGTAAACATTGACTTCAGCATAAGTTGACAACTCCTTTGTGGTGTTGTTTTGCCTTCTAATCAGCTATCGTGAATGTAATTTTTAACCAGAAAGACTTCAGGCTGGCTAGAATACGAGCCGCGTTCCCCTTCCCTTTAATAATCAGCAGGCAGAGGCTGTCAGCTTGTTCCTTTTTAGAAATGCAGGTCAGCACAGCATATGGTGCTAAGGAACTTCCCGTGCCGCATGGATTCGGGAAGGCTCACATATGACATCCAACTCATTCATGTTTGGGTTGCGTAGGAGGCACAACTTTCCAGCCACCGCTCCCAGCTGTAAAGCATGCATAGCCTTAGCACTGAGCAGCACTGTAGTGATGGAATCTGGCGCGATGCCTTTCCTGCCTCAAAGCACGTTGTTGAAAGCCTCCTGGTCTATTTATATTCTCTCCTTTGTGCATGACAGGACCCGAGTGCCATGCCGAGACCAACTTCCCAGGACCTAGCAGGTTTCTGGGACTTATTGCAGCTCTCAATTGAAGATGTCAGCATGAAGTTTGATGAACTGCACCAGTTGAAACTCAATGAGTGGAAAATAATAGAATCACCTGAAAGGAAGGTAAGCAGACCATGGACAATACCATTTACTCCCCATTTGCAGTCTTGTGATCTCCCTGTTAAGTACAATAGTGAAACACGACAGATTTCTAACACTAGAAAGAATCTAGTTGGCACGGCTCAATTTATACACGAAAACCTTCATCAGATGTGAGGGTTTTTTTCTTTTTAACAATGTTGAGCTGAACTGTATAACAAATAAAATGTTTTTTTCTAAGTTAGTCCACTCCATAACACTTTTGTTCAAATTATTTGGATTCACATTCTAAAGGCTAGAACTGAAATATGTTCTGATTTATTCAAAGGACAATAGCCCGAGAATTCAGTCAAGGTAAACTCAGCACTTTGCTACATTTTGGGCAGCTTAAACCTGAGCACCAACAGCGTTCAATCCTGCCTGCACAACACAACTGATACTAGAGCAGAAGTGAGATAAAAGCATGTGGCAAAACATGGCGCAGGTCAAACTAAAGCTTGGCCTACAAAAGTTGCGGGGAGCAAAGAGTACTCCTGGGAAACTGCCTGCACCTCTGCCCTGCAACTCCACCACCCAGGAGACACTCCAGCCACGACACTTACAAACCGAAGGTGGCAAATTGCCCACAAAGCAATGTAATTCTGAAACTGCCTTTCCCCTTTCCAGAGCTCCATCCCTCACCTTAATTATCCCACTATCCTTGCTGATTATTGTATCAGTCATATGAAGACAGCATTTGGTTTGAGTCAGTACTGTTGGCCTCAGGTGAATACTTGTTTGGTTTGGGAGGAATTAGGAGGCATTTTGACAACTCTTTCATTTCTTCATGCTCCTCTTGGATTTTAATTTTCAGCCAACTGGTTGGTGGATGGTGAGTTTGCAACTCTTGCTTACTAGTGACAACTGGAAGTAAGAAATTATTATCGTGACAGCAACAGTGATGTTCCTAAGAGGGAAATAACTAAAAGTGGAAAAAAAAAAAAAAAAAAAGATGGGACAACAGGAATGGAGCCCTTATGTTCCTGGCTGAAAACAGGAAATAGACAAAATAAAGACTGGAAGAGCTGGCTGTCATGAGGAATAGCATCTTAGGCTGCTGCACTGTTCCTGTTGAGTTGAGAATGTAGAACTATGTTCTTAAATAACCCTAGTTATTTAGGCTTGGCTAATGCATTTTGGCAGTAGACTCAGAATTAGTTTTAAAAAAAAAGACTAAGCAATGAATAGTCTGTAAACCATAGGTGCGTCAGTTCAATTTTTCTATTATTTGAATCCCGCTGTGCATCATATTAACTGTGTTCTCCATAAGGAACAGCCCATACTCTGGACTATTACCATTACTATATGAAGTGATATAGCAGAAAGATTGATCATAATAACACTACTATATATATGAAGTTGTGGAGTCTCCATCTTTGGGGCTATTCAGTCTAGTATTAAATATGATGTTAAAAAACCTGCTTTAACTTCAGAGTTGCATCTAATTTCAAGTGGGCTTTGAACGGGGGTTGTACGAGATCACCTCCAGATCACCACCAACCTAAAGTATTGTGTGATTCTGTGATTCTACATGATCTTTTTAAGGCCCTTATATGATATTTCACAGTCTCTAAATGGAGTAAAATATCAATTTCATACTTCAAAACAATTCTTGATTTAAAACCTGCAGAGCAATTTACAGCTACTTTGGTACCAAAATCTACTGACTCTTACTTTATAATTTGATAATTCTTCAATATAATTTTCTTTAAAATCATCCAGGCTGGCAAGCAGAACAATTAGCCCTATGTTCTCCCTCTGGTTGGTGCTTGCATGTTTCCATTTAGCAATTCATTGAGGAGACTAAACTAATAGACATGTATACACAGCTGCTATCTCATATCCAGCTGAGGCTAAACTCAGTATGATTAATTTAATTAAAAATCCTGTCCTGCTAATCCCAGACAGCCTATTCACTCGATCAGACCACACAGATGCGCTGAATTCTTATTGGAGAGCCAGTATGTGTTTCTGTTTATAATGAATGTAATAATGTGTCAGCTAAAATTAAACAAATTCCTATGAAAGTTAGGTACGCAGATTGCATGTTCAGGATACCTGCAAGGACAGTGGAAGGAAGTGTAGTCTTTCTTTTAAGGCATAGGACTGCAGAATTTGTAATAGTTGCTGAAACAACAGGGTTTTGTCAGTGTCCCTAGTGTGGATAGCTATTCATGTAATCCAGTAGTCAGCTGATTGGAGAGCACAAATTGAGCATGCTTGATGTACGTAACCAGTATTTTGCATTTCATGTCTTCGATTTGCATGCTCTGCTGACAGAACCTTCCGCACGCAGTTCACCCTCAGTTTTAATACCCTGTTGCAGGAAGAAAGAAAGGTTCCTCCTCCTGTACCAAAGAAGCCCCCAAAAGGAAAATTCCCTATCACAAGAGAAAAATCTCTGGACCTACCCGACAGACAGCGACAAGAAGCTAGAAGACGGCTAATGGCTGCTAAAAGAGCAGCCTCTTTCCGGCAGAATTCAGCCACAGAGCGTGCAGACAGCATTGAGATATATATCCCAGAGGCTCAAACCCGGCTTTAAAGACAGAATGCTGCAGAGTTCCTTTTTTAAACAAAATGCTTGTACAGTTTGTCACTTACCTGGTAATTTTTGTCTCATTCTCTCCACTAAATATGCCCTTGCTGTTGTGTTCTTTGTGCCATAAGCACAGTGGAATGCTTTTGATTTCCTCAGAATTTGCTGAGCTCACCGCAAGAACAACTTCTTTTTGTATTTATTGTCTGACTTACTATCAGCTACAATGGATAGGGCTTGTCGAGACCTGACTTGTCCAATATATTCTCAGAGGACAACAAGAAACACCTCTTGAGATGGAACCCAGCTTACTTTTTTTGTTATTTATATTTTTATAAAATGTGTGATAATTAGGGATAAGAATAACAAACTATAAATGGGTGCATCTCACCATTCACTAGAGGCATTAGCTAATCCAAGTAGAAGGTGCTACAAACGTAAAGAGCAGGAAAGAAAGAACCCATTTATCTCTCTGACCTCCAGTTTCTTTTCCTAGAACCCAGCTAACATATTTACCCATATGCTCTGCCACTCTTCTCATCTTTGTTACTGCAAAATAATATTAGGCCTCTCATGTCATGTCAAGTTTCTGGAGATGAACAGGGATATCCAGCCACTAAAACTCCAAAGTTCATCAGAAACCAAGAAGCATTCAAGTCTGGTGGTGGTGGTGGGAATGCCCGCTGAGAAACGTTTGCTGTTAGCAGTATAACGATACTCTGAAACCTAAGCAAAATTATAATGCAAGAGGACTTGAGTGATGGGTGAAAGGAAAACGGAAGCCTTAAAAAGTTAGATCTTCTGTAGCAAGATGTGTAAAGAAAAAGTTATACTCGCTCCTTTGGAACACTCATTGCATTTTTAACAGTTCTTTTATGTGTTAACATTTATTTTATAAACCTTCTCTCTTTCATTTCAAGAGCTGTGCTACATGTAATATTTCAAACTCTCAAAATGTTATATCAATTGAGTTTCCAGGGTATCCTTGAGAAAAAAAAAAAAATCTTGCTTGTTTAAAATGCCAGTTGTGATGTTGTAAACAGTTTAAGAAATATGAATGTGAGTGGTAAGTATATCTAAGTTTAAATGGTTATGTTAAGGTAAAGGTGAACTGTGGTTTACAGTTGTATTTTTTTTTTTAGAACTATTTTTCTATGCAGTATCATTTACGGCAAGAATAAGCTTCTTGCTTGCTTCAGACATTAAAAAAACATGACTCAAGAGATAAATTATTTCAGCCATGGAATATAAGGAAAATAATATATTTTCAAGCCTCACATTGTCAGAAGAGAGAAGTGGTACCTACCACAGTCAAGAGGCTTTAATTTAAAACAAATTAAGACAGAATTATTCCACTTCACCTACCTTCCAGAGCCAACCGAGCAACCCAGCACTTAGAAGTCTTCAGGTGAAGACGCAATAAGATGAGTAACCTACAGCCCCGATTCCAAGGTTTGAATCCTACTGAACACTACTTTAGGTCAAAACAGGCAGAACGCAGTGAGACAGACAGCCCCAACTACTGCATCCCCTGTTTACCTGCTTTAACAAATGCAATGTATTTAGCCATAGGCAGAACAGCTATTTAATTATACTCAAGCACTTTGGTTCTTCACCTGATGAGCACTTTAAATCCGAATCCCACCCACCCTGCAGCCTGACGGATGACTGAAAACATGAGGTATCATAGGTTATGCAGATCTGACATTGCTTCAAATCTGATTTCTTTTGGGTTTTTTTGTTTTTGTTTTTCCTTCTCTTTTTCCTACAGTGTGTAGTATTAAGCATGAGTTCTGTCTTTGGAGCACAGCTGATAAAGCATGTTTAGCTTCAAGATAGGCATCATAAAGAGATGAAGCTTTGAGAAGTTTCTGTGAGGAGAAAACCCTGTAAATTGAGCCTGATATCTGGTATATACTTTACCAAGTAGCCTTAAACTTTATTTGGAAGCAAAAACCAAGACGAATGTATATCCTTCAAAAATGAAAAAAAAAAAAAAAAAAAAAAAAAAGAGTAAATCCCAGAAATATTCTTCTATAGATGAAAACATTATATTTCCCATCCCTCGTGTTTTCAAGGCATTTTCTATTAAGGAAAGAGCTGAATCCTAGGTAGTGTACAATATTGATGCTACTTCCTATATTTGTTGTACTATTTTAAATAGAAATGTACCTGCAGACACTGGCATCTTTAGTCTTGAAAACTGATATCTTATTTAAAGTGGAGCTGCTATTTAGAAATATCCACACAAAACTAAAGCCAGTGTCTTTCCTAGATTTAAGAAATTTAAAACAGACACACACGCCCTATACATATATATAAACATGGCAGCTGATACATTTTGTCTGATTTTCCTGTACACTTCAAGGAGAAATCACACTTGACTTACTCGCCTGAAAACACCCACCTGCAGCAACAGGTCATGCGATTAAGACAAGTTGTATTTGGTCCTGCCAGTAATCAGACTTTATAAAGACAAATTGTAAAAACAACAGATTACGGATAAGCATAGATCCCAGCTGACCTAATAATGCTGACTGGGAGCCATCTGTATAAGTCTTTAACTTTCAAACTATATTTTGATAGGTTTTTGATATGTTAAAATTTTATTGGATGTTCTCAGGCAAAAGTAGGCCTGCATGAATGATGCCAACCCTGTATTTTACATTTCCCATGCCATTATGAGAAAATGTTCAATATAAGCTTTGGATATCTATGATTTCTGTTTGTTCCACCTTTGTTCCAAAAAAGAAAAAAAAAAAAGAAAGAATCAAAATTAATCTAGATGCCTACTGAAAAATCTGATAATATGTTATCTGTGCATGTTACATTTCAAAGTGCAATATATTAAATTACTGTACAGGTAACATTCTATCATTAAAGGCAAATAAGCCATTTCTATTTACATATTTTACATCTGGTTAGTTTAGAAGAATAACATTATGCTTATCATACTTGTGTTGCAAATAAATCAAAATCAAATTGCTTCAGTCCCTGACATGACAGACACAGCATGTGGTATTTTAATAAACATACAAACAGATCAATTGTAATCTGACCTCACATCATAAAAATAAAATTCAGTTACAAAACCAATGTAGGAGGAACATAAATAAACAAGAAGATAGAAAGTGGAATGCTTTCTACTTATAGACTTCATGGTGTAGACCCACATGGAACAGCTGGATATAGCAAAATAATCTAGTGTTTAATTAAATAGTAATTGGACTAATATTTATTTTAGCAGCTGAAAATTATAGAAAGTCTCTGTTCATTTCTTCATTGCCTGTAAGACACAAGTATAATAAACAGAATTCTGAAAATTTAAATAAAGAAAAAGACCTGACTGGTAAAATTGTTTATATTTGCCATAGTTATTTTTGCTTTGTATATTTTTTTAGATTTGAAATTCTTTGTAAATTGGTGAAGTACTTTATGAAGTCTTTTATTATTTCTTGTTGAGCTGATTAGAATGGCCTTTGGCAGTGTGCAAAGACTAATAACATTGTACAGTTTAATACCAAAAAATGACATTTTAATTCATGCTTAAACCTTGTCATGATTTGAGATCAAGCAGGAAAGAATTAAAGTGTGCATAGGAAGGTGAGTGGATTTCATAGAGATATATAGATATATAGATATATATAAAATACATTTCATATAATGGAAATTTTTTGTTTCAAAATAAGCCCATGTCCTGCCGTATCAGTCAATTAGTATTCTAGTTCCTTCTTCTTCAGCGCTGCATCTAGTATAAATTGAGGGACCGTTCGGTTGTTGGGTGGTTTCACAAGAAAAAGGAAGAAGTGCTACACCATGACTGCCGTCTCCGCGTGCCCTTGGCCAGCTCCTGACCCTGTGGCACCCTCGGGCAGCCCCGTGGCTCCACACCGGCTCCTGCCCCCGCCAGCCCACCCCAGCCCCACTGCGCCCGCCGCCGCGGCCCTCTGCATCAGCCCGTCCCGGTCGTCCCTCTGCACTCAGAGCCTTGGGCCTGCCCGGCCCACTCAGCGGGTTGGACGTCCTCCTCGGCATTTCAGCGGCGGCGCCCACGGCGGGAGGCACGTCAGGGGCTGACCCACCGAGTGCTGCTTTGTGCACATTAATTGGAGGCCTGACACTGGTTTGGCAGGGGTCAGGCTGCGTGCTCTGAGAGGCCGCGCAATCCTGTGCAGCAGCAGCCTTGGCATTAGACAGAGAGCTGAAATGAAACGCAAAGCAGCGTTACTCCCCCGGCTGTTCCCAGAGCATCTTTTGGTGTAGCGATACCACTGGCCAGCTGCGTTCGAGGTGAGGAACATCAGCAAACCCCTTAACGTCTAGAGAGGTGCTTCCTGGTGTATGACAGGTTGACACTTTTAGGTTCGTACAGTGCCTTTCATCTGGAAGGATCTCCAAGCACTTTATTAGCCAGCGCACAAACTCCAGCAGGCTGGGCTGCAGCTGGGGTGGGTTACCCTGCCTGCGGCCTGGTGAGTCGGCATGGTGGGACGCTGGAGGATCTCCCGCCTGTCCCCACGCTGCTGGGGAGTTTCCTTCCACACCACCCTCCCAGAGTCCGGGAGGACCCTCACAGTCCGAGCCTGGGCCACAGGAGAGGCAAAGACTTGCTGAACCGAGAGGAAGACCTGAGGAAAGCAGAGGCGAGGCCAACACTCATACCATCCCTCTGGGGTGTAGGCAGGGAATGAAGAGCATCAAATTAAGTTTCCAGAACAATCTCTGCTTTTTCTGTTCACAATGGCGGCAGTGAGGGTACCTGTGGTGAAGGAGCTTCCCTAGGAGGGCCCTGCAGGAGAGCCCTGCCCGGTGCCAGGGAGGGGCTGATGGCGCCTGCAGCTGAGCCCCCTTGGTCGGGGATCTTGGCAAGTCTCTCCTTGGCGAGCGCATCCCCCCGTCGGCTTCCTTAGCGGGCCGGATCCACCTGGGGCACGCACTGCAAAAGCAGCCTTCCCCTGTGGCGTAACTGTTCTCTCCTCAGGTCTGCCCTCCAGGCAAGCTAACGCGAGGGGTAATGTAGGGGGGGCGGGCACAGGACTTAGGCATAAGGATTATGCTTGGGTTTGGGCAGCTGCTCGTTCCTGAGACTCGGCTCTAACCCTAAGGGTTCTTTGGCAGAGCAATGGGGGTGCCTCTCTCTGCGTTGGCAGGATCGGCAGACTAGAGGCAGCCATTTCATACTGCAGATAACAGAAAGAGGATATGTGCATCCATATATATACATAACAATTTCTCAGTGTCATGGTCCCAGACAGTTGGACTCGGGAACCACAGTCAACATGCCCGTTCCTGTAGACCATGCTACTTCTTTGCAGCTCGGCCTCAGCAGTGACGGCCGTGGCAGGTTCTCTGCCTAGTGCAGCCCCACGGCCCGTCTGCAACTATTCACCATGTTCACCTTTAGGGACCATCTTTTGGGAACAGCTGTTTTATGGCGTACTCATATGCATACACAGACTCCTGGCAGGAATTAAGCCCTCTGTATACACAGAAATTGCTTAATTTATCTCTGAAATGCAGCTACCTCTATGGTGTAATGCTGCAGCTGTTTAACTACATAATAGGCTGTTCAGGACAGCAAGTATAAAACTGAAATTGAAATGGAAACTGCCCAAAAGAGAATTTGGCCAGCATATTTAGGCTGATTCAGCTCCTCTCAATGAAATAAAATTCTAATAGCTGCAAGAGGCCATGGCATTTGTTACAGCTAAAAACCATATTCCAGATCCCTTCTTGTTACATGCCTATCACATTTCATAAATGATGATCACGGAAGAAGACTGCATGTTCACGGTCCCACCTTTCCACACATGGGTGTTTCTCCCATTATCCTTCATTGCTGAAACAGAACTGGGCTTTTGAAGTCAGATCATAGATAATGTAAATTAGTATGTCTACATGGCTTGCTCTTTAACCGAGCAAACACAGAACAGTTTTCATCAACTGGCAATTTAATGCTCTATTTTATTAAGGCCAAATTGTTATTTTTCTAAATTGGTTTTGTTGGGCAGCATTTTTTACTTCTCTACTACAAAACCATGAATATTTTCACCTAAGCTTAAATGAGGGGGAGGATTATTTGAAGATAACGGTCATTATTCACCAACACAGCCTGTTAGTGAGGATTTTTCTTCTCCTTCCCTTACTCTTTTTTCATTCAACACAGCATTTCCCATTCCTAAAGCTGAACTGTCATACAAGCTTCTTATTTGTGAGATGAATTATTGCAGAGCTTCGGGCTATGTTCTGACGTCGGTCATATTAGAATCAGTGCTAAGAAACTGAAATCAGAAGGAAGTGTCAGATTTGGATCACTATAATTCAGATCAATATCTGAGTCAGCAAGTCCTGCTGAGGTAGGAAGGACTCACCCTTCAAGTTAGTGAGTGCGTAATTACTTTGTAGGATATAGTTCTTCCTTTCAGGTAGGTCACAGTCAAGCAGAGGGCTTCGTAGTAGGTTTAAGTCTCTGATTATAGTTCTCACAAAGAAATACTAGCTATGTTTATAACTACCCATGGAATCCACATGCTCATATCCATGCTTTGATTTACCCTTTGGAGGTTTAATAGTATAGCCATCTCATTTTAAAAGGGCTCAGCGTGTATGTATTCTTTAGTTCAATTTATATATTAATTTCCTGAATTAAGAAAATTTCCCTTTCAAGTAGCCTGACTTATACTGCTCTAGAACTGTTCTTTCCTGAAGAAAAGCCACTATGACTGTGCAGGATTTTCTGTACAGAGACAAAACTCGTACTTTCATTTACCATGTGACATGCCAAAATAATCAAGTGTGGCCTAAGGACTAAATTAAATGCCTCCTATAGAATTTCAAGGAATGTTAGAACCAGGAAACTAGCTGTTTAGTTATCATTAAAAGTATATATAAATATATATAAATATATATATACATAAGAAATCATATCAACAATGAGGATGAACTGAGTGCCAAATATTCACCATCTGTATAAAGCTACACTTCACTAGAATTAAACTATTTTATGTAATTCTCTTTCTCATGCTTTTATGGTTCTTTTGATAAATTCTATTTAGTAGCATGCAGGATACCTAAATTGAATGTACAGTATGTTGTTTCATTGCTATAATAATTTCTCGCTTCTCAGTAATATCTTCTTTACCAGAATGTTATTTGTTACTTTGAAGACATATTTGAGAATTGTTTTATTATTGAGTTATTCTTTTTTCATGGTTCTCTACTCACCTCCAGCTGATTGTAAGAAAATGTGCTTCACTGTTTTGCCCCATGGCTCTTTTACAAAGCTGCCTCTTTCAATTGGTTTATGTATTGTTTATGTTCATCTCCTGTAAATAATTCTGCAATTAAATTTTTTGAGAAAAATAGAGTACACTCTTTATTACATTTTAAATTTTGCATTAGTTGAAACATGCCATTTCCAATCAGACTACTTGTTGATCACACTAAATTATTACTTTAAACATGTAGCCTTTTTTATGTCAGGAAATTAATTTTTCAATAAAATAATTCTGATGGGGTTTTATCTGAATTCAAAGGAAGACACATTTAAAATCTGAAGCAATTTGGCAAATAACGGATCAGCTATGCAATGCTATCAGTGTGTTTTGATTTATTGTCATTAATACTATAGAATATCATGCAATGAGTTTGAATTAGACCATTGCGTGTCATTAACAGAAAGAAAAATAGCCTCTTTTGCGTGTGAAACATCCAAAACTGAATTATTCGTAAGCAGTTGTTGTTGGGCAGAAGTAACTGAAAGAATTTGTTTGGAAAGGTGAATCCTGGAGCACCTCTCTGTGTGTTTTTTGCTATTTGCAACAGAACAGCCAAAAAGAACTTTTAGCCCACTTTGTGTTTTTCAGCTCCTTCCAGGGCAGACAAGTCTACTTTGGGGAACGGCTTTAGCATCTCAGCGGAAAATTTGATCAATACTTTGCATTGGCCACACTTCTTGATAAGACAGAAGCCATGGTAGGCATGAAACAAAGATGTGTGGAGTCTCTGAGTCTAAATAAAGGAAGCTCCAGAAATTTATTTGGCATAGAAAAGTGCTTAGTTGCTTGAATTATTGGATTTTAATTGCCCATTTATTATATATACTATCGTAACATTTAGGAGCCCTCGCTATGCTCCAAGACAACAGTGTACATTTATAAAATTAAAAGATTTCCCTTAACACAAAGAGTTTACAACCCAGCCATCAGGTGAGAAACAACAGATAGGCAGGTACAGGAGAGAAACTGGGGGAAAAAGTGAGATGCTATTAATTAAAATGAAGAGTAGTGGTTGCAGCATCCCAGAAGCCTGTCAGTTGTCAGTTGTTTCATAGCCATCAGAAGAAGAGAGGATAATGAAGTGGGTTGGAAGATACCCTCAGGGATCTCTTCCTAAGAAGGGAGGGAGTCCAAGAAAGATGTTTGTTTGAAAATTTAAAACAGAGATTATGAATTTTGGAATCATGAGTCAACTAGAGGTGGAAGCTGACATCTCTGTAATTAATGAATGATGCTAGGTACACTGTGGACAGGTGGTGTATGAAGAAGCTGTGAAAGGTCTTGGCAGTAAGACCAATAAAATTAAAGATTTAGTACTCTGCTGGCTCATTATTTATATAAAGGAATTTTCATCTTTAATACCTGTTGTGGAAGGCTCAAAATTGTCCAGCTATATGTCAGCAGTTCTAATGAAAACGAATTTAGAGAGAGGTCATTAAAGCAGCTTAGCGCTTCTTTTTGTCTGTCTCCTAACAGTAGATGTAATGACCTAGAGCATTACTCACTGCAGTTCTGTAACTGATATTTTACAACTAAGAAGGGCCTTGATCACTTCTAACTGAAATTCCAATAACCATTTAGCTTGTCTTATCCTTCATGAGGTCCCTAAAATAGGGTGATCCTTCCTGCAATCTGGAGAGGATCTCAGGACTAACAAGCAAGCTGTTTCTTGTACAATACTATTACAGATGGCTGCATGTCAGCCATAGTATTATAAGCATACCCATATAAATGAGAACAGTCATTGCTGATGAACTAGTAAGGTCAGTAAAGCTGGAGCATAGATGTGGCATATTTTAATTCAATTGCTGAACCAAATAATCAGGTTCAGAGTACATGTTCTGGAATTAGCATCTTTATTCCAGTTGAACTGCACTGACACTAGCAGTAGGTTGGTGGAAGGCTGTTATTGTTTTAACTGTAGCAGCACAGCTGAAGTGTGAACATTTTGAAATGTAGACAAGTGCCTTACATAACCTATTGCAGCCCTAACACAATCCCAGGACAGATTCTGCTGTGAATTTTTAAACAATCGATTTATAAGTAGCTAGAGGATGATACAGCGATAAAAACTGGGCAACACGGATTTGCCAACATCCTATCATGTCAACCAATTTAATTTTCTTCTTTGACAGGATGAATGGCCTAATGGATTAGGTAAAAACAGTAGGCTGTGATGGATCTTCACTTCATTAAGGCTTTTGATACAGTTCCAGCGTAACATTTTTATATAAAACTAGGAGAATATTGTCTAAATAAAATTGTAAAGTTAAATCTGATGCAGCTGAAAATACTATTTTAAATATACATAGATCCTTGACCCATTGTGAAATCTGAAGGGCTTTTGAAGTGGGAGAGAAAGGAAGAATCTTACAAAAATCTAACCTGCTCTCAGTACTAGTCAGTAATTTCATTGATGACTCTGATGATTTACTAAAAAATATAACATTCATTGATGATATGGACCTGGGAGCAGTTATAGGTTCTATAGAGGATATGATCAAAATTCACAATGATCCCCCCAAAATGGATACACTTTCTAAATCCAATGTGATGTAATTCAGTGAAGAAAAAATGCAAAATGCTATACTGAAAAGATGTGATCAAGCTCAGATGTGACAGAATAGCCGTCTGAGAAAAAGTAGAACAAAGATGTGGGCTGTGGTGGATCACAAGCTAAATGAGAATCAACCTGATGCTAAAGCAACACAAGCCCAATCACATGCTCTTAAGGAAAGGGGAAATCTAATAGTGAATGTATTAGCATACTATTAAATTAGTGTGGCTTAACAAATTGTTGTGCTGTATAATCATGCACATATACACAATCTTAAATTGTGGCCCACACATATTATTGGACTTGACATTGCAAGCCAAGCTAAACAAAATTACCCATAGAAGGAAGAAGTCTTCAGATCCATAAAAACAAAACCAAATTTGAGGTGTGGCTCATCCTCCTCTGCCCAGGCTGCTCCGTAGCAATCTCCGTGGCCACTGCCTGTAGCTGTATGTCAGGTGTCTAGGGACTTCGAACAGGCTGAGCCCCTTCCAGGACTTGGGTGGAGACTGTGCCTGTCTCTGTCCTAGGTTTGAACCACAGCAGGGCTGGGGCAGAGGGCAGGATGCTTGTTGTGTGCTTGGCTGCCAGCATTTAGGAACCAGACTGGCATGTTTGGGCGATGGTGGGATATGGACTCTCTGAATCTTGATGTCTTCAACTTCACCACTTCCACCCCAGTCCTGTCTGAGATGGCAGAAATTACCCTCTGAATCTCACACGAATGCTCAAAGACAAAATGTTAACAAGTGAGGGAGGCAGAATTGTTTCAGGATATCTAAAAGTGACATTGAATGACTGAGTCCTCAATCATGTCACTGAGAAAGTGGCAAGCCAGATTCCGGGGTGTTGTAGGGATGTTACCTCTATGCTACACAGAGGTTCTTCCTTCACTCTGTTCAGTACTCGTAAGGTTTTGGTTAGAGTATTATATCCTGTTTTGGAGGACTTGAGAAGCATGTGGAGAAAATTCAGAAGAAAGTAACAAGGATTAGAAGAGATTTAGAAAGCAGAACCTAAGTGAACAGAGTTCAGACAATGGATCAAGAAAAGACTGACTTGTTTCAACACAACGAGGTTGTTATGAACTGTTAATGCAATTGTTTCCCTGTTCCCTGGAGGGAGGTTATTATCATAATTAGCATAAAAGTCTAGCTTTTTTTTGTTTGTTTGGATAAAGGTAGTGTATCCTGGAAAAACCTATTTAGCCAAGGACTCAGTAACACAAAGTAGCGAGCATATCCTATGCAGTCTTGCAGATGTGATCCACATGTCAGAGTCCTCTGGAGAGCCGCAGGAGCCACCACCCACATCCAGGCTGCAGACACACTCTGGGAGGGATGTGCCTGGACCACCGGTCCCCTCCTCTCACTTGACATACGATCCTATTTATAAGCAACCGGCCATTTGCAAGGGTAAAAGAGGTATTCACCTGCCAAAGCTGCAAGTGCTGCTCGGAGAGCTGTTCTCCGATGCGAGAGGTTAGCCCAGACGGCGGCCAGGGCTGGTCCCCCAGCATCGCCCTGCTCACAGGTACCTCAGCTGGCCTCAGCACTGGGGGAGGTGAGGGCTCAGGGTCATGGCTGGATCTCACCTGCTTCTCCTGTGTATTACAGGTCTGTCAGATCACAAAGGAACGAAGCTGAACCATTCTTGAGTAAAAGGCCTTAATACTAAAGAAAGGAATGATCGGAAATCGATGAGAGCGGCTGAGTCAGCAATGCTCTTTCCTCAGTACAAGGTTCATATCCCGTTTTATTATTAGCAGGCAACCGGGCTGCTCGAGATGTTGCAATTAAGGGAAGAAGCGGAAGAAAGTTTCTGCTCCACAGGAGGAGTAACATCACCTCCACCTTTACTGCTGCATGGAAGCTCAGATCCTGCCTGGGCACAGAAGTAATTGACACGCTCAGCCGAAATCTCCTAGAAAGTCCTTGTGGCTGTTGCATGGTTATTGTATTCTTCATGACCCGCACTAACTCACCTGCAGAGGTGTGAGCTATTTAGACAATCCCTAAAAACACAGGGGGGCTTGCTTGTCAGAAGGGCTGTGCCCCCATCGTTGCCATGCTTGCTTCACCTCCTTGCAGATGAACCTCATCACACTTGCTGCCAAGCTTGGCACTGAAATGTTTGAGGAGGACAGGCTTAGGTCAATGGAATGGAAAATAATGACAAATCAATTTAAATGCAGATCCTTGAGGAGTATATGATAATAGACTGCTTCAAAGAAATTTAAAAAGGAAATTAGTTTTGGCAAAAATCAAGGATTCTAAGTATTAAAAAGTGACATAAACCCAGTCGTAATAGAGGTGATAAATCAGTTTTGCCAGATAGGAAATAAATCATGAGTGAACAGTAAGGGAAGCAGATAAATGTTATGCTTTGGATTTGAATATGTCAAAGTAAATTTTGTAAAATATTTATAAATTTATGAAGCATTGACAACATCTTAGAAAAAAAGCTGGCATTTAGAATTTTATGAATGTTTATATTTATATATTTGTATGAGTTTATGTGGCTGTGTATGTGTATATGTATTTATCCATACAGAAATAAAAGAGAAATCTGTAAATTTTATATACATTTACTTTTTTTAAAGGGCAAAAATTTATATTTGGTTTGGTTTGTGCATGCCTGTATCTCAGGATAATACCACTTGCTTGTCAAAGTCATGGAAAGAGGAAGCTGAAAAGAAGGATGAGAATAGGGCCGAGGAAAGGGAAAACCTATAGACCAAAAGAAACATAAATGCTATGTTCTTTATTCTTTGTTGATTAGGAATACATGATTACTTTAGCTGATTTGAAACAGGATTTTACCATAATTCTGCTTCAGGGTGAAAAAGCAGATTTGGGGTTAATTCAGACTACGTATCTGTTTCTACAGCCAGATCCCGAATTGATTACACATATGCATTGTGCCAGAAAGCCAACTGTCTGTGCACAAGACGAGCTAATTCATGCATTTTGACACCTTCCAGCCTGAATTAGGACAGGTATTTGTATCATTTTGAGGCAAACTGCTATATAACAAATTCAAGATCTTTTATTCCTCCACTCAGATTCACTCTGTCCTCCCAAGATAATCTTTCCAAAATACATTTTATCAATTGACTTATTTAATGTGACATGGAATAAACAAAATTTACAAGAATATCCTCATTTGTAAAAATTAGTAAGAAGCTGTAATACTCCATCAGATTTTACATTCTGAATGTAGTAACCAATGAAAAAAAAAAGCCTAATACCTGGAGAGAAATGTGAATCTCTACCCCTTCAGTCAGAAGGGTCATTTAAGGCCATGTGTGTACCAGCTGTGACAGCACATGTAGAGGGCAGGTTCCCTGTGTCTGCCATTTCCCAGCTTGCTTGTCTCCAAATATCAAAGTAAGTGTAATCAAAACGCTGTTGTAAATCAGGGATTACACAGTTCTCACTCAAATTAACTGTTCCAGAGGAGGAGGAGGTGATACAGCAAAGGATGGGGTTTGTGCAGAGCAGGACCTGAGGAGCAGGCAGCAGCACTTCATGGCCACTTGAAAGACTTGTTGTAGGAAGCCTCTGGGGCATGTTTGCCATCTGCGATGTGTTTCATTTGGATGGCATTTACCTTGTGAGACCTAATGGATTGTGACCCTTCCTCGGCTTCTTTCTGGGACCAGACTTTTCTGGAAAGCAGACAGAATAGCTGACCCGTGAGCTGCTTAGTACTTGTCTTTATTGTCACAAATGGAGTATCTGTAAATATCTTCTGTCATGATGTGTCTTGTTATCTAGTGTCAGATGCTACATTGGGACCACTGACTTTTTTGAAGAAAGATTAAAGGCTTCCTGTGAAGCTGCTGTTGTATTTTCACCTGTCAAGAAAGGTTAGGTGAGTTCAGGGACAAGATGAGTGATAACTCTGAGTCAATTCATGATGGGGTGTAGTTTGCAAGGTAAAATATAGGGGGGAAATTGTTCCTGGGGAGGTGGGTGGGAGATGTCAGAGATGGATAGGAGGGAACAATAGCTGCTTTTCAGTCACAGGCTTATTTCAAGTAGCTAAAAATGAAAGGTGATTATAATCAAAATAGCATCTAACTTGCTGTAATTCTCCTTGCACTAACTTAGGCGGCCCCAGGGAGATCTAGATTTCAGAAAGCAGAAGAGGGGCTGAGAGCCCTTTCACCCCCTGTCGCACCACTGTGCTCTCTCTCCTAATCTGCCCCCCCCCTTTCTGAAGCTCTCAAAAGGTGTAATGTTAATTCCTTTTGCTCTAAACAAACAGACACTACCGGGGTGCTGGGAGTTCCCTCCCTGTGCAGCTCTGCTTAAAACCAAACCTCTTTTAACCCTTTTTACTTCATTTTACCTTATTCTGGAAGGAACCTCGCTGTTTCTTACATTTAGCTAAGTGAACCAACATAACCAGTACAATGAATCAGTATAAGCGTGCTTCCCCCACCCTTCTTGGTCAAGAAGGAAGCACAGAAACAGGTAGATTGAAGGATGCCTTTGAATACTGTGTGGAGGGACAGTCTGGGGAGGCACTAAATTCCTCAGTTCTTTCTGGCTACACGTCAAACAGGAGGGAAGAAGCATTCAGTGGCCCCATTTTGCTATTCCAAAAAGCATGAGGAATGACAGGTATACACCACATCTCCTTCCCAGCCTGCCCCCCGGGTGTCCTTCCAAGGGCAGGTGGCATGCTGCCGAGTTGCTGCAGCCTCACGCGGCGCAGCTGGGCTGCGGGGCTGCCTGGCTGGTGGCAGAGCAAGCTGCCGCCTCGAACAGCCTCAGCCAGCGCTTCCGAAAACGGCTCTCGGCATTTCAGAAGTTCATACTGCCACCCATTGCTCTGCCTGAGTACATTTTCCCTGAAAGCAATAAGAAACTCCTGAACAGATTTCATTTGCAACAGCACATTTCCCTTTCCAGAATCACAGCTCTCCATCACAGCAAACAGATATATTTGGGACTAACGGGCTGTGAATGTGTCTGCGTAGGTGAGGGTGGAAATGCTTTCTCAAAGGCAAGGTGTGATCAGCCTGTGGAGTCATTGGATGTCTTTTCTGTGCCTGCTGCTTCTCACCAAGAATACTCTGGCCCCAGGTTTGTCCCTTTGCTACGGGGGTTTTGTTCCAGATGTTGTCAGCATGCTGCAGTGGCGCAGAGGAGAAAATTCAGGTCTTTACAACCTCTGAGGCTGAGAATCCATTGCCTGACAACAAAATACATTACACCACATGATTGGAGGCAACTGCACCTGCAAGGCAGGTGCAGTGAGAGCTATGGCTCCTATAACATGAGGTGAGAAGGAAAGAAACTACATTCGGGACTGCGTTGGTACATCTGGACCGCCAGTGCATGTTGCTGTAACAAAAGAATCTATGTTTTCCTGTAGACAGAGCTTGCAAAAAAGGCATCAAAACAACCTATCAGCAGTTGGTGCAATACAAAGCACCAAATTCAAGAATTTTCTTCGGTGGTGTTGATTTCACTCTTTTTCAGAGAGTTTTGGGATTTCAGGTTGTCATATAGTTTTTGCAAATATTTCCTTGCACCGTGCTTGTGCTATACAATTTGCTTTAATTTTAATTTCATTTCCTCCCTTCAGCTTCATCTGCTGTAACAACTATGCATATGTGCAGACACAAACACATACACATACACACACACGTGTGTGTGTGTAAATTATAAATTCCCTTTACACAAGTTAATGCAATTCAATCTCAAATTTTCCATGCCGATTGTCAGCATCTGGTGAAATTATCTGGTAGGACATTTTTAGGCAAAAGGATTCATCTCTGTAAGTGGGACTAGGAAGAAAACACATTTTGTTTTTATTTAAAAAATGTGAGAATCATTTCACCAGCACCAAAGCGCTGAGGAACTCCATGGTATGTCTGGAATAAAGGTCGGCTCTGCAAGAGCCATGTGTGGAAAACAAAACAGAAGGTATTTGCGCAAGGGGCAGCTCAAGCTGGCTGGATTTTGGGAGCTCCAGTGCACAGCAACCATGTAGGGCCCAGCACAAGACAGGATGGGAGACCAGGATTTTCCCTCTACTTGTTTCTCCCAGCTTTGAAGAGAGTGGGAAAGAACTGAGGAGCTTTTGCTACCTGGAAGCCAGGGAGTCTGTTTGGGGATTTTTCTGTTTTCCCGTCAAGTGTCCATGATGCAAAAAGGTATTGAGGAAGAAATCTCGCTCATGCTGAGGAAGGGGAGGGAGCAAGCCTGGAGGGGAGGAACAGAAGAGCCAGGGGTAGGGAGAGGATGCTCCAGGAACCAGGCAGAAATTCATGTGACGGCAGTGCTGCAGGTGGCCGCGGCTGGCTCCTGGGATGGAGCAGGACCTTCTCCCCAGCCCAGACTGACTCCAGGGCTACTCAACATAAATGTTGAGCTACTCCTAGGCAATGCCTCTGAAAAACCAGTAGGTGAGTACTCAGCTATGTCTCGGCACTCTTAAGAGACCAGTTCACATGGAGGCTGGCAAAAATTTTGGAAGGATCTAGTCCTTTTAAACCCCAAACTGGATTTTAGCTGGGGGTAGAGAGGAGGGGAGATTTGAAGTAGTCTGCACTGAAAGCCACTTGCAGAGTGCTTATAGGGGAAAAAAAACCTGTCCCTCATCCAAGAAAGAACAGATTTAATACAGCTTCTCCTTAGGCCAAAAGAGCTGCTGGAAAGCAGGATGAGCAAGCTCCCAGCCAGGGCACGGAGGGTTCCTCAGCACCCTCCCTCCATTTTCCCACTGCCAGTGCTGCCACATAATATGCAAGTGTGAGAAGCTACAAGTAACCCCAGGGATTTATAATACAGCGAGGGGGAAAATACATAATAAAAGTAAACAAGGTTCCTATCTCAACACAGAGGAACTTCAATAATTTTAATTAATGGCCAGGAGACACATTACAAGGTACAAGACAAGCAAAGAGGCATAAATGAATAAATAAAAACATCAAGAACGCTGAATCATAGAATACATTTTTCTCAATTTTATTTCTTGTTTTTCATTCAAATTACAAAAAATACCCCACTCAGAGTTGTAGTAATACACAGATCTTGTTAATGCTTTAGAAAAAAAAAAAATCAACAGATCAAACCCACTACAAAATATTGCAGAGGTAATTTAATTTCAATCAGTCATAGTATGCCAGGGACGGTGAGCAGTATATTCGTTGAACATAAGTCAAGACAGGTATACCAGATCTTACAAAAGTACATGGTCACTCAGGCTTTTCTCTAGAGAACAAATTGCCATTTATTTGCAAGGACTGCATGAGGATTTGTGGCATAAGCACTTGTGACATATTTCTGAATACTGGTGTGGGGGGAAACCATATTAGATTCATAAAGGAAGAAAAAAGTACAATTTGAGAATGAAAATTTGTGGTGAAAATCAGGATGAACTGTCACAACATGAAAAGTGACATGAAAAAATACCACCTTCTCCAAGGCTGCAATTGCCTCTCTTCCCTGCTCCAGCCCACCAACATATAGGCAATGCCCAGACAGAAACATTGCTGAAGGCAGCTTTGCTCCTGCCTGGTTTCAGTCTATGCTGAGTAACTTGAATGAGGAAAGTAACATCATTTAGTATATTTGGGGTTGGAAAAATCTGCTGTTCCTATTCTTGAAACATTAATTAAGCATCTGCTGTGTTTATCCACCTAGAGAAAAGACACAGAGCAGTTCAAGATTTACTTAAATGGATTTTCAAAGCACTAATAAAGGATCATTTACTGGAGTCTGATGCTAACTGGCAGAGTACAGCTAGTCAGAGAGAGTGAAAATGGAGTAGCCAGGGTACTAGTGGACATCCTAGTTGAGAGCAGAGAGGACAAAGGATACTCCTCACCATCTGTAGATGTTATCTTCCATAAAATCTTGACAGCAGTTTCCTTCTAGAAGTAGGCTTCTCTTGTGCCTTGTTGGATTCATGCAGCTCCACTGCTATTAATACTACTATTACCTTCTTTGGATAAATGCTGTCTGCACCAGAAAGAAAAAAAATTTGAGAAACCAAAAACTAAAAAAAAAGCCATTCTACAATGAATTGTCCAATCCATTACTAATTTCTCCCTAAAATAGCCCAGTTTTGGAAATCATCTCAGCACCAACAAATCAGAATATTCTGATGGAATGAAAAGAATCATGAAAAGAAAAAACAACTTTAAACAAGTATTTGCATGTAAAACTGCTAAGAAAGTAAGTTTAGGTATAATTAGGCTTAAAAAAAAACTTTCCTGATATTTTTAATGAACAATTTGTAGTCCATATATAGTCTTCAAAAGACACCAGCAAATTTAGAGTCATGCAAGTTATATTAAACTTCAGAAAATGCCTCACAGATGAGCATCAAAATAATTTAATCTGTTTAGTTTGTAAAAAAATCCACACCCAACCCACCCTCCCTCAAACTCAAAAAAACTGGCATGTCATCTGATTACAGTATATCAGTATTTTCCCAGGGAGGAAATACCGGGAATTAATAGGCTTCTTAATCTTGCAAGGAAAAGTGTAACATGCAACAGAGAAAGGGAAGCTAGACTGCTTCAAACTGCAGAAAAGGCATGCATTTTAAGACTGAGATTAGTCACTGGAACAAGCTGCTAATAAAGGCAGCAAATTCTTCATTTCTTTCAGCTTTCAAAAGCACAATAACTGGCTTTCTGAAAATAAGCATTAGTCAAACTCAAGTGATGAAGCCTGATAAAGGAACGACTGTGTGAACGTTAATGGCTTGTGATGTGCAGGAGCTTAGATTACATGCTCGAGTGATATCATCTATCCTTAAATGCTCTGAGTAAATACAGCATTGTACTTGTTTCCGAGTAATGATCAGAATTCAGCAAATCCACCTTTTTCTTCTCCATTTTGTGTTTTTCTTCAGAAAACAGGGAGACAATTACCATGTACTGTCTGTGATTGCTTTGCTATTTTCCACGCTCCTAAACCTTGATAAGAAACAGAATTCACTTTATGACCTCTTGACACTAATATGGCATTAATACAAACGAGAGCTGAGGCCATTATACTTATCACAGCAAAGTCCACAAAAATGACAGACACTCATTGTGCATGCTCTAGCCTCAGGCGTGAGGGATAAATGACAAGATTTTAGGGACTCCTTGGGAGCTTCAGATCTCATTTCAGTTCTACCAACAAATAAACACTAAAGATGTTCAAGTATCTACTTTAAAAGCTTATTTTTTTTAATTGAAATGGTAAGGGAATTTAAATTCTGCCGATTTGTGTCATGCATGTCCCACACCAGCCTTCTGCCTGCTACATCTTCTTAAGCGGTATTACCATATCTCTTTGCAAAGCGAGCTCCCGCTGCATCTTCCATTCCTGAATGGTTTCCAGCACTGAAGTGCAGTCTAAATGGGGAACAGATTTGTTAACAGTAATGTTCTTGAAAAGTGTTGAAGTGATGCAAAGAAACAGTGCTGCTGCTGTCATTTACTCTGGGGAGTCATTCTGCAGGTGAGGAGCTGTGTCCCTTTTCCACAGGCTCTTTCTAAATACCCTTGTGTTTAAGTAAGTCCTGATCTTAGCCTCACAGCCATCTATTTTCCCGAAAATAAGATTCATGCATCCTTCCCTGCCTGGGGTTCTTGCCGACCCGGGGGAGGAGAAGGCAGGGCACTGGGCACTGGGCAGCAGCAGCCTGTCCCTTGGTGAGCCCAGGGACCGCGCAAGGGCAAGGAGATGGGGTACGCGAGCGGGGAGACAGACGGGAGGTGCAGCAGCTGCCAGGGTCACGGCCTGGAGCTGTGACTTGGGCATCACAAGGTCAGGCAGCAGGGCTGTGAAAAATGGCTGAGCCACCTGAGGAGTCTGTGCACCACTGAGAAATGCGTCCCTGCTGTGCCATTTGGGGCTGTTGTTGTTCTGAAACAGGTAACAAATAGTTTTCCTGCTCCAGAGGAGAGTGTCCCATCCACTCTGTACAAGCCAGGACGAATCTTCGAAGATGGAGAGAGCGCCGGCTCCCTACACCACCACCCCCCTCCGCCCCCCCGCAGGGACAAGCAGGCGCTGCAGAAAACCTGGGGAGGCTTTAGGATCGCTGAGCTTCAAACCACGTACTTCAAGGCCCTCGAACACCACCGCTGTAATCTGTTGGCGGATTGGAGAAGGTGATGACACCACCAAAGGGCCCAGGCCGCCTCCACTCGTCACCCTTCCCGCCCGTGCCAGAGCCTGGCCCCGCCCCGCCCCGCCCCAGGCACATGCGCTGCCCACGGGGGGACGGGCTGGGGGCAGCTGGGTGGCGGCGAGGTGGGCGGAGGCAGCGGTGGCGGAAAGCAGTGGGGAGCAGTGGTAGGGTTGGGGTTTTTTTCCATGGAAGGTGGTTATTTTTATATTTGGTCACATAGTTTTAAAGTAAAAAAAAAAAAAAAAAAAAAAAAAGGAAAAAAGTGAAAACTCGGAGTGCAGGTGCGGCCTTCAAAAAGTGACCTGGGGTCCGAGGTGCCATGGGGTTTGGGTGCCCCCCAAGCCGCTTTGCAGGTCCCCTCCGCTGGGGACCTGCAGCTGTAAAGTCACGGCCGTACGCTGTTTCTACAATGAGAATTTAGGGCAAGGACAATTTGCCAAAAAGTGACACATCCCATGAAGAGCTGTACAAAAAGGGTCAGATCTTTGTAAACAGAATACCACAGCCAAGTTCCCATCCAGAAGACATTATTTACCGCTTAACCTCTCTCACCGTGGTGTATTATGAGGCCACTTTGAAAATGATGTCTTAATCTTCAGCAAGTGAGACAGGGCAGGAAATGTCTTTTGTAGTCAAAATACTTGCTGGAAACAGCACCCAAAACCTTTCTTCTGAGCAATGAATTTCTGAGCACCGAAACTTGGGAGAATCTTAAATACTTACTTTTGTAGGGTAGCCACAACACTTCTACTATGAAGCTCTTGAAAGTTTTTGTTATGAAGCTTTTATTATAGAGGTCACTCCTGCCCTGTGCTTGACCTTATTTGTAATAATTATAAATCATGCATTTAACCCGTTAGTGGATAAGAACAGTAGGGCAAGTATCAAATTTTTTTTTGTTACATTTCTTACAGGCTGCTTTTAGGCTATACAAAGTTGTAAAACTGACTGCTCAGGAACTACAGCAAGAAACTGTAGAGTTCTTGTACAAGATTTTAATCAGCCTCTCCCAAGTGACGGTGCATCACACTTTTGAATGACATGAGTCTGCTTGTCCCCATGGCCACCCAGGGCCCCACAGACCTTATGCCATTTACTGGGTGTTGTGCCTCACAAGCAACCACTAGTCAAAACTGCATCCCTCACACCTGCCTCAAACCAGATGTGGACCTAGACATTAAAGTTGATGAAGAGACCCCAAATGCATCCCCTGACCTGTCCCTGTGCCCCCCACCTCCTGCCCCAGGTGGCCAATGTTAAAAGGGCTTTGGCCCTACAGCTTCTGGAAAAAGCATGTGAATACCCTGCCCCAGGTCCCTGGCTGCTCAAGGAGAGTCGGTAAAACCAAATGCAGCCACAGGATGGAGGAAGAGCAGTGTAACCAAAATTGCACCCAGGTCGTACCTTCCCTGGGGACCACAGCCCCCGTCATTCCCCAGGAACACTGCCTCCAGCAGCTGGGTGCTACCCCCTACTTTGCTTCGTTAGAGGAGCCTTTGGAAGAGTTGCAAGATACATCCATGGATGAGTTCAGTCTGTGAATTTAAGATGAGTGAAACTGTTGGCTTTCTGCAGACCTTAATTTCTGAAAGAATCTAATTTGCTTTATTTGGGGCTTCTGCCGTAGTTTTTGTGAGTAATCTCCTATTTTAATTAAAGAAAGTACACAGAAATGTGGAAAAACAAATGTTAACTGGAGCTGCTTCCTTCCCAGTGGAGCCTGAATTCCAAAGCTTCAGCTTCGAGTCTGCCTGCCTGTGGTCCCTTGGGAAGTACGAACCAGTGGCATGGGAAGCTAAAGCCTCCTGACAAGACAAAGCCGGCTGATGAGAAGACTGTGCTGACTGGCCATTTAGGCACACATTGCCAACGTTGGACCCTGTTCCACTGTGTGGCACAAATACCAAGCACTGTGAAGGCATCCGTGTGTGCTGTGGCCCTGTCTGCATCCCCCATGTAGCTAAGCCCTTGCTTGGTGGGTTAGGGTCTCCTGAGGCCCTGACGGCCACAGGGTCGAAGGCTGGCAAGATGGAGTCATGGTGGATATCCATTTCCATTGCTCCCTTCTCCACAGAGGTATTCCTTTGGTACTACCTATGCAGTGGATCCTGGACCCTCTGCCCTCTATTCACGAGAGAGACATCTACCCTCTCTACACTGCTCCAGGCCAGGGAGGGGCAAAAATGAGATAGGAAGGGCCTCAGAAATTCCTAAGGAAACAAAAAAAGCACACCACTTCAAACAAGAATATTTCATTAACTGAACAAAGTAATTATTTACGAGCATACAAGTGAGCTACCTAAGGAGCTAGTGATCTTATCACTGCACTGTTGCCATGACAGTCTCCTCAGTCATGCTTTTCTCCAACACAGTAGCTGTGTGTGCAGAGCTCAGGCTGTGCTCATCCTTTGGCAGGTCCTGTCCTAGGCAGACCATGTACCAGACCATGTTGCAGGAGAGCACCACACAGGATGGCATATTGGCTATGGATCCCATGAGCCTGGGGCAGCTGGAGTGACCTGTACAGCTCTTCAGCAGTCTGCAGATTAGTCTGAAGGCAAAAAGGAGTGCAGATAGAGAAAGTGAGAGAGAACAAGCTAATTTTTGCCTTCTGTGTCAGAGGTACAATGCTATGCTACTTCCTTGTTCTGTCTCTAATTGTCCGATCTGAGTAGATTAAGAACCAGCTGCTGCTTCAAGCTGTCTTTGGCAAGTACATGGAGAATTCAAGGGAGCTGATGAAGTGCCAACTCCATTAGGTCTCCAGCCAATATGTCCTGGTATGCTCCCAGCCAGTCTGAACAAGTATGGTGGGCTACTGGAGACGCTCAGTCACCGTGGGCTGCCACCACGGGTCCACAACTGTCTGGAGTGCCAGATGCAAGAGACATTTATCTTCATTCTGTCCCTCAAATGGTCTCAGTACAGCAGATGACCAATTAGCTGTTCCAGAAAAGGTCTGAAATCCTGACATGCTGAGAGATGGTGGTGAGAGGGACCTCTCCCTCTCTCTTCCTCAACCTTGCCATAATGCTCTGCTCCTGTGCTGTCATGAATCTCCCCCAACTGTTTCCATCTTGTCACAGAGATTGCTCTGTACCCTACAACACCCAGGCAAAGTGTCATCTCTTTCCCTAATGTGATGCCAGATCATTTAAGGGGAGCAGAGCAAAAAAAAAAATGCAGAATATTCTGCACTTGAGGGTCAGAAAAACACCCTCAGATCATGGTGATTCATGAAGATGGGTTGACATGGCAGACATAGTGAATCCGCATGACAGGGCCGCATGGCAGACATAGTGAATCCTTGTCTGTTGTGGCTCTTGGAGCTTGTGAAAACACATGAGGGAAAAGCAGAAGATCACATCTGCCATGATTTCTCTTCTCTGAGTAGGCAACACTGTAGGGAGATGGGGGTGTGTGTAGAGGGTTCTCCTCTCTGCAAATACTATTGTACTCCTCATGTAATGGCTTGGCTGACAGAGCTCACCAAAGTACTAGCCAGCATGTTTCCAGTGCAACTGAAGTGCCTGCTGTTTTGTGACCTGTGTTGTACCTTCCTGCCAATATAATATTTATTCTGTGTTAGCAGTCCTTCTTGGGCTTCTTCTGAGGTACATGGCGATGTATGGCGCTGATAACCCAGAAACAACCCAGTATCCTCAGCTGACTGGCTCAGGCTTTGCAGGCACAAGTGGATCCCTGGCCCTATCTTCAAAGCCTCACTGGTGCTGCCTTGCCTCGATCTTGTGCAGCTCACTGCAATTGCCAAGGAGCCAAACGGCTTCCAAAAGCATGCTTGTTCTTCGCAGGGATGCACATAGCCTTGACCTTCAGCCAGCATTGCTGGCTGCCTTGCCTGAAGCTCAACTGCAAAGTATCTTCTTACTGCTGAGTCTGTCTTTCCAACTGCCAAGCCATCAGGAGAGGTATGGTCCTAGAAGATGGTGATGGAGACCCTGACATCTTTTGGGTCCCAGATCACAAAGAGCTCAGCTGCTGAGAAACATTCCCTAGAGAAGACACTTTCTCTCCATTGACTAGAGGGAAACTGGGGAGGTAAGATTCATCAGGATGAGTTAGACACCATGAACACCCTTTCTGAAAACATAGGATTTCTTTTCTCCTTTTCTCCTCTACTTACCAATTGTCTAAAGGCAGAGCCAAGTTGTGAACATTTGTGTCTTTTTTTCCTCTAACTGATCTTTCCTGAATAAAGTATATATTCAAGTTGCACTTTGTTCTGTTTTATAGGTAAGTTGCCTGAAGCATGCATTCAAAGGACAGAAATCAGAAGCACATGTCTACTTGTTTTTCCACATGCTAGGTGTACACCCACACCTTAGCTTAAGCAAAACCCTATAATGTCAATTGATAAATGCATACACACAAAAATGCTGCAATGTTGAAAAGACCTGATACCATTTTTCATTTACCTGGGGCAAACCATGCCTTCGTATCCAAGCAACCCTCTAAGGCATCGTCAATGCTTAATTTAGAATATACTTATTAAAATGAATTAGCACATACAGTAAACAAAACAGCTGAGAGGTATTAGGGAGACCTAGGGTAGAAAAAAAAATGGCTGGCAAATAACTTTCACAGAGTCTAAGCAGACCTTCAACCTTCAGAAATAAATATTTTGTAATGTTATCTTGTTTTGCACGTTTACTAAATCACAACAAAGAAACTGAAAATCAAGCCTCCTTTAAGATATATCAATGAACATAATCTCAATTTTTAACTATAATATGAAAGCAAGATTGAGTAATAAGGCATCAAAGTACAACACTGACAAGGGTGTAAAATCTCTGTTTTAAAGTAATTTTGCACTTGTTTTCTACCAACTGTCAGGTTTAATATGGACAAACAAGTTTCATATATAGAAACACTTCCCAAACTAAAAAATGAAATTTCTACTCTTCATTTTGTTTTTCTGATGCTTTTCTGGAGTGTTTCTTCCCCACTAGAAACAGAAAAATTAAATACCACAAGTCCCTGCAGTGAGGCCATCCACAATAAATGTTGTTCACATATTTAAAACTGATACTTGATTTACTATCCCCAAAATACATTTTAGGGGTTTTTTTCCAGAATCAGTTTTGTCTTCTCCTTTTTTTTTTTTTTTCTTTTTCCTCTGCAAAGGCTTGTAATGTATTGAGCAGAGAAGATGTTCAACGCTACGCATTAAACATTTGCCTGACAGTCTGATGACTCTACCACATTATCCGGCCTTTGCTCACTACCTCTGTCCTCTCAGCTACACTTTCCTCAAATATTGACACTGCTCTTCATACATGAACATATTCATATTTTTAATACTCTCCAACCCAAAATGTCCTTGGATTTTACAGGACGTATTTTCTGTCCTCTACTTCAGGCAGTTGTGAAAAGTGTGATGTAAATCATCTGTGGCACAGCCTTCACAGTCCTCAGATGGTGCTTAATGATACCATTGCACAGCAGCTCATAAAACTGGGCACATAAATGTTTTTATGGCTATGGACTTGTATGGGCTCAATTCCATATTTCTTCCCGGATTCAGTACATTTCTGCTGAATTAGCTTCTGATCTCTTTTGCCATCCTATTGTGCATCTGGCAAGAGGTCTGGGCTAAAAGCAGATAAGGCATCAGGCCATTTGTTCCTTCAGGGTTGTCAGTCCCTGGAGAAACATCGCTCAGCTGTTAAGAAATGCTCAATAAGAAATAAGTAAGGCCTCACTTGTTGTCTAGCTTAAAGTTTGTTCTTCATGTGAAGAAGGAGCTCTTTTAAGCATTAATTTTAGAAGATTTAAGATTTAGCTGCGGAAGATTCCCCTCAGACCATCTCAAGCTGTTATCCTGTCAGTAGGAAAGCAAACATGCTACTAACTGAGCTGTCATTGCCCACTCTGAGAAGTCAATCTTTAAGCTACTCTCTCTCCATCTTTTAAAGTAGTCTTATGCAACCTGACCTGTCAAGTGTAAGCAGGCCAAAACACAGGAAAAGGATACCAGGGGGAGGGATTAAAAACTATGGCATGGAGGTGCTAGGAGAAGGACACCCAGGAGCACTCCCATAGCTTTGGATAAAGGGCCTTGTGAGAGAAAAGGTTGGCAGTTTGGCAGCAGAGGTTTGGGGATGGGGCACAAGGAAGAGAAGAGGTACAGGCTGGAGGATTGTTGTGCTAGGGAAGAGAAAGGATGTTGAGGATGTGTTGCTTTGCAGTAGCAGGAGAGAGGCAGGTGGACACTGAAGTGCGGTGAGAGGGATTTGAGAATTGGGCCTGAGGGTATTGCAAAATGGAAGAAGAGATTAAAAGTGACAGGAGTATTTATTAGACAAGCCTAATGACACTCATCATTGTCAATGCCCTCCCCACGCACATACAAGCACACTCCCAACACCTTCTTCCTCGGCAAGCAGCTACTGACAGTGCGACAGTGCACATTAAGATATGTTTGCAGTAGCCGGTTAGCTGTCCTTTCTGTTGAGTAATCACTGTTCAGCAACAGCTAAAACTGATTTATTCCAGGATGAATGTTTCTGTTGAGTGGCTGCTGTACTGTAGATGGCTAACTGTCCATGAGAGTCTAGGGGTGGTAGGCTGGTGTCAGTCAGCCGAAGACCCTCACGACCCACCTTGTTATTTAAATTGTCTTACTGTAAATTTAGCTGTGATTTCTGTCTAAATGTCCACACATTCCTACTGCCTGGAGTCTTCTGGGCAAGACTCATACCGAGTTTGGACCAGCAGTCTGCCTCATATTTTTTCTGCCTCCCCAGCTGTTCATATATCATCACAGTCCAGCTGTTTTGGTGGCACATCACATCACACTTGTTTCTGTGATTCCTTCAGCTTCATTAGTCTAATGTCTGCCTATGAGCTGCTTTCCTGAAGACAAAGAGTTTTCAGTTAATATGTTACAAGACCAACTTTTTTAAACATAATGTCTCCTTTTTAGTAGAATAGCTATGCCATGTTTTCTTGTCCAAAAGTGTTGACAGTACTTACAAGTGTAGTTTAATGACTTTATTTAAAAATATGTGCATATATAAAGACAGTTTTCTCTAAAAATGCATACCTTCTACTGCCTATTTGCATGTAGATAGGTAAGACCCTCCATATTGTGTCAGACCAAAGGTTCTTCAATAATGTTTTAAGTTCACTTCTTTTCTTTCAGGAATAGGCTAGCAGAACTCACAAAGCCAATTACAGCTAAAGGACTATTTAAAAATCTATCACTTCTCAGCTACAGCATCTCAGTTAAAAACTGCACTCGAGTGAAGAGGCTTAACACGTACTTATATGTTCAATAGGAATGCCAACTGGACACATGAGCAGGCATGCAGTGAATTAGTGGGAAATCAACAGCTTGATCACATAGGGAATGTCTGCACAGCTGCCCTAGTCAGAAGTACGACTATGACTCCAGGAACGAAGGCCTACAAGAAAGCCAGAGAGGGACTTTTCACAAGGGCATGTAGTGATAGGGCAAGGGGTAATGGCTTTAAACTGAAAGAGGGTAGGTTTAGATGAGATGTAAGGAATAAGTTCTTCACTGTGAGGGTGGTGAGGCACTGGAACAGGTCACCCAGAGAGGTTGTGGCTGCCCCATCCCTGGAAGTGTTCAAGGCCAGGTTGGATGGGGCTGTGAGCAACCTGGTCTAGTGGAAGGTGTCCCTGC
>JAVJGG010000017.1:7622183-7639518 GCA_035590195.1 Aviceda cuculoides | reverse complement strand
TTTAGCTACCACTTTGACTGCATAACCAGGTTCTCTAGAGAACCGTGTCCACAGTCCTCTAGCCATTCCCCAACAGAAGAGTTTGTAGAAACTAGTGCTGATCTCCAGGTACTGAGGAAAGCAAACCAGCCTCGGTAGATGAATGTGTTATGCAATGTAAAGACTTTCTGAATCCTTGGCACACATGAAAGCCTTGTAATACAGGTTTTCTGACAGAAGTCAAGGATGTTTCCTTTTAGCTGAGAGGAAAAATGCCTTAAGCATGTTCAAAGTGCTCCTTGGAATAACTGTAGTCTGCATGTAGGAATACTGCATAAGTACTTGTTGGACAATAATCAGGAGAACTTTGAGAGTATGTATAAAACATTAACAAAGTGAGATTACACATTAGGTATTGCCACAGAGTTCCTTGAGGCGGGCATGTAGTAAACCTCCCACAGACTTGAAGCAAAGCTCCCACAATTAGTAGTAAAGCTCCCACAGATTTGAATGCAGACTGCAGATTAGTAGGTGGTAAAGGAGAAAATTTCAGTTTAAAAAAAGAATTCGAGAAACATGTCACTGAAAATATGCAATTACGTGACAGGTCAGCACAAGCTGTGCATATATGCATGGATCTGTGTCCGTAAATGTGCAAGCTTTTCTAAAACTTTGGGAAGGGAGGGCTAAAACCTTTTGAGAAGTCAACGACGTCTTGACTTTTAAAGTAGTAGTAGGCTTTTCATCCTCTATTGGGAAGATTACTGTCTCAGGTTTTATTTATACTCACATGACTTAGTTCAACATGCAGTACCACTGATTACAAGTTTTCGGTACTCTGAAATTAAAAACTGAATGAAAATAACCTAAGGCTGTAACTTCAGTTCCTACATATGCTACTCAGAGGATAAGAGCAAGCTACAAAATGATCAGAGAACAGCCTCATCAGGCAGGATGCCTTCCAGTCTCCATCCCTTCACTGCTGCCACAGATAATTTCTGGCCACTTCGCCGTTACGCCATGACTCCTGCAGAAAGAAAACTCCCCTCTGTTGCCATAGCAAAAGGCAGAATTCAGGGGGGCTTCTTCTGGACTTTTCTGCTCCTACATGTCCAAGGCAAATCTTGGGATAAACAGTTGTCTGCAATGGATGGATTAATTTGAAACTCCTTGCTCAATCCACCCCTAAGCCACATTACTCGGCTCACTGCCAACAGCAATAGAAGCACCAGTTCTGTGTTTCCACCACACATACAGACAAGCACTCATACATGTCCTCTAATAGTCATCGTGCAGCCTCTGCACAAACTGTGGGCTCCCCTCTCACTGAAGGTTTCGCTGGTTGGCCTTGTGTCCTCCACACACATCTCCTAAGCCTTTGCCTTTAAGGTGCTCTTGCACCACTGGGACGGTACTGGTCTGCCTCTGAAAATGAAGGGATCAGGAAAAGGGCTTGGGACTGCAGCACTCCAATTTGAAGAATGAAGAAAAAAAAAGTGATAGAACTAAAGACATTTTTAACTATCATCAGCTATCTGTATATTTGTAAATACAACAGAGGGGTTACTGATTCATTACTGCATGCAATAGTTAATTACTAGTATGCTACCCGGAAGAAGTTTGGTCTGGGCCTGTGCCAACTAGTACTTTTCTAAGTGGTTCTTGGCTATTGGGCATTGGTCCCATTTGAAGCCAACATTTCTGTGGATGTTTTGGGTGACAGTGTGTGCCAAAATCATATTCAATGGGCAGCTGGGATGTAGCCACCCCGTTTCAAACTAAAAGGCAGCCCCCACATGGGGGGCTGTATAGATGTAGCCATTGAGGCAACAAAACGCAGATATCGTAAAGTGCAAAAAAATCACGTTCAGTTCTTTACTGCAGGCAAGCACTACCAAACCAGTATAAAGAGGCTCTTGGCTACAAGGGGCGGATCACCCAGACTGCAGGCATGGCTCCCTGCCTGGAGGTACTCTTTGCTCTTCCAGCTGTGACATTCTGAAGATGCTGAGCAAGTCTTCCAAAATTGAGACAGTGCAGATAGTCAGGAAATTTATCTTTGGACAGGGCATGCCGTAGCATCCAGCCAGAATGGCAGTAAAAGGGAGAACTGCGTATGACGTAATATGGAAGATGATCCTCACTGCAGGAAAAACTGTTTGGAAATACCTGAAGGGATCATAATTACCATAATGAGGCACCTATTAAAAAGTTGTCACCAAGTATGGTTGTAGTATCAGTAGATTCAGAAAGTTACACTAAACAATTTCATCATGGCTATGGCTGGTAGTAATTAAAAAATGTGATTTTGCTTGAGAAGGCAAGAAAGCCAGCAAAGACAAGGAAAATCATCAAGAAAGATAACAGCCTATCTGTGATCTTGTTTTTTACAGTATGATCACAGCTCCTTATATGTAAGTAAAAAAATCTCCTGCTTCAAGGTGTTACAATTTGAAGGAATTCTTTAAAGACAGCAATGAGAAAAATAAAATTAGGGGAAGCTAAAACACATGGCCTTGGTGCATCAGCCCCATCATGTTACTTGAGAAAGCAACTTCTTCCAACAATAGGTCACCCAGCTTTTGCTTGTTCAGCTTTCTTATCCTCATCTTGTTTATTGCTGAGCTGAGGCCCCCTGGGCAGAGATGAGGTTACTGGTATTGAAGTGGCAGGTGTGCTCCAGCATGTGACTCACCTTGGTGGCACATGGGTGGTGTCCGGGTGTGTGGGCACGGCTTCAGCCAAACCCTGGTGTCCCTTCGCGCTGTGTGTAGAGAAGCTCAGAGGGAAGGTGCAACGCCTCACACCCAACATGTTAAAAGGAAACACAAGCGGTAGATTTTGTTCCCAGACTTTTCCCAGGAAAGGCTGAGGCCGAGGTGGCATATGAACAGATCTTACTTTTTGCAGAGCTCAGGAGGTCTGGCAGGGACAGGGTTTCACATTAGCAATTAAAAGCAAATGCACAAAACCCATCCTGCCCAGTTATCCTGCTACTCTGGCAAGACCCAGTTTTCCACAGGGAATGATGGCACTTCCTTTTCCCTGGCTGGAAACCGAGCACGCATCAGACTTCCAGGGCTGATCTCCCAGCTCCGGTCTCTCACCACAAGTAGGCCCAGCTTAGGATTTCGGCCGTTGTAGGCCAATCCTCCGTGTAAGAGAAGCTGTGGCTTGATTTTATTTTATTTTATTGGTGACTTTTTGGTGGAATCAGCTGGTCTGTTGTGGGACTGAGCTTTTCCCTGGCAAAACTCGCAGTTACTCCGGCCGAATCCAAGCTCAATCCTGGACTGAAGCACCCGGCAAACACTCCCACTGTGGTTTTGGGGAGCTCCCCCAGTGACACTCGCAACATCCAGCCAGGCTGAGTCACTGGGGTGACAGCATCCATTTTCACAAGTATGGACAGAATCATGTAGCAGAACTCCATGACATCCATGTAATAATTTGCTGCCTCGAATGAAACTGGATAATTACAGGTAATAGTACTGGCTGTGGCACCACTTCTACTGCTTTTTTTCACTATTGTCGAATAGGCACCTGTTAAGTATTACCGACTTTTCAGCGGTGGTGATGAGCCTGCTGTCCGGTGAAGAAAAAGACCTTGCAGACAAGGCTCCCCTCCGGAGGGGCAGCGCGATGCCGACAGACCGGGCCCGCGGCCCGCCGCCCTACCGCTGCCTCCCGCCCCCGCCGGGCCGCGCGGCCGGGCCGCCGGCCTTCGCGAGCCCCCCCCGCCCTAAGTGATATAGCCGCGCTCTGCCCCCGCGGCGCCCGGTGGTTCGTGCCGCCGGGCCAGCGCGCAGGGGTGGAGGCGGCGCCTGGCGCATGCGCAGAGCGGCGTATGGCGGCTGCCCGGCTGAGGTCGGTTGTTGTAGGAGCCGCGGCAGGTCGGGCCGGATTGGGCGCTCTCGGGAGGCTAGCGAGGCCGGCTTTGCCGCCCGGGGCAGTCCCGGAGCCGGGAAGGGCCGGCCCCCCATCGCGGACAGCGCCGTGGGTGAGGAGCGGCGGGTGTGAGCGAGGTCTGTGCGCCGGGGCCGGCCCCCCAGGTCTGCGTGAGGGGTTCGGCGGGGGCGGGGGGGGGACGGCCGGGGACAGGGACAGGGACAGGGGGTGTTGCTGCCGGTGTTTGTGTGGGGGTGGAGGAGCTGTGGCGGCCCTGCTGGAGCTAGGGCTTGCCTCAGAGGGTCGTGCTGTTCGGGGCCTGCTCGTGCTATCGGGTTAGTGTGTTTTGCCCCGTTTGGGGGGGGGTGGGCGGCGGGACGCTGCTGGGGCTCCACCTTCGAGTCGGTCTTGTCACGTGTGGGACCGTGGGGCGGGCGTCGGGCCCGCGGACGGGGGCTGCCAGCCCAGCCCACCCCCAGTCTCGGAGGGGGTATCTCCGAGCAAAGGCCAGGGGGAGCAGATCCCTGCAGGGTCTGGGCTGCGGTGGTGGCGTTTGCTGCATGGCGAAGTAAGGCGGGAACGTCTATCTCACCAGGGGCCTGTACTCGGTGGTCGTGGTAGCTTTTTCACCTAGCTTTTTCCGCGGAACTCCCAGACGCGTTGTGGTTCTGAGCATTTACAGGCTGCAGTGGGTCCAGTGGTCATGCCGGTATCGCCCAAATCATTCATCAAATGAGCTGGTATTCAAATATTTCAGTATTATCTTGCTTTTCCGTCCCCATAGATCTTTAGTTTTGAACTATAGTGTGTTCAGGAAGTTTCAGCTAACTTGAGGCACCTACTGCCGGGCTGTTCAGTTAATTACACTAATGTTGTTAATAATAAATAATCATGTTGCCTGTCTGCATTCCATACTCTTCTTGCATTTTCGGAATATGTTTTCTGCAGGAAGGCGGTTTAATGTTCGGAAACTGATGGCAAAGTCTTGTTTTGAGATATGATCCTGAAAGCCCTTTTCTGTGCAAGCGGACCTGCTTACTGGATTAAGTTTTTGTAGCTTTATGTCCTGGATCGGTATTTGAGATTCTGAATTGCACCCAAAGCCATAGGAAGTGGTGGAAAATCAGTGAGGGAAGAGCAGGGGAGTGGGAGAATAACTGCATACTGCTGTTGAAATACAAGTTTCGTAAGTGAGAGAATAGAGTTTGCTCGTTGTATTTTCTCTTCCTCTTTCTTGCCTTTGTCCTTTGCCCTCTTCAGCTTTTGTTTCAGTGCAGTACTTTGTACTGGTACAGATTTTGCAGGGCACTTGTTACTCTTAAACACATTGCTTAAGTTTTTTTGTCTGTCTACCTGTCTTTGGGATGACTGTGCCTAATGGCACAGGACCAAAGTCATAACTGCAATACAAGTGAGTTCTCTGTGGTTTAGAAGCTATGTATATGGATGTCTTAAAAATTCACCTAATTTTTTTCTTCTTGTTCCAGATGGAAAAGAAGAGTTCATGGTTTCTGGTTTGCATATTAGCAGAGGCTGAATAGGCATAAAGGAGATATAGTGCGGGTGAGAAGTGTCAAGTCCCTTGCAAGGCTTTGCTCTGTAAACAAGAAGAAATGAATCCTACAAATGATGATCCAGTCTCTGGAACCATTTTTGACTGGGACTATATCTTATGGGAAGTTCGTTTGATATTTTTAGCTGCTGGTTTTTTAATCTACTTGGGAGTATTTCTTCTGTCTCACTGGTTGTCTTCGTGGATGAGTACCACTTATAATGCCTTGTATGCAAAAGAGAAGGTGTTTTGGAATATGGCAGTCACACGTGGTGTGTTTGGACTTCAGAGTTGTGTTGCTGGGTTATGGGCTTTGCTCGTAGATCCTGTTTTTCATGCTGACAAAGTGTATTCACAGCAAAAGTGGAGTTGGTTTAACTGTTTAATAGCTGCTGGATTTTTCTTGCTTGAAAATGTAGCTGTTCACACGTCCAACATTATTTTTAGAACATTTGATGTGTTCTTGGTAGTTCATCACTTGCTTGCTTTTGGTGGCTTGGCTGGTCTAGTAATTAATGTGAAATCTGGACATTATCTGCCTTTGATGGGAATGTTGCTGGAGATGAGTACTCCCTCAACATGCATTTCCTGGATGCTTCTAAAGGTAAGAATTTTCAAATTACGTTTGTAACAGGTTTTATGCATCTCACTTGTCCATAGCTAATCTGCGTTGTTTGTCTAGATAGCTTTTCAGCAAAACTGTGTTCATCTAACTGATGCCCATGTTATTGTGATACCTGCTTTTGTTGTGATGATATTTCTGTAGTCCTCCATACACGTTTCTGTGTGATGTGGTGTGTATGTGGATAGTGAGACGGTATAGATTCATTCTGAGTTTGGGATGCCGCGTGCATGCGGAATATCATAGCTGTAGATGGAAAAAATGCCTGAGAACGTGTATGCGTGAAAGCTGGATATTTGCATTAGTTCTACAGTTTCCTCAGTTCCTTATCTCGAAGTCACAATCTCACTTCTGCATACTTTCTGTTCTTGTTTTTTCTAGGCTGGCTGTGCTAACACCTTTTTCTGGAAGGCAAACCAGTGGGTGATGATCCACCTGTTTCACTGCCGTATGATTCTTACTTACCACATGTGGTGGGTGTGTATTTTTAATTGGAATTCTGTGCTGGAAAATCTGGGACTTCTTCATTTTATTGTTTTATTCTCGGGATTATTTGCCGTTACACTAATCCTTAACCCATACTGGACATACAAAAAAACCCAGCAACTCCTCAGCCCAACTGACTGGAACTTTGAAAGTAAAGCAGTGGAAAATGGAAGATTAAATGGTGAAACACATCAAAAGAAGAGGATATAACACTGAAATAGCTGTTTCCTAGTAGGGTAGCAGAAGAATCCAATGCGAAGTAATTCTTTGCCCATGGACTAGAAGCTTTTGCCAGAAGCTCATTAACACAGTGATTCTTTGCTGGTAGTATTCTGTGTGCACCAGAAGTATTTGAAAGCATTGTTTGTGTTTCATATGTGCATACACATAAGATCTTCAAGCTCTTAGTTATGAATTATGCCAACAATTTTGTCAGGTTGGACAGCATTTCATGATTTAGTAGTAACATGCTCTCCAATGGCATCATTTGTCCTAATGCTTCTAAGTGGCTTTACAGTTAATTTGTCTATTAAGCTCAGCTTGAATCAAGTTTAGCTTGAATCCTATTTCACATATGTCAGAGATACTGATACTGGAAATTATGTTGTTTGTTAAGATCAATTATGACCCAGGTTAGGTATGTATGTGTACCTAGTTTCTGTGTGCCATTAAATCATTCCGGGTGGCTGAATTGGTCAGTGGTAGAATGCAGTGAGGGCTGGGTTTTGGGGTTTTTTGTTTGTTTGGGGTTTGTTTGTTTCTTTTTTCTTTTAAGTGCACTTGAGGAAGGTAATCGTTTTAGTGTTCACTGTCGAAGTGAGTTGTAGTTTCCAGATTGCCCTCAGTATGGAAGGAGTTCCACACAAGCATACATGTGGGGGATGCAGGCATTCATTATGCTGGTGGTCTAGCTAGGTGATCATGATCATAGTGGTCCCTTCTGGTCTTGAAATCAGTGAAATACAAGAGGCAATGGCAGAATGTTTGGCTCTGTCTCATCCTTGAAAAGACTGCTGGTTGATTAGTAAAATTATTTTTCTTGTAGGTCCCACATGAGCAGTCATGCAGTTAGTTACACTAGTGCTTTTGTTAATGGTTTCTTTTATTTTTGGAAATTCTCTTAGTTATAGAGGGTTTTAGAATCTGAGGTGACTCCTCTGTGGAGGAAACCCGGTATCATCTCCTTTAGGAGTTTGGTTGATCTTTTAGTATTTTTATTTTACTTCAAAGAACATACGAAGTGACACTAACAGTCCTTTGGTCTTTGTCAGCCACATCACTAAATCTTTCCTTGACCTAAGGAATAGGGTTGCTTAGGACTTGGCAAATTGTGGTGGATGTTCTCCCACTAACAGTACTGGTCTGACGATTGCTGGGTGAAATGTTGGACAGCAGATGAAGGTATAAAAATCACGATTAGAAGAGAGTGACGCCTAGTGGCAGGAGAATGACAAATTTATTAATTAGTTTTGGCGCACTGGACTAGTGAGATAAACAGGCCTGTCGTTTGAAACTGTTGTATAGTGTGATGTGACTGCTACACAGATTTATTTTCCAAAGTAATAAGACTGGGCAGGCCCAAGCTGTGAAGAATCTTAGGTCAAGACATGTGATAAAGGCTTTGTGTACTGATCTGTGGTGGCGCATATTGTTTTAAATGTGTAAGGGAAGCACTGTTTGGTGTAAACAACCCCATTTTATTATTTTTTGGTGGCAATGTCTTTGATTTTGTTCTGAGTAAAGGGAGGAGTCTAGTGTTCAGTAGTCAGGTTGCTGTGTTCCCTAATTCACTTTGTGTAAGCACTGAGTTCAAGAGCTGCTCTATGAGGGAGAGGAAGCTTCTTACTGTTAGGTCACAAATGTATAGCCAGACCTTGTGGATAATGATGAAGTAGTGGATATGTGAAATTGCCCATTCAAAACTAGGCTGAGAGGGTCATAGTAATTTTATACAGTGACCCTATCTCTTACCCTGCTGATATTCAATAGAGAAAATTAAATTTTGTGTTACTTTCTTATTTCTAAGCAGGCCAGAATGAGGTTGCAGTGTTTTTGCAGTGTCGCCTGTCTGGATGCCATGTTGTAGAAAAAAGGCTTCTCTAAAGTTTGAAATTATGTACCTCTCCTGAGGGGTTGTGCATGGAAGAGTAATGTTAAAAGTACTTTAGAAGAAAGCAGAGGGATGTATTCCTCAGAAACAGAACCCAAATACGTGATCCAAATGCATATCTTGCAGAATCCAAATCTCGCTTGCAGTGTTCCGGGGGGAATGCAGAAGGATAAGTCGACGGATATCAGAATGATGGTGTGCTCTATACACTTTAAAACTTAAAAGGTTTGGATTCGATAAAACAAAGTAATAATTATAAAAATCCCAGCTACAGAATTCTGAAAAATCCTACCAGAAAATGGAAGCATCAGAAGAGAAATAACTTTGGGCCAAGTGTGTAATTCTTACAGTGGCTGGCTAAAGGAGGTGAAGTTTCTATGTGCTAAAATAAAAGAATATGGAGGGTTGGGATTAGTAGTGAATTTGGGACTGAAAAAAGAGATTAGGTGTTGTCCAAGCAGACAGGTGGATAGTTGTGTCAGTGACACTAGACTGCTAAAGTTTAATATTTTGTATTATTAATTTGTGTAATGTTAAGTGGATTTAAAATCTTTGATTAAAATTATTTTTTATCATAATAAGGCAATCTTTTTAGTATGCATCTTAGTGTGAGTTTTTTTCACGCAAAGACCGTTGTGGCATATCTTAAATCTTTTGCATGTCTTAACTATGTAATTAATAATACCTAAGAGCACCTGTTAACCTAAACACTGCTAAACCTGATAGAACAAGAAAGGTATGCAATAAAGCAAATAACAGCACTCATTTTATTTCTGTTGGTTTGAGGGGCAAGGGGATTTTACAGTCCAGCTAGAAATACAACAGGACATAAAAATACAGACAACCTTTCTTCTTCATCTTGATAGCCTAGAGTTGGAGTTACCAGTTCTGTTACACAGAGCCTCTTCTTTTTTTTTATGCTCAAGTGTTTCCTTCACTGCCTTTTGGCTGCTCCCTTCAAGAGGATTTTCTGGTTTGTGATTGTGGATGACTGTCTCATTGCTCTGAAACAAGACTGAAAAAGCTCTCTAACTGAGGATTTTGGTGTCTACTTACTCTTATAACTAAGTGCTGCTTTTCAACCCAAGGGTAGACTAGCCATAGTTTGTTTATAAATTTAGTTAATGTGAAACTAATCCCAGTCCTGTTGGGCCTCTCTTATAAGGCCTCACCTGTAATACGATGTAGAAAAATTCACAGTCAGCTTCAGTAGTGGCTGGATCAGGTCACAGGGTGTGCTGCTGCCATGATTTGGAAAACTTGCATAATATGTTTTTGGGTGAATTTTTTGTTTGCCTAGGTGACTGTTGGAGACTTCGTCCTGCTTTCTTGTTGGACAAGCTTATTCGAGTGCTGTTTGTGTCACCTTTCTTGCTGAAGCTTTTTTTTTTAAAAAACAAAAAAACCCCAACCCCCCCAAAAAACAACAAACTATGATGGGGGTGGGGGCTTTTGTTGTGTTTTGGGGTTTTTGGTTGGGGGTGTGTGGTTTTTTGTTTTGTTTGGTTGGGGGCAGGGGGGTGTTGTTTTTTTTTTGTTTGTTTTGTTTTGGTTTTTTTGTTTGTTTTTTAAAGAAAAATGTCTGATCTAAGACACCCTGGCCAGGCATCTGGCTCTTACTGTCTCCATCCAGCATTCCTAAATTGCAGTTTGCGTTTGCCTCCATTTGTGTCCTGTCTCCATGTTTTTTTCCAAAACCTGTCATCGTTTCCCCTCCCACCCACCAATTTTTCTATAATATTTACTCTTACTTGCAGTACTGGTCATGATCTTGCAGCATTCACATTACTGCAGTGATGTCTTTGTCTAATAGTTCTCAGCATGTACAGTTGGGCCCTTCTTCCACTAAATACCCATGTCCAAATCTTTCAGGTTTTCTTGCTTTTTCCCCCGATAACACTGGTTAAATATTGATGTCATGTACAGTTACAAGATACCTTTCTTAACCTCAGGGAAACTCCCACTTAAAGTGAATTTAGAAATTCAAGCCTGCTCTTGTACAATATGACGTTTGTTGAATGGTACAGCATCTTTACACTGTGTACATAAATAAAAGTATTTTATTGAATAATTGTCTACGGTGAGTTTAATTTACTGATTAAAATAATGCCTATTATTTTTTACTTGCTATTTGTAGCTTAATTGCTTTTTGCAGTGCATGCACTAAAAAGATGACTTGTTTATTTTGAAATATTCTGTTAAACTTGACAAAGGTAATGAAATATCCATGGAAATAGCTATAAAGCCTCGTAAACTAATGTCCCTTCACCAATATTTAATGTATTATTAACATGAGTGTGTTCTCTTACATGACTAAAACACTAGAAGCTGTGCTATATGTAAGTATGTATTAAAAATGGTTAAAAAGCATCACTTGGAAAAGACCCTTCAGCCTTGTGCACTTGAATTGTGTGGTCTATTTTGCATTAGACTCTTAACTGTGAAGATACTTCATTTGGTACCACATGATATTTCATAGTTTAGTATGAGCCACCTTAAATTTAAAAAAAAAAAAAAATTGTCTCATTGCTAAATAACAAAATATAATTCTAAGCATTAAATGTTTGTGTTGTGCGTTGTGCTTCGCCGGAATTAATTCCTGATGCATTTTAGCATTAGTGAGTTAAAGGAAAATAGCATCATTACTGACATTTTAATTATTCTTATAAGAATGCACTGCGTAAGCAACTGGCTGGCATAATTTTGCTAGCTGTTTCTGCAGTTTATCCCAAGATTAATTGAAGCAGAAGACAGACGTTCATGTGTAAAGCTCCACTAACTGTGGAATGTGTGTGGGTACAGACTGGGTTGAGAAGAACAATGCATAATAGTATTTGTATGAATAAAGTCCTTTTTTGTTGTTGTTGTAAATAATCTGTAAAAGGAATTTAAATGTTATTAATGTTTTATTATTCAGATGTTTTCACTTAATAGGTAGATCCATTTTACTTAGTTCTTGCCATACTCCCAGAAAAGTATTAGGGCACACTTAGGCTGACAGTATTATTCAGCAGTTACAATCTTTTGACCTTGTGTCATGGCACTGGTATTTCAGTTGATAATTTGGAACAAAAAATAAGTGATGGTCATTAATGAAGTAAATTATGCCTTTTGCTCTAGTTGTCAGCCCCCGGATGAGTTTCCAGTGTTGGAATTGACATTGCATGCTCTGGATCTGATCGACTAATCGGCGTGTTCTGCTAGTGGTAGTGTCACAGAGCAGAAACAAGTGTTCTTGCAGCACGTCGTGCCTTCCTGTTTTCCATAATTAAAACAGTGCTGCGTGAAGGTGGAATGTCAAAGATAATGATGCAGCAAACATGCAAGGGTGAAACAGTGTTTAAGGTGGCAGACAAGCCTAACTTGAAAGAAGTGAGGCCTGCTGACATGTCAACAAACAAGAAGAAAGCAAGGAAATGGGCTGTGCTGTTCCTTGGGGGGGGGGGTGGGGGTGGTGGTGTCTGTGTGTGTGTGTCTGTGTGTGTGTGTTTTCAAATCACTTGGCTAGGTCACTTCTGAGTCCTTAAGGATGTGACCTGAGCAGAGAGAGTGGAGATTTAATACTTGTCTGGAATATTTATTTCCTCTTTTTAGCTGCCTCTGCTCCTTTGAATGCTTAGTTCACATTAGAGTGCTATGTGAGCTGACACTGTTTTCGCCAAATGTTCTCTGTAAAGACTTGTGAGGATGTGCCTTGGTTTAGTACTGATAATTGATTGTGGCAGCTCCAGGTACTCACTTGGCCTGACTTTTTATATTGCTATTGCTATATAGGTCTGCAAGTTCCCTCTCCTGCTTTGCTACTTCTGCTGCCAAAAGCACTTTACCATGTGAACGCTGCATTTTGTCATCAAAGCTGTGCTCATGGAAGTTTAAGCATGGGGCTTGCACTAAGCGGGGTCAAAAATATACCTGAGGAAGGCCTAATTTTGTGGAAGGTAGAGGGTTGACTTCCCTACATTCTGGACCATGCAGTTCTGCTGGGTAAATGAAGGTGATAACTATGATACCTTGAAAAACAAAGCCATGCAGGCAAACTACAAGTGTACAGAGAAGTGGTTTGCATAGAGTAGACCTGGAGCATCTAAGAGCTTGATCATCTTGTCTTGTGGGTCATGTTTACAGGAAGACAGTGTATCCTGGAAAGCAGCAGTAGCCTTGCTTAGGAGTCACAGGACATAAATTCAGAAAAAAATTAGAAGGCTTTGGGATGAGGTAGCTGAGACTGGTTGTTATGTTGTAATATGTTGACCAGGTTGCATTTGGATATTGACTACGTAGACTGTCTGATGCTCTAACTCTTCTTTTTTTCTCAGCAACATACTGTTCTACATATCACTGTGACACTGGTTGAAGATAAATTTGAGGACCTTTTTGAGGACATCAAAGTTCCTAAGCAATGTATTGCCCAAGGCTGAAGGAGCCTACAGTGTGTTCTAATTTATAGTAATTTATTCTTGTATTATCATTGCCTTTTTATCTTACATAATTATTTTTTACCCCTGGAGGCTCTTTTGCATATTCATGAGTACAAATCAATCTGCTCTTTTATTTTCCTAGCCATCCTAATACTTTTTATTTGCCACTTTTCCCACCGGCATTCCTGTTTCTTAAATGTTGGCAGCTTCAAGTTGTACATAGTATTTCATATAAAATCTTCTCAGTACCTTGTATTACACTAGTACGTACTTTCTGCCACTGGAAGTAGCTCTGCTTCAGCCGAAGGTTGCCTCTGTCTCTCACGGTTGTGTGACCTTAGTGCTTCATGGTCCTCCTGTGACAGTGAATTCATTCAAGTTTTTCCCTTCCTCAGCTTCAGAATGGAGCAGAGCCATCAGAGCACGGCAAAATAACCAGAAGTAGGAATTTTGTGGTTTAGAAATAACTTGTGCATATGAGTGTACCGGGTGCGGGTGCCCAGGTTTTGTTAGCAGGGAGCTGCAGGGTGGCCTCTGTGAGGAGAGGCCGGGGCTGCCCCGTGCCGGACACAGCCGGTTCTAGCCAGATCCAACCCGCCTGCCCCAGGGCATCGCTCAGCCCCGCAGCCAAGGCTGAGGTGCCTTGGGGAAAATGTATTTTAGAAAGGGCAAAAACATGACACAGGCAAAGTAAGGAGTGAGGAAAACAGTGAGAGAACGAACTCTGCAGACCCAGAGGTGAGAGGAGGGGGCGGAGGTGCTGCAGGCGCCTGAGCAGAGGTTCCCCTGCAGCCCGTGGAGGAGCCCATGAAGGAGCAGGTTTATCCTGCAGGACTGCAGCCCATGGAAGGACCTACGCTGGAGCAGGGGAGAAACGTGAGGAGGAAGGAGTGCAGGAAGGAGCTGTTATGCGCTGAGCACAACCCCCATCCCACTGTGCCCCTCGGGGTGGGGGAAGCAGAGGAGTCGGGAATGAAGGGGTGAAATTGAGCCTGGGAAGAAGAGGTGGGGGAGAAGGTATTTTTACTGTTGTCTTTGTTTCTCACCGTCCTACTCTAATTTTAATTGGCAATAAACGAAATTTCCCCAAGTCGAGTCAGTCTGGGCCATGACAGTCGTTGCTAAGTGATCTCCCTGTCTTCATTTTGACCCGTGAGCTTTCCATCTCATTTTGTGCCTCTGTCCTGTTGAGGAGAGGGAGGGAGAGAGCAGTTGGGTGGGCGTCTGGCTGCTGGCCAAGGTCAACCTACCACAACAAGTTATGGCATCGGCTGTATTGTCACTTACGCGCCACCCATGACAACAAGGAGCTGATGTAACACAAGGACTCTGGTGCAGAGGAATATTAAAATTTAGGAGAATTTGTACCTAGTCTATCTGAATTGGCAGTCTGAGAATTTGACTTGCAAAGGCTCCTTGTAAGCAGAGAGTTCTTAAAGGCATTCATGAAAGAAGTTCTAGTGCTGGTAAAACATCACAGTATTATAAAACTCAATTGTCAGGTTAATCTGTTGCTCAGAATTGACAAACTGTCTCCCAGTAGTGGTGGTGGTGCTTCAGGCAGACCTGGAAGACAGGCCAGCAGTAGGCATCACATCAGAACGTGAATAAGCAATGCTTTTATAAAACAAACTTATTTTAACATAATAGTCTGAATTTAAGAAAGCTGTGTGGTTTGCCTTTTTAAAAAAATATTTTAAAATATATATACAAATTTTAAAAAGTATTGTCACTCAGCCTAGTTTGGTAAGGGAAGTAGAGGGGATCTGTAACTTTACAAGGCTCCAGCATGAGTTCTGCAGATGCTCAGGTTAAGCAAGGCCATTGGATGCAATGGCTTTGAGTGATTCCTGACGGATTACAGTAAGCGGATAACACGCTGTCTTTGTGGGGGATGCAGTTGAGAACACCAGGAGAAACAACTTCTGAATTTGCAGTGGATGAAAACTCTTGAGGAGAAAGTGCCAGCTACATCAGCTGGTAAACAGAAAGAAGAAACTGAGAAAATCACCCTTCATGGGGGAACTTGGTAACCTAAGTTTTAGTTCTCTTGTTCAGATTTCATGCAACGTTTTGGAAAGCAAACCATAGGAATGATGTTGTACATCCTTAGGAATCATCAAGTTTACATTCAACCACCCCAATTTCCCTGGAGAGAGAAAAAAGGGGTCCCTTCTTTACAGCATTGTGTCACGTTGGGGCCAGGACACTGCTCAGGGTCCATGGTGTCCTTAGGATACCCAGTACATGTACTGGAGTAGATACATGACCTATGGTAGCTTGGAGGCGAGAGGTATCTGCCGAAGCCCCAGTGAGCAGCAATGAGAGCAAGTGAATTCTGTGAAGACTCGTTGTACGTGTACCACCAGGAAAACCAATTTAAACATCGTCTTGAGACCTGGTTATGAAAAGCATCGTGTTAACTCTGGAGACAGCCATTATCTGTACTCTAATTATCGACAATTATTTATGGATGGATAAATAATGAATTTGTGATTGCAATGATTAGGGTGCTAATTATGACTGCTAATAGGATGTTGCCTTAGAAAATAGTAGGAAGAATGCAATTTATTTTGGAAGTTAGTTTTCCTTCTCTGTAAGTTTATCTGCTATTGTTGGATTTGTCCACCAAGGTTTCCACAGCGACATTTTGCTGGAATTAGAGAAGGATATTTACGTATGGTCACCAGAATCGAAGAAGTGATTGTCAAAGATCAAAAGGGTGCAGAAAAGAACTGCAGGAAGGATTTGGGGTTTGTCTCTCGAACAGTGAAAGATAACTATGAAAGGAAGAAATTAGTGCACATAGATAATGAGTTGGCTGCCCAAAGAGAAGGATATTGCTAGTTAATGATATTTTTAATCATGGAATTGAGCTAGTTGCACTTGTCTAGATACGTGTCTGTTCTTTAACATGGCCTCTAATGATAAGCAGTTATTAAAGTCTGGCAAAGACTGATTCCCTGCTATTTCAGCTCCTGAAATGATAGTTGGATGTGAGTGAAGTGCAACATATTTAAAAAATTACAGAAGCAACAGGATAAAGTGGTGTCTCTGCTGGAAGCTGCACATGGTATTCCTGGCTTTAACCTTTACGTATGGCCCAATCTTCTCATTTTCTTTCTTATGTAGAGTCCATAGAGCTACGTGAGAACTATTTTAAGTTCACACTGTGACGAACTGCATTAAAAAGAAATAACTTTGTGAAAACAGAAACATTTTTGAAAGTAATACTTTTAAATAATTAATTTGTAACTCAGGTCGTATGAACCCACACAAAGACACGGGATAACTGTGAATGTGTGTGGTTAAACTATAGACAAATGAAAAATGTAGATAAAAGGTGGATTAATCAAATGTCTTTTGAAACACCACCATTTTCTACTAACATTTTCATGTAATGATAATTAATTTACTATACCTGGGTGTACTTCATTACTGGCTGAAGCATGAATGCACTTAAATAGGCAAAGATCACTGCTGGGTAATGCATGGATTTTTGAACAGCATTTAGCTTCAAGTTTTCATGCTTAGAAGTGGTCCAAAGACTTTAAAAAATATTTAGCAATATTAAACAGTTGTAATTGATGTCAAAGACTTATAATGTATTTAAGGACTTATAATGCACTTAAGAGCATTTATTCTCATCGAAGCGGGACAGATGTGTACGTGGATATATTGAAAAGTGCACGTTTTCAAAATAATTGCATCTTGTAAAGGTTTCAGGGTTTTTTTTTCCATTTTATGGAAGGGGCACATTCAGTCCTGAATCATATTCGCGCGCATGCACGCGTGGCTGACGCTACTTGCAGGGTAAGCGTTGGGCGTCAGCGTGACCCAGCCTTTGAGCGACAGTGGGGCCCGCTTGGCCGGTACTGCTCTGCAGCGAAGCTGGCTGCAAGGAAAGCGCAGAGAGCTAAAGGTTGGGTCTGAGGTGCCAGCACCTTTACCAAACCTTTAGTTTTGAAAAGCGTTAAAGAGTTTCAAGTGACAGATGGGATGAAACTCCAACGTGGCCCCCGTGGCCTAGCGCGCATCCTTGCCTGCTACTCCCGAGAACGGGGCTGAGGGCACAAAAACTTCCTCCTCGCCCGGCTGGCCTCCCGCGGGCCCGCAGCCGGCCAGCCCTGCTCGTCGCCCGTTACACCGCCGACAGCACCCCCACCCCGTCAGGCGCCCCTGGGGCCGGGCTCCCGCCCAACCGGCGGCAGCGTCACGTGCGGCGGCAGGAATGCGGCAGGGGACGAAGACGGCGGCCCGCCGCCACCGCCCGCCCCACC
>JAVJGG010000017.1:7595468-7615816 GCA_035590195.1 Aviceda cuculoides | reverse complement strand
GTATCCATAAAAAACATTCCGTGCCCCCACCGACTTTTTTTTTTTTTTTTTGGAAGCTAAGAACTTGGTTTGCTGGGGAATCAAAGTAGGTTTCGGGAGGGGGCATTTTCCCAGTGTCAAAAATACTGTATTTTACATGCGAGGCTGATCAGAATTACTAGATTAGATTACTATTTTGGTGCATTTTTTAATAAAGAAACTATAAAGTCTGTGCGTAATACTTCTAATTCCATGCGTATTATAATAATATGTATGCAACTAAACCGTACATAGGATTACATCTCAACTGAAGTGTTACGCAGCATGCAAGGATCTTCTCTGACTTAAAAATGGAAATCTTGCTGAGGGTATTTCCAGTTAAGGTAGTACTTGATCTCCAATGTTGAGAGGGACTAATTTGGATTAAGTTTAAAAGAGGAAATTTCAGAAATAAGATTACTTTTCCAGATGAAGTTACTTGATTGCAATCAAATTTAGAGCAAATTAAGAAAAATTAGTATTCATATATTTTTATTTTGCTTGTGCATGCGACATGGAAGATCAAGGTCTTGAACCAGCGACACAGTCATCTAATTTGTGTGGCACAGAACAACAACAAAAAATCAGTCCTCCCTAAAAGTATGTGATGCCAACATTCACTTTTAATTCTTTGTATGCTTGCGATTTGTTATGGTACACTCGACCTCCAGGGTAGCCTCCAAAACCCGGGGTGATGCCTCTCTTCCTTCGGGTATTCAAACAGTTTCCAGCACAAAAGGCAGGAGCAAAGACTTATTCACTGAAAGTCAGGCACCCTGTGTGAATGTCCAGGAACCTGTTCCCTTCCCTGCTTTCAATGACTTTTTACCCATATTCCCTCTCATCCCTTAAATATCTGTAGGTCTCAGCTTTCCCATCTGTAAGCTAAGTATAGTGCTACAGAGCTTAATGAAATTGTGTGTTCACTTTGGGTTCAGCAAGCTCTTTTGCAGGATGTCATTATGCTCTAGGTGGGTGAAAAACTGGTGGGCTGGTTAGGTTTAGAGCCAGCTGGTTGGTTATAACTTCCCTGGAGGCTGGTAACCAGTGGAGTGCCCTAGCTGTCTATCTGTCACAGCACGTGTCCTGTTTCATGTTATGCGTGACTTGGAAGTCAACCAGCCCTTGCTCCTGAAGTTTGCAGGTGACGCCAGACTGGGGGAAGGGGTGAGCAGTGGATGTGCTCGAGATCAGGGCTGTTATTCAGAAGGACCTGGGTGGGCTGGAGGAGCCGGCTGGCAGGAACTTCGTGAAATCCGTCATCAGCTAGTGCGAGGTTGCACACATGGGAAGGAAGAGCTGCTCCGGGGGAAGGGTTCCCCTTCACTCAGTGCTCTTCGAACCACTCCCCGGAGCATGGCGTCCAGCTCTGCGTCTGCACCTCGCCCTGCCCTGGTGTAAGAAGGTGTAGATAAACTGGAGCCAGTCCAGCACAAGGCCACCACCATGTCAGGGAGTCGTAGCCCTGCCCTGGAGGAGAGGCGGAGGGAGCTGGGCTTGTTCAGCCTGGAGAAGAGATGCTTCAAGGACTCTCACGCCAGCCTGAGCCTGCCTGCCTGTCCTCTGGTGGGACAACAGGCAATGGTCATAAACTGAAGTAAGGGTGGTTCTAACTAGATATAGGGCAATGTTTTTCTGTAGGAGGGCAACCAAGCAGAAGAACAGGTTGCCTGGCAAGGTTGTGTGGTCTGTCTTTAGAGATTTTCAGGATCTCAGCAGATAGAGGAGCCTGGTCTCACCTGATGGCTGACCTGGTGTTGAGCAGCAGGTTGGACTACATGACCTTCTGAGGTACTGCCAACCTGAATGAATCTGTGAGTCAGTGATTCTGTATTTTGCCTTGAAATAATAATCTATAGAGGGGAAGAACATAAATATTAAAAAATCCATAGTGCTTTCTGCTAGTTTTGTGGGTAAGGAGCCCTCAGACAAATCTGCAAATGTCTTTGCCTTCTTCCTCTTTTCCCCTCCTTCAGGTGATGTACTGGGCAGGAATCCGCTCTAGTTAAAGAAATGTTGTAAATAATATCCTTTAAAAAAGAAGGATCAGAAAACCAATCTTCAGTTGCATTCTTGGGGTGTCCCTATAGATTGCTTCTAGTTCAGGGCTTGCTAGCTTTGAGCAGGATGCTCTTTGGTGCGAGAAAGGTGGCAGAAAAAGAGGTGAAGTAGCTTTTGGGGAAGTGGATTCTGCATGCAGTCTGAAAAAAGTTCATCTCTGTGGATCCGACCTTGTTTGCATTGCAGCTAATAATAGAATTTCCCCTGGCTGTAACTGAGCCAGGAACTGGGCTTCATATTTATTTTCTACTTGAACCTATGCAGTTCCTTTTTATTCCATTGCTTATAAGTTAGGTAATTTTCTTTGATAAATTTAGGAATAAAATTGGTGCAGTACAGGACTGTTAGCTATTAATAAAACCAGATATACATTAAAAGAAATAATGATCCACTCTTGATACAGCCTTCTTCTATGCCTTACAGCATGTGATGGCAAGCTGTCATAATATAAATGCCTGCTTCATTCACACCCACTCTAGTATAAAAACATCTCTTAAAAAATAAATAAATTCTACAGTCTGTGTTTCTTAGAAATAGTCTTGTATGGAGAACAAATTGTGCTATCAGTTTTTATTTTTTCTTTGTAACAGAGCCATCTTGAGGTATAGGGAAAAAAAAAGAAATTAACCTTCTTTCTTCTGTGTTCTTTTCTCTCCTTGCTTCTTTGCACCCTCAAAAGAGTCTATATATCAAATTTCACAAAGAATACTTCCCAGCAGGAGTTCTGTAGTTACAGGTGGAAGAAGACTGAATTGGGCATTACACAGCAATAGTCAGTAAGTGTCGTGGCCCAAAGGATTTTAGACATCCATGGGCTTTCCATGGGCTTCACAGTATTTTCTTGCCTTTTTTTTTTTTTTAAGGCTTTCTCAGAGAAGTTACTCTGCAGCTTGCCTGCACTAAGCTTTCTCCATGAGTCACAGCTCCTTGGAAATCAGTCTTCTTGTTTCATCTTTTCTGTTTTCTATTGAAGAATGGTCACTGGCTTATTCTTTCTGCTTTGTTAAGAATGAAGAATCCCGATGTCGCTGCAGTTACAGTGCACACTTCTTGAAGAGAAGGTATGTCACCTTTACAGTGCTTAGGGTGGCAGAGCTGGAGAACTTGGCAGTTTGTGCCCCTTGGGAGCTGAGTGTGTAGGTACTGTGCCACCACGTCTGAACGCTGCGCTGCCTCGTAGTTTTGGCAGAGTTTGCATTGGTCCTGTTTCTGTTACCTACTGACTTGTACAAGTAATGACTTTCGGAAAATAGTTTCAGTGAAGTGGAAATGCAGATGTTGATCAGTATTTGTATTCCTGTGGCTGAGAACTGGTGGTTTGTAGTTTGTCCCACAATTACAGGAAACTATCAAACAAAATGTGATGTGCAGCCGTAGCTGAAAAACCTAGTCCTGGAGGCAGAAGGAGTTACCAGAGGTAATGAGAGGGGAAACTGAGTCACAGAGAGGAACTGTGACTTTCTTCTGTAGTCTTTGGACAAGTATAAAGCTGCCTTTGTGCTCTTTGCTAAAACTGCCATTTCCCATGGAATCAGAATTTCAGTCTCATGGATGCCAGGTCACCAGCCTCTGTTATACAGGTATTAGCACTCTGAGATTGTAAGCTCTGCAGTGGAGCATTGCAGACTCCCACTACCTTTCGTACCAGCTTTCATTGATGGTCAAATGTAGGCACTCTTGGTGGAAAATTTGAAATAACAGTTGGGAGCTGTCCTTGGGGATCATTTCACGCTCAGCAGATTCTGGTTTCTGGTGAGTGCCATTTGAGATCTGACTGCTTCGACTGCGTGGGACTTCTCTGCATGAGAAACATTGCCCAGGAACATCAGATTTTAATGTGGTATTTTGATTTTTTTCTTAAATATCAGTTTAAAATTTAGAAGTCATTACAGACTTGGTGAGGACCTGAATGTGTTGCAGTATTCAGGGATCTGATTTTTTTCTTTCAAAATGCATGCATTTAGCATGGTTATTGCTGATTTTTAAAGACAAACTTACGAAGTTACTAGCTAAACAGCTGGAATGAAAGCATGCTGCCCTGCTACAAATAGGTTTTTTTTAACAGCTGTAGTCTCTTAGGCTTGGAATATTTGGGGTTTGTTCAGATAGATCGGTTCAATGACTAACCTGTTATAAGTGGACAGTTAAACTGGGAACTTAGAAACTTGAAAAGCTGCCTTTCCTCTTCCAGTTTGTAAATATGAGTAAGAGTTACCTGTTCCTCCTAACAGTTTGACAGGAAGGGACCAGGGAAAACACCAGGAAGTGGACAGGGGAAACAAGGGCCGGTCTTTTAGCTGAAGTGGGTCACCTGCCTTTCACAGAAGTGCCTGGGAGCTCCTTGGCCTCTCTCTGTACCTGCTGTATGTTGGGTACCCAGGGGAAATGTGGGGGAAGAGATGGAAAGGAGGCGATACGTGCACCACCACTGTGGTCCACACCAGCCACGGCTACCTCTACCCACGTCTGAAGCAAAGAAGGTGATGAGCACCGAGTTGGGTGAATTGGTGGGTCATCTGGAAGCCCATGGGAAATCTTAAGCTTTGGGCTATGTAACTTGAAGAGCTTCTTTCTGTCCCTGTGTTTCTGTGATTGCTGTGGAGCCCAGAAGGGAGCAGTTTGAGTCATTAAATAGAGGTTATGGTATGTTTGAGAAATCAGTTTCATATGGGAAAAAAGCTCCCTATTTTAATAACCTGTGTGTCACGTCCAATACGTCAGGGCAGTTGTTCAGTTATTCAGAATCATAATTTTATAATGCAATACACATGAATAGCTCACGTGTTTCATGTTTAATAGTGGGGTTTTTTTCAATTTGCAGTTTTTAAATACCTTTGGAATGAAATTTTAGTATTTTATGTCTTAAAAGCACATAGCTGTTCAATTTCTTACATAATTTTATGTTAAACTAAAGAACATCTACTCAGTGGTCACGATGTTGCATCTGGAATTCCACATTCAGTGTGGGGCCCCAGTACAAGGGAAGGACTGGCAGGCTGGAGTGAGTCCAGCGAAGACCAGTGCCATGGTTGGGGGTGGGAACAGGTCAGAAGAGGCTGAGAGAACTGGGTTTGTGTTGTTCCGAGAAGGAAGGACTGAGGTGGATTGAACTGCAGTCCTCTACTCCATAAGGCTGGGCTGGAAAGAAGATGGAGCCAGGCTTCTTTCAGAGGTGCGCAGCAGGAGGATGAGAGGCAATGGCTGCAAGCTGCTGCAAGGGTAATTCCAGTTGGGCATAAGGGAAAAACTCTTCCTGGAGTGGCTGGTTGAGTGCAGGATCGGGCTGCCCCAGGAGGTCGTGAAACCTCCACCTTCAGGGGGGTTCAGAACTTGGGTGGAAAAGACCCTGAGCAACCTGATCTAATTTTGAAGGCATCTGTCCTGATTGTATGAGGGAACATTCAGAGGTCCTTTCAGCTTAATTTGAGCTGTGATTTCCACGATTATTGTTTGAATGCACCTGTATAGCCGTGTGGTATGTAACTGTTAGCAGCAGAATCAATGGGGAAACCACCTGAGTTACAAATGCAAACTGTGCCATATGCTGCTAGTCAAGTTAAATAATCTGGCTTAATCTTGATTTAAACATCTTCGACTTGAGTTAGTTCCCCTGCCTCTCAATAGAAGAGTGAAAAAGTTCTCTTTTAAATATAGTGCTGTTAGAGATTGTTCACGAACATGCCATCTGCTACAAAAATGGCAATTATTTTATTTTTATGGAGGGCATTACTGGAATGTACAATACACAAGCTCTCTTTGCTACTGCAGTATTTTTTTCGGCATCTAAAAAGTAGAGAAAAATCAGTGGAACTTCAAGTTGAATTAATGCAATGTATAAGTCAACCCCTAAGGCATTCTTAAGTGAGAAAGTGTATCTTTCTTCTTGTGAATAACTGCACTGTTCGGATGGGAGCAAGCAGGTCAGTGGCTAGGACTCTTTAACACTGGGTCTGTGTCCTTCCTCGACACAATTCTGTGTAATTCGAAGCGATGTCACTGTGAGCTAGATCAAAATGGAAAACAAGCTGAAAACTTCCATAGCTCAGCTCTGCGTGTTGTTAGTATTTGCTTCTGAGGAAGAAACTGTTTTTAAAAATCCTTGTCAAAGTTAACTTCCTTAAGTGTTTAAAAACTTGCATCATATGTTTAAATAAAAAAAAATATATATATATTCTGAAGGCCTTTTAGCTGCTCTGTTAAAGATGGTATTTGGAAGAGGTGCTGAGACTAACTTTCAGAGGTTTGCTGGTTATTGCATGTTTCACGCTTGAAAAATCTATGTTCCAGTGATGGTTCAGCTTTAAAGGAATAAAGAAAAATAGCCTTTTCTTCAAACCATAATTTTCCCTCATTTTGGCTGACAATTTTGCTGTGGCAAGATGCATTCCAGACATTTGTAAGCAGGAACACGCCTTTGAACTCTGCAGATAGAAATTGTAGAGAGAGGCTTTAGAAGGGACACTATATAGTGAAAGCACGTAATGGAATATTTTCTGTGTTATAGACAGATGTTGTATATGTGGATGAATCCTTTCTGAGCCTTGGCTCTGAAGCTACTTCGTTTTGTCTAGGACTTGCTTAACATGATTTAAAAGGGAATTTTGTATGCTTAGAAAATGGAAGTTTTTATGAATTGTCTCATCATATGAGGATCTAGCGCTACCAGAGTTGTTATCCTTCCTGGCGTGTCTGTCCTGATGATTTGCCCTTGCACACCTGATGTCAAGGAGGTAAGCTCCCTGGTACCTCCTAAGGTTGGATCCTTTTTTGAGGCGCTTCCTTCCACTCGCTGCTACCTCTTCTGTAAGTGGCAATTGATTTGAGCTCTGTATCCTGATTCATTTAGTTTATTATTTCTCCACTGTACCTTGATTTTCACTATCTCCTTCAACTTGCTTTTTCCATGCTTTGGCTATGGAGACTTTCCAAGGGCTTGAGCTGTTTTTAGTGCTGTTGCCGGCAGAAGTGGTATCTTCTTAAGATTAACGTCTATGGGCTACTCAAGAGTAGGACAGAAAATTCAGCATTGGCTCTTCTGCTGTCTTGTGTGGCTTTTGGAAACTTACTTTTCCTCCTCACTCTTGTTCTGAAATCTATCTTTTTGACATGCTGTCTCTTGAGTTAGAGTGGGAATAGGTTTGGGGCAGAATGTGTGCATTGCTCAGTACAACAGATCCAGTTTTTCCTTCCAGATGATACTGGAATATCACTATTAAGTACTGTTACGGGGAAGGAAGGAAAATTTCTCTCATGGGTTCTGGGCTTTTACTCTCTCTCAGCATGTATTCTGGACCAAAGTAAGAGACTGCTATGTAGGCTTACTCTTTCCCTTAAACCTTGAGATCGATGGCATTTGAGAAAAGAGGAGGAAAGAGAAGGTGCTCAGGAGACTGCTCGCTGGTACTTCACTCTCCTCTGGAGAGGTGGAAGTAAAGGGGCTCAAGTGGAGTTTTTAAGATTGCCAAAAAAAAATGAAAAGCGGAGAAGCATCTGTGTATAAAATGTATAGTTAAAACTTGTGACTTCTGATTGCTAAAGAGAGAAAAACATCATCAAAACCGATGAGCTTCCTAGAATTTTTATCCCTCTCCCCTTCATGAAGGTTTTGAAAGAGAATATATACTCCAAACAGGCATTGAAATAACATGTTTTAGTAATCTGCTTGTGATTGTCACAGTGGGAGCTGCAGAGTACCAAATAGTTTGAAAACTTCATCTTTCTTCAGCTGGCTTATTGAGATCATTAAAAGAATTGGCTCCAATACTGAGGGCTGTGTACATAAAAATTTGGACTACATGTGCCTGGCGTCTTGCTTCAAAATACATTTCCTCTCTTCCATAATGGTATTAGCTAATAGGTATGAGCTTGGCCAAATTGAAAAGGAGTGTCTCAATATTTGGAAGTTATGTTCATCTACAAAACATGTTCCCTTTGTTTTTGCAGCGTTTTTCAGTCTGCTAAAGGCGCAGTGGATACACTAGGATGGACACAGAGGAATTCCCTCCCCCCCCACCAGAAGGTAATTGAAATAGTTTGGGGTTTAAAGCCAATTTTGTTGTAACAATTTGATTATATTTCCAAAAGTGTTTTTACCTCCCCAATGCTCGTTTTCCCCATATCACCTTAAGACTTGGTTCCAGTGGTATTTTGCTGAAACATGAGTTCCTGTCATCTACCCTGTCTTGTTCTTGGACCTTGCTTGCTGGTGTTGCAAGAGCATGACAGGAAGAAACCTGGGGAGCGATTGGTCCTTACAGTCCAAATCCGGAAATACATTCTAAAGCACCATTGTGTGGACTGTATCATCGCATCTCTGTCGTGTGCTTTGGCAGCCTCATGTGTTCATGCACATGGTGCCCTTTTAGAGAAAAAACAAGTGAAGCCTGGGACACAGGCAGGATATTTGGACCAGTGTCTCAAACACCTGGACAGATTTGGAGTCTGAATTGAGAGGACAGAGAGGGGTGAGTTGTTTTCTGTTAGGGCATGGGCTGCTTCCACCAAGCATACTTAATCTGGGCAATGTCTGCTGAGGGCTATAGCTAAAGGACCTTCTTCTGATGCTGCAGTGCATCAGAAGCCAGCATGCATTCCCATGGGAAGCAGAGGGGAAGCGTGCACAGCTGAACCTCTGTGTGGTCAGAGCACAGGATTATGGAAGAGTATTATGCATGCTGGACTATAGAGCTGGTTCTGTGAAGTTAGCGCTCGGTGCCTCTTGCCTGCTGTATGCTGGTAGCCACTGGTATAGCCCAGGTTTCAGAGGGCACAAAGGTAAGATCTACAAAGACACCGTGTCATTGCCTTCTCTGTTTATGCTCTCTCTAAAAGAGTATTGCATGTGGCTGGCTTTTTCCTGTTTTATTTCCTGTAAACACATCTTTGTGTAGTGCTTGTTATTATGTACTTTAAGTCTTAAAAGGATTTGGCTTTTGATAGTTGGATGCTGGGAGGCTTCTGGTAGATTTAGGTTAGATATTAGGAAAAATTTCTTTACTGAGTGGGTTGGCACACATTGGAATAGGCTGGTGAGGGAAGTGGTTGAGTCACCATCCCTGGAGGTATTCAAAAAGCACGTAGACGGGGTACTCCATAACATGGTTTAGTGGGCATGGATGACGGTTGGACTCGATGATCTTGAAGGTCTTTTCCAACCTAAATGATTCTATGATTCTTAGAAGTATTGTATGCTTGTTCTGATCATCCCAAAGTACAAGTTTATCGAGACATGGGTTATGGAGACTTGTGGTTGAACCCAGCACAGCTGTTCTTACTAGCTGGTAAAGTTGCTAGTATAGTTTGTATAGATAGTGACTTTCCCATAAATTTTTGATCTGTCCCTTATATAGGTCACTATTACTTGTGGACTTACACTCTATTATATAAATCGATATATGTGTATATATATATGTAAATAATTATTGCTTATAGGACATTTTACTTCCTGTTCACACAGAACTTGTACTTATAGAAAGCCATTTAAGTATGAAAGAGGATTTGTATTAGTTTTGTTCAGCCATAACTCTTTAGAAATTTTGGAGTTGTCATCCTAGATGAAAACTGCTTTCTCTGTAGCTTAGACACTGCCACAGATAGAGATCTGTTACTAGATACTACCTAGGAAATTTGGAATGTGAAAGAAGCAGAAAGTTGTGAAATCAGCTTTTAATGGGTTAGATTTCTGGCCAGCATTATTGACAGTTTTATTTATGCTCTGAGATACCACTGAGGTTATTGTTGGCAAAAAATGCTTCTCCTATTGTTGTCCTAATCCATGTGGTCAGGACCCTGAATTTAGCTCTGTTTTGTTTAGTGACAGTTACTGTGAAGCTGTCTCTATTGGATAATCCATCTCCAAAGAAATATAGTGCTGTCAGGGAAGAGTCATCCCTAAGGAATCAATATTTCCACTTGAGCGGGGGCTGCCATTTTTCAAAGACAGCTAATAATGGTCGCAACAGCTCCAACTTTGTGCAGTATGTCAGTGTGGGATACTATGACAAAAATTCAGGGTGATGTAGTTCAGTATGATTCAAGAATTCGGGTTCTTTCTCTGCAAAGCTCTTTGTGACATGTAGAACTATGTGTATTGCATCCTTATTTTCAGACGTGTCACTCCTTAATATGCTGGGATTAGATTTATTTAACGTAAATTGAGATTCTGCTCTACCTGGTCTTGCGTCAATGGATGCTTTCCCTGTCATCTCAAAAAGTGTTGTCTGAAACTATTGGAACTTGTATGTTTTTTTACCTTACCATTGCTAACTCTCTTTAAATAGCATATTAATAAAGGAAATATCAGTGAAGATAAATCTTAATATTTACACTAAAATACACTTTAGTTCACTTTCTAGATAGTTCTGATGAGCCATTTTGGAGATGGAAAATAAGTGAGGATTTTAGGGCCAAGTACAACTGCAAATACATGTAACAATTAAAGGAAGCAAACATATGGGATTTTTTTGTAATGGCCAAATTTTTTTTTTTTTTGCATGCATATACGCTGGCCACCCATGGTGTCTGCTCAGAAGGGATGAGCAGCATCTGCCAGTGCCTTCAGACAGTGGGTGCATGGGTGGGTTACTGTGGCTCGTAATGAGGATGAGGCTCCCTTTGTGTGCTGGGTGCAGGACCCTTTGATACATCATAAAAAAAATACTTTTAGCTTTTGCATAATGATTCTGAAATCCTGAACCGGGGCCACAGATGAAATCACTTGCCTCCCCCCCCCCCCCCTTTTTTTTTAAGTTCTTGTGACATCATAGGAATTTTTTCTTTTACCTATTTGTTATCCTAACAAATGTCGCTGTAGTGTTGAAAGTCATGTGGGTTCCTTTCAATTTACAGGTGTATACCTTGCACTATAAATCTCAATTTTATTCTTGTCAAGTAGGCTTTCCATAGTTTTAACAAGTAAATTCCACAAATTTATTTGTATCAATCCTAATGTATAAAAAGGGGAAAAATAATGGTAAACCTTCATCTTTGTCATGGGGATGCCATGAGAACGTGTATGAAAGCAATGCGATTAAATTCATGTTAAATAATCTTTTCATTAGCAATAACCATCTGAATCTATATCTTAAGTTAAGGTACATTTAAGGTCAATAGTAGAGCTTCTTCTGCCACTTCTTGATAGGGAAAAACTACATGCGATAAAAGCATAGAAGATAACATATTTTACCTTTATTTAATTTATTTTGCTTATGCAACATATCTGCTTATAGCTGTTTGGACATTCCATTCATGCATTGTTAATTAGGCAGTGGCAAGTCCGTGCTAGTTAATTTCCCTACCCCAGAGCAAATTCAAGTACTGAGTAACTTGAAAAATTAATGCCCGTCTGCTCCTTCCTCCAGACTGCTTTAAAAAGAAATTCTTCTAGCCATGGTTAAAAAGTCCCTAGTATTTTTCTCTGTATATTTCGAATGAACGTATGTGTTAGCAACCAGAGAGCAGTTGGAGGGGGGTAGATGCAAAGGGTTCCTTGGCTAAGAGCATAATCCAAAAAATGACTTCCAAAATTGACACTTATGATAGTACTAGCTTGTGCTCCCTTCTTTAGTGTGTCTCTGCATATGAATTTATGCACAAAGTGCTGGTACTTAAGATTCATACATAAAAAATTTCCATGGCTATGTTGTGAAATAAAATAGAGGATGATTCTTGTTCTCTCTTATCAACATCCAAAAAAACCCCCTTTTTTAAAAGCGAAATGAAAATGGCAAACTTTATCATGGCTGTAAGTCATAATTGTGTTTTTAATTGGTTGCTGTAATGGAGTGTCCTTAACCAAACCTATTTAGACAAGAAAGGGATATGCTATGGACTGCAGACTTTGCAGTGAGGAATTAAAAAGCTGGTAATTCTGAGGATCGGGAATCACATCATGCTTCTGCTGTAGAGGAGTCGTCTTCACACTGATCAGCTAGGACTGGAGATTGGGTGTTTAATGCTCGGATGGTGTTTACGTGTGATGGCCTGTGCTTGTCTTATTACTACTTCATTAGGAGATGTGGTCTCTGGCTGTTTTTCATTTATTTATTTGAAAAACATCTTATGACCCTGCGAAGTGGAAGTCCTTTTCTGTAAGTGAGGACTGAAGAGGTGTTTATCGGGGCCTGTTTCAAAAGGAAAACCAGATTTGTTTGCTCAGCAGGACGGATACCTGACAAACAGCTTCTTACCCAAGGGACGCTGGGGCGGGAGTGTACTCTGTGTCAGATAGGCTTCTGGTTTTGCATTTTCATCTCTGAATATGTGTGTCTCACTATTTCTGGTACATGGCACTATACCTCATGATTCCTCTGTGAAAACTATTAGAAAACATTGGGTGTGTTTCCTCATACTGAGTATACTTGCCAAGAAATCATTCTAGTTGTCCTACACTGAGTTGCCTTTTACAACAGTTGTAAGACCTAAAATAAGCTTTAGGATCTGTTTTATAATTAATTGAGTCTATCAGGGTAGCTTAATATATAGTGATGAGATTTGGAGTATGGCTGGATCACCATACAGTTCTTGAATTGTGAACAGATGGTATATTTTGTTTCCTATTTATAGGAAATCAACATATTATTTATATTAACATTTTAAAGCAAAATACTGACATTTCAGTGTTTGTACAAGGACATTGTGAGAATGAATTTGATAGCGTAGTCTTTGTATTACTGCCAAATACTCTCTTTACCTGAGAGAGACTAACTTGTAACTCTTCATTCGGGAAGCGTGAGGTGCCCTTAAAGACCAGGTGTAGTGGAGAGCTGGATGTTCAGTCACCTACACCACTGTCCCCAGTACCGTGGGTAAAACTAAGTGAGAAACCTTTTTCTGCTGAAGTGTGGGATTTAAGATGTTCAACAATTGAATGAATTTTTTTTTTTTTTTAACTGAAAACACTGAAAACAGACTGAGGATATCTCCTAGACACCAATCATAAAAGCATTTTATACGCCTCTTTATACAAATGATCAGCTCTCTAGGGCCGTGAGTAGGATATTTCTTTGTTCCTGATATGGAGAGACATAGAGCAAAGAGGCCAAGGACTTAAATCTGGATATCCTGTATGCGATCGAGTGCTGCGATTGTGTCTTTCCATGGTTATTTTTTGTCGTTGGCCTGCCAGCGCTGGAACACTAAAATAGTCGTAGTTCCTCTGCCCCTGAGAAGGAAGTCTGGCTTGAGTTTGCGGGTAAGAATGAAATAGGAACAACTGTACTCTCATAAAAGTTCCAATTGGGAAGACTTTACATATTCTAACAAAAAAAAACTTAGAAAAGTTTTTTATTAACCCTAATAGGGAGCTGCTGGATGGCTGCTGTGTTTTGCTGTAGAAACAACTGTATTTTTCTGCTAGGGGAACTGCTTTTTATTCTGTGTCCTATATATATTTCTTTCTGATTATTTAATTACCTTTTGTGCTGTTTAGTGAATGATTTCATAGTTTATTTAGGTTTTAACTGTTTTAAAAAGCTACTTTTGTGGCTGACACAAGAGGCAGTTAAATTGGGGCTTTTATAATATTGGAAAGAAAAGCACTTGCGTGTTTTATGATTTAGTTTATGGAAGTGAAGAACACTGGGGGGACCTAAGCTTGTGTTTTGGACTAAAGTAAAATAAAAAGATGTTACTTACTATGATTGGGGGATTAAAAGAACACTGTTTAAATTAAGCTGCAGCTATAAAGGGAGTTGGTCTTGGGCTAAACGGAATTGTTTGTTAGATATCTATTTTCAGCATACAGACAGTTACAAATGATGGTAAAAGGAGAGCCAAGATTTCAGAAGAATGAGAACAGAATATGAATTGTAGTTATGAATGGTCCCTTGTTTTTGAAGCTGGCAGTAGCTTGCTGATGTCTGACATCCCATCTGTAACAGAACAATTTATTTATTTCTAAAGATCACATTTCTCTCAGTAAATAAAGGAAAATACATTGTTTAAGGTAAGGATCAATTATTTTGTGTGACAATTCAGACAAGCTGTGTAACAAAGAGTAACAACAAAATTCCCATTGCAAAAATGGAGCTATGATGTCGTATGTTACTCCTAATTATGTGGTTTTTTTCTTCTAGCCAAGTGTATTTGAGCATTGGGAGAAACAAGAAATAGAAAGAAAATAAGTAGATTAATTAAAAACTTCTGGGTTTAGCATCTACAAAGAAAACCCAGTTTACATAGATGTAATATCTTATTTTGGTTTGAAGTAGTACAGTAAAATCTTTGCTAGATGTTTATACTGCGTTAAACGATCAGATGTGATTTACTGCCATAGATTTGAGAGGTTGACTTCATCCTTTTGATAGTATTTGGTGTTTTCTTTCTGAATAATAAAGTTATAGTTGTTTTTTTCTACTCACTCAGCTGCTCTGTAAGGTGACTTTACTGCTAGACTTGCTAGCTGTGCGCAAGAACAAGGCCCAGGCATGTTCATTGAAAAGAGCAATTGATGATGAGATAAAGGTCTTCCAAGGGGTTGCAGCAAAACTTTATCTTTGGTCTGGGGTAACTAGTATTGTTTGCTTAAAAGACAAGCAAATTGTAAAGGAATTTCTACTGATTTTGGGGTGTGCTTTCAATGAAGAGTTGTGTAAGCTAAGTTCTGAAATTTTAATTTCAAACAGTGAGACAACATATAAGGAGAGATGTGAATTATTTTTTTTCTTTGCTGCTTTTGCCTTTTTGGGACTTGTATCTAGCATTAACTGGCCAGGATAAATTGCTGCCAAATAACTGAGGGATTTTGGGGGGTTGGGTTTTTTTAATGCTATTTTAACGATCCTGGTAAATATTCACTAACCATGCCTAAAGCCTCTAATGATTCTACTCTGGAGTTTACAGAGAGATTAACTTTTTTTATACATTTTTATAATTCTTTTATCGTGTGCATGAGCATGGGTAAAACCTTGTTTGCGTTATGATAAGTTAAATAAAGTGTCTGAATTATTGAACTAAACGCTTAGTAGGCACTGCATGCTTTTGCTGCAGAGAGGAACTGAAACTATGCCTAGCAATCTGAGGAAAACATATGTGATAAACTTTTTTGGGGAAAGAAACTTCCAACCCCCTGTATAGATTTTCCTTTTTCTTCCTTATTGAAATAATCTTTCCAGGAAATGGGACCTTGTTATAGTTCCGTTAAAATGAATACAGAAGATGATTTAGTCTGCCAAAGAAGGGTTGTTGCAGGAATACATCTCATTTAACAGTGAGTCTGTTGTTGAGCCCAATAACTTTGGTTAGGTGAAAGCATGATAGTTCCTGAAAAATCTTCTGTTATACTGGTACAGGTTTCTCCAGGGGCTGGAAGCACCTGTGTGCTCCTGTGTGATGGGGATGCCGCCACTGATGAGTGACTTCCCAGTCTCTGTATTCCCAGTTCGGTGTGTTGCTGGGAGAGACAAAGGGAAACCCAGGTACTGCCCTGGGAGCAGTGAAAAGTGGTTCAGTGTAACACATCTGGAGGATCTTAGCAGTGCTCTGTGTTGCAAAGGAAGGTGGAAGTAAAATTAACTTTGGCTGGGATTGCTCTTTCCTACTTGCATATCTGCTGGTGACCCGCTCATGTTTGCACATGAAGAACACTTGCCAGCCAGATTCTTAAGACGACTCTTCGTGTTGGAAGAAATTCCTTCCTGACTTCCATGTGGACTGGCTGAAGCTCTGAATCATGAAGTTTGGTTATGGCAGTCATCTTTGGCTGATGTTGGGGCCAAGGCAGGGCTTCCTTTCCTTTCCATGGCTAATGAAAGGAGGCAATGAGAAGGACTCTGAGGCTGATGGACTGAAAGGTCCCAAGGAAACGCTATTGTTGCCCTGCCCAAGCCAGTGTCCACCAAGGCAATAGAATTCCTGGTAGAAGCTGCGTTAAAAAGGTATTGTAAATCAGGATTTCAGAGAGTTCAGTTAGTGAGTCTTGATGTAAGAATTACTGTTTTCGTGAGTTTGCTTGAATTCCCCAGGTATACTTTTTTTGAGCTATAACAGGACCTTAGTATGTTAGGACAAAGAAGAGCAAGATGCATTAAAACAATAATTAAAAGAAATGCTAAGAAAGGGCATGCTATAAAACTCCCTCCCCGTTAGTTGCTGGGATAATGGATTTGTCAAACTTTGCATATATTAAACTTTGTTTACAAATAAGTCTATCTGTATAGTGCTCTTTAGGCTGGGCCAAGGGGTAACAATAGAAATGAGTAGGTGAGAAGCCAGCTGAAATCCAAAATATTTCCATTATTGTCCTGGATTTACAGGACATAACTGTTCTGTTCTAGTCTATAAATTTTTCTGTAGTAAGAGATGCTGTAAATTGCTGTAAAGGTTGATTTCTAGATTGTTTCCTTGTTCAGAATACATTGAGGAGAAAACACAAATAGTTAAATCTAAATTATTTTTAAGCGTGTGAACAGGTTGCGCACAGTGCTCTGGGAGTGTTAGATGGAGTTACTGTTGGGAAAAAGGAACCTGTGGCAGCATGTCCAAAAAGGCAAATCCATCCACCAAGCCATGTGCATCTTCTAAGCCCGGCCTGGGCCGTTGCCACGGAAGGAGGCCGAGTGTATGTACGCCTCCCATGCTGATAAGGAAGTTGGATGCTTTTAGGTGTTCAAAGTGTTTCTTTTGGGGAGTGCCAGCAAGTCCTTCAGTTTTGCTAGATAAAGGGTTTTTCAGCCTGGACCGATGACCCAGATTTTAGGCATCCCTTTGCCTAAGTCATCTGAAGGTTTGGTCTGGGAAGTACGTACGGTTGCTGGCAAGGTAGAGAAAGAAATGTGATCCAAATATGAAGTCAGATCCCTGCAAAATATGTCAGCCTGGTAGAAAGACGTTGCTAGACATGATCCAAGGCCTAGGATACTTAAGCTTTTGCCCCTGGGTGGTTTTCAGCTCTTTTTAGAATGATACACAGTTTATGTCCCCGAACTGTATGTTTTCTTTCTGTAGAAGTGGTATCTCGTGCTCCCTCTTTTTAGGCCTCCAGGGTCTTTTTTTGCCACTCTCTGCTTCATGGGACTCACAATTACTCTTAAAGTCCTTCAGTCTAAGGTATTATCAGATGATACACCAGTTTCATGTTGCTGATTAGAATTAAACAGACTGTATTAGAGAAACGCATATTCCTCAAACAGTTAAACAGTAATTGCTTCAATGTAAAAAGTAATTATTTGGAAAACTAGGTATTAATAGATGATACCTGCTAGGAAAAATGTGAAGAAATAAAGAACAAGCCAGACTGCTCTCACTGGTGGAAATTTCCTTAAAAATGGTTATTTTCTCACAAATATATCAACTATGTGGTGAAAGCTACATTTCCTAGAAAATTTTCCTTTGCATCCTATGATTAGCCAACATGCTTCATCCCTGCACTGCCAGAGCTGGATACTTCATTTTCCCAATGACTCTCTAGTCCTTCTGCTGTTTGATTTCTGGTTTACTAAAGCTCTCTGGTTTTCCCATGCACTGTGTGGATTGTCCATTTGGCAGCGTGTTATAGGCGAGTTCAGCAGTTTGTATGCGCAACAGCTGATGCTGAGCTCGGCTACGCAGCCATCATCAGCACCCATCTCTGCCAACAGACAAGTCGGACAGCAAGGTAGCTTTTGTGTTTTGACTGCTATACCCCATGTTAGGTGTCTGGTGGCATTTATACTAATTCAGACTGGTAGCCTTGGTACTGTTAAGTGTATTAATATTCCTTTAATACTGATGGAAAGCTAATAGCCTTTAATACGGATAGGTGTTTTTTAGTGTAGATAGTGATCTATCATGTATAGATCTATAATGGCTGTACATACTTTCCTTACAGCATCTTCTTTTAAGGACTTCACTTGCTGCACATCAGCAACATTTCTTGGTGAAATTTTAATGGCAGAGTCTACTAATATGGTGCTGAGGTGGAAAAGATGTGCTTGGGACCAGGCTTGGTCTACGTTTCTGGCTGTGACAGGCAATACCAGTGTCACCAATGGGCCGAGCATAAAGGCAGTTGAGGTAAATGGTCACAAAATGCTGATTTTATGTAGCAACTTTTCTGATTGTAGTGTAGCCAGCGCTGAAAAGCATCTTGTGGAGTTACAAAGGAGTCCAGATCTGCTGGTGTTGCTGCCGCTACAGACTTGTTCATGTCTAATGGTTTTATTTTGGACTTCTGATTTTTTTGCAACAAGCTAACTTGAAGCTTAATTTTTAGCATTGTGAGTAGTTTGTAATGTTCAACGTTTTTCGTATTTGTAGATCTTTTCCTAACGTCCACAGATCTGGGCTTCATTTCAAGAAATGAAATTCTTTAGTATTAGGCATGCTGCTGTTAACAGTTTCTCTCTGAAACTTGAGCATCCAGATTCATCATTCTTTTGACTTCAATTTTGAGTTTGTTTTTTATCCAGAGTAATAATATCTGTTGTGCATGCTTAACAACATAATTGGTCTGTAATTGTGTGTATTTATGAAATACTGAAGAAGCATTTTTACTTACTTCTTTGTTGTTTATTTGCAGGGAGAGCCTATTAATTCATGTGGTTTTTCTTTTGTTTCCATCACTGGAAACACTTTTTGCATGAATGTGTACTGTTTAATTTCATTGTTGTTTTTTTTTTTAACTGTTTTCCGCAGAGACTTGTAATGCAGACGTTGTGGTCGTGCTTTGGATGTGTGCACGAGCTGTGTATAATTAGCAGCGTGCCTGTACCGCAGGGACCTGGGTTTCCTGCAGCGCCAGCTTAGCACGACTGCAAGTGAAAGGGGAATGAAAGTCCTTGGCTCTGATCTGCTTCCCATGGGTGGGAGTGCTTACCCCTGTGGTTTTTGCATACACAATTTTGCTTTAGACTTTTCTTTCCCCCAGCGGAATAGACGCTTTCCACCTGTGTGATGGTATGAGGAGCTGACTGATGGGTGCCGGCAGTGTGCTGGCAAATGTCACACTGTGACTTGGAAGTGTCAGTGAAGGGCAGCCTTAGCAGGAGCACTTGCCCCTAAAGCCAGCCTTCCTCTTAGGTGGTCTCTCCTGCCCTGGCCAGCCACTCTGCACACCTCACCGCGCCCCCCGCACAAGTGCCGGGAGGGCTGTCATTTGGGGAAGGGCAGAAGAGAGGTGCGCGAGCCGGGTACCACTGCGAAAGAAGGTTTAACTTTGATTTTCTCTCCTGGTACCGAAGAAGTAGCAGTCACAAGCGGGAGACCTGAGTGGGTAGAAAATACCATGTTGCTTTCTAGCTGTAGGAATGTAGTCTATGGGTGCTAAAAAGCTGGGAGAAGCTAGAGGCTGTCCAGCGGTGACTGAGTCTCTTAAAACCTTTTTGCAAGTTCCTGCTGAATATGAATCAACTGTTATTTTCCAGAGGTTTACAGGTTGGCCAAATCGGGCAACTTTTGCAGGCACGAGTTTTTTGTGGCACAAGGTTCACTTTCCTGACAAACACCAAGCCTCTGCTACGAAATTTCACCTAAAATAAAAAGTTAATAGCTCGCGAGCTCGTTCATCGTGGAGCACAGTCAGCATGGTATGTTTGGGCCCAAATGGTTAGTTTTGCAAAAGTAATAACTTTAAAATTTCAGTTATTTCCTGGTATGTGCACACTTCCATTTCTTATTTCTGTCTAGTGCCTTGTGCACTTACAGAGGGAGTTGGTCAGATTTTAACCCTTTAGAAATAAGGGTTTGAAAAGGCAAGTGTACCTCATCTGAGAAATCTCTGGAATGTATCACAGTTAAATAATAAGCACTCAGATGGCTATGCCTGGCCATTTGCTTTGATTTGTAACCTTTGTAAGTTACCAAATTTTATAATACCTAAAAATACTCTAAGATAGGAAACTTTTTTAGTATTTTTTACTGAAAAGTTTTGCTTATTTCAAGATACTCAAGACTTTGTAGGAAGTTGAAACATGGGGAATTCAGTTTGAAGGAAGGTGGGTCTATGTAGTCCCAAGTGTCTTGTTGCAGTCCAAAATACATGAGTAAAAAAGGTGAATGTTTTAAAACTGCATGTCAGAATAAGAACAAGCAGCTCCTGCCAGTCTGCTTTAGGTTCATTTGTATTAATATTTTTTTCACTAAATAATAAATAGGTATTTCCATCTGAAGCATTATATACTTTTTTTCTTCATTGGTCAGTGTAAGGTAGTGATATGGTAAAAGTGACTAAAAATGTTCGTCATTTAGAAAAAAAAGAAAATTTGGCATTCGGTGAATGTACAGGAGAGATTACACTGTAGAGCCTCCCCCCCCCCCAAAAAAACCAAAGTATTGGAAGAAAGGTGACTGTTAGA
>JAVJGG010000017.1:7565743-7580512 GCA_035590195.1 Aviceda cuculoides | reverse complement strand
GGTTTGTTCTTTTTTTTTTTTTTTTTTTTTTTTCTTTTAAATCTTTTCCTGTTATCTGTAGCTTCAGTTTTGGCCATAGTCATATGTGTCTATTTACACATGTGCACAAAGCAAGGTTCTAAGCTGTTTTTTAAACACTTGACAAGTATACTTCGATCTGTCACAGGAAACTGTTGGCAGTGGGTAGAAAGTGATGGTGCCAGGATCAGCCACAGAGTGTCTCAGCAAGAGTGGTGGGAGGAGAGAGGCACGCTTGAGGGTACTGCCCTGTAGCTGGCTTTTCTAGGCCTGTGACGAAAGGTTTTGAGGATTGCCGTGTGAGAATGGGGATGAGGAGTCTAGGGACACATTAGTTGGTGGATGGAGAAGTCAGAGAGGCTGGTGCACCCGGATGGGTTACTGGGAGGTGGAGAAGTTGGGAAACTAGAGAAGGGGTTTGGCAGAGCATGAGGAAAGACAGAATCTTTAGGATTCCTGAAATTAAAACAAACAAACAAAAAAACCCAAAACCACAACCAACCAACCAAAACAAAAAAGCCCCAACCCTTCCTGCACCAGCACTTCAACACAGGCGGAAATCACTCCACTTTATACCTTTTTTCTGTATCCATTCCTTGCACTAACTCTCACTTCTCCGCAGGTCTTGTGATGGATGTAACAGTATTTTCCCAGCACATCTCCTTCTATAGCCTTTCAGAGCCTGTGAGAGACTTGCCTTGCTTATCATCTTTAGTGTCCATTGCAAAGTATGGGAAGGTCGGAGGTGGGATTTTGATTTTTAAGTGCTAGTATGACTTCCCTCAAAGTCACTTTTTCATTATGACTCTTGATTATTATTTTATTTATTTATTTAAGATGGGAAGTTTTTTGTGCTAGGAATTAGATATTCCTAGTCTGTGAACCAGATGCTGTTTTTAATTATACTGCTGTAATGACAGAATCATCATGCTGGAGGTAATTGCATCCTGACCCAGCCTAGTGGAGCTAAATGCTAGACCTGTCCCTTTGTTTTCAACTCAGTAGGCCTTCTCTTTTCTGATGCTTTCATCTCCTGCCAAATAACTCTGTTGACAACAAGCTGAGGGTTTTTCCATTGGACTTCTATTATAGGCTGCATCAAATATTTTCTTTTTTTTTCTGGTTACATTTTAACCTCTTTTATCTGGCATTCTCAAAATGTTTAACAAATGTTAATTAGTATTCCAGAGCATTTGTCTGCAATCTCCTCCTTACCTTGGAAATGGATAAATTCATGTACGAGATGGTTATACCCATGATCATATGATGAAGCTGATAGATGCGTGTGGAAATTACAAGACTGTGTGCGTCCTCCCGTGTTAGTGTCTCCTTACCTGACTCATTGGCACTGTTGATCTCTGTCTTCTCAGGTGCCAGCACCCTCCGCAGGTTCTTCAGCCTTTGGGAATTGTTCTGATTCACTGTTTTGAAGGACAGTCAGAAATAGACTTGCTAGGGTTTGTGCTCCAACGAATGATGCTGGTGGTTAAAGCTGACGCATTGTTTCCATATGGTTTATGAGAGATGTGCACAATATAGTTAATACACAGTTAGCTTAGCCTAAGTGACTTTGCCCCTCTCTTTACACAGTTGCCAGCGTAGCAGAAAGGCTCCTGGCTGAGTTTCAGAAAGTTCAGCGATGCACAGGAGTGATGGTCCATTCGCCAGGTTGGAGCTTCCCTAAATGATAACTTTCCCTCAGTTGTCTGTGTATCAGTAGGCAGACGGGGCAACATGCATGATATACACGAGTACTTTAGCATGAAGTTTGCACTACAGGCTTTTTGAAAAGATTGTGTCTTTTTATACACTGTAGCTTTCTCATGACCTAACCCGTTTAAAGGAGCATTATGAAAAAAAGATGAAAGACTTGATGGCAAACACTTTGGGAGCAGTAGAGATTCAGCAACTAAAGCAAAAACATGAGCTGAAGGTAGTGTAGTTGATTTTTGTAACTAGCTACATTTCATTTAAATTATTGCTTTTCCAACCCAGCCAATGTTGTCTTTTTCTTTCAATAATAACTTGAAAAAGCAGACAATAATTTGTATGAAACGAATTCTAAATGTGCTGGATTCTTACTATGCAGTTTGTCTTAAAAGTACTTTGTTGAGGACCTTTTCTCATGCTTATTTTTAATGGTAACAGTTTCAGAAGATGAGATAGGGCATTGTCCTTCCCTGCTGACTGGTGCCCTTATTCCAGCGTGCGAGCCGGGCGTACAGCCCTGGCGCCTCTCTGAGACCCGGGTTTGCTCCGCAGAGCTAGCCTAGCCCTAGCCCTCCAGCAACGTGGGATCAAATTGTGGGAGTCAGAATCTCCCTGCTCTCCATTCTGAATGGAGCCAGTATGAAAAGGCTGGGGTTTTGCTAAAAGCTTCATCTCAAACCAAGAAATTGCCTGATTACAGCAAAACAGTTTTGTTTGTGTTCTGGTGTCGCTGATGTCGGTGCAGCTCTGACAGTAGTGGGTATTTTTTTGCCATGGTGGCATTTTGGGAAGGCAAAAGTACAAAGTGGTTTTTTTAATAAGCATTTCCTAGCAAAACAGCACTCCATTTTTACTTTTTTTTCATGAAATTTCTTTTTGCCATAGTATGTGTACCATAAAATCATGCGATTCTTAATTAAATCAACTTATTTCTTCAATTAATTAAATTATTGCTTGTAACATATTCTGCAAAACATTGTTTATTTAAGTATATAGTTAACACAGAACTGAGGCTAGGGGATTATCTTTAGGTCAAAAATACTTTGAAAGAGTTGATGGGACATTGGAGGATGGACAAGAACCCTGGCCATTAATGACCTCTTCATAGTGTTTATTTACTATATAATGTAAAGCTGAGCATTTGAGACTATTTTGAGTTCAGATGTTTGATGCAGAAGGGTTCTTAAGCATTTCTGCTATTTTAGGCTTGCATACAATATTGCCATGAAGTAAGTCCCTTTCTCCGGGTTTGACTTTTTTTAAGAACAAGTACAGGTGCTCAGATCTGAGCTTTGATGGATCTGTGTACTTACTATATATTCCTTTGACTTTGGGCTATATTTATAGCCTAAACTATTTGACAGTGTTCTTTTTAAAGATATTTTCATCAAAAATGTTCTGCATGGTATGCTCAAACATGTTCCTGTTACTCACTGAACATCCAGACTGTGTTTTTTTTTTTTATCTTACAGATGCAAAAGCTTATGAGAGCTGCTAGAGAAGGTACCAAAGATGGGCTTGAAAAGACAAAAGCAGCTGTGAAAAAGGGTCGTTCTTTCATTAGAACAAAATCTTTTATTTCTCAAGGTATGTGCCAATTATATTGTCTTTGTAACTCTCTCTAGTCATTTCTGAGAAAGGAAGTGAATGGCCTAGCAGGTTTTTGTACTGGGAGCTGAGTACTGGATGCATGAAATCAGCTTTATATCAATAAATTGTGGTATAATATTGAGTTCAGATGACAGTATGGTCAATGCACCTTGGGTAGTTTTAGGTTTGGGGCAAGAACCTGAGTGATCTGAGGACCACAGAGATGGTCCCAGATGCTTTGTCCACTTAAAAGCAACAACAACAAAAAATCCCACCAAACAGTGTCATAGATGCTATCCAGATATTGGTATGTGGGAGTATGGAAATTATGTTGACGTACTAAGTTTGTCCAGTTCCCTCCATTGAGTAATTCCTGCATGTCAGGAAAGTCTGCTGTTATGACATGGTTTTCAGTGGAGTGATAGTTGACTATTTAAAAAGTTTGTCATGGCCAAGGGATAACAAACACTTTCCATGCTTAAGAGTGGAAGCAAGAGAAGAGACTGTTCTACTTTATCACAGTTCGCTGATTTTTGATGAAAGCTGAGTTTGGATTGGGAAAACAAAGTGGTCTAAAATCAAAAAGCTAAGAGTATTTGTGTTCTTTCTCTAGTTAAGAGCAAATGTCAGCCCTCTGTCATGAGCCTCAGCAGCAGCAGTCCACAGTTAATTTTTGCAAGAGGCAGGGGGTAGTAACCGAATACAAACTCGTTTCTTCTTCAGGATAAGTCTGAGAGGTAGTATGTCTTTCTGTTCAAGTTTCTGCCCAACTAATTGAATGGTTGTAACTTCAGAGCTTATAAAACTACAGTTTTAGGAAGCTAAAACCACAAGACTGGAACAAGACATTTTTGGTGAGCAAGCTAACATAAAGCTGCATCCTTATCTGTAAGGACCAGGACACATCTTACATCCCTGTCACGTCCTCTTAGCTGCTTCTGAGCTTACCTAATTCACAGAGAGAAAAGAGACAGTTATTTACACACACTTCAGTGATCAAAAATGTATCCTCAACTTCCTGCTGTTGCACAGGAGAAAGGTGATCTGCTTCATCAGGGAAGTGTTATAGCGGACCTGGCATTCATCCTTGCGTTTCTAGAGGTTAGGTAGCAGACACAGAGTATCTGTGGACAGTTTAATCGCTTAGCCACTTACCAAATCAGGGAGCTAGTGACAAATTTGTCAGATAAACTCATGAATTCCTCCCAGCCAACAGATCTGCTTCCCTTCCCTTTTTATTCTAAGACACAGTTTCTCATACTGTGCTTTCTTTCTCTCCTTTGCTGGTGTCTGCTTGTTTGGCTGGCTTTGTACTGCCACCTATCACTGCACTTTGGTGGTGCGTTTTGCATAAAATTGGTATGTAGGGAGCAATGCAGAATCCCTCACTCATTTCTGACGAAAGCCAACATTTTGGTACATTTGGCTACTTATTTTAGTTCAGTTATGGAAGGGTGTATGGAATTTTTTTAAGCTGAATCATATTACGGGTGTGTTTAATTTCTTCCCAGAGGTCATTTATTTCAAAACTGCTGGCCCTGGAGCTGCAGTGTTTTAACCTTAGTTGTCATGTCCTGCACTCCAGACAGCCCTGTTCTTCTGGCTGTGAAGAGGGAGTAGAGGTCAAGCAAAAAATGCATAGGCTGTCTCCTGCTGTGTCGATTTTAGGATTTTGAGGTACCTTTGAAAGGTGTTCTGTATTAGAATGCCTATTGGTGGTGGTATTTATGTGATTTCACAGGTGTACAGAAGTGCTGGGAAGTTTCTTTCGTTTGGTAAGTGAAAATAAGACTGCTGTGTAATTACTGTGCTTGGATGATAGTATCTTTTGCCTTTTTTTTTTTTTTCTTTCAATCTACATGTTGTAAAAGTTGAAATTTTGTTTATTCAATTATCTGTAGATCATAGATCATCATGTCTGGAAGAAGAGGAGATAAATTTATTTATTGATGTGGACTGTATGCATACAGAAGCAATTATGACTCCCATGCCTGAAGGATTATCACAGCAGCAGGTAGTAGGCTTTTGGAAAATAAGATCTTCTGCCTCTTTTATCTCACCTTTTGCTGTACATCAATGGTTCCCAGGTGCCTTGCTCTTCAAATATATTGGCGTTTAATATAAATTAAGTGGACATCAAATTGAGAACTGAATAAGTAGTTTTCTGAAAATTAGTATGCGTGCATATAGTTGCATCAGTCCTGAATTCAGCGAGAGATGCAAAATGCTGTTTTGCATTATAAAATTATCTGTAATAATTACATGGTTTCACTACCTGAATACTTAAACTAAATGTCGTGGGTTTGAGTGAAACAGAAAAGAGTTTAAACATTTTTGCTGAATCAGAATACATGCCTCCAGGTGCTCCAGGATTTCTGTTTTAAATGTAGAGAATTTCCTGTATGCTGTCTGAATCTTAAGGTTCCTCCTGATTAAAAAAACTTTGTCCCCAGTAAAGTCAAGTCTACAGAAGAGTGTATTTTGCTGTTCTCCACCTCAAACTCTATAGCCACTGTGGAAAACACTTCAAGAAACACCGAAATCATCATCAGTTAGAAATTTTGGCTGAAAATAAATCCTGTGGGTTCATGTTACTGTATTGTTATGATAGGTAATAACTATATGAGAGTTTTTAGCTTCTTATGGTGTCAAGTCAGGAGCTGGTCAGTACCTTCAGAAAATGAGGGGGGCGGGGGAAAAACAAATTAAGGGGCGGTTGAGGAGAGTGGTCTAAGGTTTTTTTTGTTTGCTTGGTGAGGTTTATTTTTCTAATGTTTAGCACGGTGAAGCACTAATCTTGTAACAGCGCAACTACCGAACTGTGGTACGTTACCGTAAAATTTCATTATAATGTAAGATCTCAGCATCAATCTGAATTCTGTCTTTTCCTTCTTTCCAAATAGGGGTTTGAGAGTTTCACTGGGTTTTATTGCAGGTAATTAAAAAATAAATGTACCCTTTTTTGGAAAAACAGAGTGCTCTTAGTTTGGAGCTGACTAGAAATTGTTGTGTAGGTCATGATGTATGTTGCTTATCCACCCAGGAAGAGCTGACCAAGTGGGCAGGAATGGAGTCAGGAAAGCCAAAGCTCAGCTGGAGCTAGTGAGGTGTGAAGGGCAGCAATGGACGTTTTCTTATATGTACACTGGCAGCAAAAGGAAGGCTAAGAAATAGAAGGGTCTGCTGCTTGCTGGGGCAGGGACCCAGTGACAAAGGGCGCTGAGAAGATGGAGGTACGCAGTGCTACGTTTCCCTCAGCTGTTACTAGTGAGGTGTGTCCTCAGGCCTCTGATGCCCCTGAGCCCAGAGTCAGGTGCTGCTGGGGTGAAGTATTACCTGCAGTTCGGTGTACTGAGGCCAGCTGGACGTACCAGTGTCTGTGGGACCAGGTGGGATGGATCTGAGGGTGCTGAGGGTAAGGCCTTTCTCTGTCGTCTAAGATCGCAGTGGTCAGAAGACTGGAAAAAAGTAAATGTCACGCTCTCATCCTTGAGAAGAGCAAGAAGGAGGATCCAGGCTGGTCTCACCTCAGTACCTGCGAAGGTGATGGAGCAAGTGCTCCTGGGACCTGTTTCTGGTTTCGGAAGGACAGGAGGGTGATGGGGAACAGTCAGCATAGGTGGACCAGCGTCCATTTGTGCCTGACCAGCCTAAGTCCCTTTGAAATGTCTGGTTTGTGGACAGAGGAGAGCAGAGGCCGTCATCTACCTCTGTTTTAGCAAGGCTTTCAGCAGTCTCCCGAAGGACCCCTGTAGCTGTGTAGGTGAGATGTAATTTGTACAAGTGGGCTAGAAGGCAGGTGGAAAATGGGCGAGGAGGAGACGGTGCTCAGAGGAAGGTTGTAGCGCATGGTGCCACGTCGGGCGGGTGGCCAGTGTTAGCGGGGTCCTTCGGGAGCGGGTGTGGGGCCCGCGGTGTTTAATGCCTTTATTCACGATCCGCATACCGGCTGCACTGCACACTGGGAGGCCATGCCAAATTGGAAGGGTGCAGCAGGCCGCACCGCGGAGGGGCTCACCTTGTGAATGTGCTTGTTTTAAACAGCAGGTGGCACGATAGCTTTTGTTTAAAACCTGGTGCCTGTTTGAGTGCTATGTCCTGGGTTGGGTCTCAGTCCTGATAGCTTTTGCTTCATTTTGATACTGGCGCCTGAATTCTTACAATAAGTTGTTTGTATGCTACTGTTACTAGCAAAAATGTGAATATAATTGTAAGACTTGCATGCAGGCTTCTGGTAAGTTGCGTCTATCTATTGCAATAGCCTGTAAGCACTATTAAGTATCTATTTTGTGTATTATAGAGCCTGAAAAAAACATTTTCTACAGAGGTTTATTCTTTTCAGAAGAATAAACTGTGACTAAACGTAGAGTTAGTATCCTTTACCAGAAAAGCTGATGCATACCAAATCAGACACTGCTAAATCCATTCTCCGCAAAAATTAGACACAACTAATTTTACCATATGTATCTTTAGGCAAGGCCTCAAATAATTTTGAAGTCTTCCTTTGAAAAGACAGTCCATGAAAGAAAATCCTCGCATAACCTGCATTTAACTTAATAATGCAAAATACAAGTGTGGAGAATTAAAGGCAGCCGTGGCAGAGGAGGCAGGAGGCTGTGGGGATCAGGAGCAGAGAGAAGCAACTCTGAGATGTGAGGTTTATGGTCGTTTAGGCTAGCTTAAAATAGCAAAACAAGCAGTTTTGCCTTCCCCTGTAGTTGTGGGAAGTGGTTTGATCCTGCCCTTGTGCTCTTTTCTCCCTGAGAGTCCCGCTTTTGAAAGCCCTGCGATGAGCTGGATTAGGAAATGGATTTGGGTGAAAACAAGTGCTTAAAACCCGCAAGAAGTCTAGTTGATAACAGTAAGAAGTTTTAATTTTAAACCAGATTGTTTCCCCAGTCCTTCCTGTCATGTCACCTGCACATGCATACAAAGTGAGTTTTGGCTGAATTACAGAAGCAGGAGGTGGAGAAGGAGGTGTGATAAATAGCCTGTAGTTTGTAAACATGAAATATGGTAGCATTTCCTGAAGCTCTTACAACTGTGTCAATGTGTATGAATATAGAGCAGACGGGTTTTCACTTATGCATGGTAATGCCCAAAAAAGAATGCTGACTTAGATACTTTCTCAGTGGTACAGTTTATATGGCCTTACTTTAAAAAGGCAATTAATGTTTGCTTGTTTGTTCTTCAGGTTACTCCTAATAAATTTGTAAAGCATATTAAAAAAAGAAAATTAGTCTTGAAGACTGATTTTGAAAACTCGTTACCTATTTTTTTGCAGCAATTCAACAAAGTAGCCGACATCATCTTATACCTATTATTGTTTATATTAATGCCTAAACGTATACATCTAAAATTAAAAGTCAAGTTTCAAAAGTAATGCTTGGAATTGCAACAGTCAGCAAAGATTATAGGTATAGATACAGTAACTGTTGTGTTCTTTAAATAAATAATTCTAGAGTAACAGTAAATTTAATTACTTTTGAAAAGGTACAGTATTATTTTATTGCAGTTCTAATATTCAAATTTCTTTGTGTTTCTTGTGTTTTGTTAATGTGAGAATTCTATCATTGGCGTTCCCAACTATGATGAGCATTACCTGATTAGAGCTTCAAACAAAACTTTGTTTCTTCAACAGGTTGTGAGAAGGTATATTTTGGGCTCTGTAGTTGACAGTGAAAAGAATTATGTGGATGCTCTCAAAAGAATCCTGGAGGTACCTTAATATCTTTTGCATTTTATAGTTCATAAATTTGAAAAATAATCAAATCCTTAAACAATCTGTAGTATGACTCACATAGATTTTGCTACAGATGCTTCATGCCAAATGTTTAGAGATTTTGTGTGTGTATACTGTTACATAATTTGTTTTTTTTCTGCTTGTAGAAGACTTTTGTTTGTCTGTTTGTTGAATCTATTTATGGGTTGGTTTTTTTTTCCCCACAGCAATATGAGAAGCCCCTTTCAGATATGGAACCAAGATTATTGAGTGAAAGAAAACTTAAAATGGTCTTTTATCGAATTAAGGAAATTCTTCAGTGCCATTCAATGTTTCAGATTGCGCTGGCGAGTCGTGTATCTGAGTGGGACTCTGTTGAAATGATTGGTGATGTCTTCGTTGCTTCAGTAAGCAAATGCATCTGAACAGATAATCTGTTTTTATTTTAGCCTTATTTCATCTCTGTATCTTTCTGTCTAACTTGGTGACTTTATTCCCATATTCTCCAATGCCTGTGGCAACTGTCAGAGTATGTTATGTACCATCCTGGTAAGGAAACTGACACCAACACGTGTCTTCGGCTTGGTTGGCAAATGTGAAAAGATTGTGGGCAAAATTTTCAGGCTTCGATCAAGCTTTCAGACGTTTAAGTAAACAGTTTCTTTTTCTGAGAATATAGAGATTCACAAACCCACCTAGATTAAGGTGAGATTGAGGCTCAGTATCTCTTAAAAAGTAGGTAGTCATGCATAGTATGTTTGTTGGGAGTAGAAAAAAAACACAGTAGGTGTTGGCCTGAATTCCTGGGTTTTAACTGAGCCTGGGGTACAGGTAAAGAGTATTTGTAAAACACTATCCCACCCTTAATAGAAGTCCATCCAGTAAAGGACTGTTACTTTAGCGAAAATGAGAAGTGGCCTTGGTTGATAGAAAGACATTGTTACCACTGCGAGTGTGTGGACAGAAAAGGCTGCCTACCTACTGGTTTGAGTGCTTTGTTTTGTTGCCACCCAGCTGCTGGATATTACCACCTTTACATGCCTGCTGTATGAGATGTGGGATCAGTATCTCCGAGTGTTTTGACCCCATTTCAGTCAAAATGAAATGGTTACTAAAGATTTGCTGTTTAAAACAGACCTGTCTTGTTTTGAGTGAGGCAAGTTAGGTAGTGTTAATGAGACCGGCTCTGCAGAAGAGAGTAATAAAGTTACTAAGAAGGAAATGGGCAGGAATCTTACCTTTCACGTGGCTGTTGGCAGACCACACAATCTGTCGGCTTTCTTGGTAAATACTAACCAGCTGAAGGTGGGGCACAAAGGCCTTTGGCCTTGAAGGCCAAATCTGGAAGATAGGCAGCAGTGAGATGATCAGGGGATCCCAGCAGCCGCTTTGAATCTCAGTGGATGCCCTTTGAATGCCCATACTCCTCAGATTCTGCCCTGGTGTCATAGCCAAGATGAAGCTATTTCTGTAAATTTACATTTTGTAATTCACAGCTGTTACATCTTTAGGTTTCCAACCTGTCTCCTACAGAAAGACTATTTTGGGCATCACCAGTATTTCTGTAGATCCAGCACTAGGCCAGGCAAAGCCCTTAGCTCTGAGCAAGGCAAGTCCTTAACGGTCAGAGGTCTAGATAGTTATGCTTTCAGGGATCTTTTGTATTTATAGTTTAGATTTACCCTTTTCTCTTTTCAGTTTTCTAAATCTATGGTATTGGATGCATACAGTGAATATGTAAACAACTTCAGTACAGCAGTAGGGATTCTCAAGAAAACATGTGCCACCAAACCTGCCTTTTTAGACTTCTTAAAGGTGAGTTCGTTCAATCTTCAAACAGCTGAGCATATCATATATATAAGACAGTATAAACTATAAGTTAAGAGGAAATTTGATTGCTGATACTGTATATTGTGTGACTTTTTATAGACTGGTTTTATGGGTTTGGCACAAAAAATCCTCAGAGAATTCACTTCCATTACTGTATTTTTGGATTTTGGATTAACATGATGTTAGATCTAGGATGTATTTCGAACTGCAGAGTAGTTTTTTTGTTGTTCAGATCAGTTTATTGATGTTTGCATGACTGTACTTCGCAAAACATTGGGATTCTTCCATATCAGGTGAGCTTCAAGTAATAGTTCACCATCTGAGGCCTCTTCTTATTTGGAATTTATTTTACTTTTAACTTCTTTATTGTATTGTGTAGAGTAGTGTAACTAGGTTTCTATTCCACAACAGTTTGCTAGTATTTTGAAAGTCATGTTCCCAGTCTGGGGTTGAAATTGAAGGTTTTTGTGCAGAATGCATACTACCCTGATGAATATCATGCTTCTGATGATATGCGTGGAGAACCTGGTACATGCAGTAGAAGTGCTGCAAATCCTTAGGGATGATACCTTACAGAGGGTACACAAAATCTGTTGCAAGGCTTTTAGGCTGTCTGTGACACTGCTGAGAGCCTGGAAGCTCTGTGTCCCCCATTCCCTGAGAGTCCTGGGTTGAGTTGTGTCTCTGAGCTGTCACCGTGTCAGCGCTGTTGCAGTGGTCCATCAAACACTGAAACTGGGTGCCCTAGGCAAACTAGTGAAGCTCTTAGCTTGCCTAGAGGGGGGTGGCAGGGGGGCTGATTCCTAATTTGTCTTCAGATCTTAAAATTAACTAATAACTTTTTGGAGAGGGGCCAGCATTACACAGGATTATACTGTGGAAGCCTTAGGCACCATGAAGATCAGACTCTTTAGTGAACATATGGTCACTTCATACCTTTCACACTGTTAAAAGCCTGTTGTTCCAGTAGAGGTATACCTCACACATCTCATCACCGCTTGTCAGTGCTGGCATGGGTGCTGCTCAGAGCTGGGGACTCACGGCCGAGCTCTGAGGACAGAACACATTTCTGTACCTTCCTTTTTTTGTTTGAAGACCAGAATCTTCACTACTGCTATTTGGGCAAAAGAAATGTTTATGGAGAGAAGTATGAAACAAATTGTTGTGAAGCTAATAGTTGTACCAATAAATAGCAATTTAAACACAACACCAGTTTAATATTGTTTGGGTTTGCCTTGTTTTTAATATTGAGTATTTCCTCTACTGTCCTTATTTTGGGTCAGCTGTGATTCTGGCTAAAATATTTCCAAATGTTGAAATGTCTTATACAAACGGGGCTTTTCTGCACATGCAAATGAAATTTGTCTGGTTTTATCTGCCAATCCTGATAACCAAAATAATGTTTTCTTATGTTTTTTGTTCCAAACATAAATCAATGTTCTTTTCCTTAGTTTCTTTTAAAAAAGAAAATGAAAATCTCTTTGTTTGCATAGCACTGAGATTATGATGTTTTCCTTAGATTTCCTCTTAAAAACATGTAGGTAGTTAGAGAGTTATAGTCTCTTAACCCCAAGAAACAGAGCAGCAATAGTAAATTACGGACTATAAATCAACAGATAACATACATTTTGAAGTGTTACTCACATACTTGAACAAGTACATTCCCTTTGTGCTTGAAGTTGAGCAGACATTTCAGTGCACTGCTTACGTAAAAAGCGTGAATGTGCTGTATGAATATATACATAGGCGCTGCATTGCTGGTGTGGCTTTATCCCAGCTGTATTTATCTAAGGAGATTTCAGTTCAGTGACATGCCATCATTTTAATACTGATTTTTTTTTTTTAATAAAGATTTAATATTTTTAAATTAAATCTTTATAGTAAATGGAATCTTTACGGTACCACTGTTATAATTAATGTAAATGATGTAGAAGAATTTTCTGTAACTTTCATTCTGTAACTGATGGAAATACGCTCACAGTAGTAAACTGTGGCTTTCTTGCATTGTAGCAGTGCCAGGAGTCAAGCCCCGATCGAATTACACTGTATGGTTTAATGATGAAACCTATCCAGCGCTTTCCACAGTTCATTCTACTATTGCAGGTAAATAGTGTTTACCAAAGGGATGCCCTTGTTGCATTCTTAATGTGGTTTGCTTGTGGGATTGTGTGGTAGCTGTCTTCTGCTGGAGGAGCTCGCTGCAGTGGAAGTAACCACTGCATCATGGGGAAATGTCCTGGTTTCAGCTGGGATAGAGTTAGTTGTCTTCCTAGTAGCTGGTACAGTGCTGTGTTTTGAGTTCAGTATGCGAAGAATGTTGATAACACCCTGATGTTTTCAGTTGTTGCTAAGTAGTGTTTAGTCTAAAATCAAGGACTTTTCAGCTTCTCAGGCCCAGCCAGCGAGAAAGCTGGAGGGGCAGAAGAAGTTGGCATAGGACACAGCCAGGGCAGCTGACCCAAACTGGCCAACAGGTTATTCCATATCATATGATGGCACATCTAGTATATAAACTGGGGGGAGTGGGGGCAGGGGGATCCCCCACTTGGGGACTAACTGGGAGTTGATCAGCAATGGGTGGTGAGCAATTGCACTGTGCATCATTTGTACATTCCAATCCTTTTATTATTACTGTTGTCATTTTATTGGTGTTATCATTATTAGTTTCTTCTTTTCTGTTCTATTAAATTGTTCTTATCTCAACCCACGAGTTTTACTTCTCTTCCCGATTTTCTCCTCCATCCCACTGAGGGGGGGGGAAGTGAGTGAGCGGCTGCGTGGTGCTTAGTTGCTGGCTGGGGTTAAACCATGACACCATCGCCAGAGTAGAAGGACCATGACTGCAGGAACAATGACTTTCCATTCATGAACACCAAAATTGGAAGGGACCAGCTGTATCGGCTGAATGTTCACAAGTCCATGGGGCCTGATGGGATTCATCCCAGGGTACTGAAGGAGCTAGCAGATGTTACAGCAGGACCCCGCTCTATCATCTACCAAGGTCTTGGGAGTCTGGGGAGGCCCCTGCTGAGTGGAAGCTAGCTAGTGTTAGTCCAGTTTATAAGAAGGTGTGAGGGATGACACAGGAAACTGCAGACCTGGTAGTCTAACTCCAGTACTTGGAAAAACTATGGAGAAGATCATACTGGATACTATCAAAAGGCATTTAAAGAACAATGCAATCATCAGGCACAGTCAACACGGGTTCACAAAGGGGAAGTCCTGTATAACTAATGTGATATCCTTCTACAATAAGGTCACCCACCCAGTGGATGAAGGGCAAGTGGTGGATGGAGTTTTTCTGGATCTTAGTAAGGATTCTCATGCTGTCTCTCACAGCATCCTTCTGGACAAGGTGTCCATGTGTGGGATAAGCAGGTACACACTGTGCTGGGTGAAGAACGGGGTGGAGGGCAGAGTTCAAAGGGTTGTAGTGAATGGGGTTACATGTGGCTGGTGACTGGTCACCAGCAGTGTTCCTCAGGGATCAATTCTAGGGCCAGTTCTGTTATTCTGTTCAATACATTTGTCAGTGACCTGGATGCAGGAGTTGAACACACCAGTAACAAGTTTGCTGCTGATAACAAACTGGAAGGTGCTGTTGACTCTCCCAAGGGACAAGAGGCCTTGCTGAGGGATCTAGACTGAAACATTGGGCAATGATTAATGGGATTAAATTCAAGGAGTCCAAGTGTCAGATTCCACACCTGGGATAGAGTAGCACTCCATAAATGTATAACTTTTTATACATTTATACTGGGAGAGGAGTGGCTGTGGAGCAGCCCTGCAGAAAGGGATCTGGGGTGCTGGTTGACAGCAGGCTCAGCATGAGTCAGCAGTGTGCCCTGGCAGCCAAGAGGGCAAACCGCATCCTGGGGAGCATCAAACACAGGATACCA
>JAVJGG010000017.1:7544672-7565643 GCA_035590195.1 Aviceda cuculoides | reverse complement strand
AGTGTTATCATTATCATTATTAGTTTCTTCTTTTCTGTTCTATTAAACTGTTCTTACCTCAACCCATGAGTTTTACTTCTTTTCCTGATTTTCTCCCCGATCCCACTTGGGTGGGGGGAGAGTGAGTGAGTGGCTGTGTGGTGCTTAGTTACTGGCTGGGGTTAAACCACGACAGGAAATAACAAAGAAGGAACTTCAGTGCATCAGAAGGTGCTGATCTCATAGTCTGATTGCAGGGACAGGCAGTAAAAACCCTGCAGGAAAATCTTAGTAAACTAGATTTACTCTAGATTACTTGCTAGGTTAGATTTAACTTGTAAGTGACTTTGCAGTAAAGCTGTCGTTCAAATGTGCTGCTTGTCCATATCAGCTTGTTAGCTAATAACACTTCAAAACACCACTAGGAACTTCGTGGCATTGCTTTCTGTTTAAGAAAAATGCAAGAGGATATAATTTATGCCTCGGATAGTTCAGAATATATATGGGAAGTAGAACACAAGCACACTCTCTCCCTGAGTATGTGGCTCACGGGACCTGCTGGAGTGTGTCGCAGCTTCCTTCAGACCTGCAGCACCTTGTTTTCCTTCCCATGGAAACAGGGGATTTGTTATGGGGTTCTCGGGTCTCATCCGAACAGGCAGTGGAGCTGCAGGAAGAGCACAGTTCCCCAGTGTAGACCTGCTCCAGACCAACTTTTATGCTGTTTGTAACTCCTTCCAGACCACAGCAGGTTTATCCCAGTGAGTGCTATGAGTTAGTGTTTTGCAAGTGCCACAGAGGAGGACAGGCTTTTGGATACAGGTCCAGGAATTACTGTGGGAGAAGGAGCAGAGGTACTTGTGGCAGGAGCATGGGGGTAGGAAGCCACGGTGAGAGGTTTTGACGTAGCAGAAGAGATGGAGTTTATTGTGTCAGGAAGCTGTAGTGAATATGTAGGGATTTTTAAGTGCTGTGGGAAAGGAGAAAAAATAAAATTCAAATTGTTCCTACTATATGCCTACAAAAGGGAAAGACTTTGAGAAGCTATCATGACCTCTATGAAGTAATGTCTTCTACTTTGGGATGAGCATGCTGTGAGTGTTTTAGTGAGGAATAATAACAGTAATAAAGATAGTACAGAGTTATGACAGTAAATATCAGAAAAGTTTAATTTTAAATCATTTTTTATGGACACCTACATATTATGCTGTAAGGTTGATTTTCAAATTACATTTAATATTATGTGCACCTTTTCAATTTATATTTACATTTGCAGTTTTGAGATTTATTTTCAAGTTCCTTCTCTGTACTTTCATCCTGTAAATAAGCTGTATGTGACCCCATTCAGTATCTTTTTAAAGAAGCATTAAGATATTCAGGAAAGGAAGCAATGTGCTGTCTGAATATTCATTAGGTGTTCATTGGTCTTATTCTTTAGTAGTACTCAGGTAAAGAATGTAGTGGTAAACTTACATCCTGTAATCTTTTTGAACTTGATTTTGAAATTAAATCTGATTTTTGTTTTGTTTTATCATTTCTCCTCAGGATATGTTGAAGAACACTAATAAAGGACATCCTGACAGATTACCTCTACAGATGGCTCTTACAGAACTTGAAACGCTGGCAGAGAAGTTAAATGAAAGGAAAAGGGATGCAGATCAGCGCTGTGAAATAAAACAAATAGCAAAAGCAATGAATGAACGTTATCTGAACAAGGTTAGGAAAGTAGGAATGTATGATGAAAGAGTTAGTTTCTGGGCCCAGAGCGATCTCTAAAACAGACACCAAAGAGACACTGATGTTTTTTTCTGTAGAGCTCAACAACATGGGGTCATTCTAGTGATAGGTGTGAGATGTGACCTACCTCCCGTACGGAACAGGCTCACTGGTTAAAGCACTGTGTGCTGGAGTGGGCAACATGCTTAAATAGCAGCAGCAGTATTGGTGTTTTGTGGTAGTGTAGGAAATAATGCTGTATAGTAAAGTCTCATGCACATTTTATGCATGGGAGAATTCAACTTTTAATTTATCCTAGAACTGAGGAATTACTCCTGTATAAAGGAAGGAACCAGTTCCTCATATTGCAGTGCTTCCAACTGTGAAGCAGTTCAAGATGTGCTATTCAATGTGTCCAACATCTTCCTTGTTCTAAGGAACATCCCAGTCTCTTTCATTCATGCGTTTGGATCATACAGTAGAAATGTCTTTAAAGAACTGTAGAATACATTCAGTGGGAAGGAAGGAATACTCTTCTTAATTTGAGTTTGTTAGTAGCTCTATGTACTGTGGATATATGTATGCTTGTCTTATTTGCATCGTAAGTGGTTCCTCCTTTCCCATGAGATGGGGCATAAATACTTCAATTATTGCTTTCGTGAAGTTACAGATTATTATACTCCGGACTCTTTCTGGGACAGAGTGATGGGGACATGCCGAAGGAGTGCAAGGAGTGGGGGTTTTTTGTGGTGTATGAAAGCATAGTTTTTAGGGAAACGGTAGTCAACCACAACATACTCGTTTCGAACTATTTATCAGAAATGGGATACTGAATTTATTTTCATACTCGAACAGTATTTCCATTCTAAGAAGATGGATTCAGGCATTCTACTTTCTTTTCTAGTTCTCGTAGTCGTGCTATTTGAAGCAGCTACTAATCATCTGCAGATAGCTGAAGGAGTTCCAGACACAGAACATGCTTTTTAAGAGCCGGTCCAGGTTTCCTTTTGTCAGTTGACATCACCTGTAAAATCTTGTATGTTATGCACCAGCAGGATGAATTTATATATACGTGGATAGTCACTCCAAATCACATAGGGCCCTGTGTGCCTTGTGGGTTAATATTTGCACATACAGTTTTGGAGCAATGCCAGGCAGGGTGAAACAGGCAGTGGAGGTGGGTGGCTAGGAAACGAGTGTGTTACAGTCCATTTTGTTCTCTTGGCCGCTGCAGAGGTGCGTTTGACCTGTAAGGGGTTGGTTCCTGCTTGCACACAGTGCTGATCCGCAGCCCTTGAAGGCAAATGGCAGGAGCAACTTCCATGCTATGAATCTCTCGCACAGACCATCTTCTCCGCAGCCTGTGGCAGCCTGCTAGGCACACTCCTGAGCTATCTCCGTGAGCCCAGGTGGACAGAGCAGAGGGAGCACTCTTCCTCCTCCCACCCTCACCTCCCCCTTTGCGACCGCTTAAATGGGCTGTGGAAGAAGGGAAGAGGGAAGGAAACCACAGAAATTGTCAAAGCTATCAGTTTTTTTTCGTTAGGGGACCTTTATCAGTGTGGAAGACTTTCAGAGCAATTAAATTTGATATTTAAGACCAAAAACCCCTGCAGGCCATATTGGTAGCAGAAGAAGTTACTGTTTCTCTAAATGAAAAGCAAATTAATAAAGAAGCTTCATTCACTTGGCAAATCCAGCTGCAAACACTTGTACTAGGGTGGCAGGTGTTGTATTTTCTTTCATTTTTTCACTGGATGTTAGATGTACCATGTGTAATGTACAATGTTGATTGTTTTTAAAATCTAGCTACTCAGCAATGGAAACAGATACCTCGTACGGACTGATGATATGGTTGAGACAGTTTACAATGACAAAGGAGAAATTATCAAAACCAAAGAACGACGACTTTTCATGTTAAATGATGTGCTGATGTGTGCAACAGTAAATATTCGGTAAGACTTGCTTCGTATTTTTTAAATGATCAGTCAAGCTTCAGCTGGAAAAAAGGACACTGAAACTTTTTTTAATTGTTTTTACTATGGCTAGCGATTTCTAGGAGTAGTCGTAATAGATGGATAACTAGCTTTGTTACAGTTCTCTAAATTGCCTGCAGATGTTTGGAAGGTCTAGAGTAAATCTGTAAGAAAATTCTGTCAGTTGGAGATTACAAACAGAAATGATCTGTAGTGTCTAGTTATTGCTGTGTATTAGGGTTTAGTGGAGCACAGGCATGCCAAGGTAGGATTTTTTTCTCTTCTTCCTTAAATTCATACTGTCACACACAAAAAAATCTGTAACTTGACACAATTTGCAAATTTAAAAAAACCCTCAAAACACAAAGCTAATGCATGTAGCCAGAACAAACCTGGAACTCACTAACAAAGTTCCAGCTGGGGAAGGGTTTTTATCTCTGAGACCACACATTGAAGTATTAAAGCTGAGATGCTTTGAAGAAAGCATTTTTTCATAGTGCCTTCTATGTTTTAGTTGGCTGTAATTATTACTGTTAACTATACCTCTGTATATGCCAAGGTCATACTCACATTCAAATGTTGCTTGTATCATAAATTGCTTTATGTGATGGTACATTCTGACAGAGAAAATGTGGACCATTAAAATCTTCCAAGAACAGCTTTTCTTAAGCATAATATGAGTTAATATCTTAGTTTATTACTAAAGTGTGAATACAGTACATATTTTTGTAATCATGTGAATGCTTGCTCTCATGTTAGTGAGTGAGAAGTGCCATGTTATAAATGCACTCCAGAAAATGAACAAGCTGATGTCAATTATCCTGTGATTCTTTTCCTTTACAAATTCTTTGGTTCCTTATTAACACCTGGATATTTTCTCGTGGTTGTTTGCAAGAAAATTGCTTTTAACCATTCATATTTTCTATTCTTACATACCATCATTGTCTTGGATTTTCTGTATTTGTCCCTGCAGTGGCAATGTGCAGTCTGTTTTCGTTTTCAATGTGAAAAGTTCATGATTATGCCAAGTCTCTGGATTCGTTATTTTGTCAACAGTTCTGGTTATCACAGCACTGTTGTTCCCGTGGGCATTAACTGGTTCTGAGCAACCTCCTTTGGGGTGGTAATTGGGCATACATGTGTCATGGGGGTTTGCTAACTCTGAAGGAGTTTAATTACGGTTTTCTCTAGGAGTTAAGGTTTGCTTTCCAACTTGCTTATTTGTATAACAATGGGGTTTTAGAATAGTTGACCGCACTTTAGCTTTATTCACTAGCAAAAACAAGGTTTGTGACTTCCTTGGGGTGTGTTCAGTGGTGGGTGCGTCCACCTGCAAGCTGTGTGTGTGTATTTAGGATTCCTCCATGATTTCATGGACCTCTCTTAGATTTTTACTGCAGAAGGAACTACCTTTGTCATGCAAAATGTAGTTAGGGACTAAAGGAAATCATCTGCCAGATTTTACATGACACCTGTATCCAGTCCAGAAGTTTTTGTTCAAAATAAGTGTCCTGGTTTCGGCTGGAATAAAGTTAATTTTCTTCCTAGTATCTAGTATAGTGCTGTGTTTTGGATTTAGGATGAGAATAATGTTGATAACACAGTGATGTTTTAGTTGTTGCTACGCAGTGTTTATACTAAGTCAAGGACTTTACAGCTTCTCATACTGCCCTGCTGGCGGAGGCTGGAGGTGCACAAGGAGTTGGGAGGGGACACAGCCAGAACAGCTGACCCCAACTGACCCAAGGGATATTCCAGACCATGGGACGTCATGCCCAGTATATAAACTGGGGGAAGTTGGTGGGGGGACACCATAGCTCGGGGATTGGCTGGGCATTAGTCAGCAGGTGGTGAGCAATAGTATTGTGCATCACTTGTTTTGTACATTCTATTATTATTACTACTACTATTATTATTTTCCTTTCCTTTTCTGTCCTGTTAAACTGTCTTTATCTCAACACACAAGTTTTACATTTTATTTTTTTCTTGGGTTTTTTTGGGGGGTTGTTTTGTTTGGTTGGTTGGTTGGGTTTTTTTATTCTCTGCCCCATCCCACTGGGGTGTGGGGGGCAGTGAGCGAGCAGCTGCATGGTGCTTAGTGGCCAGCTGGAGTTAAACCACGACAATAAGTGTACACTATAGAAAGTACCAGTTGCTTGTTTGGCTCATGCAGGATGAGATTTATTTCTCTTCATTTTAGCTGTATAGAAGTGAGACATTTTACCTAAGCTAGGCTTCTGTTACAGCAATGGTTTTCAAGATGCACACCTGCAGATTTGCCCTGGAGCTGTAGACTTCTTCAGAAGCTTTACAAGTACATGAAGCTGCACAGTATGGTTTCTTAACCACCTTTTGTCCAACCTTTACAGATGTCCCAGGAGCCTGGGGACCATTGGTTCCAGACCAGTTTTCTATAGCTGGCAAAAGGCATGTATTTCTACAGAGTATGTGGCCCTCGGAAGGTCTTTTTTTCACATGTAGTCTAGATGACCGGCTTGAACTGGAGACCTAACTTTTAAGTAGCAGCAGGTGGACAGGGTGAATACTATCCCTAGTGACTGAACAGCTGTGTCCTGCCTAGTCTTGTTTACTTTCTTCTGAACTAGATCAAGAGTTGATAAATATTTACTAAAGCTGTGGCACTTGTGGTTTTTGTTCATACTTGCCTCTTCATTGAAACAAAAGTATGACTGTGTTTCGAATAGGTAGCTGACTGGCTAACATCAGCCTTTAGGTACTGTTCTCAGTAAATGCGTTTTGCTGATTTCTCCCAAGCGTTTAACTCCTGTATTTCAGTCATGCTTTCTGTGAAATAAACCTTTTTTGTTCACTTTAACATATCTTTTGTCCTTTTTAATAAATGTTTATTATATGTGCTTGAATGTGATTAAGGGAATGGAGGAAACAAAGGAAAAGGAGTATTAATGGCATTTCTATTCCAAGTGAGCTTCCTCAGTGTGCTCTCTCCTCTGAAATGCCTGTTGTGATACACGCTTCCTTTAGCAGCAGGTCATGTGGGAGTGCTCTCAGAAGCCACAGCAGTTGCAAAGGTCTGCTGTAAAGAACATCCTGGGCTGTGGGGCTCAGCAGAAATGTTAGCTTGTCAGCCCTTTGGAGGTTACATTGCCCTTCCTGCTGCCAGCAGTCATTCAAAGGCCGCATCAGCCGTACTTCCCTAAATGTAGCAGTTAGGTCTTTTGAGCACTGTTTGAAAAGAATTAGGAAAATACGGAGCCAAAGTATCATCCTAAGCACTTGTATTAGGATGGCAAAATGCACATTGATCTTAAAAGATGGTCATTTATATTTTGTTATAGAAATGTAGGGACTGTTGTTGGCAGTCCTATGCTGTTTGTAAACAAGATTATATGCACCTGCATAGCTGCTCTTTGCACTCCAGGAAAGGTCAGTCACAAAAGTCAGCCTGATGCATGTATTTGTTTCAAGTTGTGCACCGTACTCGGACTGATAAACAGCAGATTTCAGAAGCTAAAATAATAAATAGGATGCCTTGAAACATAGTTGCTTGTCACAGCAATGATTTGTGCATCTTCCAGCTCTTCCTATGAAAGCAGTGGCACCGTGACAACTGGCCAGAGGTATTTATTGAAGTGGAGCGTACCTCTGGGACAAGTGGAAGTCATAGAGTATGGCAGCAGCGAGGGCCAAGGAGAGAACTGCAGGTTTCCACCCCAGCACTCTGCCGAAAATGTCGTCATTAACTCTAAGCCAAGTAAGTGATGGAAGTTACTGACTTTTACAGACTTTTTTGTTAAAATCCATATTTGATTTCAATGGGCTACTGAGAACAAAGGATAGCATTTTGTGCATGAAGACTTCTGTAACATGAACAGTAATATCACCTCCTTCTTTGGAAACTGAGAATCCATAAAGTGATAGCCAGTCTCCTGCCTTGCAACATTAATTACTTCTCTTTGTCCTAATTTAGGGTTTCACACATGAACACACGGAGAGTTTTAAAGCATGGATGTTGTGTAGGCATGCAAAAAGGTTGTTTTGGTGTGGTGTGCCAGCTGTCCCATGGTAGCTGTTAGTGCATATGTTCTTTATCCCATAGTTAAAGCAAGGAAGTTTCTCACAATAAAAATTACCAGCCATCCTGTTGCTATGGAGTAAGAGTCTGGACACAAGTGGTTCCTGCAGGGTAGAAGTTACCTCTCTCTAGTCCATAGTATCCCACCCTTCAAACATAGTAACAAGTGCTTCAGAAACAAACTTCAATTTTAATTTTAATGAATGCTTTTGAAACAATATGCCATAGGTAATTTCCTCCTACTCTGTCTCCAAAAACAACCTCAAGCTCTGAAGTTTGCAAGTTCTTTCTCTGCTTGTTAATCCCTCCTGCAAGCCTGCCAGCTACCCTCAAGAGATGTATGAATTTCAAGAGTTTACTTGGTAGCTAGCCTTTCATATATATTGAGTTATTTTTATATTATGTATTTTGCCTGAACACTGTATTTTTAAGGGCATTTAATATGTCTAGGTTGTGATCCCTATTAATGGACTATAATTTCCACAAATTTCAGTGCTAGCTTTAAGCATTATTTCACACTACATTTATTTACTATTGCACGCTTGGCCTCGTGAATTTTCCCACAGTTGTGCTGTAAGGAGGCATAAATGTTACACTTCAGAATAATCTGAGGTGCGGCTACAGCATTTAATACACCCCATATTCCTCAGCATGGTTGTTGTCAGGTCTTCTTGCTCCTCCCTTTGTAAATAGCTACAGAAAATTTTTATAGGTACTTCTATCTCAGTTTCAAGGATGACTTCAAACTCCTTTTAAGCATTAATGGACTACTTAGACAATGAGATTAAAGCTCTTACATTATCATTTACCAGCTGCTGTATGCATGACCCCGAAAGGAGTGTATATAAGGGAGTGTATTACTTAGAATTGGGAGTCCCTCTCATACGTTAGTATGGGAGGAACAGCTTGTTCAATATTCCTACTGTGACATTGTGCAGCAGCTTCACAGCTGATCAGATCAAATCCTAGCCTGTCAGTAAGATCAGATGGGGAAGTGGAGCATGAGAGGAGAAAGAAAAACTCTCATCCAAACAGTCCTGTAGAACCTACTTGAACCTCTTGGCTTTGTGGTTTCTCAGCTTTGCGATGTTTGGTGACAATATCACAAAAAAATGAAATGACTTTGTACGTCATTTGTAGTCTCAGCCTTCAGGTTAAATGGTACTCAATAGGTAAAAGATGAGCTGAACTGATTGTTCTCTTAGTAAGCTCTAATTGTTGTATTAATTCAGTCTTCTCCTAATAAAAGGAATCAAAAGATAAGAATTAAAAAGGATATGAAGGATACTGGTTATACAAATGAATATATCTTCCCTCAGCTTTAATCAAACATTTCTGCCAAATGATCCAACTAAGTTGAATATAACCAGTTATGAAAGAGGAATAGCGTAGCCTTACTATTTGTGTATACTGCTATGTCTGTGCTAGCTGTTACTCTGAATGCAGACTTGTCCAAATTGGCCTCTATAGACAAGGTTGAATACACACTTGTGTTAGTTATTCTGTAGGGTTGGCCCCTTAGTTCCAGTCTTCTTGGCTGCTAAAGATTACAGCAGCTCAGAAAGTACGGCCTGCCGGCAGAGGGAAAGGACTGGTGAGGCTTTGTGTAATGGTTCACTGTTGCTTGTTTATTTGCAGCCACCAAGATGCTGCACTTTATAGTTGATGATGACCCAATCTTTATCATGGTAGTATCGCATCATTGGTGAGACCGTTGGGTATTTACCACAAATTGCAGAGCACTACCACCAAAATACTGTCGTTCTCTGACTGAAACGGCATTACTTCACAGTCGTCATAAAGTTATGTTATGTTTTTCCCTCTGTTTTCAAAGTATACCAGGGAACTGCTGTGGTGAAATCCCAGTGCCTTCATAGTATGTGGTTTTAATAACATCTAATGATCAAGAACAATTTGGGATGCTGCAGGCACTTCCATGACATAGAACCATGTCTCAGACCTCATTTGCAGCTCTCATTTCCATTTGGTGGGAACTAGAGAGAGAGAGAATAATGATGATTCTGTGTAAAAGCATTAACTAGTAGGGGGGGCACCTCTTCCATTTCTGGAGGACTGAGAAAAGTTGGTTTGTATCTGCAGCGCACCAGGTTAAAGTACTCGACCTCTGTAAGGTTGGTATTCTCACATTACTGCTTTGATTACCAAGGATTCTTGATGGATTCTGGCTGTGTCCTTGTGAGGATTACTGTTTATTAGTTACATTTCTCTTATGATGGCACTTTTTACTCCACCAAAATCCTTTTTATGAGGAGGCAACTCACTGTTTATTATTGGCTAAATGCAATTGGTGCTTTCAGCTGCAAGAAAAGATAGTAGAGTTTAAAGATGCAGATTTTACTTTGGGTGCTACAGAGAAGTTAATAGCTGAGTTTGCATTCATCTCGTACAGGCTGTAATATACAACTGCTGAAAGGTTGAAAGGTTTTATGAGCGCGTATAAATCAAAGGCATACTTTAGTACTGTTCTAAGGTGGAAAGTAATGGCTGCATGAACTTGATTTTCACTGGGCAAAATCATCAGTTTGCAGTTTTCTACCCAGTTCTGCTTTGCATACCAGTCTTTTGTCTCTGAATTCTAGAGGAGAACATTTTTAGCGTTTGTTAGGTTCATATCTTTTTTTTTTTTTTTTTTTTTTTTAAGACGTTTGGCTTTTGGCAGTGGAAACTGTATGGCCTGAGGGTGTTGGGGGGAAAGCAGGAAAATTTTCCTAGAGTGTATTCTGCTACACTGCTTTTGCCTTATTCCTGTTGTTCTCCCCTAGTACCAAAAGTAGACTATGGGTTCTTTTAGTTACAAATATGGAGAAGGTGGAGTCCTTTATTTGTATGGTTCTAATATTGTTTACTAGTGGAGTGCAATTATAACTTGTGTTTGCTTCCTGTAATGATATTTAAAGCAGAAAACTTTTCACATTCTTAGTCTTCAGGAAGAAATAACATGTTTGTTGGATCGCATTTCTCTCAGCAAATCAGGTAAAGTTCTGTTTCATGTATTAGAGTTAGTCTTGCTTCAAGGTCTGTGAGTATGAGTCACTGGCATCCCAACTGGATGATTCCTGTGGAAGTAGTTATCTTAACCCTGTGAGCCCAAGATGCCTGATGTATTCATTTTCTTCTGGAGGACCATTTGCAGAAAGATGCAAGATAGAGTTTTTTCCCTAGTAAATCCACATACTGTTTCTGGTAGGCTATTGCTGTTCTTGTCTCTTTCCCAACTGATCCATGTGCAGAAGCACAAACTCATTCATAATACTAAAAAGTTGAATTTAATATAGGAAAAGAGGAATATTTTCAGCATGAACAGAAAGTTGTATATTCTTGGTTTTGATTTACTTGTGCTGGAAGAATTGTGTGATGGAGTTCAGTAAGAGGTATTTGAAGCGTGTTTTAGGTGGTTATGGGAGCATTTGACTTGATTCTATGGTAAGATAGAAAAATTACTGTAATGGTAGGTGAGGTTGCGAAGTAGAGCCCTTTAGTAGGGCCTGTAGCAATAGGACAAGAGGTAATGGTTTTAAACGAAAAGAGGGTAGATTCAGACTAGATGTAAGGAAGAAATTTTTTACAATGAGGTGGTGAAACACTGGCACAGGTTGCCCAGAGTGGTGGTAGATGCCCCATCCCTGGAAGCAGTCAAGGTCAGGTTGGACGGGGCTCTGAGCAACCTGATCCAGTTGAAGATGTCCCTGCTCATTGCAGAGGGGTTGGACTAGATGATATTTAAAGGTCCCTTCCAACCCAAACTATGCTATGATTCTATGAAAGAGGAACTGTGATTCAAGACCGAAAAAGAACTTGGCAAAAGTATTATGTAATATGAGGGAATGACCCTAGGTTATAGATGGTTGAAAAGCTCAGAAGGAGACGCTCTCCTTAATTACACGCCTTCTAGTAAATTCTCTTCTTCCACACAGTTGTGTTGATACATGCATTGATTTCACCTCCTCTGTCTGTCTGTGAACTACTGAAAGTAATGGATTTAGCGTTCACATCTGGGATATTCATTTGGTTTTGTTTTTCTTTCTTTTTCTCTTTCGTTTTTTTTTTTCCAAGATACCTATAGGTAACCTGTTTGTTATGGACCCAGGGAAATTAACATCAAAGCTTAAGGGCTCCTGAATCTTAGTGTTTGTTCTGTTGTGGGTTTGCTTTTAAGTTTGTGGGTGTCTTGCTACTTCTGTACCTTACTTTCCTCACCTATAAAATATGCTGTGGTCTGGGTAGGAGCCCTAAACACTCAGAGGACCTCAGACATCTAATGTGTCCAGAGGGGGTCTAATGGAGGCCACAGAGCACTTCAAACATGCCCACAGGTAAATTGGTATCTTTGATAATCATGTTATCACACAGAGGAATTGAAAGAGTAATCAATGACTATTCAAGTACTACATTATTGCTAACTTCTTTTTTCTTTGGTGACTTTTCCGTCTTTGTTATTTTAGATGCTGTAAGCATCTAACACAATTAACACATTTGTTCTGATGTTATCTTTTTAGCTAATATATGCTGTGCTTCATCCTGAATTATCTTTTAGTAGTTGAAGGGATTTATCTGCTGGCTATTTCCTTGGTTTTTGGTCTATTAGAGACTATTTTTTTGGTTTCCTTTTGAGGAAGTTTACTCTGTAGCTATATACTAGTGAATTATTCAGTCAGAATGGTAAGAAGTTGGACTGAATTCATGGAAAGAGGGCACCAAGAAAGTTAAAATGCTACCTGTACTCTTCTGATAAAAAAGAGGATGGGTGAAAGAGCAATGAATGCAACTTGGTTTTTAATACGTCTTATATAAAATACAAAAAGTATAGTTAAAGGCAAATTTGTGACTTATAAAAAGTACTTAGATTCCCCTCTAGAAGAATCAGAAGTCAGCCTTCACTTGCAAATCATCCATCTATACGTAAAATCACTGAAAATACAGGTATTTCACTGCCCTTTAAATGGGAATGTAGGAGCAAAGGTCAAATATACTGGCCAGAGTTTCAGTTTCTCAGACTCCTGTCACATGTTATTACAAGTTTGCAGCACTTTAGGCAAACTGTTGATGGGTCATGAAGTGTGGTTTCTGTGCCAAGACGAAATGTGTTTGGTGCCACCACAACAGCCACCACCCCAAGCTGTCTGTTCTCTGGTTCCCAAGAATGAAAAGGGTGAGCTGTAAAAGTTTTTCACAGCAATTTTATTCAAGACCACCAGACTACAGAGGCTCTGTAGAAGCAAAGGGAGAAGGCTAAGCATCCTGCCGTTCCTCGGTGGGAAGCCAGTGCCTGTCAGCAGTGTTCTGCTGCTGATCATGTTGATTAGGAGCCATACACAACATAGCCTATTACTTAAGTAAAGAACCATTTAATTTAAGCCATATGGCTAAAGGCTGAATGAGAAAATGAGCAAGACTCATCTGTACTATATATCATGCAGTGATAAGCATAAGAGAGAACAGTAAAATGAAAAAAACAAGTTACCACTTTTATGTCTATGGCTGTATTTTCGTGTTATTTTTTTGTTTCACAGGTTTACAGTTCATAACTGAGATCAAACCTCAGCACTGCTAAACCATGGCTTATCTCATTTCCTGGTCAGATGTCCAGGGATACATTTGTACTCGGTTTCTGCTCACCTGTGGTTTTGATCTTTGTGGGTTTTGTTAATTGTCAAATGTAGTAGTGACACAATGCTGAAGTGCAGGCATGATTCCTCTCTTCCGAGTTTCCTTCTGCTTGATGCAGTCACTTCATGTAGGTCTCTGAGTGTTGCCAGGGAAACAGGTAGGGATGTTGGATGGGCTACAGTTTGCACTTGTGTTTCTGTCGATGTCTCACTCAGTGGAAGGACAGCTTTTCCCAAAAACAGAGATGGTGCTGCTGTGATAGCTATTGCCATTAAAGCTGCTTTTTGCTGGTTTGTCTAATGAGAAATATAGAATTGGGGAAGGAGAAAAAAAGTCAGTTTTATCATCACTTTAAGGCTGGATAGTTGTCATACAACGTCCACAGTAAGCAAGACTAAATATTAAGTGGCATATTAACTCTAGCATTGGTGATAAGGTTTTAAAAAAGATGATGTGGCATGAATTGCTAGTCGAACTAACTTTCATCTCTCTGAAATTTCTATACAGTAATAATGTAAATCTTTATTTTAAAACTACTGAAAATAATACTCTACACTAAGGGAGATGTAATATGTTCATAAATGTGAACTATCATTGATATGTGTGAACAAAAGACCAGAGATTTTAAATAAATATAACTTCAAACAGCCTGTTAAGCTGAGCAAACAAAGTGACATTAAATAGTTCACTTGTTAAGTGGATACATGTTTCTAGCCGGTGGATTAGGTGTAGAATAAATTAGGTGTTGCATGTTTGTCTCGCCCATTTAGGATGAGATTCTTCTCTTCACGTTTTGTATTCTTTATAGTGGTTGTAGAGCTTGATGTTCACCTCCTATAAACCTTTTTCAGTGTTGCCAGGGGTCTCGTCTGTGTCTTGACACAGAGTAATAAGATGATGAGTAAAATAATGTTATAGGTAGTCTGGTGGGAACTCCAGTGTAAACCTGGCAGCTTGGCCAGTTTACAATCACCTGCAGACCTGTCTTGAGATCCCTGCAGTACTTTCATCGTTTGAATGCGTTCACGCGTGTACTTTCGCTGCCTGTTAATGTCAGTGTTTATCTTCTCGCATCCAGTTGCTCTTTTGCCCTTCGTGCCCCTGCAGGCGCAGCCCAGAGGTCCTGTGTGGCCCCTCTCCGTCCTTAGGAGGGCAGGGGCTTCCAGGTCCATGCTGCCCTCAGCCTTCTGCCTCGGGACCTGTGAGAGGAAAGGGCCATGGCATCTCTTTTCTTTCACTCTAAAGTCTCTCTGCTTTCAGGGTTTTCCTTCCTTGCGGGAGCAGAGCCAGAAACCGGAGTTCCTCCGATCCCTACCTGCAGTCAGTATGCAGCCCAGGAATACATCGGACCATTTTCCTGGCTATTGTGGTGTTGAGGAGCCAGGCTCTGGGGTCCACACTCGTCAGAGTATTGGGGCTCCGGTGTTTCTCCCTCCTGTTTCCCACTGCTTTTGCTTCCTTCCTCTTCTCTGGCACAGCACAGCTGCTTCTGTCAGCAGGAAGAATATTTATGGCATTTTATCTTTGAAATGCCCTGTGCGGTCAGGATTAGCTGGAGTTTAATATAATCCTGAAGCCATGCTCTCAGTGTATGAGCTACTTCTCACCATCTCAAGAGGCTTTGCGTTTCCTTGGTGTTCTTGCATAATTTTACTCACAAATGGTATAGCACTATGGATTTAACACCTTACTCAGTATTTGCAGTTGCAGGCTGTTGATTTTACCTTCTCATTGCTCAAGCTGTGTGAGTAAGCAGCTTTGTGGTTGGACTGTAGTTTTTGTGCAACCTGTTTCTTTGGTGTTCAGATATGATACAATGAGCATATAGGAAGCCAGGTCTCAGCATTCATATAATTACCAGTTGAGAGCAAGGTATTAACATCTGACAGGGAGGTGAAGCGTGTTAAAAGTCCTTTGTCAGAGTTGAGACTTGGGAGCTCTGTTTCCCAGCTCTGCTCTGTGTGTACTGGGTGGCATGTGGTATTTGGTTCTTTGTCTGTGATTAGGACTTGAAGAACTCCCATCTTGCATGGCAGTGATAATAAATACATTAAATAGTTTCAGAGGCTCAGGTTATCAGATTCAATAGTTAAGCTTATAACGATTACCTTTAGGTGCTTACATGATTAAAGTATCATTAGACTGAATAATGATAATGCTTTTCATGTTGGCTGATGATGATGATGGGTCCTGACTGTATTGGTAATTAGGCTTGCCTACCGCATGCCTGAATTTAATAGTGTGTGTGTTCTAGTAATCTCAAGGGGTTGTTGCCTATCGCTGAATACTACATATGAGTTTGTGCTGCTTCTTTCTGCACTAGGTTACTAAACCTAATTTAGGGTTATGCTGTAAAGCTACGTGAGAGTAACTGCTCGGCTTTTCATTGATGGCTGACAACTAAACTCTTGTTTTCCGAGATCATTCCTGATTTCCCACTTGCTTCAATTTTCAAACCTGGAGACTGATATCACTCTCTAATAATTTGTGTAGTTTGGACCTGAGAGTATAATGAGCTCAGGTGAGCTACATTTAAGCTACAGTGGCTGAGAGTTTTGGGGAGCATGCAACTGTGGAGATCCTGAGTTGGATTTGTCATGAAAGAACAAACAGGGGTAAGGCAGAAAGTCTGCTTTTCTCTTATGAACTTTAAATTGTCCTGTGGGCTTGTTTAGGTCTTAAACCAGGATTTTGGATTCACAAGACTACTTTTTTTTTGTTTTCTTTTTAATTATTTTACTGAAATTCCAATTGGCTATTGAAGTGCTCTCATAAAGGAGAAATGAGAAAACATAACCCACCCACATGCTTCTCTGAGGTGTCTATGGAAACAGGAGCAGCATGAGTGAGCAAGTGGAAAGACACAAATAGGAGGAGGGTGGTGCTGGGGGAGCTGTCAAGGGCTTTGCTTACATAACATAACCTGCAGGAAGCTTGTAGTTCAGCATCTAAAAATAAAATCTCATCTGCTTTGTCACCGGCTTTAACACTCATACAGAATTTCCAGGCAGGAGGGATCAGAGGTACGGAGGTGCCTCCCTTGTGTATAGCTGGTGCTTGGATTTGTCAAGTTCAGTGCAAGAGAAGGTTTCAGTGCAGCAGGGGATCCTCATCTCTGGCCTTCCAGTGAAAGCTAGGTGTTCTGGTGCAAAGGGTTTTGTAAAGGGAGAGGCAATAATACTTAACAATGGGCATCAGTGTCAACTGCTAAATGAATGACAATGTTCCTGGTATTCCCAAAATTCATAATATTTTTGCCAGCTCTGTTTATTCTTTGCTGAAATACATTGCTTGTGTATGAAAATGTCACATAAAGGTCTCTTTTTCTACTTGCATTGAGAAAATTGGTTCCACTAGACCTCCTCAGGGAGAATGTTTTTCCTCTATTTGACAAGTTCTCTTCCCCAGAGCAACTGTAAGGTGTTTGTCCCGTGTGTTTTGCGCACCAGTGTATCTGTAGGAGCAGGATTCAGTACAAAGTACAGGGGAAGACTTCCTCAACTGCAGTAATTGAATCTTGGGCCTTATTAATGGTTTCTGCTTTTTCTTCTTTAAATTAATTATTAAGATCTTCAGAGAACGGGGAAGTATTTTACTTCAGGTATAACATTGTCTCTCAAACAGTCTCTGTTCGTGTCCTTCCTAAAGGTGGACATCTTAAACTGAGCAGTGGGATGCCATCTGCCTGTTATTACTTGATGAAAAAAATCAGTGAAACATTTCCAGGACAATCTAAGTCACATTTAAAACAAAACAACTGAACGGTTCTGACTGCACTGAAGTAGTTTTAAATATATTACTGCTACATCATCATAGTGTAACCTAAACATGTTAACAATCTCATGAAATCTGTCCAGTTTATTATGAACTGATAAAGAATTCATCTGGTATCATGATGCTTTGCTTTCCAGAACACTGTACAAGCTTCTCAGGTTTAAATGTGTAGCCTTAAGTGTTGCAGAAGGGGCCTATTTTTTTATTATTTGTTTTGAGTGTGTAATTCTATACAAGTACTGGTTTGTTATATCTTCCTCAGACACAGCAACTTTTAAAGTTACCTCCCACATATATAACTTCTCCTCCCATCCCAGGTGATTTTTATGCTCAAGATGAGGATTGAATCTTTTCCTAATCTCTTCCCGTCATAACACTTGACGTTTCAGTATGCTGCCTGGATGCACACAGATGGCTCTGTGGGAGGAAACAATACAAATGCGCTCAGCCTCGAAGACCAGATTGCAAATGGCAAGTCAAATTTGGGATCTACCAGCCTTTCAGTGTAGTCTTCAAATCTGGCATGTTCTTCAAACATAACATTAATTTTGTGTTAGCCCTCAATAATGCTGGAACTATAGTCAGGAACATAGCTTCTCTCAGTTTTGGTTGTGGTTTTCACATGTGAGCATTCCTGAGCTTCTATTTTGCGTAGCACATAGTCTGACTTCAGGGCCCTGCGTCTCTCAGAAGCAAAGTAATCTTTCTAAGGACCCTGAATTTCTATGACAGATCAGTTCTCACTTCATGTCAATATGGCTTTTTCCAAAGCAATTTATATTGATGTATTGTGGGTTTGAACCATGTGGGGAGAAGGTCATTACTGTAGTCATACTTAAGGCAGATCTTGTCCAGATTAGTTACGTTGCAGTAAAAGAGATACCCAGCAGTGTATCTATTAACAGTCTTTGGCTTTAACATGATATACAATACATAAAAGTTTGCAAAAATAGTTGCAATATTGAAAGTATGCTGAATGAGGCTTTTATTTTATTTGCATGCCATTTGGATTTATGTAATACTATTACTTGAAAAAAATCCTCCTAGCTGGGAATAAACAGGAGTTTAGTATGGGAAGGGACCGCCTAAGCCATTATGTTTGCTTACCCAGGAATAGATGTTTAAGTTACAGGTGACTGCATCTACTCTAGGCATTGTAACATTTTCTTTTTCCCCTTTAGTAACATAAATCTGTGATAAACTAGTAATTCACAAGTGAGAATCAGAGCACACAGCAAAAGCTACTGGAAAATATGTACAAGTCACAACTCACCACAGTAAATAAATGTGTCCCTTAGTAATTGTTTGAGAGGAAGAATAGGGCATGATCAGTTCAGAATTACAGTATCCAATATGCTTGTGGTGCCCATGAGAATTGAAAATTAGAGGAACTGGATAGACAGCTATCCCAAGTGAGCGGCTGCTCTGCCAGCTCCCAGTAAAGCAGCTGGTGCAGTGCTGGCTGTGCAGGGAAAGAGCTGCAGCAACCTGCTGCCGGAGGTGGGAATTCTCCCCCTCTGCCCACACCCAAACACTGGCACACAGACACTTCTTTTGCATGTGTATATCTGTGCACAATCTTTCAAATGATAATCTTGCCCGAGCCAAGTTAAATTTACTTTAACCACACCCAGGGAGTTTCCTGCAGGCTTTGAAAATGGCTAGATGTAAATGGTCCAAAATTGCTTCTGTTTCAATTATAAGAATTACTTCAAACCAGGCAAAACTGCTGAATTTAAAGCTGTGGTGCTGAGAGTAACACTGGGAAATGAGCATTATACTCAAATGTGTCTCTGCTAAGGAGCAATTGTTACAAAAAGCAAACTCTTCCCACCCCAATTTTACATAGCAGCAAAAATAAATTTAAACTTTAACCTCCTTTCCTCCCTCTAAAACAAGGGGCAGTTTTGTTTTCTTTTTTAACCTTGAATGTATTTCATAATAATGCTGAGCAAGGAATTAGGTATTTTGCATGAATTACTGGTTGTTGGCAGTAAACCTGCCTGTTGCAGGGAGGCGTGAATTCTCTGGTAAAATCTTAGCAACAAAGGAGTTGATGAAAAGAATTCCTGCTAACTTACATGTGGCCAAGATTTCACCCTTGATCTGTAGGTGGAATGCAAAAAACATTGCCTCCGAAGCCACATATGTGGTTATTGGTTACAGCACGCTGCCTTCTCTCCTGGCTGGGCATACTATCCTCTGTAACACGTAGTATGTGTAGAGCTGGGGAGAACCTTCTCTAAACTCATGGAGGGTTTTTTTCACATTGGAAAAATAAGTTGTTTTGGAGCTTGAAAATTAGCAAAAGTGGTTTAGAAATGGGAAGGAAATGGCTTTATCATTTGTCATTTCAAACAGAAACATTTCAAAGTACAAGAAGAAACCAGCCATGTATCTGCTTTGGAGTGAAGCCAAGAGTTTTTCAGTGCTTTCTATGGAAAAAAGAAAGACTGAACATCCACCCCAAAATAGCTGGCAATTGAATGGTCAGGGAACATGTGTGGGCTGAAGCAGCCAGTCCTTGGCTGTGAACTAAGAAAGGCATGTAATGAACAGGGTAGTGTACCCTCTCACCTCCTTCACCCAGGAAAAATCCTCTGTCAGACAATTCTCAGCCAGATCAACTGGTAGTCAACATTTTGTTAACCACTGGGAAGCTAATTCTATTTTAAAAGACATAGTGGCTAACCCTTAAACAGGACTCAATTCAGAGATCAAGTTGCTATAACTTGTAACTTGTTATCCAGACAAAAACCAAGTGGTCAGTTCTCAGAGAACTCTCTTCTGAGTCCATCATTGCTGATCTCTGAATCCCAGTTATTTTTCTGTGTTCCAGTTTGTCTTCTCTAAGCACCTCCATGAAAGAATGATATTAGCTGGGGCTATTGATCTAGTCCTTGACTGACTATTAAAATTTCTTCTCAATTTGGCTGTTTATCTTTTCTAGAACATCAGAGGATGGAAATGGGCTCTCTTCAATTATTTATCAATTTTTTTTTTTTTGGCTTCCTTTCCTGTGCTAAGAATGTGGTCTTTAACGAATGAGCCTAAAATGACTTCTGTTTGATTGTTCTGTGTGACAGAGTTTTGGATGCCATGTTAGTTTGTTTGCTTAGACACTTATTGCATCCTTTGTATCTTGACTTATTAAAAGCTAATAAAATATGCATGGTGCAGACAAAATAGACTCAGGTGACAATTAATGAATGAAATTCAAGATTTATGCCTTATTCCCAGGGCTGGAACAAGGATATTTCTAAGTATTCAAAGCTCCAGGAAGAGGATTGTAGAGGACAGCTCTGTTCAGGCAGGGTGGATGTATATACTGCACAGGGCAAGTCCATCTGTGTAAGTAGCTAAAGCTTTCTTTATGACCTCAGTTGAAGACTATGGTATAGAGTCCTGCAGCATCTATCTAAGAGTGGCCTGAATGCTTGCTGCTATGTGTTGCAGGTTAGCGTCCATTCTCCGACCTGCTTTCAATAATAAAATGAAATATCTGATAACTCTGTCTTTATGAAGCTGCAAAGAGTGATCCTGGCTTTTAAAACTTAATGTAATTCACTTGAGTGAATATATCCGTCTTGTACAAGGGAATCCTCACAAACTTTCAGCTTTTCACAGCCTAGTAGTTGTAAATTTTCTCTTGGTTCGAACCCACAAGGATAAAATTCAGAAATAATTGTCCTATGTTTTTCAGTGCAGCACTTTGGTTTGTTTGGTAGTGGAGTTTATAAATGACAGGTGTTAAAAAAATGATTCCATCCAAAGCTCGTTTTCAAAAATTTATTAAACGAATAAAGGCAAGCAAACAGCGCTGGGTGCGCCGGGAGCCTCTGCT
>JAVJGG010000017.1:7517569-7534017 GCA_035590195.1 Aviceda cuculoides | reverse complement strand
GTTAGGTTGGGTATTTGGAAAAACTTATTAAAAGTCATGAAGCATTTGAGCAGATCAGCTACAGAATTTGTAGTCTTTGGCTTTTAATGTCTATAAGAGTAGATAAGGAATGTGTTAGAAACAACACACGTGTAGCTGACCCTGCCCACGGGAAGCTGGATGGACCAAACTTTTTGCCTTCTGTAATTCTTCGGTACCTGTAAATACTTTGGTTAATTACAGACTAAATTAGACAGAAACAGGCATATCTTTTTAATGCGGTAACAGCTCTCTTTTCCTTTGCTTGAAGATTGAATGTGCTGCTTATAATGCTGAACCATACCTCTCTGGCGAAACAGAGTCAGATTCCTGTGCCATGGAACATGGTTTTCTTTGGGTAAGCATAATCTTTAAAAGCTAAAAAGGGAGTTGTCTCCTGTTTCTCTGCATTGTTTTTTGTGACTTTCAGCAACATATGGATCTGAAATAAATTTTGGGTTGTTTTTTCTCTCTTTTTTGTTTGTTTATTTGAAGATGGACTTCTATAAAGGATAGCTAGTAATTTTGTCCATGTGTTCTCACTGTTCTCTGTAGGGTGTCACTTAATGTCTGTGTGATTTGTTAGTGTGGCACAGAACAAATTGCACAGTGCTGAGTACATTCAGAAGTGAGTTCTGTGCTAATTTATAATGAGGGCTGCTAAAACCCATATGAGCTCATACTGTCCTGTTGTCTGTTTCCATATTTTAAAAATGTTTTAGCCATAAATAATCTGTTCAAGTGTGTACATAGGAAAAAAAACATTCTGGCATGTTGTTATGACCCCAAATATGCAGATATTCCAGCAGACAAAGTGAAATAGCCAATACTTTTTTTTTTTTTTTTAAAAAGCTAATGATTTCAGTAGCTCTTATGTTACTATAATACTGAAATTTTAAGGGAACACTTGTGAATTAGAAGTTAGAAATAGCTTTTTGTCAGTGGTCTTTTTCAAGGTGACCCATATAATTTCTTTTTGCCTTCGCTACTTGTAAACAGTCATCACAAACATATGCCAATAAAATCTTTCTACTGCCACAAAATGTTCTTTCTTTCTCTTGCTTGTGTTTTTTCATTTCATATAAACATAAAAGGTACTACATAAAAACACTTACTGCTGCTTGGGCAGACTCCCCCCCCCACACACACACACTCTTCCAAGATGGTTAAAATGTACAGATTTGTGGACATATTGGTGATACTTAGTTCTGGATCAAGGAGAAGTTTAGGATCCTGTATCAGCAAGTTTACAAACAGGATTGTATTAATAATCCCTCTTTCTGCTGGGGCAGAGCATTTATTTGTAGACCTGTTGCTGTGCAAAGGACAGGCCTCAGCTATATTATATGTTTTTAAGAGAATCTGAGATTAATTTAGGGCACTGGTTATTAAAATAATATTACACATGAACTTATTGTAATTGCATTACATTATGTGTATACATATGAGTCAGACATTAGAATAGGCCATAATATTCCTCCTTTCAAAAAAGAAAGAATTGTTTTTGTGACTATACAAGGGAATTTTGTGTATATAATCTTTTGAAATCTCTTGCATTTTTGTTGAATTCTTTTCTTGTTTATGTCTTGATGCATGAAAACTCATATTCACTCATATAACTTGAAATGCACTCTTCAATTAATATTCCAGTCATTCCTTCTTGTTAATGCTGATCTTCTTGGAGACAGATATCAATCTTGGTCTTTTTTTTCCTTCCCTCTTTCCAATTCAGATTGGCAGTTGCACTAATCAGATGGGCCAGGTTGCAATAGTCTCATTTCAAAGCTCCAGCCCCAAGGTTATTGAGTGCTTCAATGTGGAATCACGGATTCTCTGCATGGTCTACATACCAGAGGAGGAGAAACTGAAAGAGCAAAATAAGGCTCTGGACTCTGAAAATGTTCTTGCAAAAGCCTCTAATGTGCCTACTATTTGCCTTGGCATGGAAGAAGGAAGGTGATTCTCATTTTTAGTGTACTGTGTGATTTTTACTATTTTATAGCAAAATTGTGTGAGATGCATCCAAGAAAATGTTTTCTTTTTAAAAAAGTATCCATGTGATATCCCAGTGACCTCAACTTCTCCTTTCCACCTAAATCAAGGAAAAAATACTCTCTACGTGATTTCAAAATACACTATGTAGTATTTGAAATTAAAATAACATGTGTCTTTGAAAGAGGATTAATTCATCATACATCATGTCTGAAAACTAGAAATATTATTTTTGTAATGTTACAACATAATCTTGAGGTATTGAAAAATTTTCAGAATGACGAAGTGTTAATGAGGAACCCATTAACTTACACTGTGATATTGTGCAGGATTTGTCATATAAATGAATAAATAATACTGCTGTTTACTATTGACATGAATTATTTTGCTCTGTTTGAAGTGATGACCTTACTGAGTCAAAACAAAGCTACATTTTCTAAACTTACAGGTCAGTAAGCAAACAGATCTTGTTATACCTAGTGAGGGCATAAGTATGTAACTACATGTGGCTTTTGAAGGTGTTTCTAACTAGTATAAATGAAGGAGAACAAAATTCTCCAGGGAAAATGCTATGTCTCCAGAAATTACAACAGATAATTGTACTGATTATCTTTGCTCGTGAAGTCCAATTAATTCCAGATTAAACTATTCAATATCCCTAACATACCCATGGCAATAATGTGTAGGAATGGTGGGAATTTTAAGTGTAATTGATGTCTGGTAGTGAATTTTTCTTCTGTTTTCCTATTTTTTCAGGTAATACTTAATGCTTTTTTTTTTTTTTTTTTTTTTTAAATTAACAAAGTTTTGGATAGACTCATAATAAGGACTTTCAGTAGAATTTTCATTATGTCTCTTTGTTGAATAAATGTTTCTCCAAACAAGATCATATGACAAGTGTTGTCATATGTCAATGTTAAGTAATTGCAAATTGTCTACATAGACATTTTGGAGGGTCGAGATACTACTCCTTTCCATGCTAATCTTCCTATGAATGGAAGAAGAAAACCTTTTTTATTCCCAATATTTTATTCTAAATCTCTTTTGTGCATATTCTGATAAGAACTAAAAACATAATTTCACAGATTTTTTTCTTGCTTCTTTTTATAGCATTTCTATTTACAAAAGTTGCCAAGGCTCAAAGAAAATTCGACTTCAACACTTCTTCACTCCTGAAAAATCCACTGTTATGAGCTTAACATATATGTCTCAATACTTGTTTGCTGGCTTGGTAAATGGAAACATCTCAATCTACACAAAAGCAGAAGGTAATATAGTGATATGATTTGATAGCATCCTGAGGAACTCACATGCCAGTATATTTTGGCAGAAGTCATTTTCCACTATTATATTTTCCGAAAATTCTCTGTAAAACTGCTGAACTAAGCTTACTACATTTTTCAGTACTTCTGGAAAGACCTACTTTCTATTTTTGAAGGACAGTAGAAACTTTGATACTGTTCCCACTTTTACCATATGATATATATGAAAACTGATTTGTGCCCCTTGGCTTTAACCCTAAGGTCTTCAATGTTACAAGAGTCCAGAAGTTTATGTGATAACAGGCAGTATACTGTATTTTACACAGCACAATGCTATTTCCACTCAACTACCCAGTATTGGTGTTTATTAAAGACAAAAATTCCGTATTGGTAGAGATTCCTGTATATCTCATTTGAAATGACAACTCCATTTTTACTGTACACATAGGAGAAATCTTTCCTATGTCTGTGGCTCATGTATTTCACAGTAGGACTCCTTTTTCCATTAGCATCACAGTTGGTTGTTTTGTATCTAGCTAAGTAATTGGCTAAAATAATTTGAGTAAAGAAGAATCCCAGGTAATACTTCTGAATCAGAACTGTCTTCTCCAGAACTGGTTCAGGTGCTTGTCTGTGTACTTCCAGTATATCTCACTAACTTCCCTGCAGTACTGCATACGTACATAGTTAATTCAGTTCAAAATCAGTGAGGCTTTACTCAAAGTTTGAAACATGAGTTTTTAAGTGAGATGTTAGCACACAGACACCTGACCTTGCAAAGTGCAGAGCCAGCAGAGATCTGATGTACCTTATTAGTGTGAGCTGCATAACGATGGTTCTCTAATGAGGTGGGCCCTGTAGACAGCGTAGTTGCGTTTGTGTGGCACTATACCTTGGCTACTAAATCCTGCCAGTCTCTAACTGAGGAGCCAAGCTCAGTGTCTTGAATCTTGGAACAAATCATATGTCCAGGGATAGATCATATAAAGATGTGGTTTGGGAAAGGCACAGGATGCAATTTTTTTATTTTTATTTTTTTTTCAAGCAGCAAAGAAGCTGGAAAAAAGTGTTGGGAAAGAGATTTCCTTTCACCAGTTGTCATCTTCAACCCAGTGGATTTCCTGTTGAGCTGTCGTCTCTGATCTGAAGCCAGACATTAGATTACAGTTCCCTTTAAAAACAATTTTTTTTTGCTTTGGAGGCACAGGAGTGAGGCCTTGATCCTAGTCTCATAACATCATTCTTGATGTTTCAGTTTCTCTGTGTACCTGGGTGGGGTGGTAAAGTGAATCTGTCATCTTCTGTGAAAGGGATTGGTGTATTTAAGCTGTTTTAAGATTGCAGTTGCTGTCACTCAACGTCTTCCAGAAAAGACCACTTCAAAAAAGACAAGTGGCATCCTTGGCAGTATAGGTAAGAAAGAATGCATGGATTGCATATCTACAGAGGATGTTAAGGACAGGGCAGAGCTGTTAACCAGACTGAATTATGTTATGAGCTGGAGGTTATGTTGTATTGACCAGGATTGTAGCATCCCTGTTTATCTTCGTCTGAAGACACCAGTTTTGCGCAGCTAGATATTCGTAGAGCCTGTCACAGTCTATTTCAGGATCACTGAAGCTCTGAGATGGGAAATACGCATTCATGTTTTTCAGACTCATCTTGTAATGGCTTTCCTTACAGTTTGGTCTGTATGTGTTATTTCACTTCTCCATACCTCACAAAGGTTGTGCAAATCAGCTGCTCACATGTTAGCATTTATATTCCTTATAGTTCGCTGCAGTGGTCATGTGAGCAGTCAGCCCTGGAGGCGTGTTTTTATGAGCGTTGACCTATTTTACCAAACAAAGGAATCCAAGCAGTGAAACAGGAGGGCAGGGAAATGCAGCCTCTGAAGAGCTTTGTGCAATTCATCAAGGTCGCCTTCAGTCCTATAGAGGGGGTTTACTTTCCAGCCACGCACTTCATCCTGGGTTTTGGTCTATCGGCGTAAAGGAAATTAAGGAAAGATTTAAAAATGAACGTGAAAATGGTCACTGCATTACAAGGCATCTTGGTTTGAAGCCCAAGAAGGACAAATGCTATGGGATGCAAAGGCTAAATGGTTGTGCAGGCTGTTGTAGGACTCCATGAATGAAAAGGGGTAATCTTTCTTCGAGGATGAAAATCCATCTCGCAGTCTCTATTAGAGTTGTGATCCTTGTGTCTTCCTCTCTGGGCAGAATGTGTAGTGGATCAGTTTGGTCACTGAAGCTCGATGCCTTTGTGTATGTAGTCAAAGACCCAGGACTTCTGTCATTTGGCTTTCAGTACCCAAATAGCTCTAATTTTTCCTGTTGTTTTCGGATGGCTCAGTGCATGGAAATATCCAGCTTGTTCACAAACAGCAAGTGCTCTCTTGTGACTTTCTTCACCAGAGAACTTTGTCAGATTGGCAGCAACCAGAATGTTCTCTGGCTGCAGAAAGTCTTGTCTCGAAGTAGCTTAGAATGGAAACGTAAGTATGTATAGTAAACTGAGGAACACATGCCATGTTAGTGGGAGAGTTGAAGGTGCACAGTGAGATTTCTTCCTTTATGGGGGGTAGTCACGTTTTACTGAGACACCTCTGTATCAGTGTATTTTTACATATGAGTTAAAAAGTATTAAGCCTGAATGTATTTGAACATCATTTAAAAGCAAAGTCAATGAGGAGCTGATACAATAAAATCTACTCAGCTCTTAAATGTGAGCTAACATAGTGATCTGTGAAAATGTCACAGAAAGACTAGGATGTAGGTCAGCTAATATGTTAATCCTAAAAATAGGAGCCCTGATAATTATCCTCAGTAATCCCCAATTTTATGCAGGTGACAAGACTCATTTGGGGAACCATGAAACAGCTAATGCATTAAATGTTGTTATATATAGGAATGGAAGTGATGCATATGGTGAAGTTTCTGACAACTTGTGTGTTGGGAACTTGTTTACAGTGCTATTAAATTTTGCACAGTTATCAGTCTGTAATATTTTGTATTTAATGTTTGCCTCAGGCTGAATTATTAGGAATATTTCCAGGCAAAACACTTCTGGATGAGTTTAAGGAACAAGTACATTGTATTGTCTTTGTTTAAATAACATAACAAAGCCCCTTTGTAATGACTGCAGACGGCCCGGCAGATGTGTTTTCTGAGTGATGTAATAGCAAAAAAGGTCAGCGTGTGTTTGACTTCCATTCACAAAAGTATCTTAGGAAAGGGAAATCACAATCTTTATATAATACAGGTGTATTGTTCCTGATACACTGTAGTCAGTTCCAGCTACTTCCTTTCTTCTAGACATTGATACACATTTCCTTTCCATAAAGTTGTGTAGAGAGTATGGAGAGAAACAGGAAAAAGAAAATAAAACTCAGAATGGTTGTGGCAAAGAGTAGAAGAATGAATATATTAGTCGTTTCAGAAGGAGTTTGGTTAAGATGAGAGAACAGATGCACAAAGAAGACATGCTGCTTTGATTGCAGCGGCTGTCTTTTTGGCACACGATTGGTGTGTGTAGCCTCTCACTCATGTGTACAGCACCCACAGTGAGCCCCTGCATGCTCACCCCTAGAGTTAAATTCACAGCGCTTGGCATGCTCGGTGGTCCTTCCCCTCTGTTCAGCACTGGTGAGGCCACACTGGGAGTGTTGGTCCAGTTTCGGGGTCCTCAGTATGAGATACACATGGACATGCTGGAGAGAGTCCCACACAGGGCCATTCAGATGATGAAGGGACAGGAGCATCTCTCCTGTGAGGAAAGGCTGAGAGAGCTGGGACTGCTCAGCCTGGGGAAGAGAAGGCTCAGGGGATCTCATCAATGTCTATAAATACCTGAAGGGAGGGTGGAAAGAGGATGGAGCCAGGCTTTTGTCACTGGGCACCACTGAAAGGATCAGAGGCAGTGGGCACAAACTGAAATGCAGGAGCTGCTGTCTGAACATCAGGAAACACTTTTTGTTACTGTGAGGGTGACCCAGCACGGGCACAGGTTGCCAGAGAGGTGGTGGAGCTCCATCCTTGGAGATACTCAGAAGCCATCTGGGCATGGTCCTGGGCAGCCAGCACTAGGTGACTGCCTGAGCAGGGGGGTTGGACCAGATGACCTCCGGAGCTGCCTTCCAGCTCAACCAGTCTGTGACTCTCTGAGTAGAGAAATGTCCAAACAAACCAGTAAGAAATTGAAACAAGGCATTTCTTGATGTCATTGTACTTCCAGGTGCCGCTGAGCTAGAGAAGTGCCACTTGTGATTCACAATGCAGAGCTCGCACCTACGGTTAGTTTCTTAAGCTGAGGATGAATTGTGCCTCTTTTTTTTTTTTCTTTTTTTTCTTTTTTTTTTTTTAACACAGGATAGGAGAAATAGGACGTGTAATTTCTTATATAGTATCCTAACAGCTGAGGCACTAGGCTCTCAGCTGAAGAGATCTTTGCTTTATCAAATGATTATTTAATACATTATCTTTTGCTCTGCTGCCTTTCACCCAGTCTTTAACCTTTTTTTTTCAAGAGTTTTTAACATGAAGAAGGGACTGGGAATGCTGCTGTTGCTGCTGCGAGTGGCCCTCATTTGTGTGGCTAGAGGTCTCTTCTGGAAGCCCAAAGATACTGGTGTGAATCTTCTCTTGCCCTAGAGAGAATTGAGCTCGCAGACCCATAAGAGGAAGCCTCTCACATGTTTTAATGGAACCTGTATTTTCTAGTAGGTTTTTGCGGAGCCTGTTTGCATATGTGTGTGCTGCTAGGTTCTGACCCTGCGGTTTACGAAAGGAAGAAAAGCTCAACTTTGAGGATTGCAATTGAATGTGAAACAAGAACAACACCTTAGGCAATTCTGGCCATGCACAGAAGTTTACATTCTTCAGAGAGACTTGTCTGGTAAAAACTCAGGCAGCTCTGAAGTTGGTCAAGAGTTTGATGACATACCTGTCCAAAGAGGCCTCATGACTCTTAACGAGTGATCATTTCCAAAGAACTGGTATCAAAGAAAAGGACCAAAACTGAAAGGAAATACAAGAGTAAGGGGGAACAGTTATAACAGTGAAGGGGTGTAGCAGGTCAGTTCATTAGCAAGATACCTTGATCAGTTTGGCAAGACAGTTGTGTACTTTGACAAATGCAGGAAAGGAGGTATACGTGGAATGTAAGGCACTGATGTCAAACTTCAGAGCTTGAGTGGATCCACGCCCTGCTCCAGCATGTCTGAAGAGTGCGGTTCTGGCATGTGTTCGCCACTTAAAGCAGACATGGTGAGAGGTATTGCTATGAAAAGTAAAGAATGGTATTAAGCTGTTAGGGAGGGGCCTAGAGCAGTGATATGGAAAAAGAAATAAATATTGTTGTCTTGACTGTGTTATCACTTCTAGCAGTATCACCTAGTACTTGTTACCATAAATATGTTGATGTTGCTATCAGTGTTATTTGCCTATCTCATGCTGGGACTTCCTGCACCACCCCTCTATAGAATTTTAGGTAGAGCTCTGTCAGCTATTTAGTGTGAAGAATTTGTTGCATATGTAGGAAAAAATGACTATATGCATCTGTAGCACAGGACATTCCTAGTTACACCTTGTTTAGAAGAGCAGACCTGAGTCTCTCAGCTTATTTCCAGGTGGTAAGAAATGTGCTAAACTTTATACTTCTGTAGCTACCATCTTAAGTCCTCAACAGTGCTGGTTTATGTACCATGTGATGGAAAAAATGTTTGTGCTCCACTGCACAAATTAACCAACAACTGCTATTCCCAGGGCTGTGTTGGCAGCTCTGTTGAAATCATCAATAGTGCTGCTAAGCAAGAGAGGAAGCTACCAACAAAAAAAGCATGTTCAGTTCAGCTCGACTAAAAGTGTAGAGGAAGGGAAAACTACTACAAACTTTAAAAAGACTTTCTGAGGAGATAAACTGTATTTTATTAGGTTACCTCCTATGAAGACTTGAAAGCACCAACAAATTATGATTAGTAGAAATACTAAATATTGATAAATTATTTATAAACTAAATAGTAAGAAGAAACTTATTATTATAAATTATTGTAAAATAATATTACTTTCCTTCACTGGGTTTTACGGATACAAACCACAGAAAGATAAAATAGCCAACATTCTGTCCTATAAAATGAACATGGTTTTAAAACTTTTCCTATCTGATTAAATTCGAATGAATAGAAGGATAACTGATTTTCTAAAATTCATAAAAGTCATGAGACTAATAACAAAATGCACTAGTGGAAGTAATGTCCTTATACATTAAAGTCTTAGAAATATTTTATGAGCATAAGATACTTTACTTTTGATGCAGCTAAACAGACTCATACAGGCATTGAAAGCTACTGTTCAGCTTTGAGTATAAACAATGGCACACAACTATTGGAGAAATATAACTTACAGAGGGTATTACAAGTAGTGGTATAACAAAGATGTACTAGTGCATAGACACAATAGTACTTAAAAACTATGTTCTCATGTTTTAAATATTCATCTAATATGTAAATATAAGAAGTTATGATGTCTTATTTCTAGAAGCTCCTAGATTTGTTTTAATATTTGACCCTGTTCTCAGATTTTGTGGACGCATCTCATTCCTGCAAATAGCTGTACCTGCAATTCATATATATTCTATTACAGTAATGTTATAGAGACTGCCAGAGACTGTCGTGTCTTGTGTTCTAGGCATTTGGTGTATCTATAGCAAGAGTCTATACCTGCTTTGATGTGCTCTGTTTAAGATCTGAGTCAACTAAAACTTGCAAATACAGTAACCTTTATGTGTTGTTAATACTTGCATCGACTTTTCTCACAAAGCAGAAGGAAAACCCCTATCTCTTCTCCCACTGTTTCCTTCCTCTTTCCACAGATGTCAGGCTTTGCTCTTCTATTTGCTCGGGGTGCAGCTAACTGTTTTTTCCACATACAGACTCACCTCTAGTTATAGGATGTATGTACTGCATATTGCATCTCATTTGGTATCTATACTCTTACCTCATAGGTAGAAGATGACTTCATTGTCTGTGACTTTTCAGCATTCTAGAGACAACAATGACTATAAAATCTTCCTAAAACTAAAACAATGCTTATTTAGAAAACAGAAACAAGGCATCAATTGAACACAGTTTTAAGACAAGCCACACTTCTGTGGGCAGTTCTCTAGGTATTCTCCAGTCAGGTCTCTGGGAGCCACATTATTTACATCTCGTTGCTTATTTTTCTTTTGCTCAGTTCCCACTTTTCAGGAAACAGTTCGCTGGGCTCCTTGCACTGGCTTTGTCCTATTGTATGCCTTGAGATTTTGTTGGCAAAAGTTTTATCTCAGCTGCTATTTCTTGCTGCTTCTCTTTTTTCTTAGGAAAAAATCAGTTTATTAAATCAGTAACTAACTGAGGAGTTATAACATCAAACGAAGTCATTCCATACATTCTGGAAGTGCTGCGCCTAATTTTAGATACATGGATAGTGCCAGTTGTTGGACCTGCTTACATAAGTATGTCTTGTATCTGCAGGTGTTGACACAAATAGAATAGAGATAATAATTCTTTTCACCTAGATTTCAGAAGCAGTGAACTTTGTATCAGATGGGTAACATGGAATAGCCAGCATCAAACATGAAGTCTGCACAGGCAGGTATTGAATAGGGTCTGCTGAGATCTGGAGAGAGAGACAGAGTGTATTCTGGCACCTTAAAAGTGTGATTTTGATAGTCTTGAAAACAACTTGTGAGCTAGACACAGACTTGCTAATTTTGACAATGGGCAATAAAATTCTTGGTCAGCAAAATGAAGTCGTGATCGTGCTTTTAGCCAGCAGCCTGTGGTTAAAGCATTCACAGAAGTATGTTGGATTACCAGACTTAATTCCTTGCCTTGCTTGAGAGGATTCATACCCATGCTTCCAACCCACAAGAGATTTCTCTGGCTGCCACAAAATAAGAGGAGAGAGATGCACATTGCTTAATTTCTCCTCCTGGTGCCATTCCACTTTGTATAATTAATTAAGCATTCACTGAGGCAGGGACCAGAACACAGCTGACCTATCATTTAAATACTGCCCTAATTATCTGACTAGAGAGTCTCCCCCTGCCATTTTTTTCCCCTCATCTGTCTCATGCTGTCTGATCTGGTAGACAGCAATGTTTGCAGGAAGAAATAAAAAAGTGCTACAGAATAGCCTTATCACATGGCTAGGTGGTATCTGGGTAGAGTGATAGCTTTGGATTTTTCCTGGGCCTGTATATCAAGTGGCATTGCAGTTTCTTTGCATGAAGTCATGGTAACATGAAAGACATCATGTCTCTTTCACCTTTTTCATATGTCCAATCCCACTGAACTCTTAAAGCTAACTGGATTGTTAAGTGGTGTGCTAAGAGCACCAACGGAAAATGGTTTTGTGAGAACTGTTTTGATAGGCGTATTTGTTGAATCACATATTCATAACACTGGTAGTATTCATAACACTGGTAATACTGAACTCACCTTCTTACCTTGCAGTAAGTTGTTCTAGAATTTTTATTTTGCAATTGACATCCACCTGACACCAGTACTAATTTTCCTTCTCACTCAAAACTATTACAAATGCTAGATAATAATTTTACATAAGACTTGATCAAAATTAATAATACGGCTTAATGCTTAGCCACCTGAGGAGTTGCATGGAAGTTGAGGCATGAAGATCCAGATTAAAAAAAAACAAACCTTAGATGCTTGAAATGAAATTTAAGCAAAATTTAAAGCCCAGTCTGCAGTTGAGATCCTGAAAATCCCTATTAACCTGTCACTTCAGTATCAGCTATGCTTTATATATAGATTGATGTATAGCTTGACTATATTTAAGAGAAAGAGCTGTTGAGTTCAGTGAATGGTTTTGTATGTACATTGTGTTATTCAGTGCGAAAATATAACTGCAGAAGAAAAGATAGCTTCTTGCTCAGCATATCTGCTCTTTGCCCAAATTCAGTCTTTATCCTTCAGAAGAGACAGTAAGAATATACTAGAATTAGGCTGGTTTTATCTCTAAAAGAAACACAAGGGTGCTGCATACTGGATGCTGTTACAACTTCTGCAGTCAGCGTAAGTTACACAACGAAAGTCAGGATATGCACGCGCGTGCAGCTCTGCTCTCTGAAGTCTTTGCACTGAATTGCCTACAGTGGTTAAAGCATTCATAGGGTATGGGCGGCCTCCACTTAAGAATTTAATTTGAGAATAATGTGGTTGCTAGCAAAGGAAAACTTTTCCACGAGTTTCTTTGTTAGTAATGGCACATATGAGTCATGAAGAACAGAGTGACTTTGACATCACTGGGAGAGTTTGCAGGCTAGTAACTGGGAACACTCTTCTCACTTGCAAACTAAAATCATTTTCATGATTTTGACGGCCTGGAACTAAATGTCATTTTTACAAAGATGCTTTCAGAAGAGAGCCACATCCTGAGAATGACTCAGTGAAGGTTGTATCATGCAGATGGCAGAAGCAGTGACAAGTACTCCAGAGCTGAGGCTTCTCATTATTGTTGTTGCTGCTGTTATTGTGAAACAGGAAATTTCGTACCCCTTTACCTAAGCAGATAATAAAGGATGCACTTGTTATTGCAGGGAAAAAGAAAATAAGCTGTACTTAAGTGCTTGCCTAAAGATGTGTTTACCTTGGTCTCATCAATCAATATTTAAGTGGTTACTGAGTGGAAACTGGTGTCAGTAAAGTAGACAACTTTTCTGCAGCTTATGCAGGAAGAAGGCTTTAAAGTGAGGAAATGGGGCCCTTTTGAAATATTTTATCTCAATATAAAAACAGAAACTTTAACAGATTTTGATGATATTGCTAAAGCATAATGGAGAGAAATGCGGTCTTGAGACTTCATGTTCAATGTGTGCTTACAGTAGAAATTAATATAAAAGTATCAAAATTATTGACATATTTAGTATGTCAGATTGTAGACATAGCTACTATTTCAAGAAGCCCATGTTGCTAGCTTTTAAATTTGGAGAGAAATAATGTGCTAATCCTTGTTTCAAAGAGATGACAAGGAGAGTGACCAGAACAGTAAGTGGCAGCGTGCAGTTTTTATCAGAAGGTTTCTGAATAATTGATTGTGCCGCATACACATGCATAATGTAATTTGGATCTGCTAAATGCAGTCCATAGAAAGCCCTGTGGATTATAGTTGGGCGAAAAAATAGGAGAAGTGAAGACATGGCACAATACTGAGATGTAATTTCTTCTTAAAGAAAATTTCCATCTTAGAGTGAAGCATCTAGTAGCAGGAAGTCCATTCCATCAGTGTGCTCTTGGAGAGTCATCTGAGCTCATTACAACCTACAATAAAAATCTTGCCGACTACTTTTCACATGGAAGATGATTCTGTCCTACTTGGAAGTTGATTCATCTTGAAATAGGTTGGTTGTGAACTCCTTCTGAGTTGGAGAAAATTATATCAGCCATGGTTTTCTGATTGTATTTCCTCTGGAAAGGAAAGCAGTTGTATCAGAACAGCAATGTGGGGTTCCCTGTTTATCAACTAATCCAGATAAAATTTGTTTAGTTAACAAACATACAAGCGCTTGGTTTTGGTTTTTCCCCTTAGTGTTGTATTACCCTTACAAACTTACCCTGGAAGCTAAAATTAAACGTACGTAAATCACAGTGTAGCTTGAAGTGGCAACTGGCAGAGATTCGAGCAGTAGGCTTGAGAGAGAGTGTTTTCAAAACTGTTTTAAAACAAAGATTACCATTTTGTTGTGTATAACCTTTCTTCTCTTTTTTTTTTATTGAAGATGGCTTGTGGAACACAGAACCTCAGAAGATACTTAAACTGGGGGTTCTGCCTGTTAGAAGTCTGCTTGTGATGGAGGAGACCATTTGGGCCGCATGCGGTGGACAGATTTTTGTAATCAGCACTGTGACACATTCCATAGAGGTAAATGCTTTTAAAAGCATTGCTCACATACTATGCTACAGCGTATAAGTGGTGAAATTTTAAACATTAAAATCTGTTTAATAAGCTTCACGATTCAGGAAGCTTTTAATGAAATATAGTTTCAGTTCCGTTAAATCCCACTCCCTGCAGTTTGAAATTCTGCCATGATGTTCTCTGCTGTTGCTGATGTCTCATTAGATCTAGGTTTGCTTCCATTTTCCCCCAGGTTTCCATAAGGTGCTTGGAACTCGTAGAGTATTTGGGGCAAGAAGTTTGCTTAAAAATGAGATCTGAGGAAAGGCAGCAAAGAAGTTGGTGCCTATAGGAATTGCCTGTTAATTCCAGAAGAAGGTTTAATTAAGAGACTGCCTCTACATAGTTAGATGTTACTTGTACCTTGCAATGATTTCATAATGTATTTCTTCAGAGTTTTGCTTCTCAGTGGCCTACAAAAAAATTGCTTTGCATAAGGACATTTTCCAATGAGTAATCATACAAAAGTCAGCTTTTCTACAAGGAGAGAAGAGTGTTAAGGATTCAAGCTCATATTTGTGACCACATTTTCCAGAAAGCGTTAAGCCCTCATTTCAGTCAAAATTGCAGCCTCCACCAAAAGAATGTCTTAGTGGTCTAAAATTTAGAGTTGATGAGACGTTAGGAATTAAGCCTCTCCGAACTATGAACTAAGGTACAGTTATACTGAATTGCATGATGTTTACCGCCATGAAGTTCTTTCAAACAGGAGTCGTGATGAGCTCACAGCCGCCTCCTTTGTGTGCTTTGTTGCTGCTTTTTTGTTTCATTGATGATCGTGTTTTCTCCCAACAATTGTCTGTTTGGTACAATTGATTCTGTGAGTCATTGTCATGGGTTTGCAGGGAAATAGCTAACAACCTAATTCCTTCTGTCTTTATCTGTGCTTTCTGGATGATTTGTTTCATCCAAGTAGATGATCGGATCATGTATTTACTTTGTTTTTCTTGTAGGCTTGTTTTGTTGATAGTTTGAATGGTATGAGGGAAAGATTTTGAAGAGTGATTTGGATAGGTGCTTGAAATGGACCTTTGTTAACTTCGTTGGGGGGGCAGGGTAGCCTCTGGGACACCTGATTACTGTCCTACAGACTCTGATGACGAATCTCTCTGATTCTCACCAAGAAATACATAGCTATGGTAAGATATCACAGCCAGATTGTTCCTGTTTGAGGTTGGTTACATACAGCCATATCTCTGTAAATAATTTTGGCAATTCTGGCCTAATTCTATCACAAACCTCTTGCTAGATCGGGTGGTATGGCTGCAGTTTGGGCTATGCTGTCCTGTTTTGGCAGAGGAGAGCAAAACCAGAGTTAGACAGGCTTTAAGGATTAAAGAATGTATGAAGCTTACTCTATCAAAATGCAGTATAGCATAACGGATTGCAGTATTGAAAACAGAAGTTCAGAGAGATAAAATAACAAATATTCTATCAGTATGTCTCAGACATGGTAGTTTCATTTTTCAGCTGTTACTGCAAGTTTTCCTGTAAAAGCATCACAGGAGGGTTTTTTTCATTTCCAGAGTGCTTTATAAACTAACCCATCCATTGTATTCAGAGCTCAGATTACTATAGATCCACTGACTTTTATTATAGATCCACTGACTTTTATAGCTATAATTAATATACAAGCAATGAATGCTGCAGCAAACAACATATAAGAAATTATGCAACTAGAAATGGTGCATATGGGTTGAATAATGTTTTCTCGACACAGATCATTTTATTCAAGAACATGATGATATTTTGTATGACTGGCTCAGGGTCATCTTTTTTTATTCCACACAAATTTCCATACCATAGCATGTCATCTTCCTCATAGAACTGAACAAACGATGATTTTCTGTTGCCTCTTTACTGGTCCGAAGACATACACAAGTACTGATCTTGTTTTCATTATCTCACCAGAAAAAGCAGCTCACTAATGTTTCTGCTATTGCTACCTGCTCAGTTACCTGACTTGTTTTGATAATTTCCTGGGTTTATATTTCCAGAAGTGATCTGCTATGAAGTGCATACCATGTTCATTGGCAGTATTGTTTCAATATTGTGTTATACATGAGGCAATTTAGACTCGTGTCTACAGGGAATATTTTAATGTCTTGGTTTGAAAGACAGGTGTCTGCCAAGGAAGGCAGGAGCCCCCCCCCGCAATGGCAGATGCAACCCCCCTTCCCTCCGAGTTATTACAATTTTGAAATCAAGGAGCTTCCAGGCA
>JAVJGG010000017.1:7491876-7513497 GCA_035590195.1 Aviceda cuculoides | reverse complement strand
AGTTGCATTGTGCAGCACTTTTTTTTTTCTTGGGTTTTATTTCTCTCTTTGTTATATTCCTTTTCATTACAGTTGTATTATTATTATTATTTTAGTTATTAAACTGTTCTTATCTCAACCCTCGACTTTCACTTATTTTTCCAATTCTCCTCCCCATCCTACTGGGAGCAGGGAAGAGTGAGCAAGCGGCTGCATCATAATTAGTTGCTGGCTGGGGTTAAACCATGACAGTAGCATGTACATGACAGTACTCTGTCATTAGGTGGAACTTTGACTCAAGAGCTGAGAATCCTTCTGTACTAAAGATGATGTATTTTCAAAAAAAAGTAACAGGAAAATTAACACATCATATGCAGCAGTCAGAACGTGTCCTGAGCAAAGCAGAGGAAGCTAGCTTTGTCCTTGACGTGGAGGACAAAGATACAGAAGATACAGCTCTACACTGAAGAGCTGGTAACGAAGGTTGAATGATTTTCAGTTGCATTTCCCCACAGAGTCCTTGTTTTTCTTACAGAGCCATTTTGAAGCCCATCAAGAGGAAGGGATGGTAATCTCTCACATGGCTGTTGCAGGAGTGGGAATCTGGATTGCCTTCACATCTGGATCTACACTTCGCCTGTTCCACACTGAGACACTGAAACACCTCCAGGATATTAACATTGCCACACCTGTTCACAATATGCTGCCAGGTAGCTGAATCACATCATATGATAACACTTTTGTTTTGGCTTTATCACCGTTGTTCTCCAGAGTGTCGTAGATCAGGCCAGAATCAGAAGGTCCATCTTGGGCTTTGAGTCTGATAACTGTCTCATGGCTATTTGCTTTAGTAAATCACAGTCTGTTGCCTGCCCAGAAGAATGGGTGCAGTGAGTTGGTCAAGTAACAGCTCTCCTCCTTGGAGGTTATAAAGGTTATTATATAGATAAGCAGGTGGATTCTTCTGTTTAGTCTTTTTTTTGTGTGTGTGTGGCTGTGAAGCAGTAGTGCAATGCAGTCTGACATGAAAATGTGTTTGCTTTGCAGAGCATTACTTCTGGAACTTAGTATCAAAGTACATGATGGAGTCAATTTGCCCAGGATCTGGACCAGAAAACCACTTGCTTAATTTTAGTTACATCAGTAGTCCCAGCGCACTCAGCTGAACCACTCGCACACTGCCATTTTGGAGTGTGTTCAGTGTTTCGCTAATTGAGCTTTAATTTGTTGAATTAAAAGGTTAGCCTTACAAGTAAAGATAGCACCTGTGGTTGTTAGGATAAAGTTTAACAGATCTTTAAGTGTTTTAAGGCAGAAGGTGTTCAGTCACCCCCAAATCATCAGTGTCACAGACGGTTGCACTGGCCTCTGTCAGTTTTGCAAGTGAGCGGCTGGGGCCTCAGCATCAGCCAGCACATCAGGTGGGAGTCGTGGCAGTGCCCGGAGATGAGACAGACAGACAGAAAAGCAGGAGGTGTCTGTGAGGGGACAACCCTTCTTCTTGTCTCTCCTTGTTTATAGGCTGCAATAGACCGGGCTGCTGCAGTTTTTATGGGCAATGTGGGCGCCGGCTTTATTGCTTTGTTTCTAGCAGAAGCCAGTTCTTCCCGCACTCAGATTATATTTATATTCTTAAAAGAGTTTGGTATAAATCTTGCATGAAAAATGTTTTGCTTCTTCAGTCTCTGTCTTCTTACCACATTTTCTTTCAGATGACGTTAGCTTTGCAATAGAGCTGTATTTCAAATTGTGTCCATTTATATCATGTTTTAGGCAGGGTGGTTTTCACATGTGGTGTTGACTGTAGCACCAACACTGAACAGCAGCAAATAGCCTGCCTTTAAGTAGGTCATTTGATTGAATTCATCACAGTTATGCAAAGAAATCAAGATCAGTTGTAAAAAGAAGATTAACTTTTAAGATGTTCTGCTGTTTAGGGGTGGGCGGGGGGAAGTAAGGCCTCCCTTATACATATTTTCTGCATATAAACATCTAAATCTTAAAAAATTTAGCTTTAGTGTTCATTGCCATGGTAATAAAACTACTGATGTAACATACTGGGTTTTTGAAAAAATATTTGTAGCTAATTCTATCTCCCCGATGTCATTCTTACCCATTTTATTTCCTTTTTGGTTTTTTTTTCCTCAGTGTCTTCACAAAAAGTATGCCAGTGAGTGGAAATGGAAGTTTATTTCAGGAATAGAACATTATTACAACAAATGTTCCAAGGGAGAATCCATTGTAAAAATGAAATGAATTTCAGTTATTTAGCAGCAGCTCTTGGGCCTGTTTATATTATCCCAATAATGCTGCAACAACAAAGGCAAAAAGACAGAGGAGTAGGAGGTTTACATAATAAAGCAGCAGTAAGGACTTTTTGGAACTAAAAGCAGCCAAAGAATAAATCAAGCTTTGTGTAGTATATACTGAGACTAAAAAAGAAAAAAAACAAAAAAACAAAAAAACACAAAACAAAGTGAAACAGAAAAGGAGTGAAATAGCTGCATATTTACAAAATATGTATTTGCCTTTACTGTGGATTTTTAGGACTTTTAAAGGAAACAGCTCTGTTAGTTTTCTGAAATCCAGCAGGAGTTCCTTAATATGCAAAAATAACAGGAAAGTAAAAACTCAACTGGTATTGAAATCAGAGAGAAGAAATTGGTGTAAAAATATTGTTGAGTCCTGAGAGATTAAAAAGGCAAGATCTTGATATAACTTTGAAGAAACTGGACTTTTTTTGCCAAGATTTTAGTAGGAACAACAATATGCAATATTGACCCGATAGGCTACCTGGAGTTGTCATCTGTGTCTTCATTAAAGCAATGTGAACGAGGGGAACATTGCTCCATGAAGTTAATGGATGGAATTATTTTGTTGTTATACAGTAGAAGCAAAAGCAAAATTTACTGTCACTGTCAGGAATGGTTACCATGAGTTACAGTGCTGTATTTAAAGGACAGCTGTAGTAACTAGTTAAGATAGAGGAGTAGGAGGTTCTCATAACCTTAGTAACCAGGTCTCATAGCATTAGATTTTCCCAATTTTGCTCTTAGAAGACAGCCTTAAATATCACTGCCTGCTCCCCTTGTTGTAAAGCATGTGCCTCCTTCGCTTTGAGGAAGACAACCCTGCAGCACAGCGGGCAGCACAGAATCCCAGAGGAATGAAGCGTAAGGGAAGTGGCGCAGGAGGTGATTGTCCTTGCAATTCGGCAAAATTCAGTAGTGTAAAAAAGCAGGCTGTGTCTGGCAGAATCTTTTGTCTGCTGGATGTAACTTTTTTAATCTGTAGCAGTCCACTTGTGGAGAATGGAGCTGGGAGGGCTCTTGCTTTCTGGAGTTACGGGAGGTTTGTCTGTAGGAATGCAGGACTGAAAATGAAACCAGGGTCACAGAGGCAACCATGGGGATAGACATTTAGTCCAGAGTGGTCTGTGGTACCTTTACTTAATATATATCATCAATATATATCAGAAGTAATTCCTAATAATGTGTACAAGCTTGTGCTCTATAACAAAACACCAAAAAAGCACAAATGCCAAATGAGAAGAGAGTGGTTGAGAGGAGGAGCATCATCATTGTTACAGGTCCAGGTAACCATTTATTTCACTATCTGGTAAACCACAGTACAGCTGGATTGCTTTTAAGTGGCCCAAGCACAGCTCTGTTAGCTGAACAGAGGGAATACTGAGTAGCAGGGAGGGAAATCTATTCACATTTGAAGACAAATATACACTCTTCACTAATGCAATGTACTTCATTTGTAGAGCAAGTTTATGCTTAGCATTTGTGATCTGTAGTTGAAATCTTAACAAAGGCAGCTTTTCACCAGCCTTTATCACAGCTTGCACAAAAGAAAACCCAAAAAATCATACTGTACATGAATATACAGTCCTCTTGTTTTTTCATAGTCACATTCAATATTTCATTATTCAAGAACATCCTTAAACATGTTTTTCCTTTCAGCTCTAAAAGAGTTTGTCCTTTTAAATAGATTACCATGACCCCGATGCATGCAATTTCATTGCTCATATGGATGGTGACAGGTTACCTGTTTAACGAAGAGGTGATTTCTGCATAACTTGCTGTATTCTGTTTAAATCCATATATCCTCTAATGACATGTGTGTTTCCTGGAAACAGATCAGAAAAGCAAAGAAAACAAAAAAAGTATTATTTTCTCTCTGTGGAAAACAAACTATACTTTGAGGCTTACAGCTTTCTTTTGTCCCCACACCACCAGGTCCCGGACCATAAAATGGTTTTACTGCTGGGAAATGATAAAAAGACTGGGAAAAACTTTAGGTCAGCCCAGTAGATCTGTACAGTGGGCTTGGGTTTTTTTATATAGTAAGAGCAGCATGGTCATGTAAGAGAATATGCAGCAGTATGTGCTTGCATCTACCTGGGGTTGACTTTGGAAGGTCTGTGTGGGAACACATGAGGATTTACCTGGGTCTGGTGGTTGTTGTAGTTGAGACCTGAAAAAGGTGAATATAGAGCAGATCATAGGCAATAAAACCATTTGTCCATATATAAGCTTAATTGTTGGCTTCAGTTCTTTGTAAAGTCAAGATCCTGGTCAGATTATATTACAGGTTTTAACAGTTCCATCTGCATTGGGACAGTGTGATCTAAAAGTTGTCATTTAAAGATAAAAGTATTTGATTGGTTTTGACATTTATGTTTGTCATTTTCCCTTCTTAACTTGATAATTTCTGTGCTTACTGTGTAACGCGTTCTGGAGAACTGGTTTTACTTTGTTTTCTCTGAATTTGAAATATATCAAGATAAAAAGTCACAAAATAACAACGAAAAGTATGATTTCAAACCTTGGCTAGCAGATAACAAATTAATATTTTAAATTAGTATGTTAATAGGGTTGGTTTTTTAATCTATATATAATTTTTTTTAGTTTTTATATGCTATTTCAAGGTCTATATTCAGATGCAGATGTTTCCTGCTTTTCCAAGATTTCAAAGCAAGTAGTTTTCCTTTTGACCTCACTATAGATGGTTCATGCTTAAGGTTGTGCTTGGTGTTTAAGATTCTAAGCTGCTGGCTGATAATTTGCTCTTTTCATCTATGGAACCAGTAATGCATGGTACCAATTCTCCCTGGTGAAAATTACTGGTTAGGAGTTGCTTCAGGGTTGAAGTATGAAATCATACATATTATTTTACATTTTAAAAGTTTAAAAAAGCATTAAGCATCTGTTGTTTAAAAATGTGAGCATCTTGCTTCTGCAAGGGGTTTGAGAGGCAAAAGTACAATTGGAGGTTTTGATAACTTTAAAAGTTTAAAAATTGTACTTAAGGATTTCTGTGTGTGGTTTGTAAAACAAGCTTTGAGTGAAATGGAGTGAGGTTAAGCTCACCTGCAGTTACCTTGCCCTTGCTGTGGCACTGGTTGTGGGAGAGGACTCGCATGTCATACGTAACTAGAGCGAGCCTGAGGAATAAATCACAGGATTCAAATACTGATTTTTGAAAACTCCAATACACAGAGGTGTTTGGGCATCAGTGTTTGAACTTCTTTTGTGCTGAAGGAGTGCCTTTGTGTGCTTTGTTTTGGAAACTAAATTAATCCAATTAATATCTCCAAAAAAAACCCCAAACTAAACCAAAAAAAAACCCACACCAAAAAAACCCACCAAAACCAAACCAACCACAGAAAAAAACCATCAAAAAAGCAAACTCCAAGCTTCCAAAGGCTTGTAATTTATCTATAGACATAGACCGTCCATGCTTACCTAGCTGACGAGGGATGCTGCAGTCCTACCAGCGTAAACATAGGTGCTTCTGAAGGTCTGCGTGAGTAAGAGCCTCTTCAACTTACTGGAGCTTGTTACACCTGCCGAGGGTGACCTAATCATTGTGCCTTTGGAGTATTTTAGAATGTGGTTTTGGGCAGGCAGAGCTGGGATTCCAGATACGTGTGCCTTTTACAACACACCATTGCTGAGTTAATACTCTGTTTTTGTAAGGTGCTGTGAGGAAAGACCTGAATTGTGGCCCGCCTCCTGCCTTCCCGTTGAGTGCTTTGGGCTACAGTCAAGCTGCTCCTTCCCTGCTTTTCTGCTGGGTCTGTGATTCGTGTATTCTTGGATGTTAATTGGCTCAGCTTCAAGGGATGAGATGGAAAATGCATTCATTTGTGATACACCATAATTAAGGTCCTTTTCCAAAGTGTGAACATGCGGGTTCATCCAAGTTCTATCAGATGTGGAATCCAAATTCCCTACTTCATGATGAAGTGAGAGCTATGATGATGGGAATGACTGCTCTCTTGCATGTGAAGTTAATCGTAAATCCAAGAACATGTAGGTTTTGAACCTGGAGGATTCCAGCAGAGTTTAAATGCTCCTCCACATAAACTTGGGCCATGGCAAAAGGTTGGGCAGGCTGTGGTTTCCATTATCTGAAACTTGTGAAGGCTGTTTTCAAAATCCATCTAAACTAAATCAAACGTATTTAGTAAGCATTGCAAGCAAAAATTACTTTGTTTTCATTAGAAAAATAGCAATCCCATAAATAATATGTTGCAGGAAAACATAGAATCATAGAATAATTTTGATTGGAAATTACTCTGGAAGTCATCTTGTCCATCCTTCTTGAAGCAGGCCTGATTAGGTGTGATTGTTCAAGGCCTTGTCCAGCCAAAGTTTTCATATCTTTGGATAGGATGGAAATGCCATAACCTCTCTGAGCAAGCCGTTTTACAGTGTTCGATCACCCTTATGATGTAGAAGCTTTTCCCTACTTAAAATCCAAATTCCCCATGTTTCAAATTTGATCCATTGCGCCTTATCCAACCAGTCTGCACATCTGAATAGAGTCTGACTCTGTCTTCTGTGCACCCTCCTGTCGGATAGGTGCAAACAGCACTTCTGTAACCTCTCTTTGTGTGCTCCAGTCTCCTGGTCATCTTGGTCGCCTTCCATTGGACTTGTTCCAGTCTGCCAATGCCATTCTTGTACTGGGGGGACACAGCACTTCTGATACCGTTTCACAGGATAAAAACTAGGAGTAAAAAGTAATGAACAGGTTTGAGTCTCAAGTATACCGTGTTATGGCAATATAGTATTGAGTATTGTGAAGCAAAATGCCTTTCAGTTTTAGTATTGAGAATACACAAACATAGTCTATTTGTAAAAGCATATTTGTAAAGAAAAATCTATGTCTGCTTTTAGATACTGTGGTTTAGAGATGTAGGATAGAATGTTGCAGAAGCCTGATAGTATTTAAACTCGCGTATGTAAAGTTTTATACCACAATCCAGCAAAATACTGCGATGAGTGCTTTGCTGAATGGGACAGGACCGCTGATTGTGTTTGCCTGAAGTTACCTTGATCTAGGCAAAGATCATCACTCATAAGTGACGGAGCGCTTCCTAAACTTTGCAGGGCAGCAGCGTGTTTCTGTGACCAGCCTCCTGGTGTGCCATGGTTTATTGCTGGTTGGAACAAACCTGGGTATAATAGTAGCATTACCAGTGCCACGCTTGCAGGGGATTCCCAAAGTAACTGGTGAGTGAAATTTCTCAAATGGATCAAGTACAATGGTTTTATACTGAGGATTTCTTTTCTCTTCTGTCGGTAGCTTAAGTGAACCTGCCAAATTATATGTATTGTTTAGATATGTATCGGAGCTCTGTGATGAAATTATATTTGTTGTTCTTCCTGAGCTTTACAGTATATCCAGATACTTGTCTAGTTTTCTTTCAGTTGTTTGAGCCTGGACAACTGTTTTTCTTTAGAGCATAAGAACAGGATAGGCATTAATCCTGTCAGAGTACAGTCAAATACAGGGGGATGAGAAGAGAATGCAAGCAGTCTTTCTTCCAGATTTGGGGAAAATAGAAGCATTAGGTTTGGAGACATAGATACTGAAAGTTTAGTATGTTGTCTAACTGGTTATTCAGTAAATTGGTTTTGTGCCCTTTCTCCCCAAAACTTGGAATATATGAAAGTATATATTTCATTTTTTTGACAATGATCAGATTTTTGCATTTTGGAGAGATGTATTTATTGAGTTACTTCATATTACCCCATTTGAAATACAAATGCATGAATGCTGCTGTATCACTTTCCAAATGTTTAAGCTACTAGCAGAAGCAAGATTTTTAAAGTGTGTTTAATAGGGGCTTTGCCATGCTGCATTTTGGGTTCAAATTTCTGCTCGAGCTTCTGTGCTGTGGAGGGAAGCTGGCAGATTTTAGGAGGCAAGCCGTTTGCAGCTTCCTTCAGGGGGAAAAAAAAAGCTTATGTAACTTTGCAAAACGAAAACAAAATCCTCTGTGTTCAGCAAAATACACAGCAGTAATCCAGTATGACACAGGATGAATGCTTCTTAAAAATATGGCACCTATGTTAGGTGAAAATAAATGCAGTGCAAGAAAATGCACAGTTGCAGAATCAAAAAATCTCTCATTTTCTCATTCAGAAAGTCTTCCATTTTCTGTTTTGATTATTGTGGTTTATGTCATCTGTATAATCCTGCATTTATTCTGGGTCAAGATTTGTCAGATTTCACAAATGTAGCAACATTACGTTTAGAGATCTATTTTTTTAGTCTTTGATACCATATTTGGAATTTGAACTGAAAAATTGTGACTTTTTCCAGTTGTGCTTCCAGTAGTGATAATTCATCTTTATATCATTGCACTTTCTGTAAAAACAGAATAGGTTTTATTATAACCTGGAATGCATTAGGGAGTTAGGGATGGACAGAGTGATTTGTAGGGTTGTGGGTTTTTTCCCCTTGATAGCCTAGCTCTTTTCCATATTGTAGCTGATTTTGTAGAATTTCCATTTGTAGCTGATTTTTTTTTTCCTTCTTTTTTGGCTGTAAAAGCCACATTTACTGATATTGTTACAGCTTCCGAATTTGGCTGTATGCAGATTGGTTTTCATACATTCTAATGATTTGCACAGTGTAAATCTTCCTTGTACCACCAACATCCCACTGTTTAAATATGTTTTAAAAAAATAATAATTTTTCAGTCATTTCCTTATGAATCTGCCAACTAGAAAACCATTCAAAAGGATGACTTTTAGTTCCTGCTGTATAGTGTGGAGGGGTCTGTTACAACGAAACAGATGTTCATGCTATTCTGGAGAGGTACAGAGGTACAATAGGATTAATTGAAAACCACATATTTTGTTTGTGGATTACTGGAGAAAACTCAGTGTTACATTTGTGTCGATGCTAACAAAAAGAAGTTAGCAGCATTTCTGTACTCATGCTGTTGTGAGAACAGAGCACAAAAGTAAGTCAACTAAAATTCATAGTGCCATGTGTCAGCTGATGTATTAGTACAGTCCTAAAACACTTGTGGTACGACAGATTATTTTTTGTACATTTTTTCTGTAAATTGCGTACACACAAGGCGAAAGACAGACTGGATGCATATAATAGGGTTTTAAGAGCTAGGCTTTTCTGAGCAAACTTCATGAACTAATTATGGTAGAAAACTGTGGTAAAATAAATAATGTTCTTTAATTGTCTTTTTCTTTTGGCTCCAGGAAGAGGAGTGGTATCATATCATGCACACAATGGCCCAGTCAAGTTTCTTGTCACGGCTGCATCTATAAACAAGAAGAACAGAAACAAACTGAGGAACAGCCTGCCTCCTAGCTCAGAACCTAAAGACGATGACCAAAAGAACGTTTTGCACAACGAAAGACCAAGCTCTTGCCTTAGTAACACCTATGACACTGCAATTTGGCTGGGGGGTTCAGTAGGATCCATTGCACAAAAAAGCGACTTGTCATCATCTTCTGGATCCCTTACTTTGTCTCATGGATCAAGTTCCCTAGAACACAGGCCAGAGGACAGTAACATTTATGAGCTTTTGAATGATCAAAGTATCTCATCTAAAAGTAAAAGACAGAGATCCAAGAAAATGAAAGCAAGTTCAGTATTAGTCATTTCTGGTGGCCAAGGACACAGAAGAGTGAACAAGAAGACCAAGCAGCAGCGACCAGAGGAACTAGTGTCTTCAGTGATGGTCTGGCAAATCCCACTATTAAATATCTAACTGGACTAAATACAAGATATTTTCTGCTATTAAAAAAAGTCTGATATCCTTTTACAGAAATGCCAGCTTAGGACCCAAACGGTTAGTCTTTATACACCTGGGAACAATTTCAGTAGGCTTTGTTCACAGGATTGAAGGTTGCAAGACAGTCCTCACATGCTTAGAACATTCTGCAGTGTTAGGGTATTGAAAAACATTTAGCTGTTGATGCTGTCCGTGATACTTAGAACAAAAAAGATCTGTTAGACACTTTTAAATGGTTTTAGAATCTCTACCTTATTTATATTTACATTTATAAATATCATAATTATGTTCTGTAGCACTTAGGGAAAGCAAAGAATACATGCCATGTCTCATGCTGGTTTTTGCTTGTGTAAATCAGCTGTTGTTTTTTCCAAAGTGACATATTGCATGGACTGTAGATTTTAACAAATTAGCAAATATTTTTAAACAATAAATAGTCTAATGCAAGCTAATACTAATTTGGTAGTTACTATAATAGTTTGTAACATCATTCCACAAGCCACAGTTGGGTCTGGACAAAAGCAGTTAATTAATTGATTGGTATTTGTTTATTTCAACATAGAAAATAGATTTTATTATTATTATTTCTAATGCTCAGTATTATTAAAAATGTTGCAGTACAAAAAGCACATTAATTTTCTTGCTAGGTGCAATGTGTCTGTGACTGGCCTTTGTTGTACAGAGAAAGTTCTAAGGGTGCTATGGCTTAGAGCAAATAGAAAATACAGATACAGGACAGCTGTGCACTGGAGTGCTGCTAATGCATTCTCCCCAGCAACTCGGTTATCAAAGCTAGACATGCACATCCAGGAACTTAATAATGAAATTATTAATTAAATCATTAATTGGGGAGAAATACACTAATATTGGAATATCTATAGGAAGTGCAGGTAGTCACTGTGGGTGTAGGTCCTACCCCAGTTGATTTGTGCTGTGGCCTCAGGCAAACACCTATCAAATAATGTCACAGCGCAACAGCAGAGATATGGTCATATCTGAGTGGCGGTCACCTCTTCAGCCAGAGTTTCAGCAAAGTATGGTCATGTAAATGGATATTGTGAAAATAGTGTGCATGGCTTCATTCACTTGGTCAGGCAATCCGTTGCTTTGGTGGTGTTAGCGGGCTGAATTCTAAATAGAGACCTAATCATCGTTTCTTAATGAATCGATGTATTTCCAAAGGAAACTTTGAATTTGGGATTCCTACTGAAATTGCTTTATGTGCTAGTCTCTGCATGTGTAATGTAAGACCAGAGCCTTCAGCTCAGAAAGATGTCACCAAAAATGGTGATGAGACACATCCTTCAGTCAAAATGTGTTTAATACAGATAACATGTTGAATGGAGTCACTATGAACATCCTTTTCCCTCGTCAATAGACTGAAAGATACAGAGAAATTAGGATGATTAAGTTTCAGTTGAATATATTAAGAACTCTAATACCATCTATCAGTTCAGTACAATGCAAATTAAATATATCTGAAGCAGGAGGTTTGTCAGATGGATGCATTTACTAGAATCAAGTAAAACTTCTGGCTACTTTGGTGCTGTTATTATCATCCCTGTAAGGGGGTGGTTTGCCCTGGAATTATTTCTGCTACTTCTAATGCAAAATCCTTGATTCCACCATGGTTTGTTTCAATCTGGCTAGTTTAAATCGACATCAACCATAATTACACTGTTTCCCAGCACTTGACATTTCAAGGGAAACTGTACTAGGGACTGAATTACTTTGTTCGATATAAGATAAAGTGTTTTTTTCAAAATAGTGGTAGGTTGGTGGGGTTTTTTTAATGTTGCTGAAATTTATTGTCATTTTCCAGCAGATTTGTGTATCTCTTAAATTTTCAGTCTGTCTGCTCTAAAAAGCAAACCTCTATCAAGGTGACCCCAAAATCAGTGGGTGGGCTGACTTACCAAGTTTGACAGACCACCGGAGTAACGTCAGGTCTTCCCTGCCACCAAGTCCATGGGACAGAGGGAATGCCAGTGCAGTCAGTCTTTGCCTGTGAGGCGGCACCAAAATAGACATTTCAAAAATCAAATACACACCCCGATTTCTTTTCAGAGGTTTTGCCTGCATCCTGATCAGAACGGGATTCTTTAGCCAGAATAGCACGCACTTCAATGAGTCACGAAGGACACTTGTTACAGGTGGGACTGTAGGCTTAGGGTCTTCATTACTGTTTTGTGCTTATATTCTGTGTCTTCTGCTGTGTATCTTGCAGCTTCAGTTGGGTGCTGTCAGCGTTGGCATGGGCTTAAATGCTGGCATCAGTCCTGGTGGAAGAAAAAAAAAAAAAAAAAAAAAAAAAAAAAAAAAAAGCAGAGTGCCTCTAACTAAGCCAGGCAGCTGGCAGCATTTTCCCAAACTTTCCCTCTTCTCCCTGGCCTACTGCCTGGGCTTGCCTGGCTTGAGGGATCAAGGCCAGTTGCATTTTCTGCACTCTTCCATAGCTGTGGCCCTGGGAGCTGCTGTTTGCCCACTGTGTGGAAGTACTACATTGTACAGTTTAATGTATGTATATTGAAAAACAAGTTAAAAGATTCTTCTGTGTATAAAGCATATATAATCTAGTATCCCTTTGCTACGCTGCAGTAAAAAGGCCACAGGTTTTATTCTGCATGCTCCTTGGGTGTGGGATTTCACGTCTGTGCCTTTGGGACTGGAGGATCACATCAACACTCATGGATCTTTATTGGAAGGAGCAGTAAGCAGAGTCCACCACACATTCAGCTGGATTTCCATGCATGGCCTTATTACAGGATCTGCTAGCAGTAATGCATGAGACTTTTAAAGTGAAATTCATCCTGTCTTCCAGCTGAAATGTAATATCCTTCAGTTTTATCAATAAAACAGTAGAAACAAAGTACAAACCTGCTCTTCTGAAAGTACATTGGACTCTTGCCAGTGACTTCAGTAAGAACAGAACTGGGTATACTATTTTGAAAATACATACCTATTTATCTTACTAAGCTGTAAAGCAAAAAAGAAGCTGTATGTCTGTCTGCAAAAGTACACTTTGTAATGAACTAGATTTTTAGTAACTAACTGAGTACAAGGTGCAACGTTTGTTTTCTGATATGCAGCTAACTGGTATTACCTTACTATGAAAATGGGCAGGAACCAAAGTTTCTCTTATAGCTGGCAAATAGTCTCTATAGCTGTTGTACACTATGCTGATAGGTAGGTTGGATTTTGCTTTCTGATACTGCTTTTCTAGATTAATAGAAGTTATGGAAAATATTAGGAAAAGAGGGGAGCAGGTGTAACCACTACGATATATTCTGTATATGTTTTCTAACACATAGTAGTGTCTTTTATAACATGAGCCATAAAACTTGTGTATTTATGTTCAAAGTATAAACTGAGAAAAATGTTTAATAAAAAATGTGATAAAAATTAACTTCAGAAGTACGTTTCTTGCGTCGTCATTTTAACTAGAAGGCTAGAATTTGTGGCATGCATTAATGAATAATACATGAATTAATGGAAATACATGTATTAAGGCAAAATAGGATATGTGATTAGGACAGCAAAGATATATGTTTTTTATTTTTATAGTTTCTACAATTTCAGAAATTGCATTTGCTTGTGTTAAAGTGATGCAGTCTCTTACAATGAGTTTGACCCCTGTATCAATGGACCCAGTGTCTAAGCAGTAGAATTTCTACTATGCTGTCTACATGGAGTATGCATCAGCACTGGGGCAACATGCATGATGCATAAAAATGAGAAGCATTAATATTCAAAATGCGTATTGCAGAGCAAAAGCATTAACAGATGAAATTAATTTTCAGTTGCTAACTGGCAATTCATTCTAATTAATCTGCCCTAAAGGATATATACGAATCCCATGATTGTGTTTAAATACTGAGACTTGTATTCATCAGACTCGGCAATAGCCTTTTTGTGCATACCTGCACTATTATAAATAAACAAGAAGAGTTATTGAGAACTGCTTGGTTGCTCGTAAAGCCTGCCTTTTTGCTCCTGTTTTTATACCACACCTCTTATATATATCTATTTATAATACACCTCTGAAAAACATCAAATTGCATGAGTGCAGGATACTGTACATTCGCACACCTGAAAACAGATTCTCTCCCAGTGGGGATTTACAACTCGTTATTTATGGGTGGGAGGCTGAGGGCTAAAAATTGCTTACTGCCCCTTTGAGAGAGGACTGAATATTGGGAAGGGTTTCCTGAACTGTGGTTAGGTGCTTAAACTTCACTGTTCCTCTCTCTTCTGTCCAATTTAATTCTCTGACCATGTAAAGACAAATTAGTTTTTGTAAAATACATTTGTGGGTGAGAAAAATCTGTGGTTTGAAAGGTGCATCTATAATGGGGGGTTCTATAAGAGTTAATCTATTGCAATGAGTGATACTGTGGAGTTGATACAGGATTTTTAGATGGCTTTATGTATCCTCACAGTAATAATACTTCACATAGTAATAGTCCTGTTGAGAAGGCTGATTAGTATCATCCGTAGCTAGGAAGAAGTGGAGCTGAAAAGCGTTTGCCTGACTTGAAGCCGTGTGTGATGAGCCTGTGAAAGCACACAGGTTAAAGCCATCACTGCTTTCTAAGCCCATGATCAGCCCTTTAAACTGCCGCCTCCTTGCAGGCGTTCTCTGCGAGCGGTTGCTGAAACTGCCGGTGCCAGCAAAGCGGCTAGGGCTGGGGCAGCAACTCGAGCACTGACCTGTGTCAGAGTTAGTAGCTGGATCTCTGGGAGTGAGCCTGGGCCTTGACAAGGCCACTTCTCTGGGATGTTCTGGGGACTGCTTAACCCCATAGATGTAAACGGTGTGGTGCTACTTGCAGAATAGGCTCTCTGCCTCTGGTTTCTTGATACGGGTGCAGCCTAATGTGTCCATACAGCCTACTTCATGTGGGATGGTTGCCTCGCAGTCTAGACCTTGAGACCGGTCTCCTACAGTCAGGAGACGGAAATACGTACCAGCGGAGACTTGACCCCTGCCATGCAGCTGCCTGGGGTCGGTACGAGGAGCCTCATTTAGTCTGTGACGGTTCAACAGCTGCTTGCGCTATGCCACAGCTCAAAATTCTGGTTCACTTCCTCTACCTTTCCGATTTAGGGGGTTTGTAGCAGTGTGTAGAATCTACATCCCATCTCTTCACAAATGCAGCACGCATGCCACTAGATCTATCTGCTCTTCGATTTGAGAAATCTAGCTCAAGATTTTTCAGAATTAGTTGATTTGCTGCTGCCTCGTACTTGCACTTACTTGATCATAGCACTTTCCTTAAAGGCATGCCCAGCTACCAAACTGCCAGAAACACTCTTCACCTCCTAAAACAAAGAATCCAAATAGCAACACTGAAACGGCTTCAGATGAAAGGATCTGAAAATTTCGTAGGCAAATGAAGACTTACTGTGTGCCTCCATTTGAAATGCAACAGTGTTGAGGTATGACCAAAAGCACTTCAAGTGCTTTGGCCAAGCTCCATAAACCACGCTATGAAGGCAGTTAGACTTTCACAGCACGACCTTCGAAGGTGTTCAAAGGGAATTTTTTTTTCTTTTTTTTTTCCTCCAGCAAAACAGACCTTGACAGTAGAACTGCAAGTTCTCCTGTTGCGCATGTTGTTGTACTCCGGGGATAATCACAGTTACCATTAATGTGTGTCCCAACCTGGAAGATGAACCAGAACACCTAGGATTAAAGTGACACACCTCAGGGGAGATGAAATAATTGTAAGAATTCACTGGAAGTCTGATTTAAGGAGTTATTGTGACATCAAAAGATTCCGGTGAGCGAGCCTCCAGCAGAATTCTCTCAAGCACCAAAGTACTTAATTTCCACTGAAATCTGTATATTTATATGCCCAAATGCAGATAAGAAAGGTTTTAAAGAAACCAGATACTGCTTAGCTACAGAATTACAGAATTTTTATTTTTGCTTTCTATTATTCCACACTGGACAGAAGTTCTGTGGGTCTTACGTTGAGCACCAGGGTCGCCTTGAATATTGGCACAAATTAACTCACGCCTTCCAAAGCAAATTGTAAAAGTTGTTTCCTGTGGGCCTTTCTGGTTGGTTCTTTCTGTGTGCATTTCAAGTTGCAGAGCATGCTTGTCAGACTACACATGTTCCCTTTCTAAAGAGATCTAACATGTTTTAGTGTTCCCTTTCTAAAGAAATTTTTTTTCTGGAGGACTGGGTAGCACAGACCGCTTGCATTAGTGAGGAGGATTACCTCTAGTTCAGCCAAGATTTTTAAGTGCAATAACTTTTCTGCGATGTTGCTCAGAGCAGTCTGTGAGGCTCTTAATCCTGATCACAAGCAACTGACACCATCAGTTAACTTAAGCTGCATCTACACTGCTGAACTCCAGAGCGCTTCAAACGTTACTGACACATCCTGAGCCCGTATCAGGTGGGATGGCCGTGCCCGTCCCTCCCCAGCACAAACCTGACTGTTCAGGCAAGCAAAGCTGGTTATAGCCTATACCTATACGTGATGACATTTCACTGATAGACCAGTATTTTGGGAGAAATGTACTGATCACGACGTGTTTTGCTTGCAAGCTGTAGGCATAGATGCATTTTGATGAGACAGGTGGTGGGACAATCCATGGCTAATTATGGCTGGGAAGAAATGTCGACTGGATAACCTCAGAGCACTGTAAAGAGCAAAGGTAGGCTTTCATTTGCTTTTTCTAATTCTTGGGGTTTTTATTATCTTTTTAGCAAATGAGGAGAGGATGTGCACATTTTCTCAATTGTTCATCTAAGTAAGTGCTGTGTGTTCCCCATCTTTTAACCTTATCAAATGCTTTCAACCTCATTAAAAGCTGTTCTGCCTGTTCAGAGCATTGGTTTGGGTGATAAAACTCTACACTAATACAGTCTCTTTTGCTATGCTGTTTGTTGAGTTTTTTTCTTAAATTAAAAACAATATTGATCTGTCTCCGGTGCACAGAAGTATGCAACCAAACACTGAAGAAATCTTTATGATCTATTTTTCCTTATGACTACTCCACTTTACCGGCTACAAGCTGATAACCCTCCAGATGCAACCAGCCCTTTCCTTTCAATTCTACTATTTGGGTGTATTACAGGGATGTGTGAAAACTAGTACATAAAGGCAAATCAGCTTGGGTCAGCATCAGATGTATACAATGCATCCTGTGTAACGTGCCTACAGCACATATGGGTTTTGTATTCCAAATGTATAAAATGTATTTTAGGTTTGTTTGGCTGCTCAGCAGAAATACAGTAAGCATTTTGTCTGGGCCAGCAATAGCATCAAACCAATCCTTGAGGCCATTGTGTTATAATACCAAGAAGCATTTCACACAGGAGTGTTCAACTGACAAATACAGAACGAGCAAAAGGAGTCAGGTTTTCTTTTCCATTTGGTTTGGTTTTACATTTTTGCTTCTGTCCACGAACCAGATCTCTGGGTACTGCGGGGATCATCGACATCAGCTACTGCCACTATGTACCTGATGCTCCGGTGCGCACAGGAGGAATACTACCAAGCTTCACCTATGCCAGTTCCAGAATTTTGATGTTGCAAAGTCTATTCTTCCAAGACATCCTTGTGCCAATCTAAAAGACAAAAGAATAGCCTACCAACAGCTTTGCATCTGCATAGACACTGGTACCAAGTCTAGACTCTGTAGGTATACCAGTCCTACCTGGTGTGCTGGAGATATGCCTGCAATGTAATGGACCCAGAAAGTGAAGGCTGCAAAGCCCACCTAATTAGCTGGGTAAATAATTGAGCATGGACCTGTGCTCAGCTCCATGCTCCATGAGTACACTACCTATCTGCAGGATTCTAACTTGCCTACTTGTAAAAGCTAGCCTGCGTACACCTGGGTGAGCTATGCTCTGAGTCTGTTATCTTGGGAGGTTTAAAGCCTCTTGGTCCATAGAATATGGATTGAGTATTTCATCTGGGTGAAATAACAATTTTGTTAAATGATTCCTAACCTCCTTAAATGAGGAATTCTGTAGCTTCACTAATCGAGAATCAAACCCCCTGAGACCATGCTGATTCATTTTTTATGTGGTCTGCTGGCTAATTTTACTGAGGAACAGTGCACTTGCTCCAGCTACCAGGGCAGCCCAGTCCTGCACAACAGCCTCAGAGCTGGGAATCGCAGCCCTGCAGCTGCTACTGCAGCCAGAGGGAGAAAGGAAAGAAATGCAGTACCTCTCCCAGGAAGAGCAGGGCTCTGATAAGCTCTGGACAGAGGTACATCTCTCTGGATCAGGATGCCATTTGGTGACCCTGTCATGAGAATGGCATTCAGCTCTATTGCCCATTTCTGTGCTAGAGATATCACAAGCTGATGCCTTCTAGGAAGAAGAAATTGAAAATCTTCTGTTTTGCCTAATGTGGCTTAAACAGACAGGAAGGTGTACAAGATGAAGAAACCTTCCTATTTCTTCATCTGGGGGTTTTTTGGGTTTGGGTTTTTTTTACACACAAGAGAAACATCTTTTTCTTGATATGAACATGATAAAATCCTTTTGTTCCAAACTTCATTCCCTTTTTGTTATTAAGCACTATAGCTGGTATGTGAGAGACAGAGAGGGTGGGCTGTATGTCCAGAAGGAAGTTCACTGCATGTGATCGGGCAGGAACTAGCTAAGGTTTCAGGGACAGAGCAGAGCAAACGCTTCCCTCCCTGCCTTTACTCACCTCACTGTGCTCACCACTCTACTGTTGTTGCTGCAGACTAATTGTCCCTTGCAGAACACAGGTATCTCATCAAGTCCTGATGGCCAGTAGCAGCAGTTAGAAGCAATCAGTCCCTGTGAATATTTGCCATATTGGCTGCGCTACAGAAATGCATGACAGGCACCAAATTATGTATCATGTAAGCTATGCAATACCTGATTTCTTCAGGACAGGGCCTTTTCTACACTGGGACAATGATTCGTCTCACATAATTTGGGTGGGTGGTTAAAAATTGTCTACAGCTGTACCAGTCTGACTTTACAGCTAATGGAGAGAATCAAGGAATACCAAAGGATAATTCACCTCATCCTAAGATAAAATGTCCAAGATGGGTGAGAAAAATTGCCCTCCAGAGATGGTTATTCCTGTACATTAATTATAAATGGAGCCTGAAGGAATTCAAGTTAAGTGGGGAAACCAAACAACTAGAACTGAGATGATTTCTACAATGCATGTCCCATATTTTAGCATCATCTCCAGTTCTACTGAAAACTGAAAGGCTAGTTGATGAGCAGCCTTAATCTCCATGGGACATTTGCCAGCCTATGATCCATAAAGCAGCAGTATTTTGCAAAAGTTGTGCTAAGAGGTCAGCAACTCTCCTTTATATCTGTTTTCACTTGTTTGTGAAACAAACCTTGTGTTTGACGACAAAGGTGCATGGGGACAGGAAAGAAATTTGGAGGGAGGACAGTAGACTTAGGCTTACAAAGTTACGGAATTGCTGCCCAAATCAAAAAGCAGAACTGAGGTAATTTTACCCAATCTGCTGCTGGCAATGTTCAGTGAGGGCAAAGGATAAAGTCTGCAACAGCCAAGTGCTACCTGGCTTCTCAGGCTAGGGCCTCCATGCAGCTTGGATTTTGTATAGGTCTTTTGCTGGCTCCAGCCACAGGGGCAAGCATGGCCCATAAACACACAATATGCTACTTCCTACCCACCACTGATTTTCAATCGTCTCCAGAAATCGTAGCTCAGATAGCTCACAGTACACACAGACTGCAATGTGATGTGGTGGTTAAACCTGAAGAGGAGCTAAGCAAATCCGGTAGTGCTTAAAATCATCATATATTCAAAAAGCATGAGTCAGAACAATCTCAAATGATCTCTGATATGATACTGCTGCCACAGCCACATAATTCTTATCAGTGTGAACAGCAGTCAGGTACCTCAAGCGGAGATGATCCTCCACAGAGGAATAGAACAACGGGGATTTTAAAAGCGAAAATAATTTCCCAGACCTGTATCAGTTGTCTAATTTCAGTGTCATCTTGAAATATACAGCATTTCAAGTAACATGAAACAGCAGGAAGATTAGTTCCTGATGTCAAGAGTGAAGAGTTATTTCTGGCAGGCTTTAATGAATCTGCCGTATCACACAGAAACGTCTTCCAGCTAGCTAAGAATAAAACCATATACAGAAACTAACAGTCCAATCATGTAATGGACCCAAAGCAGGGGACAGCGGGAAACTCACAATTATTCTAAAGCCACATGTGGTTACCAATTATTCTAAACTGCTGCAACACTGTATGATTATCACTTATTTATCTTACAGCACCAAGAAGCACGCTGACCTCTCTCAGTAGAGTTGAGACATGACCTCAACTTGCAAACCAGCTTTCTGGTTAAGCACTGTGCCTAAGTGCACAACATGAGCAGAGCCAAGGGTTTCAAGTGGCTACACTTACCCAGCACTGCATGCAAGCACTTTAATGTATTAAGGGCTAACTCAACACGTAAGAGTTTTAGCAAAACCAAAGTCAAAAGTAGGAGCAATGGGACAAAATGAATGAGTAGACACCCAAACCACTTTACCATCACCACCAGGAAGCTGGAAGAACATACAGCTGCAATGGTTACACTGACAGCAACAAGAAATTAATTGTCAGGTTAATTTGAGAGAGGAGACGGGAGTAGCTTTGCAAGTCTGCTCAGGAGCGTCTCCCAGGGCCAGGAGCCACTTGCTGGGTGGCTACAGGAGAACCAGTCTGACAGGACCCTGGGGTCGGTGGAAAGAGGGGAAAAGAGAAAAGCTGCAGATGACTAGTGTTTTGAGACAGCAGTATCACAGGAAAATTCTACGTTGCAATGGCAATACGATACATCCAGGCAGCAGCAATGGTTTAGAAAGGCTGGGATAGCACGGTGTCAGTGTCTTGGCAGATGTCAGATTGCAGCCCGCAGTGGGACAGGAGCCAGGTAAGTACCACCGACTGCATCAGGAGCAGACCCAGGGTACAACTAATGTAACACGAGGGGTTTTTTCAAGAAACTGGGAAAGGGGTCTAATTCAGGGAATCCTGATGAGAGCCTCAGCTTTGAAGAGCAGGACGAAACGGGACCCAGACCCCAACTGCAGTCAAACAGAAACCACCTGGCCTCCACCTCCTTGCTCCTCCGTCGGCAGAAGGCTGCGGCTGGAAACCCTCCCCGTCGCTTCCCGCAGCAAGCACGGCCGGCGCCGGAGAGTGGAGAGGCTGTCCCCGAGAGGCCGCGGTCACTCGCGGCTCCAGCTTGGGAACCCCACTCAGGCCACCGCGTCCACCAGGACCGCCGCGCTGGGGCCAGGGGCAGCTGCAGCAACCCCCCGCCCCCCCGCGGCCTTGCCTCACCCGGTTTACCTCAGGGACGGCTCCCCCCGACCCCGCCCGGAGGTGAGCGCCCGCCGTTTCCCCGCCCGGCGCCGCCAGGAGGGAGTTTCTCCTCAGCGCGGGCAGGTGGGGCCGTCCCACCGCCCACCGCCGCCCGGCCCGCCTCACCCCAGCGGGGGAGCGCGAAACAGCCGGCCCGGAGTGGCGTCGCCGCTTCCCGCCTCAGCGGCTGCCCCTCGCCGGGAGCAACAGG
>JAVJGG010000017.1:7457635-7475641 GCA_035590195.1 Aviceda cuculoides | reverse complement strand
CACCCCGGCTGCCCCCTGCGGCTTCAGCTCCTCCCTCTGCTTCAGCGCCGCCGCCACCGAGCCGCAGCCGCCCGCCGCCGGCGGCCGGGTGGTGGAGAGCCAGTGGGAGATCAACAACGCCGCCTGCCAGCCGGAGCGGGAGGAGGAGGAGGAGGCGGCAGGGGCGCGGGAGCGGCCGGCAGAGGAGCCCGACCTGGTGATCGAGGTGTCGGGGCGTCGCATCCGGGCACACAAGTCGGTGCTGGCGGCCAAGAGCGACTACTTTCGCGCCCGCGCCTCGCGGGATGTCCTGCGGGTGAAGGGAGTGAGCTACGGGGCACTGCGGCTCCTCATCGACTATGTGTACACGGCCCGCATGGGTGAGGTGCGGCACGACAACCTGGCCGAGGTGGTGAGCGGCGCCCGCGTCCTCCAGATGCCTTGCGCCCTGCACTGCGCTGCCGAGGCCATGCGCGCCCAGCTCCGCCTTGACAACTGCTACCAGCTCCTCTGCCTGGCCAAAAAGCAGCGGCTGGCAGAGCTGCGGGAGGCCGCCTACCGCTTCATGAGTGACCACTACCTGGAGGTGCTGCGGGAGCCCAGCGTCTACGGCCGCCTCAGTGGCACCGAGCGGGACCTCATTCTGCAGCGGCGCATGGAGGCCGGCCGGCCCTGCTTGCTGGTGGCCGAGGTCAGCGATGCCTTCGAGCGACCGGGTGGCGGCAGCAGGCCGCAGAGCCGCGAGAGCAGCCGGCCGCAGAGCCCTTCCTCTGTGGTGTCGCTGGAGGAGAGCGGCTCCCTCATCCACTGCTACCAGGAAGCCAGCGGCGAATGGAGGGTGCTAACACGCCTGCCCGAGGAGGCCAATGTCAAGGGCTGCGCCATGTGTGTCCTCCACAACTACCTCTTCCTTGCAGGGGGCATCGTGGCGGGGCCGGCGGGCAGCGAGCCCCGAGCCCGCCTTTCTGACAAGGTCTTCTGCTACAACCCCTTTACCGACAGCTGGAGCCAGGTGCGGCCACTGGCTCAGCCCCGCTCGCAGCTCAAGCTGCTGGCCCTGGATGGTTACCTCTACGCTGTGGGGGGCGAGTGCCTCTTCACTGTGGAGAGGTACGACCCGCGGGCTGACCGCTGGAGCCCTGTGGCACCCCTGCCCAAGGGTGCCTTCGCTGTGGCTCACGAGGCCACCACCTGCAACGGGGAGATCTATGTGTCGGGAGGCTCCCTCTTCTACCGCCTGCTCAAGTATGACCCCAAGCGTGACGAGTGGCAGGAGTGCCCTTACAACAGCAGCCGCCGGCGCTCTGCTGACATGGTGGCCTTCAAGAGCTTCATCTACCGCTTTGACGTGAGCAGCGGCCGTGGTGGGGAGCAGGGCCCAGGTGGTGGGGCTGGCGGTAGTGTTGAAGTTTTCCGGTACAACACGGTGGCCAAGCGCTGGAGCCAGTGCGCCAGCCTGCGGCCCAGCGGTGGCCCCATCCAGCCCTTCCGCTGCGCTCCCTTGGGCAACACCATCTACTGCGTCAACCGGACTGGCATCCTCCGCTTCAGCCTAGCCCAGGACGGTGAGGTGGAAGCGGATGGTGGGCTCAAGGGCACCTTCGATGGGGAGCTTCTTAAAGCTCCCTTGGATGCCAAGGGTGTCCTCCTACCCTTTGTGCTCACCCTGCCCGAGAGGCTGGACAAAGCAGGGGACCAGGAGGGCTCCCTCCTGCTGTGAGGTATCCAGCCTGGCTCTGGCTTCCCGAGCAGGGAGCTGGGTTGCAGCTGTGGTGGACCCACAAACTGCTCCCTACAGAGGGGACTCTCTCTGGCGTGTCTGCAGAGAGAAGGGGCTCCTCCTTTCCTCCTCTCTGCTCCCAAGATGTTGCGCTGGAGCCACTTGGTTGTAACTCGGTTGTAACTCTTTTCGCGTATGCTGTGCTTTGTGTGAAAAGCCAAGCACATGAAAGGAAAAGCTGCTATAAACGATAATGTCTGGATTAAATTTGTGCCAATGCCCAATCTGAGGAAGACTTTTTTACACCTGGATTTCTAAAAAATTCCTGACAACAGTGTCATAATGGGACGTTACTGTTAGTGTTGGTCACATGTTTACACGTAGTTGCAATCCAGGCTGGAGCCTTTTCTGCCGTTTGTTTTCTTTCTCTCCGGGATGGTACCGAGGGATAAACACTGCCAGCAACAGAGCTTGGCTGTATTTGTTCTTACGTTAAACCAACTATTTCCTGTGTTAGCAAAGTATAGGAAGAACATCTCCATCACAGTCTTTCATTTCTGCTGCAATAGATGGTTTAAGGAAGATGTGGCACTGTGGTCCCAGGAATTTCAACCACAAATGATTTAACAGATACCAGACTTAAATTTTGAAGTAACACGAATGTGTGCCACATGTTTGTATTTGGAATACAAAAAAAAAAAAAGAAAAAAAGAAAAAGGCAAGTTACCTTTTTAAAATGTGGCATACTATAGCAGACATGAAATGTTGATGTGTTCTTTATTTGAAAACGGCAATGGTTTCTGTATAAAAAGACATTACCTTTTTTTATCAGAGATTTTAAATTAAAACAAAAATGAACTGAAGCTCTTTAGACTGCAACCGATTGACATGACCATGTATGCCACTAGAGTTGGGGGAAATATTTTGTACTTCAGCTGCTCTTTAATTAACTGCAAGTCAAGGAAGATTAACCTAAACCAAATGTAAATTTTTTGAAACTGACTGCAGACAGCTTAAATGTTTCACTGTATGTTCAGTATCCAGTGGCAAGAGGCTTTTCCAGCTTAGTGCAAGACCATCAAAGGAGGACATGGAAAATAGGAATGCGCTATACATGTTGATTATATTGTGCACTAGCATGATGTTATTTCCCTATCTTTTGATTGAGAGACTGCTTTATTTATTTCGATCTAACGATTGCTGTAATCAATAAGTCCTTGTTAACTGCAGTACGTGCTGATGGCGTATGCTGTCATTGGGATTCTGAACTGCCCAAGAGCGCTGTTTGTGGAGCAGCATCCTAACGAGACAAAAACCACACAAAGCTTCTTCCTGCCTGTGGAAAGTTGGAGCATACCTTTTGTCATGTTACTCAGAATTGGAAGTATAAACCGCCTACGCAGACAGACTATACTGAAAAGGGCACATGCATTTATTTTATACATTTTATATAAAAAAATCAATAAGCAAGGCAAATGTTTTAGCTTTATGGTAAATCACAGAGAAACCTTTTCTGAAAACAAAACAAAACAAAAGAACCAGTGTTTTTGCTATTGATAATTGAGCCTGGAACTGGCATGGGCTGTTGAAGGGAATTGTTTATACTCAACGCTCTAGTACAGATTCATATTTTAGAAAGACGTAGGGCCCTTACATCAAAGAAAGTAGATCTTTTTATGTTTTATTAAGATGTTTCTGTTAAACAGGACATTAGCATTCTTATACGTTGTTGCTAGTTCCAAAGGAAGGCAGCAGGCCTGAGACACCATCTTCACGAAAGAGAATAGTGAAGTTTATAGATACTTCTTTCCTTCACTTTCATGTGTTTTTTTTCCTTTTCTCTATCTGTCTTGCACAGGGTTTTAATGCAGCTGATCTGGTTAGCAATTCTGTAGAAAACAGTTGTCCAGTCCTCAATGTTCTTAGCCAAGCGAACCTATTCCCTAGTGAGCTAATTAAAGCATCAGCCAGGTAGGAGCTATAGGCCTGCAGAGTGTGACGCTTATCTTAGCCTCAGTACAGGTTGGTGCAGCGTAATTTAATACCACAGAGGGTGTATTTGGTAGCAATTCACAAAGAAACTTGATTTTTTTCACTGAACTATGGACTTAATTCTCAGACAAGAATCCTTGGAAATGTTGACTCTAAATAAAATTACAGCATTGTAGCTTGAACAGGAAAGAAAAATGATGTGTTTTCCTTCAGCATCATTTTTATGTTAACTGTAGAAAGTATTTCAAGCTGTGTAGTGAAACACTTAGGTGCATACTTAAACTAAAGACATAAGCCCTAGGCCAGATTTTAAATTAGTAGAGTCACCAGGAACACCCAAGGAAATGTCTCTTTTATCTTACAGTAGTACAATATGATTTCATAGTTCAAAATATTACGTAGTATAGTTCTTGTACTACAGCATAGTGAGGAATCAAGCCAGCTTTTGCATTCCTATTAATTAAGCATTAATTATTTTAATTCCTTCTAATGCATGAAAATGCTTCTAAATGAGTTTTGGGAAGTCCCCATGATTTAAGCTGCAAAAATATGCCATAGACTTCTGGGAAGGAATGAAACATATCCTTTCTTCCAATATTTGTTGCTGTACACCATGAAGAAATACATTTGGAAATAATCTTTATGGTAATAAGCATTCTACAAACCTGCAGTGGTTTGTATTTTTGCTAGCTCCTGTTGTTGGAAAAGGTTGAATCAAGTGCTTACCCGCTTTCACTGTTTACACAGTGTAAATGAGGGCAGAGTCTGGTCTTCATTAGTAGCTGTCTGTCAAACCTGTTTCCTTTGTACACTCTTTGCATAATCACAGCCTGATGATTGACAACAGAGGCATGTTTCTAGCCAGATTTCCTACTCCGTGGCCTCTGTTTCCTCCCTGGTAAGGCTGAGGCAGGTTTGCGGAGAGTTTTTTTCCCCCCAGTTCTATCTTCAGCGTATCCAAACCCCCCACGCCCCCCACCAGACTTGGGTACTAAAACCAGAATTTAGGTAGACTTTAGGCATTTGAAGACCAAAATTGTCATCCCAGAACTCTCCAGTTTAAGTTAAATTGAGCAACCATGGTCCCTTTGACATGTGGAGGTGCTGAGCAGTTCCCTCCACCCATTCAGAACTGCTCACCTCTGAGCGGTTACGCTCCTACCTAGCTACCGCCTCAACTCCTTTGAAACTAGATGATGTGAAGCCACTGGTGTAATATGGTTTTATGGTACAAGCTAAACGGCTAGGCCACCCTCAAATCACATTTGCATAAGTTTTGCTTTTAAAACAGAACTATTTTATCTAATAGCCTGAAGGCTATTGTATTGGCATGGGAACATGGAGATATGTGTTTTCTTTCTTGGCCTGCAAGGATTCAGTCCACGTCTCCCACTGCATGATTGGCAATGGATTGAAGGACCTCTTGGAGCTAATCCCTGATCTCTAAATATTTATGTGTTTTGCATTATACATTAATTGACTAAAACATCTCAGAAATTATCCAGGTAGGTAAATTCAAACCCTCATCCTCACAGTGATCTGAGACTAGCTGGAGAAACATAGTCCTCTGGGCTGTCTTTCTTCGCCATGAATATCGCCATCCCCTTCTCCCACTTCTAATAGGGCATGCGGGAGAGAATTTTTCTGCTTCCTCCTCCCTAGAGTACTCCTGCTTTCAAGTTCATCTGCTAGAGGCTTGAATTCTGTTAAGCTGAGTAAGGACTGAACTCGGGCCTCCCACATCACGTGTGTGTTCTCAAATCTAGATGACTATTTGGAAGGAGAGTGTGGGACCACCCCCTATGGCTCTTTTTCAGGGATGAATCTCATGCAAATCCTTCAAAAGCACACATAGGCTTCTGCACACCGAGTTCTGGGTAGATTCCAGCTCCTGGATGGGTAATTCAGGACACATTTAGTACATGTTGGTGCAATTGGGCAAGTTTTCTTCTGTGGAAAGCTTTTCCAGACCGGCTCTATATTTTGGGTTGCCAGTCTGAGGTGAGGGACTCCATGCACTGTACTGGAAGGCCAAGCAGGGAATTTGGATCCTTCTCAGGGGTGACGCCTTAGTAAAGAGGCATTGCAGTGCCTAACATGGAAATGCCTGAAGCCTTCATTGCATCTAAAAGTAAATCCCTGCTTCAATACACAAGCCTTCTTCGCAAATGCTAGTAATGGATGGAACTGTACTATTTCCATCTATTAACCGGTTCCATAAAAAAAATATTAATTGCAGCAAAAGCATGTGTACAAATGCTGTTTACACTTGGAAACTAAGTCAAAGGAATAATTGGCAAAAGAATAACCCTATTTGATCAAAACAGGCACTGTTAAGTGACATGGGAAGGATGCTAATCGTACCCTATTAATGAATAAAATTGTGCAGTAGCTGATGTAAATTCTGTCCACAAAAAAAATTTCTTTGTAAATAAGTACCTGGTAAAATTTAAAGTGATAAAAGAATAAATTATTCACATGAAAGCTGCAACTCTCCTGTGCTGTTTGATTGGCTCTCAGAGTGTTGTATCCTGATTTGTCGCTATTCATGAGTGGCCTATTGCTTTTCCTGTTTTATGGTATCCATTGACTGCTCTGTAGATGTGTTACCCTTCAGTATCACACAGCTTAACAGTGGTACTGGGGTGATTTGCTTTGTGTCTGGACTGACACGTAGTGCTTTCTACTTCAATGAACCCAGAAGATTTAGTCAGAATTGTATCTTTGGGCTTTTTTTTTTCCAGTGGCATTGCTCCTGGGAAACTTAAGAAAGCACAAGAAGGGGAAATGGTGGTACCATTGAGCAGTTGTAGTAACAAGCATTTAATAAATTTCTTTTTTTGTCTGCTGTTATTCTGCATACCAGATTCGCGCTGGATTTAACAGAACATCTCTGTGTATCCATTACCAGTATAAGTCCAAGTACTATTGTAGCAAAGTATGTTTTTATTTAAGTATATTTACTGCCTCAACTCCTACTCTGAGATAATTTAGTGCAAGTTTGTAATAGTTCCACACATTTAGTAGATTACTGGAACTATTCTGACTTTATATTACTGCTACTAAAAGCAGAGATTGACACATAAGCTCAGTAAAAGTGTGCACTCAGAATATAATCACACACTTTTCATTTGTTTTGGCCTACTGAATGCTGAGAGCTGCTGGAATGAACCCATCCGTGTTAGGAATCAGCAGGCTACTCTGGAGACTCTAACTTCCAAAAATTACTCAATGGGAAGAAATGGGAGCATAGGGCAGAGGGATAGGAGGGAAGAGAAGAATTAGGAGTCAAAAATACCTACTGTATATCCAGTTGAAACAAACAAATAGCAGGGAAGAGAAACCAGAGTTGGTACTTAAGACAGTGATGACTAGAGAGTCAATTTTTTTCAACTGTTTCTTAAACAGCGCAAGTTTTTACCAGTTGTGTTATTAGTCTTATCCTTTTGCACCTGCAGTACATCTCAAACAACCACAGTGTTTAATAAGCTACTTTTTTCAGGAGTCTTGTGCTTTGCTTTTAAGTCTTAGTGGATAAACCTTGGTCAAATTTGGGAAATCATGAAATAGCAATGTCAATGCTGCCACTTACTACAGATTAACAAATGCAAATGCTTTAGACACTGTTCACAGTTCAGGTGAATTATATGTGTAACTGATGTATTAACAGTTTCATTTTTGAAGTATATCTAGGTGAAGCATTTTATGTAATCCAGTTTATGCTGTAATGAAATAAATACATACAAAAAGCTTATGCTCCGCCTTAGGGATTTCTGGGTAATTGGTGTTTTTTCTTTGTCATCCATCCAATCAGCAAACAGTATTATACTTGTTCTTATAAAGCAAAGACAAAATTATATGGATTATCGCAAAGGTAAAATGTTTAGGAAATGTTTCTAAGGCTAAGCAAAGGGAATATTTTCATTTCACAGTGCCCTGGGTTTTAGGAACATGAAATATTCTGCAGTGAAAGCACTTTTCTAAGTGCAGATTAGCATAAGCTCCAGTTCAGTTAATTTTTATTTCCTTATTCTTTTTTTCTTTTTTTTTCTTGTCAGTATGTTGAGTATGTTATTTATTTGTAAAAGTTACATGTAGGTTTTCTCAGGATACTCTCCTGTCCTATGTCACACGTCAGATTTTTGGCTGCAGTAGATTTACAGCAGTTTAAGTAAAAGCAGAATCAAATGCAGCTTGAATTTTGTGCTTTGTCTCCTACTTATTTTGTTATCAGATAGTTTGCTTGAAATGAAGTCATATAACTTGTTTGAAAACTCCCAAGATTCATAGAGGGTCTAGGTGGGGTTGGACTTGGTGTCATTTCCATGATTTCCTTAGCTGCCCCAATGTGCAAGCTCCACCTATTTCAGCTTTCTTACATTTTCTTCAGAATGGCCAAATTCTGTTGGTTAAACCAGGGTAGATCTGGGATAACTCAACCAAACCTCCCAGATGATTGCCAGAAAACTTGTTACATTCAGCCCCAGAGTTTTAAGTCTCATGTAATTTACTAGGGACCTTCATCTGAAAAGAGAAAGAAAAGCTCTGATAGAATAAGACTCAGGCAGTCACTAGCTTGAATGTGTTTTTTTTTTTTAACTTCACTAGAACAAATTCCTTAACTTTGTCATTTTTCTCTGTGCTGTGAACTCAACATCAAGAAGCTTGGTGCCAATGAAATTTTATCTCGAGGACATACTCCTGCTTGGTTCATTGAACATTTTGCGCCTGTGCTTCTCAGGATACCTAGGCCCCAGGCTCAAGCTTCAGGTGTATCCAGTCTGGTAAAAGATGTGCCTGGGTCCAATAACTTGTGCCATGTCACAAGATTAATTTTCCAGTTCCAAAACCACCAGTTGCAGCACAAAGGGTTTGGGTTTCAAAGTCCTCTTGATTTGGCTACAGAGGATCCCCTGTTATCATCTGTTTCCAGGTACAATGCATGTTTTAGCCTCACTGGTGTCCATGTACGGGACTTTGAAAATCACCAAGGATTTAATATGAAAACATCCAGAGGCAGGTGGGGGTGACCTGTGCTCCCCTGAGGGCAGAGAAGTCTCGCTGGAAACGCAAATCTGCTTCAGTTAGTAGACTGCGCAAGCAGGGAAGTCACGTATACCTGGGAACTCCCATGTCATACCGGCTAATTATCAACTGTACAAAACAAGAGTGTCATCAAACGTGAGTTTACAACCTATGGACAGATGTACCCATAGTGGGTGGGGACAAAGGCAACTCAAATTAGTAACTACCAGTACTGGGACCATGCCTGGAAACAAACCCCATTCCTGTTTCAGTACTGCATTGTCTAGGCACCTGGAAACAGAGGAGAAAGAATTCATAGTCTAAATAAAACTATGTGGCTAAAAGTAGGTCAGGGGACCAATAGGCAATTTATTACTCATCTGGAGCAGTACCTGCAGGCTTCTTTTTGAAATGAGTGTGAAGAGCACCTGCATCTCAGAAATGCCACCGGGAGCAACTACTGAGTGGGCAGGCCCAGCTGGCGAGGGCAGGGAGCACGGCCGGCGGTGAGCGATGGCAGGACGGAGCGGGCTGAGTGAGCGTGCGCCGAATGTCGGCTGTCTGTCAGCTGTCCGTTGGCTGTCCGTCGGCTGTCCTCGGGCAGAGCCCTTGGGAGGAGAGAGGAAACAAGATGTGCCTGGTGATCTCACGCTGTGCTCTTCGCTGCTATGCTCTCTTGGTGTGGGGGTCGCGCCAGTTCTTGGCAAATTCCCCAGTGAGCAGCTTACGCATGGAGAGTTTTGAAGGTGATGTCTTTTTATCCTCCCTCTCCTTTCCTTCTCTTTTTTTCTCCCTTCCTTCTCTTTTTTCCTCCTGTAATCCTCTCTCCTTTTTTTTTTTTAAAATTTTATTTTGTTCTTTGCAGGTTGTGTGTATTTCTCTCTCTGCTTGAACATTTCAGTAGGTCATACAGGGGGTCTGTGAGCTTGGAAAAATTACCTACTGGAAACCAATAAAACTCCTTTTCCCTTCTTCAGGAGGCAGACTTTCCTTCCCTAGCCTGCTAATTTTTTCCTTTAGTAAAGCCCAAAGTTTCTAGATGGAATGGGGAAGACTTAATCCATCTGCTTCTTGGCAGAATGGTACAATAAACCATGAGCTGTTTGCTTCCTAAGGAAATAAAGTTGTGAGCAATTAAATTAGTCACGATGCAGGCTTAAGGCAAGAGTTCTGCACCTTTTGTTAAGCTTACCTGTGCTTTTAGTCAGTGCAGGATTAAAGTATTGACCATGTAGGAGGTCTCTGAGGAATGAAGCAAGAGCACAAACTGCTGCAGAATTAAGTTAATTCCACACTATTTAGAAACCATTACCTCAGTGGTCAGGTCCTAATTTATTGACAGCTTGTTAGTGCATTACAAATTAAGGTTTGTTTGGTTTGTTTTGGGTTTTTTTTTTCCCTCTACTGCTTTGTAGTTCTTTGCATGTGTGAAGATTATTGCAGAATTTGTGAGTAGAAAATTTGTAGCAATTTTTACCCATTCTGCATGTGTAAATGAATCTGTTATCTGCAATGATGGATTATAGGTCTCTCCCGTATTTTTCTAATTAAAGAAAATGCTGAATCTTGATTAGAATCAGAGACATAAAAGCTGAGATTAATAACAACTTTAGGGAATGCAAATAATACAATTTTTGCCATCATTGACGGTCTCTTTTTACATCATAATGAAGTTCTAGGCAGGCAGAGAGTCTTCTTAAAAATATGATTTAAACAATTAGGAAAACTCAATATCATGCAGGTCCATGAGAGATCTCCTGGACTGGGAGCAGTGCTGTGTGGGAACTTCCATCAGCTAATTAAGAGAAGCTGAACTTCTTTCCTTTGTGTTCTTATTCTAGTTATGGGCTCCTTCATATCTCTTGAAAGCAAATACTGATTCCGACTGTGTGATTTGGCAACATACCTTGGAGGTGCAGTGCTCTATTACCCTATCATCTTAGAATGGTTTGGGTTTGAAGTGACCTTTAAAGGTCATCTACTTCCAACCCCCTGCCATGGGCAGGGACACCTTCCACTAGACCAGGTTGCTCACAGCCCCATCCAACCTGTCCCTGAACACTTCCAGGGATGGGGCATCCACAGCCTCTCTGGGCAACCTGTTCCAGTGCCTCACCACCCTCACAGTGAAGAATTTTCTTCCTTACATCTCATCGAAATCTACCCTCTTTCAGTTTAAAGCCATTACCCTTTGTCCTGTCACTACATGCCCTTGTAAAAAGTCCCTCCCCATCTTTCCTGTAGGCCCCCTTTAGGTACTGGCAGGCTGCTATAAGGTATCTCTGGATCCTTCTCTTCTCCAGGCTGAACAACTCCAACTCTCTCAGCCTGTCTTCACAGTAGAGGTGCTCCAGCCCTCTGACCATCTTCGTGGCCCTCCTCTGGACCTGCCTCAACAGGTCCATGTCCTTCTTATGTTGGGGGCCCCAGAGCTGGACGCAGTACTGCAGGTGGGGTCTCACCAGAGCGGAGAAGAGAGGGAGAATCCCCTCCCTCAACCTGCTGGTCACGCTTCTTTTGATGCAGCCCAGGATACGGTTGGTTTTCTGGGCTGCAAGTGCACATTGCCAGGTCATGGTGAGCTTCTCGACAACCAACACATCCAAGTCCTTCTCCTCAGGGCTGCTCTCAATCCACTCATCACCCAGCCTGTATTTGTGCTTGGGACTGCTCTGACCCATGTGCAGGACCTTGAACTTGGCCTTGTTGAACATCCTGAGGTTTGTGCAGACCCACCTCTCCAGCCTGTCAAGGTCCCTCTGGATGGCATCCCTTCCCTATAGCGTGTTGACCACACCACACAGCTTGGTGTCATTGGCAAACTTGTCCAAGGTGCACTCAATCCCACTGTCCGTGTTGCTGACAAAGATGTCCTAAAACAAAATGAAATGTCAAAATGCTAATGGAAAAAAATTTGAAAGAAACCCCTTAATCCATCAGCAACTTTCTATTTCCTTGTTAAGCACTACTTCAATTAATCAAGTGTTATTTAAATGTAGATTCTGGCTATGTCCAACTCTGGTTTGCCTTTGTCAGAGTTGGAGTATAAAGGTATGATGATAGTGCACATTGGGATGCGTAATGTTTGTTTGAAAAGCCTAGTCCATACAAGTGTACGGTGCTTCTTACTCAGCTGACTGATGCACTAATGGCAAGGAGCGCAGCCTGCAATTTAACTCAACGTACTTGCTGTCATTGCTATGTTAGACTTTTCAAGCAGGTTGTTGGTGTATAGGCATAGATCAGTATACGTATCACTATATATGCCTGTAACATGCTTTTATCCCAGTCTAGAAAGGGGCATTGTGCCTCCAGCCAAGCAGAGGAAGGAGCAGAGGCTGCTCATCTGATACTCTGTGTTGTAAGCAATGACTGGAAGGGTGCGGGGAACAGAATTTGTTCTGGCTCCTGCTGCTTTCCTGACCAGACTGCCTGGCTCAGTGCCTGCAGAAAGGAGCGAAGCCGTATATTCCCTCTCCCAAGAACAAGACAGGCACAGCAGCTCAGTTGTTACTCACATGTAGGTCTCCGGGGAGAGCACAGTTCCAGGCTTCCTCTTACTCAAATTACAAGGTTGCTCTTCATTCCTGAGAGCCAAGAAAATAGCTCAGCTTACATGTGGAAAAAAGAACTTGTAAAAGGAGTTATTTTTGAAGGGGCAGTGAAAAAATAAGTGTTTGCATTGGCTGCTCTTGATGTTGCTACTGTATTTGAAGCAACTGGAATGTACTGTATCTTTCCTCACCAGTCCCAGGGCTTCCTCATGCACAGTTTAAATGCAAAGGGATCCAGGCAGGAGGTTCATTTTTTGTGAACTTGCGCTGCTCTCTGAGGGCACTAAAAAAGGCAAATGAGCCCAGCCAGTTGAGTGACTGGAGCATTTCTTCTTCCGCAGAGCTCAGCAGGGACTCCCTGCATTGCTGTGCCATGGCTGGTGGCAGCGGAGGGGGAAGAGAGCACGGGGAGCGAAGGATTCACAGCAAGAAGAAATCATAGGTGCGGATTACCTGGGAAACGGTTCTCTGTTAAAGTTTTTTCTGACTCCTACCTATGCTTGCACATGCCCAGTCTAAAAAAGAAAAAGATAATTGTATGAGCAATGACTGAACAATGGGATTACAGTTAGTTTCTGCTGCTCTTGCAATAGGAAATAGATGCATTAAGAAGATCTAGTTATATTTCTGGTTTTGCTATAAACTTCCGTTTATTACTGGGGAAAAGCTGTTTAAGCTTCGGTTTTCTCTGAAGAGAAAAGTGTGGGTGGGGAGGGAGAGAAAGATGATTCATCCCATCAGGTGTTGGAAATAAGTTCATTTTTTGCATCAGTAAAGCACTTTGGGAATATTGGCTAATACTGTGGAGTGCATTATTTTACTGTTTCATTTTACTACGTTTGCTCCATATGAACAGAATATTTTCTTCCTGGGGAGCTGAACAGAATGAAAAAAGGCAGAGTGAAACTATTCCTACTTTGGTCCCTATCTGTGACCTTTTGCAGCATCCTTTGCCCCTGAAGCCAGGACACTCCTGGATTCTGAAAAGGCAGTGGGACACCTGCCTTTCTGCTGCTGCACAGATGTCTGTGGCGGAGGAACCACGTTAGTTAATACGTGGGCATACACGGTTTGGGAATGGTAATACCAGTGCTGCGGCTATTCCTCCACCTCCATATCTTGCCCATGTATTTTATACTGAGAAGGACACGTAGTCTGGAGAGAAGTGGGATGAAAAAGTGGAGTTTTTCCTCGCAGTCTCTTCTCTGCTCCCTTTATCTGAAATGACGTTCTGCGCTTTGCAGTCTGCACATAATTAAGGCTATAAATGTTCAATTTTTAACTTTTTAACTTCAACTTTTTAAGATTTTGGGGCTGATAATGTCTTTGTCTTACCTCTAATAGTCAAAAGCACTGAACAGGTCATTAGAGTCCTTTGTGTGAATTCAAACAGACAGGCCCTCCTTTTTTTTTTGTCTTCCAGATGAAGTCCTAAAAGGGTAAAATGTCATTACAGCATTGAAGTGTTTCTTTCTGTAGACTTCAGAGAATTTAGAATTCCATCAGGAAAAAAAAATAAAATTAATAAAGTTAAATCCCCTAATATTAGGGGGAAAGAAACAACCAAACACATTCCCTGGAACGGGTTGCATTTTCATTAGATTTCATAGGTCTTGTCAAGGGCTGCAAATCTGGATACATGAGGTCAAGAGAACAATGCTGATTTGTGCTTCCTGAAAACCTGCTTGCTGGGTCACTTTTGCCAGTGTATTTCCATGTGCCATTGTAAGGATATCTAAAATGCACTAGCCATCCCTGTGGCAAGACCTTTTAAATGTTTTTGGTGGTGTAGTTCACTAAACGCTCAGTTCTTGCTTCTGCCAGCCAGCTGGCGATTGCCACAGCATCTGCCGTTTAAAATTTCAAAACAAAGCATGAGGCAATCCTCGCCAGTTCCCTTCAGCAATGGGCAACTTCATCCTCATCCGAAGTAGCTAGCGAGGGTGCTTTGCTCCATTTCGAGGGCACAGCCTGCTTCCCGAAACAGCTGCTTCCTGCAGTCCTTCTGCACGTAGCTTCCTCTTCCTTCCAAAACTGGAAACTTGGAGGTCTCTAAGCTGGAAATCCTCTACAGATACTGGTTTCTAGCAACCAGGGCCAATTGTTACTTCTGGGTGCTCAAGCATCCTGCGCAGCCTGTTGCATTGACCATTGCAACCTGTTTGAGAGGTCGGAAAACCCATGCAGAGGCGTTACAGAAAAAATACTTATTATCGGTTTCCCCTTAGCTCTACTTGCCAGTTTTCTCCTGGGCAGCTGGCCTACATCTAAATTAAAGCCAAATATAGCTAAGCTTAGCTGGGTTCTTTTCATAGTGAAGAAGGCATTTTCCTGCTGGCAGGATGGGGCTGCCTGAGACATGGAGCATAGCCCATTGATCCAAGCCGGCATTTGTGGATATTACTTACTTTAGACTGATTACGGTTTCAGCAGAAACCCCACTTAGGAAACCACACAGTGTGCAGGAAATTGGAAACAGAACCTGGCGCAAGCATCTTCGAAAATTTAGCACTGGGCTTTGAATTTGTAAATAGAAAAAGCCTGTGGCTCTGCAGTAAAATAGCGGTTCCCCCAGTAGATTTCATGAAAGAAACAGAGACCTTATTGTTTTCTCTCTCCCCATATAGTTTTCTTTCTCTTTGTTTTGCTTCTTGATCTAGGAAAACTCCGGGGCAGCTCCTTTAATTAAGGGGCAGTAGACTAAGAATTGTCTGCAGGGCAATGTTTGTGTTGACACACAAAGCTCTGTTTTTCCTCCACCTTTTGATTCTATTTGGAAAAGCAAGACACTTTTCATATTACTTTTTTTTAAGTTTATAATATTGCTTATTTTAAAGGATACCTTTTTTTTCCTCCGCCTCGAGTTCATACCTAGGCAGACTACACACAAGACACTTTTCTTTCTGTTGTATTTGCTGGTGTTTTTATGGGCACAGCACCAATGGTAATAGCTTACATAATTATATATAAGAACCGTAAATTTAACTTCTGTCCGTTGTTAAGTAACTGGGATTTCAGTAATTTCCTTAGCCTCTGTCTTACTTCTCCATCTTATACTGTTCTTCTCTTTTCTGCTTTTACCCAACTCCTTTTACTAGTCTTTTCAAGGGCCAGATGTGACCACAGTTGTAAGCAGCTACATTTTCAGGAGAGATTATTTCTAATGGTTTATTTTACAATAGTAACATGGACAGCTTCCCAGCTAAAGGAAGGGTCAGTAGATTCACCCTGCAAAATACGACTTCTCAAAATTATCTGTGGCTAAAATCCTACTCGGACAGCATCTCCTAGGTGACAGTGACTGCACATACTCCAAGATATTTTAAAATAAAGTATCCCATGGTTACAATCACTGGTTGAATTAAGATGATAGCGGGGTTTGGTATCTAGCCCAGAGAGCTCCAAGGGACTGCTGGGATTGTACATACTGTGCTTGCTAACCCCGCACAAAGAGATCCATGTGAGACAGAATTTAAAGCACTGGTGACAGTATTTTAAGTTATGTTGTCTATCTGACCATTGCAAATGTCAGTGGAACTGGATTGGAAATAGGAAAAAAGAGGGGAAAAATCAGTCAAAAATATCCCAGGATGAAGAAATGGTATTTCGAGTCTTTTGATGAATGTTCCTCCAGCTGTTAAAAAAATCAAGTTCTTCCAGAAATAAATTACTTATTGTGGAAGGAAACAAAACTATTGCCTAACTGCTAGTAGGTGGCATATAAATCTGAATGAAGCAAGCAGTAGTAAAGCAAAAGGCAGCCAAGATGTGCATAAACATGTGAACTTGTGGGTTGGATGACAAATAACGAAGTAATACTGGCAGTGCAGAGGTGCTGGGACAGGCAGGGGGGATAATGATTTCTCGCAGTAGATGAGACATGACTGAAGCATGAGCATCGAGAGAAGACAAGCACTGTGCTGAGACAGCAGGCCTGTTCCCACACCCAGCCTTCAGTTTCCTTTGCCAGCACTGCTAACTGCTGCTCTACTAATTCGTACCTAGTATAAGCAAAGCAGAGGCTTGAGAGTGACAGGTGAAAGGTTTGCAGTCTGAGGGTTTGAGAGCTGTGCTCAGCTTCTGCTCAAATCCCTCCCCTAGGTCATCTATTTGGTTTGCTCTTACCTATTGCTCTTCCTTGAGATCGGTAGTTGCATCAGAAGAAGATACACCATTTGTATTTTGTGGATTCAGATGATCGGGATATGGAGGAAAGGCTGAAATGCTTACAAAAATGCAAATGGTTTGTTTTTCACCATTTTTAAGATTTGAAAGAGTTTGTCATTTTGGATGCCCAGGCAAAACAGCATTGAGCGTTATTCATTGCAGGCTTAATCCAAATTTAAAAATGCTGATGGCATAACATGCAGTCAGTTAGAAGTTGTGTGGGAGGATGGTGTCAAACCTGTCCTGTCTCTAACTCCAGTCTATCCAAAGTACTTCAACCCAGAGCTGAAGCAAGGTACCAGATAGCCCTGGTACCTGCCAGATAGCTGCCCCAGCAGCCTGCAATGAGCAGGGAGAGGGGCTGGGAGCTGTGGTCTGCTCTTCCCCATCTCTTGTTCCTCATGGTTTCATTTAACTGCCTAGAGCACTGGTCCCAGCAGCTCCCGTGGTGGCGGCAGCAGCAGCAACGGGCAGGGGAGGCTGAGGGGAGCGGGCAGGGAGAGGGAGTGGGTTGTAGGAGCAGAGACATTGCCTGGGGGGGCTTGTTCAGTTTCATGGTAAAAGAGGGTCTCGTGGCCCTTGTTACAGCTCTACATCCTATTTACAGGATGGAAGAAACCTCTGATGCCAAGTCCACTGGCTCTCCATGCTGTTTCCACTCTCAGGGCTATACGTATCTGAAGCAGCTCAGCTTTTATAGACATGCCAAGAGCATCCAGTTCTGCAGAAGGCTGCAGTTCCCTGCTGCATGGGAAACCCCTGACACCCTGAACCCCTCCCAACCACCTCCATCTCTCCCACCTTTCTTCATTGCAAAGTCATGACCCTTATTAAGCACATACTAGATGGTGTTGTCCTTCCTAGGAGAACCCCGATGCTTCCTATCTGTGTGGCTGGTTTTAATTTGGCTGCTCCCATGCTTTATACAGAGGTAACATGGATGTGGTGTGGTGGCTCTCTGAAGCACTGTGAGTCTTCACGTGTGAGACAGCTGATTGTGGAAATGGCCTGGTGTGGATGGAGTAAGTTAAACTGGCAGAAGGTTGTTCTGCTTATATGATTGATTCTGGTCAGGGGAAAAGGTGCAATGCTGTAATTAAGGCGACAATGTTTTCTGCCAGGATAAGTTGCATTTCGCTTAGGGAGGCTTCATGGTAAAGCTACTTAGGAAAGCTGGTATGAGCAAAACCTTATGGTTTAAGTCATCAATGCGCTTGGATACGCCAATACTCTGGATTATATTTAAAAGATCCTGAAAGAGTCACCAACAGCTGACAAGAATGCCTGTCCCTTCTCTCCCAATGATTGCTCTCCAGACTAGGCTATAGAGTTATTTCCCTGTTACGGTCCATCAGACGTTTCATTGTTTGATGCCATATATAGCAGTTTGTACAGAAAAGACTGAGAAAGGCATCTAGAAAACCTCCTAGAGTGCTGGTTGTATCAAGTGGATGTGGTGATGAGTTCACATTTCCCTGGGCAGAGAAAAGGGATGTGTATTGGCTTTGTGTGGCAAGGTTTTGGTAGCGGGGGGGGTTACAGGGGTGGCTTCTGTGAGAAGCTGCTGGA
>JAVJGG010000017.1:7428053-7457535 GCA_035590195.1 Aviceda cuculoides | reverse complement strand
ATTTTCTCTCCCCTGTCCAGCTGAGGAGGGGGGAGTGATAGAACGGCTTTGGCGGGCACCTGGCGTCCAGCCAGGGTCAACCCATCACTGTTTTTCCCTCATTTACATTAAAGCTCTGACAAGTTGCCTCTGATACACAGGACTAATCGCTCTCCCTGCATTTTGTGCAGATCCTGACCCCAAAAGGAGGTTCTGAGAGGTCTGGCTGAATGAGGGCTTGTAAGCGTGATAGGCCTAGTTGGTGGACTTGGATGGCACGTGGAGATAATGTGAATGTGGAGCTGTACGGTAGTGTTGTACTTTTTCTGTTGTGCCCAAGTTGGCATTTAGGTTCTCAGGGCACTTAGACTCACTCTGCCATGCGGTGGAGATAATTAGTTTGTGTATGCCTGGAGAAAAGGCTGATGCTGATGAATTAGTTTCGTAGAATCACTTAAGTTGGAAAAAACCCTTAAGATCATCACAATGATTGGTATGCTTACAGGGGTGTCAGTGAGCACAAAATTGGGGTTTGTCCCAAATCTTGTCTCTCTCTGGAACAGAAGTGCTCCAGCTTATTGGGATTTACAGTGCACATTCATCCCTTGCATTAGCTGCCTAAAATGACTATTTTCAATGTGAGGCTGCCTCTGTCCCTTTAAAATCTGTGGCAGTTGTGCTGCCATACCCTTTCTTAATAGTGTTGTCGCTAAGACCTCACCTAGTGCGTTTAGTACATTAAGAAGTTTCAAACCACATTGACCTAGACCCTCCAGCCTGAAGGCAGTCTCATCCTCTCTTGTCATGACAGTGCGATGATGCTGAGATACAGGGCACGAGAGACGGGGCTTAAGAAGGTGCTGGACGTTGCAGTTTGCTGCAGACAGGTTCAGACTCTGGTCCCTGCTCTCCCTCTTGTTCAGTTGTTTATGCAGCAGAGTTTTAATGCAAAAGGATCAAGGGCCTCAGGATCAGGGATAAAACCCAACATGGTTGGTTCTTGCTCAGCTGTGGGCCACCATCGCTGCAGGCAGTGATGTCTCTTGCCGTCTCTCCGGTCTCCCAAAGTTTGCATTCCTCTCAGCAGAGAAGTCCAGTTGCTGCTGTGCATCTGTCTATCTTAACAAGTGAAGTCAAAATGCAGCAGCAAGACGGTGTGGTGTGCAGGATTAGAATTATATTTAACTTTGCCATGCGTGTTTTACTTAAGCTTTAATTCACACCAGCTTCTCCACTGACTACTGTGAATTCCTCTGGCATCCCGTATTGGTTCAGCAGCATGGCAAATCAAGCTCATCATTGGAAACTCAGTGCAATGATTAAAGCCGCAGCTGTATTTATGATTTTTTTTTACACAGTTCTCAGACCTCTCCTCTGCTGCATCCTTTCACAGCAGTTTTTCTTGCTGTGTCGGGTTTGCAGTAAGTGATATCGCTAATCTCCCAGGCTGGGCCTCTGCACACAGGATGCTTCCTCCTTGCTGACAACTTGCCTGGAAGGGATTTTGTGCTGCAGAGCTTGGAAAAAAATTAGAAAAACCAGAAGAGATAAATGTGCCCCTTCCTCCTTTGTCTGTGTGTGGAAGTGAGCAAGTGGGATTCTGCCTCTGCCACTGCACAAAAGGGCTTTTCTCTCCGCCTGTCCCTAGGCTGTTTCCTCACTGTTCCCACTGTTCTTCCCTCTGGATACCATTCAAGGGACAAATTGGGGTAACTAAATGTCCTCTGCTGTTCAAAGGGGTCGTTGCAGCTTACATAAAATACATCGACTCTTTAAAACCACAACCAATTCATCAAAGTCATTATTCTATGTAACATTGCTATTTTTTTCTGCATTTGAATAGCTTTAACAATGTTTACAGAGTATTGTATAGTACCATATGAATACATTATTTTTCTTCCTAAATACATATAAAATATCCTCAAACCTTAACTAGACTAGCTGCTGTATCAGCAAACTCTTGTGCTTAGCTTAACTGTTTGTACTAACATAGTCTTGTTAATGAAATGCTGTACCCAGGTGAGTCAACAGAAAACACATCTTTTTCTACCGTAATGGGATCAAATTTCACATGTGGGCTTCAGTGGAATTATTTTGTGTGGAAACGAAGCATATGTCAGTGCCACATTGGTGCCACATTTGCAAACAAGCACAGAAAGACAAATACCTCAGGGAGAAAAACTCATTTAATGTCTGGTAGAGATATTAAAAATACATCTTTTCTGGAGGGCTTTGCTGTAACAGGTTAGAATTGAATGAAATGCCTTGGCTTTACCTTTCTTCTCTTTCAGAATGGCTTTGAAAATGTGTAGGAAATTGTGGGACAGATTTGGACAATCTAACTGCAATGCTGTCAGGGGGAAGTAGCACAAAGATGGCAAATAGAAGAAAGTAGAAGAACCAGAAGGTGCACCACCAAGAGGACATAAAGTCTCTTAATCAGAGAGCCTAGTATATTCAAAACTGTAACAAATGGTGTGAAGATTTTGGTAGGTGCAGATCTTGCTGTTGGTACCTCAGGCTGTGACTACACTCATGCAGTTTTTCGGGAGACACACCTGAGACCACCATGCCTCGTACGTGACGTTCCAGTGGGCAGCGAGTAACTCATATGCTCCGTGACCTATTTGGTTTGGTAGGTGCCCAATGTGAGCTCAGGCTGTTGACCTGAACATGCTATTCCTCTGCATGCCTTTGGATTTTGAGTTTTCTTCCCTGAGATCAACAGAACAAAGTTGTTCATCTCCTAGACATAATGAAGGCCTAGTTTTCTTCCATCTCATTCCCAGATGGTTTAGGCAATGTGATGCTTGAAGTAAGCTTTATTTTTTTTTTTTTTAATTTTTGATACCATATAATCTGTTCCATGTGAACTTCCTGCACAAGATCCTGGACACCTTATATATGCCTGCATTAACCATTTGGTCTGTCTCATGTTTGCCTCTGTCTTGTAGTAACAAGCATACCAGTTTCCTCTAGTTTCCTTTCAGATTTTACCTTCTGCGTCACCCACACAGAGGCTGAGTGTGTCTCTTTTCCCATATGCTGTGGCTGGCAATGGAAATGAACTTCATGACAGCAAGGAGGAGTTTGCTCTTCAGAACTGTTTTATCACACGAAGTGTCACAGCATGCATCTTCTTCTGGGGATAGAGTCATGCAGTGAATAGATACTGCAAAAAGCAAGGGGCCTGAATTAAGCCTAAGTGGAGTGAAAAGCAGGGCATTTCCCTCACATCTTAATCAAAAGTAACGAATGGCACAAAATACTGCTCTTGTGGATGAGAAATTAAATGTGAAATGGAGGTAGGAAGCAGCTGTCCAGGTGGCAGAATCCCACTGAGTCCCTCGAGTTGGTATTGGAAAACAAAGGATATTGGGTTGCAGCACGATTCTGTTATGTACCAAAGAGAAATCTGCCATTTAAGAAAAAGTCTGAACAGCAGCATTGTTTGTAAAATGGGGATTAATTACACTTCTCTTCTTGGCAGGGGTGAGACTGGCTGAAATACTGCACTTACTTTCAGGCCTTGTCCTTGACTGGAAATGTGGACTCACTGGAGAGAATTCAGAGGGCAGGAAAGGGAACATGAGGTTTAGGAAGTGAAGAAAGTTTCAGAGCACTGGCTGTGTTTAATTAGAAAATGAAACTCTGAGTGGGGAACATGAGAAGTCTTTCATTATGTAAAAGGGTGCTATTAAAGATTATGATCAGTTGTTCTCTTTATTCATTTGGGAAGTGCAAGAAGAAATCAGATTAATTTTTGCTTACTCTGCAGCTTAAAAGATTCAGACTGGATACTATGAAAAGTTTGTTAAGGTAGTAATATTTCTCTAGTCTACCTAAGGATGCTCAACATCCTTATTTCTTTATTAGTTTATTACTAAAAATCTCAGTTGCTGAAATGTGCTTTAGATACACTTACTCTGTAAGTTCTTGAAGTGTCTTCAGGACACACAGGACTACTGAGTAACTTTGGGATAAATTGAACAAAAATGCCATGTTTCTAACAATACATGCTTCTAATTATCTTGAGAGCACTCTCTGAGAGCTTATGGGCTTACCCATTCACATTTAATTCTCATCTTGAGATTTGGAGAGAGCTAAGCATGCTATAGTCTGATAAAGCACAGGAGAAAAGTAACTTGGAAAATCAAAAACCCTCAAAGAGGATAACATAAACATGGAAAATGATTGATTGATTAAATGATTAATGAAAAGAATGTCTGAAGATGCTGTAGGGAGAAGGAACACTTGCAGGTGTGTGAGAAAGTGACCTTGGCAAAGCAAGGCATGCAGGTGACAATGGAATATCTTCCTGACACGGAGCTGTAAAAGAGCCATGTGAAAGTGGGAGAGTGGGCAGATTAAAGCAGTAGCAGATGAAGCGTAGGAGGCAACAAAGAAAAGCTGCAACATACATGAGGATGAAGTAATAGATCTCCTTCCCCCTTCCTTAAATTACTGGATGGGAGGTGGCTCTGGTTTGAAAGAGCTGCAAGGGAGAGAGAAAGCATTCTTCAGTCAGGCCTGCCCTACACAGCTCCTGAGGAAGACTTAGTGTCATCAGAAACCACTGGCTCTCCCCAGGCCTGCCTGTTCATAAGCACTGTCCTATTTCAGTCACCACAAATACTTGGTGGTATCTGGAGCTCTTGTTCCTTCTCTTGTGCCAGCCTGTGTGGACATAGAAAAGTCTTGTCTGTTTTGGCTTCTTTGCTCCAGTTGAATCCTGAATTTGCACGTTAATGATTCCATTCCTTCATTTTAATTTTGTCAGTTCTCTTATGGCGTGTTGTTCTCCCCTGCTCCATTTACAGGCTTCCAAGGTTGCTGGTAACCCTGCCTTGGTACGCACAAGCTGCTTGACCGCTGTGCTACTCCTGTGGTGCGTATCTCTCACCCCGACTCGTTCCAAATGACAATATTGCTTAGTGTTTTTTCCTTCTCAGCAAGTGCTCCATTTTTAAATCTACCAGGTTCTGGGTTTATCAGCTATATATATGTATTAATAAAATGAATAGGGTCATGGCTGTCATGGCTGATCCCTAGAACTACTGGCATGGCCGTGTCTGCTCTACCAAGCTATCTTCGGCTCAGGCTGAATCCTGCCTGTACTCTGGAATTGTTTGGGAAAGTACCATGTGTCCTAGTCCAAAAGAGTGCAAAGGAGCACTCAACACTGTAACAGTATTGATGACTGAATTACCATGCCTGGGAATCTCCTGTTAGGTTCATGAGTAGCCAATGTGTTCTGCCTTCAGAAGCTGCTCTTGGAGAAGGCTGGTGCTCCAGGGTCTGATCCAACCAGACATAAACAGCATAACAACTCAGTCAGCCTCGGCTTCGCTGTTGTCCATTTTGGCATGAGCAAGTCTAGGTTGTCTTCATCCAGCACGGCTGGTGCCCCTCACTGCACTTACTGCTGTGCAGAGCTGATCTGAAAAAACAATCTTCCTGCAAGCTGGTAAACATCAGAAGCCTGATTTTTCATAACAGAAACAGACCATAGAGTTAACGGAAGTTTTTGTGGGACGGTTTATGGAGTTATCTAGCCATAATGTGACTAACATTTCCTGGAATAATTAACTTCAAGGCTCAAGGTTTATGTTTCTCACTACTGCATGAGATTTACCATGTTAATAACCTCCCACTCCACATTTTCCAAACTTTCAGACAAACTTTTGAAGCATTTGCAATTAACACTTTCTGGCTTACTCATTACCATGGGCTATCTTGTAACTCTAGGCTTACACATTTAAGTTAAAAGCTGCAATTTTGTCACTTCAGCAGTGGGAGGCTCACAGAAAAGAATTAGATGGTTTCAGATGATGGTTGTAAATTTGCCTTATATATCTGATGAATCCGAGAGAAAAGCTCATGTTTTTACTCAGAAGGCTATTGCATGTGTTGTTAAACACAAAACTAAGAAAATGTGTCTGTTCTGAGAAGTAGATACAGGGGCCCACCTCAAGACCTCTGCAACTTTGACATCTATATCTGAACTACTTACCCTAGGAGGACAAATGTTAGACATGTACTTCAGAATGGGATGAATTGCATTTGTGAAGTGGTTTTCTCCACTGGCAGTAAAGATGGAGCACGGCAATGAGTTCAGGTATAAATGTGGGGATAAGCTATGTAATAATAGCAGTCTACATTCACATTGTAGGACAATCACCTACAAGATGGTAAATCATCAGCTTAGGATCAACTTTGAAGAGATTAAATGAAGAACAGTTGTGGGACAAAGTGAATACAAATCAGAATGATGTCCTGGATCAGTGGTTATGGCTCTGGCTGTGAAGTGCAGAGATTTTTGTTTCTTGAACCTTTATTTTAGATGTAAAAATCAACATGTTCTGTAGGCATGGATCTATAAAGCAGAAACTGGGCGGGGAAGCTGATGCACTTCTGTGAGAGGCTGAGTGCCTAGTGGACCAAGCCATAGCTGAAAGCTGTCCAAGGACTATTGCTTGTTGGAAACATATTTTCCTGAGGGATGCTGGCATTGCTGTTGTCTGGACCAACAGGGAAAAAATACATGATGCTGCTTGTAGCACATAATTTTGTCCATGTCGTCCCCTGTGGGTAGGTGAAGCCGTATGTATGTTTCACGAGTGTATGTTTCAGATGACTTTTTGTCCTTACTATATTTCTCCTCTGGAAATGCAGCGTCTCAGGCTGGACCGGGCTTTGGGCGCTGACAACTTCTTGCCTTGGGGCCCCATCTAGTGGGTAGTGGCTTGCACTGAGCAGAACCAAGAGCAACTGTGTTGCATTGAGAAATAAAAAGCAGTAAAAGGAACTGATATGAAGATTCCTTACAGAGCTTAATAATCGCAAACAAAATCACCGTGTGTTCATCCTTTTCCCACTGACATTTTGTTTCTGCGTGTCTCTATCTAGACAACGTTATCCTGCATTATGTGCTGAAGCATTTTCACAACATAGTAGAAGCATACCCTAATTGTAAAACAAAAAAAAAAAAAAAGAGAGAAAAAGAAAAGTCATCCATTCCTTCTGTACCTTTGTATTTCTTATATTATCCTAAAGGAATGGCTGCATTATTTCACTGAGTATGCTGCAGTCATTGGTAAATGATTCAAAGATATCAGTATTACTCTGTGAAGTTATCCATAAGTTAAGAGGCTTATTAGGTAACCTTGAAAACAGGAAGCATTCCAGCAGCACTAAAAGGTCTGTCAGAGCCCAAGACTTAAAAATCTGTATTTTGTCTTGACAGAACTGCTTATATGCCAGATTGCTAAAATGGTAACTATGTTCAGACAGGAACTTTTTGTTGTACACAAGTATTACAAAAAGAAAAGAAAGTGACTTGAGAAATGAAAAAAAGTTTTATGGCTATATCCAAGTTACTTTTACAAATGATATTTTTCTAGTTCATCTGTCAAATTAATTTAGCAAGCCAAATTTGAATTTCAACTGCACTTAAGTCATTCAGTGTAACATGAGGGAGTAAGATGGATAGCTAGACAGAACACATGGCCTTAGCTGTCTAAAAATTTGCTTTTTTGAAATAAAAAGGAAAAGAAAGAAGGAAATAGCTGAACTATCTGATAAGGATAAAGCTGTTTTCACTGGAAAACGTATTTTACAGAACTAGCTATTTTCAAGAGAGCATCTGGAACTGTACATAGCTTGCAGTCTTTCAATTTAAAATGAACCCCAAAGAAAGCACTTTCTGAAGAGTTTCTGTGCTATCTGTATCTTCAGAGAGGATCATAAGGGATGGAGAGTGAGCACTCCTGAATTTGTGTAAAAGGGTTATTTTGTAAAAAGTTATTTTGTAAAGGATAGGCTGATTATTTTTCATTAAGCTGCATGGTGGGGTTATTTAAAAACACTGCATGAAACACCCAAGATAGAGATATTGGAAGACAAATGAGAGTCTAGCTAAAATAAAATGAGCATTGTTGGGAAAGAAGCCTTTTTTTAACTTTGACGATTGAACCATGATCTTGCACTCCTCTTTGCCTTAGGGTTTTTTTTTCCCTTTCTTTTTTTTTTAAATGGGAGGGGGGGGGAGAGAAAGATGAAAAGTAATGTATTATCTAGAAGGCTGTCCATGACTTGAAAAATCTGACTTTTCAGTTTACTGTTTATAAAGGAGGACTGTGTGAGTGTGTGTTTTTGTGTGAAACAGTGATTGCCAAATGATTTTTCCTTTTTTTCTTATTGACATCATATACATTTGTATTATTTTCTATTGGTTTTCAGCCTATTTTACTTTGTTCTTTGGCTTTTGTAACTGACACCCCTTTTGTAGCACACTTACAGCTCTCTTTTTTGATAGCCTAGGTTGGTTTTATGCTGTCTCAGGAGTCATGCAGAGAGCAGGCAAGATCTTTAGCTGTGCAAATCCTGGAGAAGCTCTAAATTGTGTGTGTGTGTGCATGTGTGTGTGGGGGGGGTGTGTGTGTGTGTCCCCGTTTCTCAGCCTGTAGTGGCTAAAATAGTTTCCAAAATAAATGATCCTGGAAAAAATGACTTTCAGAATAAATGACCTGAAGCACAGTACTGGAGTTACAGCAGCTGGAATGGTCCCATAAGACCCATTATACTGACCAACCATTACCTTAGCTCAGCTCCCCAGGAAAGGCATGAAGGGCTGACAGAGGTGAATGCTGATAAGGTTTTTAGGAAATAGATCTTCTTCTTTGTGAGAGAACCTTTGTATCACAGCTATATTCCACTCTAGATGAGACAGAAAATGCCTTTTTCACTATGATTTATGAGTTTCAGAAAAAGATCTTGAATGGAAGCAGTACTGACACTCGAGATAAATGGAAGTCCTCCCGTTTCCCATATTGAAGGTCAAGTCCTGGGCTTGGGCTCCTCTATGTTCTCCTAGTTAAGCTGTTTCCATTTGATATTTGACTATTCAAATTTTAGAGAGACTGGGCACAGATTCAAAAAAAGTCCTTGGGAGAGGAAAAATTTAATGCCTTTTTTAGTCCATGCAGAATTTAATACCAAAGAGGAGGAGCTGCAGTGGAGGAGCAGAGGTGCTCCCAAAAACCATGGGGCTGAGGGTAGGGGACAGGCAGATGCAGGGCAGAGTGCTAAGTCTTGAGCTGCATGGCCAAGCGCCATGGCTGTCTTCTCTCGCCGCTCAGAGGGCAAGCTGCCTCTGAGGATAGCTTCGGATAATGGTTTAACACTTCTGTCATGTTGAGGAAGGTCTTCTGACCTTGGGCGCAGGATTGGTGAGCCAGTAGCAGGAACAGCTACAAGGCTGGTGGGAGCAGCCTCACATCCAGCTGCTCGCCTGGTACGTGCCTGCCCTCTCATCTCTTGACATGATGCGGGTGGGGGCCCTACACCCAGGGCTACTCTGCTGTCCTGTGCTTTCCCAGTGTGACAGGGAAGGCAGAAGTGTAGCCTAAGAATTCACAAACAATGTAAATACATCTTCAGTGTACATGTTTCAGTGGCCTGAAACTCCTCCTTGGACCTCAGAAGCCTTTCCTAGCAATTCCATATGCCCAGATGTACTTACCTGGAAGTAATTTCTGTTGAATGCAAGCTAGTATTTCATATACTATAAATATGATATTTAATATGAACTTTGACATTTATCAAGTATATTGCAGCATGAAGTTTAAATAATTGGCAATACTGAAATAATAACTCACTGAAACTTGCCTATTTGAAACTGGAGTTTGTGAGTCACAATATGTTGCAGAAGTTAAATGAGGCTTTAAAAGAAAATTGACCAGCTTAATGGGCCAATTGTCTAAATGCAAATACACTACCATGGAAACCTTGCTCTGTTATTTTGGATTCCTTGCTCACAGAACACTATATTCTGTGTTATAAGTAAGAAAATAGACACTTCCTGATCAATGCAGTTTCACTGATGGCCAACACTATGCAAAGTGTTCGAAAAAAAGTCAGAGGTGTGGAGGAGGCTTTCACCAATTTTCCTTCCCAAATGTGATTTTGGAGTTAAGAAGAGCCTCCCCCCACCCTGCCCATGGCTCTATTTCAGCCCCACAGGGCCATCAGTCCCTGCCCCAGTGATGCTGCAGCACTGCCGGTCTCCAGCTCCCCAGAGCCCTGGGCACACTGGAAAGAGCCTGGCTCTGTCTTCTTTACATCCTCCCTTCAGGTATTTATACACATTCATATGATACCCTGAGATGTCTCTTCTCCCCGATGAACAGTCAAGTTCTCTCATCCTCTCCTGGTATGTCCCTTAATCGTCATCATGGCATTTCAGTGTAAATGCTTATGTATGCAAATTTTAATAATGTACATAACAATTAATGTAAGAATGGTAAATGAAATGCTAGTTGGTAGTTTTTTAAATGGTGGCCAAAATTATAAAGTCATGAAACTTCCTTAAATGTTTAAAGAAAACTGATGTGATTCTGAACATTATTAAATTTAAACACCTTGTATAGACAGCCCCATCTTTGGACAGCTACTATTTAAATTATTTCCTGGAGGGGGTTGTTGATCTTTGGTGTTGATATTTAACTGTAATGTATCTACCTAGAAAAACGTCATTGTACTTGGCTCCTCTTCTGATCTCTTTTATACACGCTGTGATTTTTCTCTCCTCCTCACTTGGTTGCTGTTCCCTAGTCTTTTCTTTCAACAAATTACATTCACCAAGCAAATGTTCATTAGCTTCTGGAATGCAAATAAATTCTTTGACTTTTTCCTCTTTAAGATCCCTGGTGCATATTTTATAAGTGTTGTCTTAACATAAGAATGACTTTATTAGACCAGGCCTAGAGGTAGGTTTAGTTTCTTCTCCCTGTCTATGGCAAATAGCAGGTCCCTAGGAAGGATTTAAAGAACAAAGCAAATGTATGTGTTGTGTTGCTCCCCAGAGTAGTTTCCATCCTTTTACACAGTTTCAGTTCAAGGGCTCTATGTGAGGAGTAGCATACTTCTGCAGCTGTGAGTTCAGAAGGGCTGGATGTGGAGGGCTGCTTTCAGGACCAGCATTAGCCCACCATGTTCCAGGTGCCTGGGAGGTCCATCAGCAGGAAGTGTGACTGCCTGTGCAAAGCCCCATCAGAAGACTGAGGGATGGCATAAATAGTTATGTTGGTAAGTTATACATAACCCTGCTTGTTCTGTGTCTCTGTGAGTGGTGGGAGATGGTGGCATTGTCTTCCTGGTCTTCCTCTCATACCCTGGGCTGACACTAGTAATGGGACACCTGGACATCTCTCTTTTCATTCTTCTCAAGAATTATAAAGCGGGGGTGGGGTAGTGGGGGTGGGAGGAGGAAAAATAGGAAAAAGTAATAATAAACAAGGCACACAGCAAATCAGAAGTCCAACTATTGTGATAGCTGTTCTGTATTACTTGAGACTGGAGCTCTAATGGACTATTTCCATGTGGTTCTCATGAGGCACAATTGTTTCCCAGGGCATGTGACACACTAGGAAATTGCTGGCATACTTCCATCAGAATGGGAGTGACAGTGCACGCGTGTGTCCTTTCTGCTAGTAGGGAGATACATGTGTAGTGTTGTGTTCTCTTTTCAGTGCCATATTTTTTTAAAACTTAAAAAAGAGGCAGTATTTCTGTTCCAGATGTATCACACATGAGTTTAAAGTGTCTGATTGATCAAAGATCCACAGAAAACCAGACACCATTTTTTGTTGCTCATCTAAACTCAGCAAGACCAGAACAAGAGCTCTTACTTTCCCTTCCACATGCCTCTGCTGGCTTCTTTCATGATTCCTGTGAAGACACAACCTTCCAAGCTGTCAGGCAGCCTCTCAACCAGCAGCTATCACAATCGGCATTACACTCTTTACACCTTTATACAAATTCTACCTAGGATTAAGCAGGGAAAAACATCTGCAAAGTATATATGTCTTTCTATATGCACACAGCTGAAGTTCAAGTTGAAGTTTTTTATATTACAGTACAGGAATTCAACGCAGGTTGCTCAGGTAATATTTCCTAGAAAGTTTCTGAAAATATCATAATCCCAAGGTGTCCTTTTGACAAGGTTCCTCTTTCTACAGGCTTCCTCTTTCTAGATCAATTTTTTTGTAATGTACCACTGCAAACTGTTTCTTCCATTGCTTAATGTTTATCACAACCTATTGTGGCAGGTACACCTGCCCTGATAGCGACCAAAACTTTTTGACTGAGAGAAAAAAAAGCTAGAAGCCATGGTTTGGGGGTTGAGCTGCCCGGCCCGCATGGTGACTGGAGTCATGTACACACTTTGGCTGGTGACAACCATCACATACACAATTTGATCAAAAGGCAAGACCCTTAGCCAGTGAAACACTTCAGTAGAAAGAAACTTCTCAGCTGTTCACCATATATGACCACAGATCAGATTCGACTAGGGTATAAACAGAGCCCCACCAGAGGGCAAATTGAGTCCATCCTCCTCAGAGCAGTGGGTCTGCAGTCAGGGACTCTCCCCTTGATTGGGTTGCTGCCTAAGGAAACTCCTCAGGGTTGAAAGCCCTCATCTCTTAGGTGAGTGATATGTGCATTTTGGCTCATCGTTTCTAAAGCTTAAGAATTATTGAGTCGGTTGTGCAATATTAATTTCCCCTTACATCACCTGTGGTTTACTAATGTTGTCAGAGTTCTAAACGATTTTGACTGAAGAATAAATTTCATTGAGTTTAGCACCTATTTAATTTGATCGTGTGAGCCTCCGTGACACCTATGTCTATCCCTCATCTCTGACTGATTATCCAAAGGTCAACACACGATGACAACTTCCTTGTTACTTCATTGCCTACTTTGAATATTTTCTAGACAATCACTGTCTTTTCTCCCACATCTGGAAAATGACAATTATAAACATCCCAAAATCAAACTTGTTTTAATTCTTTGGTCTATTCTACCTTGTTCACAGAAGTCCTGACTGCTCTATGCTAGCAGGCTGCACCCACATCATATGGTCAGAAACAGATATTCTGTCTGGCAATTGCAGTGGGAAGGTGAAGTGTGAGGGTTAGTCTGCGAGCACCTTCAGAGGAAGAAAATACGTTGTTTTTTTTTTTTAAATCTGAGAAGCTAGCAAGAACTACTCTATGGAAGGTAAAGATAGGCAAATTTCAACTCGAGAAAAAAAGGCACTAAATATGATTAAGAGTTGGAGGAAAGTACAAGCAATAGGGAAGAATTAATCCCTGGATATGTCCAAATTAAGACAGATTTCCTTTTATAGAACAAGTACTTCAGCCAGGTGGTGTTTTGGCCACATGTTTTATCAATTGCATGGTGTCACTGCACAAAAGTAGCAAACATAACTGAATAGACTGTGAGGTACAAATAAGGCGATCATGATGATTCTTCTGGCCTCAAACTTTATGTTCCCAGTCAAGAGTTCCCATGCATTGGAAACTCCAAGCAGCTGATTTCAGTCCCTTTGTCAGGGAGGGAGCAACCATCTGTTGCTCCCTGAGGTGTCCTAAGCAATCCCAATGTTTGCTGTGATGTTATGATGTTGCTGTTGTTGTCCTGTTGTAAATGCCCAGACATCTCGATGACCGCACTCAGCTCAAGATTTTTTCCTCTCCTGTGCTGCTGTAGTATTTGTGTCACTTGGGGAACACTGCCAGTGGATGGGATTGGGTACAAGTGTAACCAGACAGGCCACCGAGGCAGGGTGGGAGGACAGCTGTCCTAAGCATTCAAAGCTTTACATTCTGTGCCACTCTGATGTGACCCGGGCTTCAAGGTGTTTATTAAGCTGGAAGAAATCCTTTTTTGGTCTTGCAGCTCTCTGAATCTGCCTACCTGTTATTTAGGATATGTTACAGTAGAATCCAGAGCAGTACCTAATGCTGCCTTATTGCAACAGAAATTCAGAATAAAAGAAACAGGCTCTATATTGTCCGTGGAGAAAAATTTTTACAGCCATCTCAAGCTATCCATGTATCTGGAACCCATAACTTCCTCAGATTAAAATTAAGAATAATGGAAAAATTTGTTTGATTCAGATATCAGTAAGGTAGGAATCAAAATGTATATACTTATATCTGTCAAAGTTTTTCAGTCAGCAATGTAAATATTAACTTGTGATAAAAATATAGTTGCAGAGAAATACTCAGCAAGCCCAGCATATGAGACAAGACACAGGCTAGATGACTTGTGAAGAAAAATAAAAAGAACAAAATGTGAATAACTCATCTAAGCTGCACTTGAATGTGAAGAGTGCTTGTGTGGGGAATCCTACAGTCTTTATTTGGGTAAAAGCACCCTTTGAAATCAAATGAATCTTTAACTTGAGGACCAAGGATGCTAGTGGTTAACTGATTTAGTGACAACTCAATGCCAAAGAATGAGAAGAGTAAATAATCAGTTAAATGGCATGGACAAAGAATTCAGTGAAATCTCCCTGTCAGGAACACTTGCAGCTGTAGAATAACTAAGGAGCAGTAGCAGTAATGGTGAGAACTGGTGACCTCCAAATGTAGCTTTATCCGAAGCACCAGTATATGGACCATGGAGAGAAACAGTACTTAGAGACTGTGATGGAATAATCAAGTAGGACTCCAGTCTGTTTTCTGTAATGAAATGTTGCTTTGGTTTATATACTATGGCACTGCTCTTGAAGACCTGGAGAAGAAACTACAGAGCCGTTGGAGAAGGATCAGTGTGACTCATTGGCACTTCTGCAAAACTGTGGTTTCTTCCTTTGTTGTTACTAAAAATGCCAAATGCTATCCATTAAAAGAGTGTAAATTTGGGGCCTGCCTGGAACCGGCAGTCTTAGCACACTTCTTATTGTACCTACCTGTGGTGAAATCAATCCTTTTGGTTATAAAAACCAAAGAATCAAAGAAATCCATCAGTAGTGAGGAACAGGAATTAAGGGATCCAGCTGCTATCGCTCCCCCCAAAAATTGTGCCTGGGCTGCATTTCCAATGATTCTTGCCTGTTTATAGTGAAACCTGGTCAGACTTCCATTGTATCATTCCTTCAAGCTGTTGTCAGTGTGAGTCATTTAGCCCTGAAACGAAACAATACCATTTTTCTAATGAGAGTTACCTACTTCCAGGAATATACTAAAGGCTCATTACTCTAGAGCACATTTATGATCAGACATAAGATAGTATATCATGTGTGGTATAGGCCATATGCAGCATATAGCTACATGGTTTCAGTGACATGAGCTGATGGATATGCTGCACAGAGTTCAGTAACCTTGAATAGTGGGACATGCCTGAACTTGATACTGTTTGATGTTTTCATGTCAGCTCTCACACTGGACTCATCATGAGCTCTCACCCTTCCCTTCTCCTTTTCCCCTGTGAAACAGGAGCAGATAATTTCCTTGTTATCTGTGTGAGGATATGTGGAGTGTGAGAATGGTTTTTTTTTTCAGTAAGATTATCTGACTGAGGACCATGTCAAATGGGATGAGAAAGAAAAGGGGAAAGCCAAACACGCAGACACAGAAAACCTGACTGACTAGTGTTAACAAAGTCAATATCCAGAAACAAACCTGGTTAGTAGCACTAATCGATAAGGATAGTGGAGTTTGTGAATGCTTATTCCAGCAAGATAATCTGATTGAGGAGCACCTAAAATCAGGGTGATAAGAAAGGGTGAAGACAGCAAAGATACGGAGTCACAGACCTGACAAAAAATGATGGAGACTTTGAGAAGAAACAAACCTTGCCAGCCACACTAATTGATGGGCTATTTCAGAAAAACTAACCTGGACTTTGCAACTCATAAGAACATAACTGGAGGGGTTTGGATGGGTTGGGTGAAGATCCTGGATGCTGGACCAGAGGACTGAGAGTTGGTAGATCTGTAAAGTGAAGAAGAAATGTTTAGGGGAAGGAATTGGGGAGGAACAGAGAGAGGAACAGACAGAAAGGGGTATAAAAGGGGCCGGTCGTATAAAACAGGGCTGGTCAGTATGCTTGTCTGACTGAGGCCTGTGCCTTATCACAGCAGTCTGTCCTATCTTCTTTAAAACCTTTCTTAACTATCTCTCTGTGTAATCTCACTCTTCATCCCATGTGTGAGAGTTCTGCATGGACTGAGTGCCAGTTACTGGAGGGACTGGCAGGAGTGGACTGGGTGACAGCTACTGGAGTCAGACTGGGGGTGTAGGCGCCCCTATGCCTTACATGTAGGTATTGGGGGGGTACTGTGGTTGTGGGTAGTTGGTGGGATGAGTCTACGAGTGCATGCATCTGTTTGCAGCAAGCACTGACTGTTTTGGGTTTGTGTGGCGGGGTTTTGGTAGCTTGGGAGGGGCCACAGGGACGGCTCCTGTGAGAAGCTGCCAGAAGCTTCCCCGGCTCCAAGTCAGACCGTGCCGCTGGCACAGGCCGAGCCCATCAGTGATGGCAGTAGCGCCTTGGGGAGAGCAGATTCAAGAGGGGGAACCTGCAGTGAGTGAGAGGATTGGGATGTGAGAGGAACCCCTCTGTGGATACTGAGGAAGGAGGGGGAGGAGGAGCGGCGGAGGAGGGGCTGCCCCTGCAGCCCGTGGTGAGACGAGACGGCAGGCTGTCCCCCCCCAGCCCATGGAGGGGAGCGGGGGAGCAGATGCCCACCTGCAGCCCAGGGAGAGAGGAGCCCATGCCGGAGCAGGGAGAAGCCCCCCAAGATGTCCGGGACTCCAGGGGAAAGCCCGCGATGGAGCAGACTGTGCCTGAAGGACTGCAGCCTGTGGAAGGGACCCACGCTGGAGAAGTTCATGGATGACTGCAGTCCATGGAAAGGACCACGCCAGGGAAGTTTGTGAGGAACTGTCTCCCATGGGAGGGACCCCACGCTGGAGCAGGGGACGAGTGAGGAGTCCTCCCCCTGAGAAGGAAGGAGTGGCAGAGACAAGGTGTGAGGAACTGACCCCAACCCCCATTCCCTGTTCCCCTGTGCCACTGGGAGGAGCAGGGAGAGAAAACTGTGAGTGGGGTTGGGCGGGGAAGGAGGGAGGAGTGGAGGGAAGGTGTTTTAAGGTTTGGGTTTACTTCGCATTATCTTTGTTTTTATTTGATTGGTAGTGAATTAAATTGATTTTGTTTCTTCCCAAAGTTGAGCCTGTCTTTTGCCCGTAACTGTAAGTGGTGAGTGATCCCTCCCTGTCCTTGTTTTGACCCACAATCCTTTCTCTTTTTTTTGTCTCATTCCACTGTAGCCAGAGGGAGAAGAGTGAGTGAGCGGCTTCGTGATGCTTTGTTACCAGCTGGGCTTAAACCACAACACTGACCTAGACCAGAGAAGGAGTAGGTGACCAGACAGCAAATGTGTGAGTGTGCTTGTGAACCTAAAGAGTGCTGTGTGTGTGCCTGCGCTAGTGACCTTCAGTTTCTGCCAGCCCAAGAGGCAGTGGGCACAAACTGAAACACAGGAGGTTCTGAACATCAGGAAACCCTTTTTATTTACTGTGAGGGTGGCCAAGCACTAGCAAAAGTTGTCCAGAGAGGTTGTGTAGTCTCCATACTTTGAGGTATTCAAAAGCCATCTGGACGTGACCCTGGGCAACTAGCTCTAGGTGGCCCTGCTTGAGCAGGTGGGGTGGACAAGATGACCTTCAGAGGTCCCTTCCAATCTCAAGCATTCTGTGATTCTGTGATCAGGCTGTCTGTGCTTATGTCTGCTGTGAGTCCTGTATGTAGGTGCTGTTAAGAGCAGTAACCCCCACAGCTGGCAGCTACTAAAGCCTGAAGGCACTAAAATAGACTTTGCATGGTGCTACCCAGTGGTGGATTTGGGACTGTAGCTGTCTCACCTTCATTTCCCAGGGTTGTGAGGCCTCTGGGCCACACGACTACACTGTAACTAGTTCCTGTCTCTGCCCTCTTACAACCTGTGGTTGTGTCGAGATTTAATCTGTTGCTGCTGACGCTGAAATTAGTTGATAGAGGTAACTGTTGCTACAGTGGATATCTGCAGGGTGTATTGTGTGACACTCAAATATAGTAGGGTAAGATAAAAATAGTTATGGTCCTTATATTTGCACGTGGTTGAAAAATAGATGTCATTGTAATGGTAAAGGAAGAGGTGTCACTGAGCTGATATACTGCTAGTGGAGTCTCCTGTGGTACGATTCATCTAACTAACTACAGTTAGTAAACTGCAGTAAGTGCAGTTGTTCTTGTTAAGGTTTATCAGAAACACTTCCAAAAGATTTCATTAAATTAAAAAAAGAAAAAAAATAAATCTGAGCTGTAACTTCACGTCACTGGTGAGAGATTTGCTTAGCTCACCCTAAAATTTAGGAAAACTTATTTAGCTAAGTATTTGCACTGGCTGAAACACCAATTTTTATTAAAGTATCACTGTCAGCCTGTTACCAGCTCTAGAGTATTTTATGCTATCCAAAGCAGTGGAAAATACACTCTTGTTACCACTTGCAGTAACTCACAAAATAGTAGCTGAAACATTCTGCTGCACCAGGCAACCCTCTATTTTCTGTTTGTGGCTGAGCTAACCCTCTGCCAACTTTTTAAAGATGCAATAAATCAAGAAAGATATGAACCAGAGCTTTCCTGAGTCAGTAAAACCTTACCACTGACTCTGATGTGCTCTAGAGTGGGTCCCTGAATAGCAGAGTGACACATTACTGTTTAAATATCTTATAAATGATTGCCTTACTGTAACTCAGTGGTGTGCTTGTCTTCTTAGATATTAAGAAGGATACTTACTAAGAGATTCACTTTACCTTAGGTTGGAGGGAAAAAATACAAACATTTTGTATATTCAGGTATTTTAGTATTTGTTCAAAGGCTCGTACTAGAAGTGTCTGATTCTGGATGCAGTTCAGTCTAGCTCTGTTGAAGTGCCGGTTGAAAATCCCTGACTGGCTGTTTAAAACAGCTTCTAGCAAATGGTTTTGTTGTTGTTGGTTTTTTTTTTTTTTTTTTTTGCAGCTGCCGTTGTCCTCTCTCCCAGGAGCTGCACAGCCTTGTCTTGGTTGCCAGTGTCTCCTCCTGCTCCTCCTCCAAATGTCTTGGCTCTCCTATGGTTTCAGCTCCCTACAGACTATCCTCATCTGTGGGAGGGGTAGCTTTAGCTTTTGGCAGTTTGCATCTGTGTGTAACCAACCTTAAAATACTTGCAAGTTGGGTGCCAAAAAAGAAAATAAAAAGGTTCCAATAGAGGAAGAGAAAACACATCAAGAAAAATGAAAATAAGCAGGAGGTAGAGAGAGAAGTGTTTAAACTTAAGAAGCTGGGATGGGGTTGTTGTCTCCCCACCTGAAAGAGGCAGTTAGGTGTATTTTCCCTTGGGGATTTGTGCTCAGCTGTGTGAACACATTTACAGTGCTGTCAGCAGTCAAGTGTGTTACTGCTCTCTTGTTGGATAAGCTTCATAAGCAGATGCACTGCCTCCAAAATCTTTTTGAAATAAGTCTGTCAGGGTGGTATTCTCTTTTGAATAAGACACATTCTATTTGGTACGTGCATGGACCCCATACTTGATAATCCTGAGCTTCTGACCAAAGGCAGTAACTGAGGAAAGAACATGATTTCTTTTTTGTATGGTTGAATTTGCATGCATTGTTTTGTCTTTCATTTGTAATGCCAAGGGAGATGCTAGGACCTGGGTAGCTGTGAAAGAAATCCAAGAGACTGCTCTATGATCACCAGTGAACAGTATCCATTGTTCGAGCATGGCTTTAGAAACATTACCACTGGGCTTTGTGAATAATTAGGACTGCTGCAGAGATGACAAACTTCATTGCTAGTTACCAATCTTTTAATTTATATGAAACTATAAATACACTACAAACATTTGAGGAAAACAAGAGCTAACATACTAACAAAGATGCATTAGGTTTTCTTGGAACTGGAGAAAGCGAAAAGCTCAAGGCTGCTATTAAGGCACTCTTACAGGCTATAAAAGCACACCTCTACTAACAGCATTACATTTAATTTCATTGGTGTTTTGATGCTTCCTCCGGCAGATAAAAAGCTAATGCATCTTTTTTCTGAGCTCCATTTAAGGTCTTTGTCTTCCCCTTCACTGGAGTAGTTGGGCCATTACTTAAGCCTATATCAAGTAAACAGCCTGCACCAAGGGACTGGTATAAGATAAAGAGGTAATTCTAAAATACCACATTCACAAAAGGATTTTAGCACATGCTCAGTTTTAAGTGCTTGAATAATCCTTTTGATACCCTGCTAAATCTCTGCTTTAAAAAGACACCTCTTAGGGAAGAACTTCTATTTGGGAAGTGGAGGGATCAGGGGAAGATGGCTTCAGTGCCAGGGGGGAAGTTTGTTTGAGAAGGTAATGTAAATTATTTTACTATTAAAATGCTGGATAATTTTTGGTGTTCTGCTGCCTAAATTTTGACACCACAGAATAATACAATACTGCAGTTTTCCCTTCTATCCTATTTTGTGAATATCTATGAAGGGAAGGATTTACCTGGAGGCAACATGGGACTGGCCCCGCTGCATGGCTTGTTCTTGCCTATGGCATGTTCCCCACGGCCCTCAGGATGCACTTTCACATTTTTGACATCCAACCACACCCTGAAGAAAGACCTTAAAATAGAAGAGAGCTCAAGTCTAAAGGCAGACAGAGCATACTGTAGATTCCTCCATTTCTTTAAAGATAATAAATGTAGAACAAGAAATTAAAAGCGTAGAGTGTAATGAGAACTTTAAAGTTTTCCTGAAAACTGACCCCTTATCTCCCACAGGAAAATGCAATAGGAGAGAAGAGAAGGAGCTGTGTAAGTAAAGTGGGTTTGCTCTGGATTATTACATGCTAATTACTTTGACAGCTGCTTCTGAAGCAACATCTATGCTCGGTGCATATGCAGTCATTCCACTGTGTCTGTCTCTGTAGTTCTAATTCTGTCAGACTGAGTTATAATTTAAGATCAATGGGAGGGAGGGAGAAGTCTGTGTCAAGCAAATAGTAGTCCTAGATGATAAGAAAGTAGGAAAGATCCTTACCAGAGAACTTTAGGAAACTTGGATGAATACTGTGGATGTGGTAAGAGGTTAAAGGCTTTTCCACGCCTTGCTCTGCTTCCCATACGTATATGCATAAGAAGAAAGCATTACTTTAAAAAGCATTGTTCATGTATCAAAGTTTCTTATAGCAAGCACTGGAAGATCTTAATTGTCATTTAGTGACTTTGGTCTTAACACCATTTCTATATAAGTAAATCGAAAATAGATCTTGTTATTTTCAAATACTTTGAACATCAATGAATTCCCTACTTATTGTATGTTGCTGACTCACTGGATTTGAGTCATTATGGGCCAAGTCATGAGGTGTGATTAGGTCTGCCATATAGCCAGGTTTTCCCAGATACGTTGTCCTATTTCCAGACAGAATGAGAGGAATGTGATTATTTCTTCATGCTTGTCACAAAACCTTGCCAGAGCTCCCACCCTTTCTTCCCTTCCCCCATATGGGCTCACATCATGGGACAAATCCCTACGGGGTTGATACCACCAGAACAGGTCAGGGGGACTGAGCCCATGCTCACCAGCTCTGCAGAGCAAGTGCTGCTACCCCACTGCATCTGGACATGTCAGAGCCACCACAGCAGTGCCTTGGAGCTTCTGGATAGAAAACTAGGAGCCCTACAGGCACCAAATCTCCATTTTAGTTGGTCGTAATCAGGGAACATCAGGGTCTCACAGAATCTTTGGCTGTGCTTTTTCCTCTGCCTGTATATGTCTCTATACATATTAATTCCTCCTACTTTATCTACAAGCCACAGAGAAATCTCTCTCAGGTTGACTGGTGACATTATGGAGATGGAAACAGTGAGTAGGAACTGGACTTTCTTTAAATCTATGTTAACAGGCTTTTTATACAGTTGCTATGCTTTCACATATTGCAGCCATGTTCTCAAATCCAGGGAGCTCTTAAGGAGGCAACAGGGAGGCTCATTTTACAGCCTGAGGCGCCAAGGAGTTCTCATGTCTCTACTAATAAGATTCTGGAGTTTACATCTCCTCACTGGTCCTCTAAGTTACTGATTATTTTAAAACTTCAATAATTTCTAAATAAAAAGCTTAAACTGTTTTCTGACATTAAACTGTTCCCCATGTGCTTGGTGCTGCTGGGAAAAGAAGCCCCACTTCTAACATAACCGTTTTTTTTGTCAGGAATGAGGTGTATCTTTTATTAAAAGAGAGTATAAAACTGCGTACGGGATAGAGCTTTTCTTCTGCCTTTATATTCCAGCCTTATTGCCTATTAGGCTGACCTCAGTTTTGGGAGAATCACTTGGTTGGTTCTAAATATAGCACTGCATCTGCCCTTAAATGGGAGTGAAGGGGCAGTAGCCTTTAGAGAGGGGAATTATTTTTGTTTTCCTCAGCCAGAGTTTACTAAGCTGGGAAAGGCTGGTCTTCCTCTCTGCTTTGCAGTTTTTCTATATCCCTTGGTAAGTCCATTTTTTATCTAGGTTTTTCTTGTTCAGAACAAATAGGAGTGATTGTGGGAGGACATTGGGCGCCTTTCTGTAAAAAATGGATTACCTTCCTTGGGGAAAACAAGCGATAAGCATGACACAGGTTGATTTATGAAAAGACAAACAAAAAAGTAAAGTAGAATTTTTTTATTCAGTGCATATTCAGCCTGATTTTATTGTGTATTACATTTCCTCTGTTTCTTTCTGTATATAAAGAACTCGATTACGCCAATCCATAGCCTATTGGTATATGTGTTTCTCCAATTGCACATATATTGGCAATGCCACCTTCTTGTGTGCTATACTGTATAAAGAGACAAAATATGATTTGTCTGAAGTATGTGCGTAAATAATTAAGCATAAAATCCTATAGTAGCTGGCAAAACTATTTGGCATGCTGAAGAATTGGTTGTAGCTAGGACAAAGAATTCTACTTTTATTTTTTGTTTACCATACTTTCAAGTGCATGTCTTCAGAAGATACATTTCTGGTGTCTGTATTGCTGTAAGCTACATGATGTATTCTGTGCCACATGAAGATTCCAGCTAAATACCAATGATAGAGTGTTGGGAAATCATGTTCATGCTCTTGAAACTACACCTGTGTGTTGATAATACCTATGAGCCAATGAAAGTATCATAATGAAGGATAGTGAAGGTTAGGATGGTGGGAAGTGACTTTCACCATCTCACTATCTCATATTGCTTGCTGTCCAGTTGAAGGGATGTAATACACTTGTCAAGTGAAGGGAAACCTTGAAACTTTTGTGGGAACATGTTGCAACTCTTTGTGCATTTGGAATGCTAGGATGGCAAGGTTTCAAGTCAATGTGGACAAATTCAGCCTCATTTAATTCCCAGTCATGTAAGATCATGAATTCATAAGAAAGCATTTACATAAGTACCATCTCTGGGCTATGTACTGCTTAGCTTATAACAGGGACGTGGCAAGAGAAGTCACATTGGAGGCTTCCACTCCCTTCCATCATGAGAGTCATAGAAAAGCTGAAATTACATTTTTTTAGACTTACAACAATGCAGGTGCTCCCCTGAACAGCAATGACCCTGCTGGAGGGAAGGGTACCTGTGGCTCTGCCTTCTACCTGCTTGCCGCAGAGCAAAACTGATGGTTAACTCCATCAAGGGTTGTGGCTATGACCATGACCACCCATGGTATATTCCAAATTGCCTCCACTCTAACTGTTACGGCTAGTGGGTGAAACAAATCATTCAGGGAGTATTACAAGGTCAAAGTGTGCATTCTCACTAATCATACATGTGCCATAGCCAAATGATTGCATTAAATTGCTTAATCTACCTGTATGTCTTTGCAAGCAGAATCATTTGATGTAGTGAAATGTTAAAAGTCTACTCATTCAAAACATATGGAATTGCTAATAAAGAATAGACATGCCTGTATTGTCAGCTGCTTGAAAATGTTGCTTTGCTGGATATTCAGATGACTAGCAATAGATGAGAGAACTCCATTTTTAGGTTTAATGAGAAAATCAAAGCATGCACTTCTAGGGATGATTTGAAACAGACTGAACTTGTTTTCCACAAGATTTCTGTTTGAAATTGATTTGTGAAACTAAGATAAAACTATTCCCATGCAAAAGAGTTATGATCAGTTAAACATAAGACCAGCTATAATGTAGCTAAAGACATAAGACAAGGAATCTCAAAGCTTGCTGAGTAATGTCTGGAATTCCACAGGGTTTAAGCAAATGAGAATTCCATATGCTTTCTTAATGTCTGAAGCATTTGTATTCTGTTGTCAGAAGAGTTAAAACTGAATTCTTTGTATGCAAAAGGAAAAAACTCTTCAATGGGAAAGACAGAAGCATTTTAAAATGACAGTAGATTGTGTGGTTTTTTAAGTTCATCATTTTTCATCCATAGAACATTATTTTCTGTGTAAGATCTAAATACACACATGCACACAGAGATAAAAGACTGGAGAGACATATTAGTGTTTTAAAAGTTTATTACCAAAATGGGGAAGATGTTACCAGACCCTCTACAGCCCATTCTGGTTTAGACTGCAGTGTCTATGAGCTGCATAATGATTCATGCTGGTTTTGCAAGATTTCCACCAAAGTAAGCTTTCTGGGGGAAAACATTCTTATGTTATTATCTACTGCAATTTCTACAGGATTGATATAACCATCTGGAAAGGACCACATGCTTTCTGAGGCAATGCGGTAATTCTTTAAACTGGTCATTAGAAGCAACTGATGACTAGAAGGTGTTTTTTTTTTTTCTCTTTTTCTTTCCTTTTACCCTTTGTGATGGTATATAGGTGGTATGGAATTAAATACATTATATCAGATAAATATCACAGGCTTTAATATACCATGAAATTATAAGTTGGCAAAACAGGGCTTCCTAAAAACACTTAGATTTGAACAATGTTGAGAACAACAAGCAGAACTACGGGCAGGTAGAGGAAACAGTGTTTACATCATGGGAAAAACAGGACAAACCTTCAGGTCAATACAAAAGGTCAAAGATATTTGAGAAAGATGAGATACAGAGGAAGACCAAGAATGAAGATATGCATGTAGGAGCAGGATGTACTGACCTTTAAGCCAGAATGAGGAGGATAGGCTATGTGAGGGCAGGCAAGAACCCATGAATTGTTTTTGGCACTTCTGCAGATGGACAAGAACAGAGATGAGCAAAGAAAGTGCATGTTGCATGGTGTAGCATTGACAGGTCAGGCAGAGAAAGTACATGCTGTATAGTACATTGCTCATGACAGGAGCCTCCTGAATCTGGGAATGGAAGCTGTCTATCTATGGTGAGCACAACCATGTTCTTCCCGTGGCATTTGTCAATCCCATCCATCAATTTATTTGGTTGTGTGCCTGCTCTCTGAGGCTATGTGAATGATCATGCTACAATTTACTGCCTGTCCTTTAAATCTTAAATTAACTCACTTATCAAACTAACAATGTCTATATCAGACCCTTGGCTTCTCCGCTCAAGAATGTGGCCCCTTGTCATGTGGTCCTAGATTATTGCTTTCTATTCAGATCAGTATTACTATGGCATGAAACTATGCATATCCTGGCCTGGGAACTCTGTCTTTTACTCATGACCAAGTATAAATTGTTATATACATGCTGCTATGCATGTGGAAATGTGTATTTGTGTAAACTGATTTAACAGTCTAATTCACCTGTGTTTTACATCATTAATCCTTAAAGTTGTTTTGGATGACTTAATATTTTTGTTTGGGTTTAATAGTTTTCTGAGTGGTTTATACAGCACATAGATTAGTGCAGTTTAGGTCCTTCTGATATCCTCAGCCTTTACAGTCATAGAAATAAATAGGAATAATGATAACAATAACAATAGCAATAATAATCATCATAATAAAAGGTAGGAATACAATGGCACTGTGTTCCACCAAAAACGTAAAGGTCCGATGAGAGACTAAAATGTTTTAGGACCATCTTGTCCTATAACTCTAGGTCTTTTTCTTGAAATCCAGGGCCATTAATAGGATCTGCATGGATGAAGTTCAACAGTTGTGACACACAGGCCGTATATTTCAGTAAGTTCTCTGTAACTCTTGCAGTCACATACCAGTAGAACTTGGTGAATAAAACTTGAGATTTGCTTTATATTTTGTTACAAGTATCCAGAAGATAATTTGTCTCTCTCTTGGCCTATTTATGCATTTTTTTATTGTTGAATTTTCAATTTCCCATTGGGAAATGTTTTTGGTTATTTTGCCCCAATACCTCTGCCAGACCACTGCCTGCATCTTGCTTTTGGGTCACTGCCACCAATTGACTTGCCAGTATAATTAGGTCTCCAGCCACTGCCAGTAATAAAATCTTGCTTCATCTAATTTGATAACTTCAATGGGGCTAAGCTGTCATGTGCATATCATGTTATCTAACTACTAGTGGTAGGTTGACTAAATATTAGTATATATTTCAAACACCTCACAGAAATGTATATCAGTGGAAAATTAGGCACAGAGTCAACACATTGTTCCTGGGAAGACAATAGAAACTTCTCTTATCATGAACTCAAGATACACTACATGCTCTGTAGACTCTCCTGAAGCTGGTTTTACAGTGGGCCTGTGTTCTGCTCTTCAGATACTTGTCTTTGCAGCACTATTAAGTACTAAATACATACCCTGCAAGCGTCATTGTAATTAACTGATGATGATTATCGCATTTGGAACTGTTGCCAGGCAGCTCCCCTCTGTGTTAACAGAAGGCAAAAGGAGTCTCGCTGCTAACAAACTCAGTTAATTGCTTGTATGGAGGCCGGTAGTGGATGGCTACACTTGTTTCTATTCTAAGGCTGTTTGAGTAAATGTGAAAAATATCTGAACACAAATTTTGAGAAACCCTGGGTGCTGATTAATAGAAGAAGATATGCTAATCAAAATGTAAGTTTTATATTTAGTAGAAAAGGATGAACTGTAAATGAGAAACATATTTTCTCCTATCTCAAAAATGAAAATAATCCAGACTGTGATCCATCCATACACACGGACATTACTCTGCAACCCTTATATGTCAGATCTCAGTGGGAGTTATATACATAGCAACATGTAAATTGCATGTTGATATATTCACAGACTTATTTAATTGGGCCACATGTAAACATAAGTAGCACTTAACAGCTGAGTCAGGTTAATCTATGGGTTTGCCCTTTGCACCTTCATTTAGGTGAAAAGGCTAACTAAAAATAGAAAAGAAGGAACATTATACCATTAACTGTCCAGTTAATGTATGAACTAAGGGGGAAGTCAAATGTCATATACACAATAGTCACACAGCTAGACAGCAGGAAGAAAACCAGTATCTGATCTCTGCAGGTATAGCATAATGTCATGTACAGATACCAAAACTAAGAGAAGCCAAGGCTGTTTATGGATCTGTGTAACCATGTTCATGTAACTAAGACAATGTGTCATATGATGAGTTACTAGGTCCCTGTGAGCTCAGCATTGCATGTGGGCACCCAAGTAAGCTAGCATCTCTGCAAGGTGCTGCACTGTGCTGTGTTAACTTGGGTCATGTTAACTTTCTTATTTCTCTAGAAATGTGGTAATATATTTCTTTAATGTCCCATAGTAATGTTGTAAACCTGTTTTATTTTTGTCTTGCAGTGTCTGGTATTTTGCAGAGCTCTCATTCCCAAACGTGTGACTTGTCATTCTTGTATCTCTTGAAAAAGGATTGAAAAGGTAACTATAGGTTATGCAGAAGATGCAGCTATCAGGTGATAAGTTGTAATAACTCATCTCTTTAGATCTCATTACTTTTTTCAATATGATATATCTGTTATTAAATATACCTACTGTCTTCTGCAGAGGCCTTTTTCTTGGAAAACTAGCTGATGTGAGAATGTCATAACTTGGGGGCATCTGACTCTGCTTTTGAATACCTGAAACTAACAAACACAGCTAGAATTTATTATACTACTTAATCAATAACTAGCATTTCTTCTGTTGGTAAATATTATATACTGGAAATATGGTATTTACAGGTATTTTACCATGTTTAAAGGTTCAATTTCTTAGCCTACAAAACATGTTTTTTTAAAAATTAATTTGGATTTAATTTTATACAGTTCAGGCAAAATTGCCAAACAGACACATAAAATGAAGTGACTTGATAAACTAAATTGCAGTCTTTCATTGGATCATCTTACATTCTTCTTTCTAAAAATACGATGTGTTGTATAAGAAATTTAGGTCTCATTTTTCAAGAATAAATTGCTGCAATGAAATGTAGAAATGTTTTATTCTGCATATACATTCTGGCTAGTAATACAATTATAAAAAATGTTAGCAAGTCACACTTTAAAATTTCATGCAAAAGTCTTGATAATATCTGTAATTGTTCAACAATTTTATCATTGCTTCCTTTTCTCAAATGGGGTTTTTGCAAAACAAATTTTCAAAACATAAGATATTAATAAAAAGCCATCATTGCTTTCAGAATAAGTAATAAACATTTAGAAACCTATTTTTAGCAATATTGTATTAAGGTACAATGATTGCATGTACTTTTCACACAGTAAAAAGATTAATGAAACAAAAAAAATTAAATGGAATTTGAAAGTTGACAATGACGTAGTAACTGAATTTCTTCAATTTTGCACTAGAGCTCATTTTACCAGAAACTACTTTTTTCCTGAAACAGTTATTAATTAAATTTTAATGTGGATATTGCTCACTTTTGTCCCCAAAGCAGATATCTCCAGATATTTGATAGGAAACAGACCATGGCCTAAAACTGGTCAGTACCAATGCCTTTGAAATTAAGTAACAGGAGCTCGTGTTGTATCTAAAAGGGTTTATAAGATTTCTCTTCAAATCCCTTTGAGATTTTGTTTTATTCCACATAATGAAGCCGCCTACATATGGGACTTTTTGTTACAAATGCAGGCTTTTGGTGTGGGTCTGAGGATTTCCATCACGGGCAGGTTCTTCTTGGCAGGGCCCATGGCTGGGCAGGGCCGGGCCGTGGGGAGCTGGAGGCATGGCAGGGCCCATGGCTGGGCAGGTCCCGGGGGGCTGCAGTGGGATCCAGTAGGCCGTGGACAGGGTGAGAGGAACCCTGGAGGAGGCTGGGCAGGTCCATTGCCACCCCCAGGACCCTGACACCCTCTTAATATGGCTCCTGGATGAGCTAGTGTTGCTTCACTTCCCATGGGTAGCCCTGAAGGGGGTTCCAGGCCATGCCTCTGCCTGTACCCCAGCTTCTGGAGCAAAGCTGACAGGCTGCACCCCGCATGGGATTATAACAACGAGGCACTCCTTATCTTTCAGGAGGAAATTAGATGTTATTACAGGGAATTTGCCTGACTAAAAAGTTCAGGATTTGGCCCAAGCTGCTCTATAGACTTTATATTGGGAAATTGCTTCCGTTGTCACTGAAGTGCGGCCATCTCATGGGGAAGGTGTTGGCTGTTCGGTTGATCTCCTGGAATCCTGCCAAGTCACCCAGGAGTAAAGATCCCCACATCCAACTGAGACTTATTCAGCAGATGGTAGTTACATGAGCTGGCACCTTGTCTTGGTTTGAAAGACAGGTGTCTGCCAAGGAAGGCAGGAGCCCCCCCTGGAATGGCAGATGCAAC
>JAVJGG010000017.1:7349111-7427953 GCA_035590195.1 Aviceda cuculoides | reverse complement strand
CTTTGTTTATCTTAAGTACTCAGCCATTTGTCCCCCTAGCAACCCATATGGGGAAAAATTCCTTTAACAGAAAAAAACCAGAAGAGTTTCTGAAACTCCAACACACCTACTCAGGACATGGGTGTTAACATTCCCTACTTTTGCAAGAAGTTGTCATCATATTTCTAATGAGCACAAAGGGGTGTGGGGACCTCCAGGTTCTTTTAATGCCATGGTTGGGAATTTGCTTAACTCCGACTAAGTGGGAAACATGCTCTTCCCACCCACACTGCTTCTGGGAGCTCCTTGAATGTTTCTGAGAAGCTTCTATCCAAATACTGATCAAACTATGACATGCTTTGGAGAAAGTCCACAGGAGGGCAACCAGAATTACTAGAAGTCTAGAAAAAATAACCTATGCAAAAAGACTGGATGAGCCTCCTTTGTTTAGTTTAAACAAGAGAGCTGAAAGGAGACATGAACAAAATCTTCAACAAGCTGCTGCAAAACTGGGTGAATACAGTCTATTTTTTGTTGTCATGGTGAATTGGACAAGAAACATTAATTAATGAACATTAAATTCAACAAGGGACAAAGTAAAAAGCTTGAAGAGTGGAGAGATGAAACACTTAAAAATGCCCCCAAAGCTGTCAAATTTCCATCCCTGGAAATTCCTCTGGAGATGTTACATGACATCTGCACAGAAGGGGAAAAATGATCTGACAAATTCTCTTCTAGCTCTATCATCTGTGATTCCATAGCTCACACTGTGTGGCTGATAAGATACAGCCTGAAGTACCCATATATATAATTGATGGCTCTATTTGTCATAAACTGATGGAGTTTTATACATTTGTACATGTACACACACGTCTATGTATCAAAAAAACATCAAAACTAAGTGTCTGAAATATATGGCTAAATGTGATTTCATTCTCTGCAGGAATTACTGATTGTAACAAACCAAAATATGTCTTCAGTAGTGGTGCCATTTTACCAGAGGAGGCATAAGCACTTTGATCAGTCCTATCGCAACATTCAGACAAGATATGTACTTGAGGAATATGCAGCAAGAAAGTGAGTGCCATGTATTTCACATACAGAGCATAGAGAGGTTTCTATTTTGGGTAATCAGTTCTTAAAATCAAGATATTTAGCTTCTCCCTCTGCCCCTCCAAATTGTGATTTATTCAGAATAGTAATTTTCCAATTCCTTCCATTGGGATGCTCCTTGTCTGTAGTCTCCCGCCAGTATAGACTTTATAGCTATGTTGCAACTCACCTACACAGACATTTTAGCTCAGGATCTGTCCTGTTTACTACCTCCAAGTTGGAAATTCTTGCTTTTAGGCTCCAATCGAAACTCTGACTTAAGAAAAATCACTATGAAATTTATTGTAAATCACAGAAACAGGTTTTTACCCGTTCTTCCACACAACATGAGGATGTACCTTCTCCTGAAGTAGGCTATTCTTAATTATAGTTTTTGTCATTAAATTTGCTTTTTTAAAATTAAGTAAAGGTTGAATTGATTTCATGTGAAATCTCAGAGTTTTAGCCACAAGATACACATTCTTTGTACCTCAAAGCCTGGAGCTTTGGATCTTGGTTGCTTAAGAATCACTGTCCTCCCTCCTCAGTAATTAAGATGCCCAGCTAGCTCTCTAGCTTGTCCAGCTTCCCTTATGAAAGAGGAGAGTTTATGCAGGTTTTATGAAGTGTAGAAAGGCAGGAATATTTAGAAATAGACAATGTTACAGGGATTCTGTGTGATTTGTGTGTTAGACAGGCTGGTACCTTCGTGGTTCACTGAAGTGCTATCCTAGCATTTGAATGATTGGAGACAGAGAGAAGTATAAATTTAATAGAACTGAATGAAATAAAATGCCTAATGATCCCCAGTGACAGATGATGGGCATTAAGCTCTTGAAGGACAAGTGAGAATCAGCACCCTAGTGCAGTCAGTGAGCAATGCAAAGCAGGCTTCTCACTGAACAGTGCTCAATCATGGTATTCAGCTCATTTAAAGTAATTTCTTTGACTTTTGTGAGTTCATGTTTTACCAGAATTGCTAGGTTTTAACAGTGTCTTTTATATTTGAAGGGCTGCTTCCAGACAGGCTGCTTATTATGAATCATCTGGCTTGGGAAAAACGACATGTAGACTCTGTGCCAGGAGGGCACGCACCTTGGCTCACGAAGCAATGCAAGAATCCAGGAAAAGGTAAAGCTCTGTTGGTCCCATCTGATCTGTGTAGTGGCTCTGGTCCCATCTACTATCACTCTTTTGCTAGGGCTCTTTCCAGAGTCGACAAGACTGGAGGCTTCTCTGTCACTGTTCTTCACTAATCTATTTTGGCTGGAGTACTAAATGACTGAGTGTCACTTTCAATCTCATATTGCAACCCAAAGTTGTTTCCCTAATCCCCACTCTGACCAGAAAACATCTTTAAAACCAAAATAAATTAGAATCTGCCCAGGATCCAAAACTCATTTTTTAACAGATCTACTCCACTATTCCTAAATTCCTGATTTGGATCAATTTAAACATTTTGAGTTATTTCCTTAATATCAAAAGGGCTTAGTGTCACATCTCAGTTACAGCCTTGATATGAAATCCTATAGTAAATGTGCTGACGGCAATATTCCTGTTAGCGAATTTGACTGTTTCTGCTCTGCCATGCTGTACAGCAACTGCACCAAAGACATAGAGATTTATACTACAAGAACGAACTCTGCCTTGTTTGTAGAAAATGTGTTGTGAAAATCATATACATCTGTATGGTTCTGGTACTTTGATTGTTTTGAAATATACATCCTAGAAACAGAATGTTCTAGGAAAATCAAATTAATTTTTATATTCTAATTTATTTTTTAAAAACTGTCTTAAATTTTATCAATATTAAAAAAAACAATGGCAGAACAAGGCTGGTATTTAAAGTACATTGAAATGATACAAAGTAATATTTTTAAAATACAAGATAAATAATGTCTTGATCTACTGTTCATTGAACTTCTGCAAGTCTTCTCATTTGCTTCACAGCATGTTGGGTTATGCTTTAAGAGTCTTGCCATATTCTATAATGACAGCCATGTTAGAAATGTCTGATACTCAGCTCCCTTCTTTTGTCCTGTTGGCAAGACAAAGAGTAGCATAGGCTGCTTACCGAATCAGCATGAATGCAGGAGCTTGTGGTAGCTCCTCCTAAAAACATTTATGACTTGGGTTTTTTTAGGAATACTGAAAAATCTACGGAGTTAGATTTTCAGGGAACAACCCACAAATTTCTCAAAATGTTGTCTTTTCCTGGTAGTTTCTATAATACTTCCCACTCACCCTTGTCCAAGGACAGCTCTTTTGCATGCAGCAGTTCATCAAAGCCTTGTGAACTCCTTGGTCTGTATCTTTCAGGTGAGGTTAGCTGATAGAGCCCATGGAGCTAGCAGAGCTTCCCAGGTACTAGAGCCAAGGGCACACCATAAGCAGGGCCCAACTCTTGTCAGGGTGTGAACAGGCACAGAACATGCCTTATTGTGTCCATGGGAAGGAAAATTAGGGGCCAGAAGGAAGCCAGGTAGGTTCTTTATCTCGATTACCAGAGGACTAAGACTCTGGGGTACTACATCAGTGTGCCCACACCAGCTTTCAAGACCTGAAGCTATGGCACCACATATGCAGGGAGAAAGAAAATGAAGGAAAATTCATATTCATTTCACATGCTCATTAGGATAGGCAGATAGACTCTAAGAGTAATTCCTAAACTAGATTTTACATCTTGCTGATATTGTTTCAGAGCCCTCAGCTGTCTAATGTGCATGAGTGACAATCTTAAAGCTTCATATTCCTTACTCTTACCTGATATTTTTTCTTGTCTGACAGGACTTATGAACAAAAATCTCATGCAAGTGATGAGAAAAGGATCCGGTTTGCCAGTGAGTTGTCTGCTTTGGAAAAAGAGATTCACACAGCCAGGCACCGCGCTAGAGAACATCTGGATAGGCTTGCTATACAAAGGATGGTACAGTGCTGAATCTTTTTGTTCCTATCCAAGCAGAATTATAAGATATACTGACATTTAGGCCAATAGTGATTTAGCATCTTTTAATTTTGTGGAGCTAAGATTAGATCTTCTACCCTATTTAAGTCTGGTGCTGGATGCTTCTTTTTCTTTTCCTGTGTTTAATAGGTAGAAGAAAATATGGCTCTGGAAAGACACGCTGTTGAGGAAAGGATAAGTCGAGCTCCTGAAATTCTAGTGCGCCTGAGGTCTCACACTGTCTGGGAAAAGATGTCTGTGAGCCTTTGCTTCACTGTACAAGGATTTCCCACCCCTGTTGTACAATGGTAAGAGACCGGCCTTTCCTAGCCCTCTAAAAATGTTGTTAAGCTTTTTTCATTTGGAAGTTATGGCATAACTGGTAAGTGTCACATACATAATGGCTATGTTAGACCCCCTTTATAATCCTCATAGCTATGCTGGATTGTAGCAGTTGATACTGCAGTGGAAGGTGTGGGAGGACAGCTTGCTGAATGGCCCTATGCAGTGTGAGAAGCAAACTAGAGTATTTCAGAAGGCAGACTGTGGAAGGCATTCCAGCCTTTCTGGACATTGAGTTCCTTGATGATGAACTATCAAATGGCAAAATACACAGAGCTTGCAGGCTACTTGCTAAGCCTGGGTAAACTTGCACGGCACCATTGTTGTCATGGTCTGTATCTGTGCTCGTTTTTTGTCACACTGTGTTGAGGTCGACACGAATGTAACAACCCTGAAGCTGCCTCCACTCCAGACATGTGCTGTCCTGTATGTGTGAGAGCCCAGGCTGGACTGCGAAGATCTAACCTGAGGCACAATCCTGTTGCTGCTTCCATTGTTTGTGCTGAAGTGCTTTACTGTGATCCAAGACAAAATTTGCTTCCCATTTTGTGTCACTGCTAGTGGAGTGGTGAGTTCAAGTCACATGCCATCTTCTCTCTACTCACTGCCTACTCTTCCCCTTTGGGTGCACATCTTCTCTTTCCACTTTCTTACTGCAGTGATGGTCCCCCTTTGCCTTCATGGCCCAATGTGTATATAGGCATACATACTGGAAAATACTCTATGCAACTAGAGAAGATTTATAGAGAGAGCTCAGATGATAGTAAATGATATCTGGATATAAAAATCTACTAAATTAATGCAGTGAATAGTAGCTGATATTAATGAGTTTATTTTTTCTTTATTATGAGGTATAAAAATGAGGAATTGATTACCCCTGCAAGTGATCCAACAAAGTACAGAATTGAAAGCAAATACGGAGTACACGTGTTGCATATAAACAGGTAAATTATTCTGGGGAATACAACAGTTTTATATACTCCTCACAATGTTTTTTATATCAAATACAATTAAAAATTCACACGAAGGCTGCAAGAGAGTTAAATTCAGCACACTTCTCTGTTGGTAGTCAGATTTAAGCTAGAGAAGGTTCACAAAGTAGCTGAATATTAGATCATGAAAATGAAATGAAAAATTAGTTATTTCTATTATTTAACTCCACCAATCTACAACAAGATAGAAGAAAAGGGGTAAGTAGCTGAAAAAGTGGTAGTACCTTTTTTATTAGAATTATATGTTCTCAGCATTCGAAGTGGAAAATTCTCTGTGTATTTTATGATCTTGCCATGATGAAGCTCTTTAAGGTAAGCAAAAATTTAGCTGGTCAGGGCAAGGATATCCAGTCATCAGTATTTGTTTTATTATATGTTAGGTTCTGTTTACTTTTTGATCTCCATATTTTTGTTCTCCAAAAAGTAAGGAAGTGTAAATTTATTTTATTTTTAAAATATTCTGATTTAACTAATTTTATTTTTCAAAATGTCGTTAACAATGTACTGTAGAAAATGCCTGGGTAGAACAGCTTCCCAAAACTAATCCTGTGCTATCCTAAACAACTGAAGTATTGCATGTTACATGTGACTTGGTATAAGCTTTTTTAAAAAATATAAAAACCCAAAGAAAAATGAGGACATGACTGTGGTATTTAAAAAGAAAATTAATATTTAGAGCAGAGACACAGCTCCCCCCTTTTAATTTCTCCAGAACATGAGCATCAGCTGTGTTGAAACAGCTCGAATATTTGTGGCTAACACTTGGCTAGCCAAACATGTCATCTTCTACCCTGTCTCCATCTGTCAGCAGTGAAAACAGCCCTGAGCACAGCCTTGTGGCATTAGTATAGAAAACGAGTGCACCATTCCTTCCGCTTTTGTGAAGGACTACTTGCATTTGTCAACCTGCAGCAAAGTCCAGCCCAGCCATCCACATTTTCATAGCTCAGGATGGGAAAAGCATATCCCTGTACAGAAGCTGGCAGCAAGAATCACTATGCTGTTGCCTCTTAAGGGATGCTTCTCAAGGAGTAACAGTACTTTATGAGTACTTCTAAGATACTCATAGCCTTCTACCCCCAGTCCACAGATAACTTGCTGGCGGCTCTCTGTATCCATGAGATGTCTCAACGCAGCTGATTCTTCCCACCTACATTACTTTCAGACTTAAGTGGAGGAGGTCAAAAGATAAAAAGAGGTTGTCCTCTTGCAATTACCTCCCTTGCAGCCAGGGAAATGGAAATTTCTCTCCTTTGTTTGGATGTGTGAATGACAGTCAGGAATGAAACTTTTGTGACTTCCTTCCTTTTGTGACTGTCTTTATTTCCCTTGGTTAGTGTCCATAAGCAACTGCTCAGTGAGTCCAGATGTTGGATATGTAGTATGTAGCTTCTTTTTGTGACATTTTGGAGGTAAAATAGCTATTTGAAGAAATGAGAATTGGTGTTAATGCTGCTTTCTGAGCATCTGTAGCAATCAGGCTGAAGGGTACTAATGGCTTATGTCTCCTTGGTGCTTTTTTTCTCTTTCCTGTGCTGGTTATCAGTTACATAGTCACCATCCACAATCAGCTTTGGGAGTGTTCAGACCCAGCCATATTTATTCAGACATACCACAGAGTCATCTATTGGCACCCACTCAGGTTCCCACACCCACCCATCATCACCCACTCCTTAGTAGTCCCAGACCTGTATGTTCATGCAGGCTCCCTCATGTTTAACCAAGCTGTCATCTTCAGAGACTGTCGCTCCTTTTCTCTTTCATTCTGGCTGGCAGTGTAGTCTTTTTGCCATCTAAAGATGGCTGGCAGCTTTTCCACAGGTTTCCCTTCTCTTCTTAAAAGAATACTGGGGGATGGTAGACCCAGACTTATGATTTATTTACCATCAAGTTATATATTAAATTAAAATTTGTAACCTTAAATTTATTTCTTTATTGCTAATCTATTTTATTTCAAAACTTGACCATCAGCAGTATTTTCTGTCCCAAAAGACAGAAAATCTACATGCAGGAAATGGAAGAACATTTTGATAGTACATTACTAATACTAGGTGTTTCTTGTGTTGAAAATAATGGATGTATAGGTAGTGGTTAAGATATATATATATAAATATATAAAATTAATGTTATTATAAAAACATGTATCAATTAACTCTGGATCTTCCATACATATCTTTGAACACATATATCTGGAGTATTACTTTTTTCCAGGAAGTAGAACTGTTGGGGTTTTCTACCGATCCACTTCTGTGCTCTTCTCAGCTGTTCATACCAAAGTGCTGAGCTGTGTGTCAGCTGATCCACAGGCGCTCAGAACGGCCTTGGAATTTCTTGGCTATGTTTCTAGTGCTTCAGTGAAGCTCAGGGAGTGAACTTTTTCCTTCTGTTGCAAGTGTGATATTTATTCCTACAAGTATTCCCTTATCCCAGTGGAAAAATTCTTGAGGCACTAAAACCAGAACGTCACCTTGTCATCTTAAAGTAGTAACTGGACACAATTTCATCCCCCAGTGTTTGCTGTCTCCCAGGACGCATAAGCCTATGCAGTAACCAGATCATTTTCATTTCTCTGTCTCCTATTTTTATGGTGCTCTGTGCTCAATTTACCACATTTTCTGCATGCATTCAGTGCTATCATTATTATACAGTGCCTCTTTCTTGCTCCTTTTAGGCTTCTTCAATTGGGAGCTTGAACTCAAGGTCTCCCTCGAGCAGTAAAGAAAAGGGGGTTGGAGTTTTGTTATATTTTTTGCACATCTCATAATTATAGGAGAAGACATATTGCCAGCCTGCACTGGGGTGGTGGTTCATCCCATCTTTCATCTCACTTCTGATAGGTGATTCAGAGGAGACTGTGAAGAACTCTCTGAGGGAAAGCTACCAGTAGTTGAAGTGATTGATACATGTCTGAGAATGTGAGGGTTTGTTTAAATTGTATTTCTTTGTCCCATCTAATTAAACTCTGGAGAGGTACATAATACAAAAAAGATTTCTATATTAGAGGTTGTCAAGATGAGGATACCCCGTTGCTTTATAGCAAAACAAGCAAAATATTTTCTGCCTTAGTGTATATCTTAGTAATTAAAAATCATAACATTTTTAATTTCTTAGTTGCTGCTACTTGTTTGGCAACAGGTTTTGGTTTTCTCTTTGTTTGTTTACTGTGATGCCTCCTTAAATGAATCACTTTGCTTTATGCAACTGTGAATGGCTACATTACATTTCCTGATATGTTGGCTGGGGCATAGAGGGGACCGAAGTGTGCTCCTGACCGGGGGCATTCCTGGCCCCCACCCCTCAGTGATGAGGCAGGTGAGCTGATGGGGGCTGGACAGTAGAAGGAGCAGAGAACAAGTCTTTTTTTCCTGAGTTGTGTCAGTGTGATGTGGCTGCACAGTCTCACCTATACAAGGCTCAGAGTTTGGCTGTATTTTGTCTTTTATTAGGGCTCTTTCCCTTTCCTGTTTCATTAAGTCATTGGTTAAGAAGTGCTTGTAACTGCAGCAGAAAAGGTTTGTGGTTGCATCAGCAAAAATGTGTGGCAGAGCCAGCAGAGTGCAGTGTAATACCTGCTGCCAGTAGGCAGAGCTAGCCGTCTGATCAGGGCTCCGCTCCTCAGCACCACCAGCATTGCTTTAAAAAAAAAAAAAAAAGCTTAAAAATGGAATTAACCTTCTCTTCTAACTATTCTCATCTAACAAATGACACTATGCAGTCTGTACAGCGCTATTTCAGTTTGATTAGACACAAAAGGCTTGAGATGATTTAATCTGGAGAGATAGAGAGTGTGGTCTGCCCTTTCTCCTGCTGTAGGTGGAAGCAGAACAGAGTAGAGGCACTGAGGCAAAGGCAGTCCTCTGGCATAGAAGTCAGAGCCTTTGAGCTGTATAGGGTTGATTGGGTGATAAACTGCAGCTCCCAGGGTTTTGCAGGTATGCAGTACCAGTGAGTGTATAGGAAGCAGGCATGGTGTACTTCTGCTCTTCTTTCCTTGCTGAAATGCAAAGAAGAGCCCCCAAATGAAATGGTCTGTGATCTTCTGACCTGTCCCCTATAAACTGCAATAGTTGGGAGCTTGAAGAAGTGGCCACCTCATTAACAGAGGGTCCCCTCTTCAGTAAAAACAAAACCCAACCAAACAAAAAAAATCAGTCAGATTCAGTCTGACTGGAGAATCAGTACATGAGATGGTAATCCTGTGGAGCATTGATGTCATATAGCCATAACACTGACAATTTTGCCATTTGGATTCAAAGGAGGCAATTTTAACTCTGTAATTTACTACGTACTAATTCCTGTTCTTGACATGCGCTGAATTGTGTTCCATTTCAGGCAAAAATGTTATTTCACTCTTAACTCCTGTGTTTAAATCTACACTAGGCAGATGGATGAATATATGCATTTTAAACAGATGTATCTGCCTGGGGAATATTCACCGCACAAACATTAGCACTTCAGAACCTCATGTGGATTCAGGGCCATTTAATTTTCACAAAAAGTATTAGTACCTTGGGACAGATACAGCTCTGCACTCACACTTCATGCTATCTAAATGTACTCTATGCATATTTTATCTGACCTTTGTAAAGGTTGGAAAACACATTCCCCATCATGATGCGAGAATAACTGTTAGAGAGACCAGACCTTGCCTCCTGGGTCCTTCAAATATTGTTTCTAACTGGTCTTGACTCAATGCCCTTTACAGTGTAATTTAGGAAATCTAGGGGGTTTAGCATGCAGGGAAGTAGATAGTTTCCAGGATAATCCTCAGTCTGAGCATTATGTGGCATGAAAGGAGAGTCAGGACCTTATGGGACTTGCCATCCTGTCCAACTTTCTTCAGAGTGGGTATTAAACAAATGTGCTGTGTAGCTCTTACCCACTAACTCCATACATTTCTGATATCAGATTTGAAGGCATTCCACTGAGTACGAGGCTATCTAAGATGGTTTGATGGTTGCATCAGGTTAGAGAACATAGCAAGGAACTGTAAAATGCTTTCAAAGCAGTGACCTGCAGAAAATGGGTAAAGTTGTTAGGACCTCTTAAGTAGCAGAAAGTGCCTGGCCTGGGGAATTGTTGCCTGTATGTTCATAACAACTGTAAGTACCTTGTTTCTCTTCATAAAACCAAAGGTTATTGTAAAAGTGGGGTCAGTCATTTGGTCAGTAACATCTTTTGTTCTCCCTGAGAAAGTTAATTATCATTCCATCATTAACTTTTGTCAAATAATTGTTTTCAGATATTGAGATTCTTGAGCTAAAGAAACAACCCTTTTGTGAATCTCCTGTCTGTTCTAGAGACTTTTGGGATCATACTCTGTTTTCTCTGCCTTGGAGACCATCAAACCCAGGAAAATCTCATCAAGAGATGTATTTTTGCTGTTCCTTATGAGAGCGAAACTATGGGGAGGGGATTGAGATGAGCACAGATATATATCCGTTTGAAAAGTTAGTCAGGCATCTGCCATTCTACTTCTTTTTAGGGAGTCAACTTTGCAGTTCTTACACCTCTAAATTTATGATGCTTTAAGTGGTCTAGCACGGACTGGGGCTTTGCATTTGTTCAGAATATATGTTTCTATATTTTTATGGATTATTTTTACGCCACCTTGTGGTTAATGATAAATCACTCTTTAGATCCTGAATCCTGTGTAATTCTTACAGAAATGAGTTCCCATTGACTATTTTATCTGTTGTTTTGCTGGAAAATTAAGTCAACACTGAGAGCAGATGATGGCTGTTTTAAAGTGATAGTTAATCAGAGTTAACCTCAGCTAAGATATACTGATATTTTATCCTTGCTGTCAACTCTCTGTAACAACAACGAAATGTTAAAGAGCAGCTAAGTTCGATTTGACAGAAGCAAAGCAGCCTGAAGTAATGCTTTGTTTATGTGAGGGAATGGCCTAATACAGCAATGATGGGGTAGTGTTCATCACTCAGCTATAAGTGCTGTATGCTGTCTAAATCATGTCCAGCCCAAGGATGGATCTGCACCTCATCAGCAAACACAGCATGGCTCCCCCAGCACATGGCCTGCCAGGTGTAAGTGTGCACCATCCTCCTGGAAGGTCTAGCTCACCCAGGAGAATGCTGGACATGTAGGTGGTCGGAAGACTGTGCCCCTCCGTAGGTCTTTGGGCGGGATTGTGAGTGGTCTGGATTGCGGGCTGGAGGGCAGGAAGCCTTTATAGGGCATGTGTGTGGGGACAAGGCCTGCAGGGTACACTATGGCATTTACCTGCTGCCAGTGCCTAGGAGTTGCACTCCTGGACTCTGCCTGACATAGCAAATTAAAGATGTCCTCTGCCACAGTGGCCTCCTGGCATGGGGTAGACGCATTCTCTTGTCCTTCAGGACAGGGCTGTCAGGATGTCCAGACAGTTTTCTGGAGATGGTCCTTACCATCTCCTGAGCTGTGTCTGGGAATCCCTGTGGCGAGCTCATGCACACCAAGGCATGCCAAGGGCTGTTCTAGCACATCAGCACTAGAGTGATCAAGACCCAGTTTCTGGGACAAATGGTCTAACACTGTTTAATTTATTAATATGTAATATAGGTTATTAAATATACTATGTACTATTTACTGTATATTCTATATATATCTCCTTAAGTTAGGGATGTAGCGCAGAGTGACAAGAAAACCTTACAGTTCCAGTATGGTTAGTTCTGCAATGCCCCTTCTTGTAAGACATTTTTGAGATGCCTCATTTGTTGTTAGTTTGTTTCATTATAGCAAGACACTGTACTGGGCTGTGATAAGTGTATGAACTATGTACATTTCATTATAAAGACATTGTAACATGACTTAGGAATAAAGCCTGCACTGCAGTTTTTGGCATTTTATCACCCAAGTGTTAAACAGTGTGAAACTGCGATAGTAAAAAAAAGTTCTTCTTTTAAGAAGTTAGCACAAAGAAATGTAGTCAAGTCTGACAACTTTCAAGCAAGTCCAGAATCAGTTATGCTTTATATAGATCTGTAAACATTTATTGGCATTTTTTTAAATCCTTCGTGAAAACAAACAAAAAAAACCCTTTGAAAAATATCAAGCCTAGTATTTCAATTCTTTTAAATAGTTTTTCAGACTTACTTTGCCTGTCCAGAATATAGTAGGGCACTCAAGGGCTTCATACCCAACTGCAGGCTTTTTGGTTGTGGCCTAGTCTTAGGACTTACCTTTCTGTTCTTTGATAATGAATTGTATGATATTTTACTGGTTTATCTTGTGAAATGTGTGACTGAAGAGTTGCCTTCAGGAGGAGCTGTTAGATTAGAGAGAAAAATCTCAATTTAATAGAGCTTTCATCAGGTTGTGTTTTAGACATCACAATACAGACAGTATCATTTTTGTGATACGACACTGTCCAGAATATATGCAAGGGCTGAAAAATAGGTGTCTGATGTGCCTGTCACAGTGCTACATACTCCCAAAATTGGCATCCTGTTATGCAATTTACATCAAACACTTTTACATATTCTTTCTTCTCCCACACCTGGTATATATGACCTGTTAGAAGACAAGTGCAACCAGAATTTCATCCCTTTCATCTGGCAGTTGCCAAGAAGATACAAATTTGTCCTTCTGAGAGGAAACTAAGTGCATGCATGCAGAACGATGTATCTTATCACTGGAAATTTCTGAGTGACCTGCATTAAATGCACTACTAAATGAACTACACAGAAGCAGGATTTAATTGTGTGTGTTTCAGACAGTGCTCTGATCAGCTGATGGTTCAACCTAATAGAAATGCCAAGAAATAAAAAAAATCAACAGTTTTGTTTGACAGACATCTTGTAGAATACTTGACTAATGGAAAAGTTCAAGAAAAAAATATTGAATTGGGCCAAATAAAAAGTTTTGTTCATTCAAAGCCAAAATGTTTTATTTCCTGTTAGAGCATTTAGTATGTTTTGGAAAACAAAGCAGAAGTAAATTCTGAAATAAAATTTTTAGTTAAAATATTCATTCTGAAATGTAAAAATGAAATATTCTACCTTTTTTGAAGTTGTTTCTTCATCAGGACTAAGTTCTTTCAGCAAAATTGAGGAAATCTCATTCTACCCAAATCTGCATTTTACCAAAAACTAGTCCAAAATATTTTAACTTTTTCTAGACAGTAGTCACTTATATTTATGTTTGTTAGAAACTTAGCAAACAAATCTATTTCAACAGTAAATTTGAGTAATTGCACCAAAACCCTGTATTTGCACATAATTTAGTTTCCTTTCCTTTACTTCAATTTTATGTCAATAGTTCTTCTGCTGACTGACCCCATTTTAAATCGGAAATGAATTGGGACATTGAAGTTTGTACCTATATCTTAACATCTGGCCATATATCTGCTAATGTAACTTCTTCTTCAAGGAAGGATGTAGTGAGACAATCTATCACTGGGTCTTATTTTACATGATGTAACTGTTTTTTGCTTTACTTTTCATTATATTGCTCTTGCATAATAAATATCTTCTCTCACTAAAAAAATATATCAAGCCAAAACATTTATGTCAATAAACAATTTTGGTCCATTTCCCTGGTTTTGTGCCATTTCCTCTGGACTGTCTAAGAGATATGAGAGAGGCAAAAAATGCCAGTATCTTCCTGCTGGGAATATTCATAGAAGGAGGAGTTTCTGCAAGCACCACATGTACTTTTCTTCTATGTCTCTTTCTTAAAATATGTAGCAGAAGGGCAAGACAGATTAAGGAAGAAGGTTACATACAGAAAGGGAATAGCCAGACTGGCATCATGCAGCTTTCTCCTTCTGATCATTCTCTGAAGGTCATTTCCAGTGTGCTTAAGTTAGTGCAGCCCGTGCATTAAGCTGTGTTAGAACTGCAGTAAAAAACAGTACCAGCTTTCTGATTGTCTTTCATTGTCTTGCACTGTGTGACATCAGGAAACAGCTTTATACGCTTTCCTCAGGGTTGACATAGCTTGGTTTGTAATATCAATCATTAAGAGAATTTGTATTTGCATAAAAAGTAATGTTTTCCTTCTTCCCCTTTTCAGAGCTAATTTTGATGATTCTGCTACCTATTCAGCAGTTGCAACAAATGCCCATGGGCAGGCATCAACTAATTGCGCTGTGATTGTGCGAAGTAAGTCCTACTTTATGATTAAAACAGGAGATAAATATAATGCTCATGTCATTGAATGCTTATTGTATGTTTATTTATAGGGTTCAGAGACAGTGAAGAGCCTCACCCAGCTGGGATAATGCCCTTCCACTGTAAGCATTTTTTTCTTTTTGCTTAGTTTATGTACTCTTATCAGAGTAATATTTTACAGGTGAGAAAATTGGATACAACTTGCTTCTTCTGGCTTTGCTTTCTAAGCATTCAGTAACAATAGGAGCTGTCCAGATGTTTTTGCTTTCCTAGTTGCATTTCTAGATCAGCATACAGTATAATAGAGCTCCATCTCCTGTTCAGATCCCAGTAATCTGTGCCAAGTACAATTTACTTATGCTCAAGAATGTTTTCATTTTCTCATACGTAGTGCCCCTGTCGTATGACGTTTGCTTCACCCACATTGATGTCCAGTTTCTGGAGAAGTTTGGAGTCACTTTTGGAACTGAAGGTGAAACACTGACCCTGAAGTGTTCTATGTTGATCACCCCAGATCTGAAAAGACTACGACCTCGTGCTGAGTGGTATAGAGATGGTAAGTCAATACATTGAATAGAAGTTACCTGGAAAATGCTAGAGGACACATTGAGGACACAGATCAGGCTTAGAACATGAGATTCTCAGAATTAAATTTGGAATAGAGCAAACAAATACCTCTAGTTAGAATTTATAGACCTGCACTCTCTTTCAATTAAGTGACTTGGTCAACCTTTTCTTGAGCACACATTTACAGCAACAGGAAGTAATCTCATATTATCTAATAATACAATAGTTAGAGCATTTGCTGACAAGGTGGAGATCCAAACTCACTTCCTAGATTTGATCATGATTTATAATTGCATGCTGTGACCACTGGGTACTCACAGAGCACTAAATTAAAGTTTGAAGCACTGAGGTGTTGGCGTGGGCCTCCACTTCCATCTTCCTCCAGTATTTATTGTGAATTTCATATGAAAATCAATTTAATGTATAGTTCAGAAATACTTCTAGGAGCCAGGCCTGAAACACATGACTCTGCTCTGCTGTTTAAGTGCCATGTTGGTAGATTGCTTTCCTTGCACCTTGTGTCAATGAAAAACTATGCTATGCCAAGTGAAGCCATCTTAGCAGGAAGTACTGAAAATAACATTGCTGAAGCACATCACATACTTGGGTGGATGGTACACAAACCCTGCATGAGTAGTGTTTGTTCACCACACTAAAAAAAGGTCTAGAAACATAAAATTAACTACTTGAAGTTTAACAGATAGCAGGCTGTTCTAGATATTTAGCTCACCACTTTTCACCAATCACAATCTCTGTGCAGGATTTTAAAGTAAATATTCTGCCTGTGGATTTAAGGAAAGCCTTGGTTATTTGTGAATGGTGAGACCTTTCCCCAGAAGGACCACATTTGAGAATGGTGGACTCCCAAGACTGATTTTGGACTTGTCCCAGGCAAGCTGGCAGAAATTTCCATAGCTGACAAAATGTGATGCATAAACTAAGAAGTGGCAGTAAGATTAATAGGGCAGTCAAGAAAATTCAAGGTTAGGAATATCAGAAAAAGGATACTTTCACTGCTGCAAATTATGCCTTTTGTTTCATGTGTGTTATTATTTTACATAGATTCGCATCTGATCCTTCAGGGGAAGGACTGCTACTTACTGTTTCATTATTATTTCTCTATCACTATGGATACTTCATTGTGATGGAACTATCAGATGTTACTAAAACAAAAAATATGAAATAATAAAAATGGCTTTTTTTGTTTGGTGAATAACCTAAAATCTAAGGCTCATCCTTGAACCCAGATTCTGTTCCCACTGAAGTGTACAGGGATTTTTAATCGCTATAAATAATAGCGTGAGCTATCGGTTTCAATGGTACCTTTACTTTGTCTCCTACTGGACCAGTTTCTCAAGGTGCCAAACCTCTGAAATTTTGGTTTTGGAACTGCAGTTGTGAAGAAACTGTTAATTTTCAAGGGATACCCCATATTGTTTTACTTTTCATTCAACATGAATTTTTCTTGCACTATGGACAGGTGTACAAAAGCTTATGGATCTTTCAGTTTAACCCTTCATAATGCCAAGATAATTCCTTCTTGATATGTAACAATATTATGCTCTTTGTTTTTCCCCTTATTTGACTTAAGTTTGCCTTCCATGTGAAAGCCTGAGATGAAAACTTGGTCTCTCTGAAGCCAATAGGTTTTTGCTGCTGAGTCAGATAGGCTTTCATCCCATTATTCTACTTATGTTGCAGGAAATAAGATTATACAAAAAAGTTTAGATTTGTCCTTCGTTGCACGTACATAGTTCACAATATTTCCAAGAGGTGTACAGGTGCATCAACTGGCAGAACTTGTTCCCAAACACAACAGGAATTCATGCACTGTGAACCTTTGCTATGTGCTACAGTTCCGTGTGTTGAGTCTCTTGAGAGCTGGAGGCAATGAGTAAATGTAAGCAGAGAGAAGGTTAATAATTGATTCAACATCATGTGCTTTAGATGTTTTGGGTTTTTTTGAGAGGTAATAGTTTATTCTACTCTTGCAAAAAGACAAACTATTTTTCCTAAAATTTTTTGGTTAGTGTTAATCAAATAATATAACAACTGAAGCCCTGAGGTGGATATGTATTATTTACTTCTAATAATTATACATAAGATAAGTATGTGTTTATCCAGCATTAATAAGCTTCACGTGAGTGAACCTTATTGAGGATGTCTACTAGACTCCTAGGGGCATATAGGTCAACCGAATCAAATCCTTTAAAGTGGTTTGGTATCTGACAAACATGAATATGATACTGAAAGATCTAAATGATACTGAAGATACTGAAAGAACTAAATCAAAATAATAGTTCAGGAACATATATCTAATCTGGATATGAGTTCAGCTGGTAACAGGAGCTTTCTGTTACTGATCTCTGATGTAATATAAACATTATAAAGCTATATGCACCAGCATTCTGCAGCCATTGATACTGTAATCTAGAATAAAATAATTGAATTCAGAGGGAAAAATCATGGAGTGCAGAATTTAGCCGAAACTTCAGCAGACCAAAATATATGATGAAAAGAAGCTTCAGTATATAGTAATTCTCCACTCTTTATATGAGTTTTCGGCAGAGTAATGTTTTAGGAAAATTATCTCATGTACTGAAAACAGCATGTGAGTCGAGTCACACTGCCTTGGAGGGTTAGTCTCCTGTAGGTTTGTTCTTTGATAAATCGTGGAAGAAGTGACAGAGCAGAACACGTGAATAGACTGAGAATTTGGGTGCAGTAGTAAGACCCTGTAACTGTGCTATTATTGTGATGGCAGGTGCATGAATATCTGCTCTGTTAGAACTTCGGAATATGTTTGTGTCCTCCAAAATTTACTCTTCTTCTTGGCTTATCTCAAAAGTCATCCATCCAGACTGCATTAAAAAGGAGAGCTGCTTCTTTCTTAGGGGATCTGGTGGGTCTTTGGCCTTGTGTGAAGGAGAGAAGTTTTTCTGCTCTTACTAAAGACAACTGCCTCCACGGTTTCTGATCCCAGGTACACATAAAAGGTAGAAATGGATGATTCTGACCTTCTCAGACGATACAGGCTTGCCTACAGTTTCTGTATATTCTAACTAGAGTGTCTACCATTCCACTCAAGCTTGGAGTCTAAATAAGTGACCTGCTTTTCAGAGGTGCTGGTCACTCAACTTTGTTTTTTCTTCAGGATTTTCTGCAGAACGCATGTCTTAGTTAAAAGTTCTAGATGAAGATATCTTCTGATTTCATTTAAAGTACTTCACGTCTCTCTACACAAAGTCTCAGTACCATTGTGACATGCATGACAGAAAGGGGACATGCAGATTTTCTAGATAAGGATCTCATGATTAAGGACCTCATGGGAAGGACTGTGACATAATTTACTTTGTGTGCTTCTCAGAAAACTGTATGCTTAGGTGATTATGTAATTTACTGCTGTAAGTTTTAGTAGTGTGTGTCTTCCAGATGCTTTATTATCTGAATATGTGTTATTTTTGTATACCTTCTTATGCAATACAGCTGGTAGGTGGGAAAACTGATTCCTTTGCAATTGATTGAGTGTCTGCTCCAAAGTGTATTTAAGCAATAGAATAATAAACATTTATAGATATTCAGCTCCTTTAAATACTGTTCTGCTGCATTAATTACAATAAATTAGTATGCAATAAGTCTTAGGGAGTTAAAAATAAAAAATAATCCAATCAATTATTAAGAAGGGTGATATGAGAAAGTCCCTTGGCTAGCGTAAAATATCCTGCTCATTCTTTTGCTCTGGTTTCACTAAGCAATCAGATTAATTTGCATTAATCATGGGTCACCACCTCCCACCTGTGAGAGATTCAAATTTAATTTTATTCACTGCTCAACAGGCATGCCTTGAAGATTTAAATTTGGTGTATATTTATAGCATTCTTCAGATTAAACTGAAATCTGGTCTTGAAACTTGGAGGAAGAAATTGAGTAATCTGACATTTGACCTGAATGGGTAGCAAAACTTACTAAAAATGAAACAAAGTTCCACCCTGCATTCATTACAGGATATGGGAGGTTTTCATGTCATTGTTTCAAAATGTGGATAATATTTTTCTCTGTCAGTGTAGTAAAAATTATAGTGACAGAAATTCTATTGTTGGTACTGCATAGGGTAGTCTGAGACCTCATGGTCTCTAAAATTCACTGATCAAATAAGTTTAGAGAGACGCAGCTTACTTTCTGTAGAGTTTTCATAGCATCAAAGCACCATCACTCCAAATAAAGCTGGCATAAAGGTTAGTTTGTGCTCCTGTTTAGCACAGAGCTGTACTGGGATGTAGGTTGTTCTGTCCAGCATAGTAATGTATCTGATGGGTCTTCTCTTCCAGACGTGCTGATAAAGGACTCCAAGTGGACGAAGCTGTATTTTGGAGAAGGCCAGGCAGCTCTTTCCTTTACTCATCTGAACAAAGATGATGAAGGTTTATATACCCTGCGCATGGTTACAAAAGGTGGAGTGAGCGAATACAGTGCATACCTGTTTGTCAGAGGTAAACTTTTCATCTGTTTCTTGAGGAGAAATTAAAAAGAGCAGTAGAAAGATTAGTTTTATTAAACAATCCCATGTGATGACTGAAGTACAAAAGAAATCCAGCCTTGTGCTATTTCATCATAATTGATTTATATAGTAGTCTGTGCTAGAAAAAACAGTCACCTTACATGAATGGGGAGCTTCAAGAGGAGCATGCTCCTGAGGACATTTTCTTTCCTTAAGAACCAGAGAAATCATTCTTGTGAAGAAACAGCTTGTTCCTTTGCCGTCTCCTTTCCCAGTAGGAAGTAAACATCTTTGCATACTACAAGTCCTCACTGTGATGGTTTTAGCTCTAGAGACTGCCAACTGGGAATGAGCCTTGCTGGGCATTCTCATATCCTGTGCCTGGCCTTAGGAAGAGGCACAGGAGAAAGCAAAAGAAATATTCCCACCACCATACCAGTCACAGTCATCTCAATAATCAGAGAAGAGAAGCAAAGTAAGAAATTAGCTCACTGAAGAAATACAGTTTTCACAAGGGACATAGGTAAAAGGAGGTAAATGTATTGTAATAGAATAAAGGTCAGAATTTTCCTTTACATTTGCATCCACAACTCTCAGTGAAGTGAGAATGAGCTTTCACATGCACCTGTGAGCAGAACTTAGTTTTCACTTTTTTATTTTTTTGTTGAAAGGTGAAAATATCTCTGGCTAAGCAGTTCTTTCACTTTCCAAAATACATTGGACAACATCCTTGATGATGGCAAACTAGAGCAGTCCCACTGAAGCCATTAGAGCCGTATTAATTTTAAACTTTGTTCTTCTTGGAAATGTATTGGAATATATATGTCTTGCAGAAGTGTCATCCATACACTTTGTGTGGGGTGGAGGGACATGAATGTTTTTGCAGGGGGTTGAGATCCATCTTCCTCACAGGACTAGTGCAAGGGCTTCATCAGCTTTGCAATGTGTCCTGAACAAGTCACTCTATTACTCTGATCTCATTGGAAACAATTTGCTAAAGCTTTCTATTTCCCAATTACCTTCGAAGAGTGAAAGTACCCAGGTGAAAAAGGCCCACTAATATATAATACATTTCCTAGAAGTTTTTGTTATAGTGGTGAGTCAATTTTAGGTACTGCTATTGTCCATTTTATACTATGATCCCTTTGAATGCACAGGACCCTGGACTTGAGTTGTGTCCTCTGGAGTCTCTAGTGTCCTCTGTTGGCTTTCCTCTTGCCTTTCTTCATGTAGGATGTAATCTGATACTGAGCACCAGCCACCTCACAACTGATTGCGATTAAAGTCTATAAATTTAGACTATACACAGAGTGTTTTTGTATTATAGAAAGAGGGAGAGAACTTCACATGTTAGGAGACTTCCTTAGGAGTTTTGGATTCACATTAGTCAACACCTCCCCTAACGAAGCCACGTAAGGGTATCTTATTGGTGGAACATTGATTACCTATGCCTGTTGCTCTTGTAAGACTATAAATAAAAAGTAGGCTTAGAAATGTACCAGGAGTTTGCAAATTTTTTACCCCTTAAGAGATTTGTTTTACTCAGCTACATTTTCTTTACTGAATACCTTGGTGTGATCAGTGACCTACAGCTTTTAGTGGGAAAGAGCATCAAACCACATGGGGTAGTAAGGCTTTTAAATCTCATGAAAAGTAATAGGTGTTTGATGCCTAAACTGCTCTTCTGTCCTCAAAAATATCTGTGAGCATTTTTACCTATGTGGAGATATAGACACTGTGGGCCTGATTCATTATTGCATTGAATTAGTGTGTAACGAAATCTTTGGGCTCCCATTCATGTAAAGAAATAGCACAGTGAACTGGAAAGCTTCCCATTTGTCTTTGTGATAGATTTCAGAGGAGTCAGGGTCAAAACTGATTTATTTTTATTTGTGGTCCAGATGCTGATGCATTGATCGCGGGAGCACCAGGGGCGCCGATGGATGTTAAATGCCATGATGCTAACAGAGACTACGTTATTGTTACCTGGAAACCACCAAATACAACCAGTGAGAGCCCAGTCATTGGATATTTTGTTGACAAGTATGTAAACATTGGGATTTAAAAAATTTTGTTCATTGCCAAAAACATGTATATATTGAAGAAAAAAAAATTAGCATTATATCCTTCAATACGTAGGTTCATAGATATATTTTTATAGACCCGTGGCACTGGAACTCAGTTGCCTACTGTGTTAAATTACTAGATTGTTCCCTGGCAGAGTTTTAGCCCAGATGATCTAGTACTTTCCCAGGCAATTCTGGCCACAGTCTGGGAGTTAGCAAGGGCCAAGGGCCCTTCCCAGTAATCATTTGCAGGCAGACACATTTTATCAGACACTAAAAATGTTCAATAGTATGGATGTGGCCAAATCAGAGAATGAGCCCTGGCAATATTTAATTTATAGAAGCCAGAATCCAAGGGCATCTTAAATTAGATTTAGTCTCTTTAATCTGTATACTGCAAAAGCTGAAATCTTGGAGTTATTACATTATCTTTTTATTTCTGCCTTAACTGTGGTACACCAGGAGCTTATGGCATGGGCTCCCAGGAGCTGGTAGTTTAAATTAGAATGCCAGTCCTCTCTCCTTCAGTCTGCTTTGCACTTTGGGGTTTCAGCTCAGTGCAGGCAGCTGGGGAACAGGGGAACCAAATGCTGTTTTGCATGTCTCTTCCACTGAAATACATGCTTGCCCCTTGTAGCCAGAGCAGAACATCTGATCCTTAGTGTCAGAAACTGTCAGTCAGCAAAAAAATTACAGAAATTATCTCATAATGTATACTGCTCCACACTTAAAAGCAACATTTGCAGCTCATTGCTATTTGCTATCCTGTAATTTGGTCGAGTTCAGTGACAACTGTCTGGGAATTGCTGGAAAATGTTGGCTTATGAATGGCAGTCTGTATGAGGAAATTAACTTAAACCCTTGGACTCTACCATTTATATCCAATTTGCACAGTGCATAGATCATGGGGGTATTTCACCTATATTGTGTATAGTCTAGTCAGCTGTGCCTTTTGACGTTTTGCTTGGATTACCACAGTGCCAAGGAGCCCTTAGTCATGACCCTGTTTTTCTCGATACTGTCAGGGCAGCCTTCTCCACAAAAGTTTATCATAGTAGGACACAAACCAGATATGTACATACAAAGGAGCCCGTATGAGGACGTCACTCTGCTTCCTGATGACTCCTACACTCTGTGGCCCAACCATTGTTGGAGGGAAACACACAAAGATGCTTGCTTAAAAATATGACAAGAAAGAGATGGAAAAGATTAGGCAAATGTTGCAATTTCAGCATGTTCTGTGGAGATGCGTGTTAAAAATAAAAGTGAATAGCTTGTTCTTTATATGACAAGGAAGAGAACCAAATGGAAGTGAAGCAGAGAGTTGGAAAGGCCAAAAACCATGCAAGAAAAATGACCTTTGCAATTACACTGTGAATAAATATGAGCAAGGTGGGAAGTGGTCGTCTGATCAGAGGAAAGATTGTATAAAGTGTGTGATTTTCAGTATAAGGTGTATGGTTTAGTTCCTGAACTTAGTGAGGATGACTTCTGTGATTCTGACTTGGTGTGTGTAGGATCACATATATTTATTGTGGGATGATACTGATAAATGCTGTCTTCTGCTACTCCAAGATGTGAAGTAGGTTCGGAAAACTGGGTCCAGTGCAATGACGCTCCTTTAAAAATCTGCAAGTATCCTGTGACTGGTCTTCAGGAGGGACGGTCTTACATATTCCGTGTGAGAGCCGTGAACAGTGCTGGCATTAGCAGGCCTTCTCGAGTCTCTGAACCTGTTGCAGCTCTTGACCCTGTTGACCTGGAGAGAACACAAAGTAGGTTATGCAAAGCCGAAACAGATGTTGCATATTTGATCTTTTTTTTTTTTTTTTAAGATTCTGTTTGCTTAGGTAATCTAAGGACCTGAGTTTATTTCTTCCTTTGATTGCATACCTCACTAATTTCATGGTGGGGAGTGTAGCTGGAATGGCAAGGTCCATACAGACAACTTGGCAGGACCTGGGGACTCTGTCTCAATTATGGCTGGTTTTGCTTAGCTTTAAATATAGAGACTCATTATCACAAGGAGCAATATTTTCAGAAAAGCTAATATGCCCTGGGAGCTTGTATCATTTGCACTGGGAGATAGGCCCTCAGATCTCATAAACTTCTACATTTGCTGGTAGTAACTTTTGAAAAAGCTATTGAATATGTCTGTTTTAGTTAAAGTAAAAATTGTCACGCAAATTCACTGTCTCATAGACTGTTGTATTTATCCACAACTTTTTTCCTTAGTGAAGCGCCAGTACTAGCACAAAGCCCCCACGCTACATGTTGGGGGGTCTCTGATATTATGGCTTTTCTGGCAGGTAGAAAAAGTCAATCTATCTAATGAACCAATTCTTTCTGAAAGCTGGTCTTGTGCTCAAGGACACTGCAGACTGCAAAGGAGCCTTATGAGATCTTCTCCATTAAAAGAGTAAGCTGGCTTGCTCTGGGGAGTAGTTTTATTGATTTAGCCTTGTCCTAAACCCCTGTACAGATTCCATATATCGTGTACTTGCACATCTTCTGGTTTATGTGCTCCTTTTACTCAGAGGGGAATTAAACTCATTATGAAGACTGCAGAGCACTGCCCCAGTGTGGCTTGTAAAGTCCGAGTTGAATATGCTGTGTTTCCATTAGCTTTGTGATTAATTCCTATAACAAAAGGCCAGTTCATGATCCAATTTTTTACTAATCTGCCACAGAATTGAATCCATCTACTGCGACTATGATTCTTGCTTTTAAGCACATCTTTAAATAGTACTGTCTTATCATGCTCTGTTTTCCTATGAAAATGAATGAACTAGTGTATGACTCTGTTGACTCCATCGGGGGAAAGATTTAAGAAGAGAGTTATAGAAATGGAGATATACGGGCTTTTGAACAGGTGATGAACAATAATTTGCAAAATTTGTAAATACATTAAAATGGTTCAAGAAATTAATTGAATATTTTGATTAACAGCTATTCGTGTGGATGAAGGACGAAAGATTATGCTCAGTAAGGATGACCTTGAAGGTATGTAGCATTGCTATGATTTCACTCCATCTGCTTATAGTCCAGGAATCTAGCATTATGATTAGAAACATAGCTTGAAAAGAAATCCACCTAGTGAGTAAACTCTTTGTAATAATAAATAGAGATATTCTGGCTTGCAAGGCTGAGAGAACACAAATGAAAGGTGAGGTCTAAAGGACAGAGAATATCACACTCTCAACAGCACTACTTTCATTATGTGCTGACAGCATCTCCTCACCTTTTTGCTTTGGCTAGCGCTAAGCTGAGTTTAAACAGCTGAACATTGCATTTGATTGCCCACATTTCCCTTCCTTCTGGGAGCTAAATACAGCTTTTTTTTTAGACTGAATTTGATGATCTGAGCAAGTTATTTCCATTTTCATAAAAACTTATTCAATCCATCCCAATTCTTTAATTAATATATCTATCTAAATAGAGAGGTTGTTCTTACAGTTAAGGTTATACACTAAATATTGCTTTTCCTCAGGAGAACTGGAGAGATTACTGACAACTTTTAAGATAAAGGCTGAATTTCTTCTGTCTTTGGTTGCTTCTGTATGTGATGATTTTTTTTTTAGGCTTGGATAATGATCTTCTTTTCACTTAAAATGTCAAAAATGTTAAGTAGTAAAAAAAATTTCTGTCTACTCTTCTCCACCAAAGGTTATAAAGCTGTAACTCTCACTCTCCGCACGAGAACAGGTGTAGTTCGAGGGAAAATCAGACATTAAATGGTTTCCCCAGTGCATGGGCAGGACAGATGAAGTTTCTCTATTTTTACAATGGTACCCTAAGTGAATTGATATGGGTATTACAGGATCAGAATCACACTATAGGATCAGAATACATTTGTCTTACTTGTTTGGCTTCACAGAACATACTCCTGCTCTCAGGATTGTCTGAGAATAATTAGAGGCATTAAATGGCCACTCTGGCATAAGCATGAAGAATGGTATTTGGATTTCTGTTACATGAATATGCATATTTAATAAAGGAGTATGAATATCCAAATACCATTTTTTATATAGATCATTACTTTCATCCACAAGATTGGAGACCATTTCTGAAAAAGTGATCTCATAGATCACAAATGGATTTCCTTTTTAGTGCCAGCTGACCTTCCATTCTGGGAGAGTAGGCTGTACCATCATGTTATATAGTTACAAATTACATCAGCTTTGGGATTTTCAAGGATGTAAGAAAACGTGTTGAGATTTAGTTATGTGAAACCAATTGGCAACCTTTTGACTTTATGCATTATACTGTGAAGGATTATTGTAATTTTCTTGACTCTATGTCAGCAATTTTGTCTTAAACTTAGTTGATTCATGTGCCTTTCTTAAAGAAAAAGTGTATTTGTAGGAAATCAAATATAGAGAATATTGAGAGAAAATAAATCTTCTGTGCATATGTCAGTTTGCTTTAAAAAAAGTCTGGTTTTGATTGGGAAATATGTACAATGAAATAACTTCAGTGTATAGTTTGAACCTGGTTGGTTCTACAGATGTTTATAAACTGTTAAAACATCACTTCCATGATTTAGAGATTATTATTGAAACATTTTTCTCTTTTTTAATGTCAAATCCTGAGCATTTAGAAGATAGATGATCCTTGCTAGCCTGAGAGGTGGCAAAATGTACCTTAAAAGAACAAACCTTTTTGCTTTCTTTATTGCAAGCCATACAAATAAAACATTTGTAGGTATCTTCTGAGTTGCTATTTCTGACCTATTACCAAGAGGAACCTTCTTCAGGGCTGTGTAGCTATGCCTGAAGTGGTCCATCATAGGTCTGAGCCTCTCCTATCTAGTGCTGGTTTACACCATTTTAATTCCTCTGATAGCAAAACTGGCTTCTTCTCACATTGCGGTGGGTGAGCGTGACCGCAGAGGGCCACAATGAATTCCTCCAGCCTTGCCCAGGGTACACTGGCCCTGCCTCATGTTCCTCATAACATGTGCAGAGTGAGTGGGGAGAGGGGTTTGATCAGGCCACATCAACTGGTGGAGTCACCACAGGGCTGGTGACATATTTTTATGTCTCTGATCCACAGTTTTTGGAAGTGCTTTAGACTATATGGCTGTTAATACCGTCATATTACAGGATGCATTGCTAATAGCTTCTGCTTCTTTTTCTGCTTTCCACTTTGTTTTAAGCTGCTTTTCTCCTTACTGTACTTCCCTTCCAGATATCTTCTTCTAGTCTAATTTCTTGTAATAACTCTTTAGACTTCTGTCTTTGATCAAAAAATATCTCTTGTTTGTATATATTGAGTAGCTTTTTTCCAAGGCATTCTGCCCAGCAGATAGAAGTAAATCAAACGTGATCGAAGAAAAAAAGGTGTGACAAATGCACAGGTTTTCAGGAGGCATATTTAACTTTTACTGAACAAGTAAATAACTAGCTTTTGATACTGATGCTTTATTTCTCAAAATTTAATTGAAGTGAGCAAGTGAGCTGCATGGATGATATTGTAGCCCCTAATAGCTGAGCATTGCACTGCAGGGTGGGAGTTCAGAAAGATGAGCTGTAGCATGAGTGCTGACCCAGGAGTTAATCTGCTGTTTAACACTCACTACGTTTATTACTCTTCCAGGCGATATTCAGATTCCAGGCCCTCCCACCAATGTACATGCTTCAGAAATCAGCAAAACATATGTTGTACTCAGCTGGGATCCACCTGTTCCCCGTGGCAAGGAGCCACTGACATATTTCATTGAGAAGGTACTGTACTGTACAGTGGCATTCAGCTGTGAGGTGTTTCATTGCTGAATGCAATTACATTCAATTCATTTTTAGAACTAGAGAATGAACACTAAAACTAACGCTTTCTGTGGTCTTGCAGGATTTGGTAATGGGGTGTTAGAGAAGCATGGACAATCAAATGTCTTATTACATGATTTAATGAACATTGAAATTCAAGGTCCAGGGAAAAGGATGCCCCTGTGCAATTTGCTTACTGCTGTCTAAAATGAGAACAAAACTACTCATGTAAGGTGGCAGTTTAATGGAAAAGAACCATCTTAAGATTTCACAGTGCTACAGGCAAGACTGGAAGTTTGCTGTCTGTCTGTATTAAAGGCATGTTTCTGGTTGTCCTGTGGTAGAGCAAGGTATAAAGAGAGACTCATAATTTCATCCTCACTTTCCTTTTTGCAGGCTTAGTGCACCCTCTGCTATACCCTGACATTTCCAGTTTATTCCCTGTAAGGTCAGTGGAGAGGCAGATGCCTATCTCAGGTTCACTGCTCCCTGATAGTCCTCACGGCTGACTTTCTCTTCCCTTTGACTTGACAGGGGACTTCAGTCATCACAGTGGGAGCGGTTTGTTCTTCTCGCATCTAGGCTACTGAGATTTAGATAGATCTGTCCTGTAGCCAGGTTTCTAAATTAAGTGTGTTGGATTATGGCCAGAGGTCATAATCTTTCCTCCTTGCTACAAAGTTTCCCTGGTAGGTAAATTGGGCCTCATACCTGACCTCTAAAACTCTTACATGCAAAGCTATACTTAGTTTTTATGAATTATGCCTCTAGCATATGCCTCCCCTTAACGATCCACAAACACTATAACTATCCATAAAACTGCCACACGTTCGATTTACATCTTGAATATTGTGACAGCCTTTTCTCAGGCCCTTACCACGCAATTTTTTTTCTTCTCACATCTGCCCAGCACATTCCTCCAAAGCTCATTTCCCAGCCAATCATTCTGTTTACATCACTGCTCTTTTTGCAGACCCCATCTTGGCTTTTCCTTCTCAGTCACATCAAAACCTCCACTTCAAAAGATCTTTATAGCCCATCTCTACATTCTTTATCATCCATGCTTGCTGGATGTTGAACCAATAGGTGTAGAGTGAAGTCCAGTCACTAGTTAAATTTTCCGGCAAGCATGTCCATGATTTCTCCCTCTCTGCCTTTCACATTCAAAAGATGTAATGAAAATTTCTATAGAAATAAGTATCTAGGGTTTTTTTTTCCTATGCAATAAACCAGCATGTCTTCCTTTTACTTAGTCCCAGTTGCACACATCTGCTCTTATCTATAAATTTCAGGCATTCTGACTTAAGGATTTTGAACTAGCTCTTGGCACAATGATACCTCATTGTTTCCAGAATATGCAGAAATAGCCTAGATAGAAAGCTCAGATGTAGATTTCCATTGAGTGGACACCTACACTTGGTTAGTTGAATTTCATTCTAAGTATGAATTGGAAAATATACGTATCTTCTTGTTTTACAGAAATACCTTTATATAGCTCCAGAAACAGTATAGAGCAATGACAATGATGAACAAACAAGTTTTAATTAAATGCCAAACTTACTGAGGGAAAGTGAGAATGAGAACTAAAAGGCTATTATTAGAAAAAAATGTTCATTATACTAATTAATACCTGAATCTAAAATCTTTTTGCATATAAATAACTTATATATATATGAATAGCTCAGTCAGTTCATAGGCAAATGTTTGTTTTTTGCTTTCTACAGTCATCTGTTAATTTGGAAAAACAGAATTTCTAATTAATTTATTTCAAATAAAGAAGACTCAGTCCTGAAGAATAAAAATGTATTTTTAAATGCTTCAAGAAACACAAAATGGAAACAAGTATGCTGTATAGCAATGTTCCCTTAAAATAATTATTTCACAGATAAATAAATCAAACTACAGACTAAAATGTGATGTTGATTCTTTCCTCTGTGAAAATGAAATGCAACAATTAACTTTTTTCATGCCAGAAAGTAGAATATATGGCAAAATAATGTTTATTTCATATTTTTCATCTTTTTATTATTAAGAGAACAGATGTTATGTTTCTTTTTTTTCTGTTGAAAACACTAGGTGGATTCAGTACCTATGAAAAAGATTTTGATATATGGGATCCAGCTGTTTACATTTTCATTATTTATCTATAGTAGGCCTCATTATATACAAGGTAGTTTCCAAGCACCCATGAAACACTATTTCTCCTCTGAGAAGTTCACAGTCTATCGGGTGTTGTCCCCAGACTCTCTGTTCCACAATTTTATAAACATTTAATTTGTATGCACCTTTCTGTGCTTGAAGGAAATTTTATTTAGGCTATTTACTGGGCACTTGGGTTTTCCTAAAATTGCTGAAAGATTCCATGACTAATTTTTGGTTTGGTTCAACAGTTTATCTGGGGAACCTAATGGACAGCAGACTTCTCTCAGAGTGCTGGTTTGCTGGCTCTCTTCCATGTGCAGTTGTGGTGATGATTAGCTCAGCTGCTGCACTGAGACTATTCAAAAGTAATTATTTCATTCGATGAATGCTTTTAGGGATATGACCTTACTCAGCAGAATAAGTAATTATAAAGTAGTGAGTAAAGTAACATCCCCTCCCTACCTTTCTGCAGAATTTGGATTAGGACTTGCTTGCTTTATACTGAACCTTTGGGTGTTCAAGTGGGTTTTGCAGGACATGAGAGTAATTCTTTTGGGACCAATCACAGTTGACGGCCATGGCCCTAGCTGAAGGCTAGCTGTATGTGCAAGTGTGCATATATTGAAGCCTAGACAGGCAGGGAGACAGTGAGGTATTCAGACATTTTTCTAGAGTAATGGAATGCATGAGCAATGAGAATTTGCATATGTTAAAGAGAGGCATTTGAGAGTGATCCTTCTCTTATACCTCTTAAATAAATTCATGACAGGATGCAGTACAGCAATATGTTCATTTTTTGACAGTCAATAGAAGTGATTCACAGCTTTTTTTTTTTTTTTTTCCTGTAGTCTATGATTGACAGTGGAAGCTGGCAAAGAGTCAATGCACAGGTTGCAGTAAAGTCTCCTCGCTATGCAGTGTTTGACCTTGCAGAAGGAAAATCGTATGTTTTTCGAGTCCTGTCAGCAAACAAGCATGGCATCAGTGATCCATCTGAAATCACAAAACCTATTCAGCCACAAGATACCATTGGTAAGGCATTAATTGTAAGGCATTAATGTTAAATACAATTGATATTTTACAAAATGGAAATAGACAACTCTCATTATAATTAGATTAGTATAAATCCAGTAATAGTAATTGAATCAATTTGTGTTCAATACTGTGAAGGATTTCAAGAAGACCAAGATGCTAAATTTTAGAAACATTCCAAAATTTTCCTAATGATCACAAGTCTCCTTGCTGAGAACAATAATTGTTAAAAAGTTAAATTAATTTTAGTTATTAATTCTTCAAGAGTGCTCTATTAATGTGACAGCAAAAAATAGGATAATACAGGTTAATTGCTAACTTAGATAATTATATTGTGTGGCTCAGGTGATTATATACTACCTAACTCTCTACAGTTTCAGCTAGATAAGGTAGCCTTTCATTTCTTTCTTAGTATTCTAAGTTGCAAATTACTGCTGGTGTAGAATTCCTGTGGCATGAAGATGAGTAGATTTCAAGGATAGGGGAAGATACATCTACATATTCAGTGGTAACTTTCCAAATGAAAATGAAGTGTTTATCTTGGGGCCACATTCGAAAACACAAGTGAAAATTTAGGGAGTGGTTATTCATCTTGTTGCTCAAATATTTGATTTGCTCTTGCAGTTTTACAGAGGTCACATATAACGGTCCTATGTATTGACAGCTGTCACCTTAAGAGCACATATCTTACAAGTACACTTGCCAGATAGAAATATAAGAAATATTTACAGTATCTGATATACCATAGTTCACTAAATGTTGATAGATACAGCCTTCATAATGTTTATCATAATTTTAAAAAGTATAATCCATCACCTTTAGCTTGATCTGTAACTATTCATGATGAAATAAAAACATCTTTTGCATTTATGTATTCCTGATTTGATGTCTCATTAATGCATATAAATTATTTAAACCATTCAACATTCCCCAAGGTAGGGAAGAAAAATACTCCATTTATTTCACTTAGTACAGAAAATAGACTATCCCTCAGAGGTTAACGCAAGACTTTGTGAATAAATCATAGCTACAGCTGAAAGCAGAAGATACTATTTTAAGGAGAAACTGCAGGAGTATTTTCAGAGATGGAGTTTACCACCTGAGCTATAGTACATCAGACACACATGTCTCCTTTTAGTTGCCTGCATGTAGTGCCATTTGACATTCCTGAGGGTAGCTGAGACAACTTCATGGGGATGGCAGTCATTACACAGGAATTATGGGTAACTTTCTCTCTTGAGCAGAAGCTAGAGGATGGATGGGGTATCCTAGGCCGTCCAAAATGACACTTGATATTATGCAATTGAATTGAGTGGTGAAAGAGTATTCAGTTTGAGGTTAATGTCTAAATTTAGGTGTTTACATGTAGGCATCTACAGATGCTGTAGATGTCTCTGCTCACACTGCGGCAACTGGAGCCTGGAGGATGAGTTGGCTGATGTTGTCGTAAGTTGCCCCACGGCACCCAGCTATGGAGTGTCTACACTGGGGTGAGATGAACCATTTTCAAGACTCTACCAACCACTGATCAGAGGCTCAGTTTAATTGGCCAAGCAGACATCTAGTACCTTTTCAAATACTTTCAGTTTACCACTGCAGAGGGGTGTAGGTATTCAGTATCTCCTGAGTCATATCTGGCAGCTCCATGAAGAAGTCTCAAACACTCTAAAATGGCCCTAAAAGAATTTGTTTGGGTAACTGAATTAAGCTCTAGCTGTTTGACTGTAAGTGCATCTTAAGAACATGCACATAGTTACACAGAGTCCTAAATGTAAGTACCTTTATCTCAAACTGAACCCATTTTATCTTACAGACTTACTGCATAAAGTACAATAGTGTATAAGTATTATTTTTTTATTTTGAGATTGAAAGACTAAATGAAAAAAATGCTGCCTTTCTTTTGTTATATGCTGCTTGTAGTTCCCCAAAGCATATCAATCTGAGGAAACTAAAACACCTTCAATAGGCAAGTGCTGGATCCCTCTCTTAACCTACCATGAAAGGCTGAGACACTGCCTTAGTTCCTTATATTGTGAAAGCTCAGATAGAAATTTTATGGTGTACAGACTGTGTGTTGGCCCTTACTAAGATTTTTTTTCTGTTTACATCGTGATGTTTCTGGTTTTATTTATGCACATTTGGGGTATTTAGACCAATATAAACCAACAGTGAACTTTCATTGCATGTAAAGTGAACTGCATACTATGCTACCTTGGGAGATCTGTAGTCAACAGATTGAAGGAAGCTTTATCCATTTCTGCTTGGTGCTGCTGAAGTTATCCCGGACTATTGGTTCCAGTTCTGGCTCCCTTAGTCTAGAGGGATGGTTGTAGGTGCTGAACTGTTCTCAGCAATGCCAGAGGACAAAAAAAAGAGGCAACAGCCATAAATTATAGCTTAGTAAATTCAGTTTGGACATACTCTCTTAGCGAAAAAGGTGCAAGAGTGCAATGGTGAAAGATGTTGTTCAGGAAATCTGTGAAATCTCCATTGTCAGAAGTTTTGAAGACTCGGAAAAACCCGTGACTGACAATCCATCTTAGTGTTGGTGATAATCCCACTCTCAGTAATAGGTTGGGCTAGATGATACCCAGATATCCTTTCCAACCAATGTTCCTATGCTTCTGTGAAATCCATCTAGCTAAGTTTGGCTAAACACTCAGCATTCAAACATATACTTAAAGTTGTCTTGAAAAGCTGGCCTTTTCTGAATTGGGGTTGTCATTAGTTGACTGGAAGGCAGTATTTCTTAATACTCATGATATCATACCTCTATAGTTTATGTGCATTTCCTACTGATGCAGTACTGCTACAGGGACATAAGTTATACATAAACCTCTTGTTTGAGAGAGAACTTCTGAGAGAGAACATTTTCATATCTGTGTGCCTTTATCCACACTGATACTTGAAAATATGTTCTCCTATAACTCACTCCTCAAAAAATCTGTATAAAATCAGACAAGTATGGGCCCTCATAGCTTAGAGTAACCTCTAAGTAAACAAATAGAAAAATGAATATGTTTGTACACACATACATAGAAGTATCCAGACTTATTGTGAAACAAATATACTAAAATATATATTGTATAGCAATATTAACATGGTAGGATAACTCACAGCAGTAGTGATTAAGTATGATAAAAGTATACAGTGTTGCATCTACCTCAGTTTACTTTTATTTTTGTGTATTTCATAATAGTATATGTTTTCTCTCATTTTCTTAGTTGTTCCATCTGCACCTGGTCGGGTAGTGGCCACAAGGAATACCAAAACATCAGTTGTAGTTCAATGGGATAAACCAAAACATGAAGAGGGTTTATATGGCTACTACATTGACTATTCTGTGGTGGGATCAAATAATTGGGAACCGAGTAACCATAAACCTATTAAATACAACAGGTATTGACAATACTTCTGTATTTTGGGAAGGTTTGAAAACTGTAGGATAGTTATAAGCGAATTTACGTGCTGAGCAATGGTGTTATCATGGAAGGTGAATGTTGAATGAATGTGAAGAAAAACAGCCTGCAGACTCTCAGAGCTAAGCTTTTCAGATTGCAGGACAGACTTCTGCTGCCTGCCTTCCCCCCATCCCCCTTCTTTTTTTTTTTTTTTCTCTCCAGAGAGAAGCATCTTTTGGCTGTTCCATGACTTTGAGTTATAAAAGCAGGTTCTAGAGACATGATTCTGTATGTCTTGGACATGAGTATACATAAAATAAATGCCTTTCTTAAAGTCTGAATTATGTTATGGGGTAAACAGACCTGATGCACATGAGGTAGAGTGTGAGAAGGGGAAGGAACTCAGAAGCTTTCCCATAGTCCATGGACATCAGGGCAAAAGGTCAGGGCATGTCTGCTATAAACACGGTGAGGAAAGTGCTTCGGCTGCTGACACTACTGTGCAGGAAATCCAAGTGTCCTGTCCCAGAAACATCAGGGCTCCCTGACCTCCTACATCTAAGGGTAAAGGACAGTAGCCCATGTTTCTAGTTGCCTTGTCATGATGCTAACCCTGTCTGTATTGCTGATGATTTCTTACTCCCTCCTGAAAATATGACACTTCATTGTGTGATTCTCCAAGTAATTTCCTTTGTGACAATCATGCTTACTTTTATTGGAATCTCTCACCAAATGCAGAGTTTAGATGTGCAATTTATATATTCTTATGGGTATATAACAAGCACATCATGTTGTTTAGTGTATTTTGTCAGTTATTAATTTTGAGTGACTGTATTCTGCTGAATCCTTTGATCAAGTAGTCAAGGAATTTGATCAAAGAAGAAGTAGAGACTAATTTTTGGTCAAAGGGATTGGGACAACATAAAAATAAGAAAAAACATTTCATTTGTTCATGTGTGAACATATCCTACAATACGATAGTTCTGACTATTTGCTACAATAATTACCTAGAACCTCAGATCAAAACTGAAAGCTATTTTTGATAGTGACTCCGAAAATATAGTGAAACATATTCCCAGAATAGATTAGAATTTAGCAAGCCAAAGTTCAGAGGGAATATATTATAGTTTATCTGACTCTATGTGGTAGATCAGTACTAGCAATTTAATGAGTACTATGACTTTTGTTCCAGTGTCCCATCCAATTATATTGTACTACATTATGTCATTGTATTACGGTTTCCCTCTTGGAAATATTTTCCCTTGTGAACCACTCATGAAGTTGAGCTTTCTGATTGTTGCCAAGTTTTCATGTTACAGCACAAAATGGTTCATATAAAATATATACTAATACATGATGTTATTTTTTTTAACCCAGGTTTGTTGTTCATGGTTTGGAAAGTGGAGAGCAGTACATCTTCCGTGTGAAAGCTGTGAATGCTGTAGGATTCAGTGAAAACTCACAGGAATCGGAAGCTATAACAGTACAGGCAGCCCTTAGTAAGTATGATTCTGTCCTTAGTAAGTATGATTCTGTGCGAGTCAGCTTCTTGTTTCTTGAATGTTACATGTTTTCAGCAATCAAATCCTTTAGTCTCATTTGCTACAATGGTACATTTTGCAGCCATCAACCACATCCCCTTAGTGATGCTTATGCTCTGGCATGTGCTGTTCTAGAGAAAAGACATTGTTTAAAAAAAGTTATTCGTAATGCCTGTTAGAAATACTGGGTCAGTTTCACTGTAATGACCAGGTTGCCTTCTGCTCCTCAGCTGTAACAAAGAAACTAAATATTGATTGTTAGACAAGTAGCTTCTGGGTGATTTGGAGTGGTGCAAATCAGTTTAGCATGGAATGTGCTCCATTTAGAAGAGTTTCAAGAAACTTTTTTTACTATGTGTCTGAACAAACAGAAAATTCCCTTTGGCTGCTCCAGGTTGGAGCACAATCTTCCTCCTCTGGTACCCTGCAAACAAAATTTAAGTGTAAGAACAATCCATTGTGCAACCTTCAATGGGAGTGATACAGACTGAGTGAAAGGCTGGATAATTATTTAGAATGGAAAGTACATGGATCTGGGCTACTATGGTCCAATTTTCATTTCTGCACAGTTTCAGTTTCATACTGAAGAATTTATAATAGAACACCTTTTCCCCACCTGAATGTCCTCCACCTCTTGGAGAAGACCACCAACAGGCACACTTGTCAGAAGTAATAATCTAAAAGATTTATAATTCAGAATGGCTATTAGGAGATAAATTTGGATGAGATGTTACTGACAAACTTTATTTGGTTTTTTTAGGACAAAGTGTGTCTCATATGGGTAGGTGGTGCATGGACATTTGTACGTGTATCACCCCTATGTTGTAAATGTACTCGCACCTTTTATTTTGTCACTGTGTGTTTCGAAGATGTGGATTGCATGCGGTATGTCACCAAACACAGAGCACATGGATCTTACACACACTTACATGGTGTGGGTTGCTTGTATCCATTTTGGTCGTCTTAACAGGAATTTAGCAGGACTATTTATAGGTGACTTATATTAGCATGGAAAGAATTTTTCTGTAGTTTTATTTTAAGAGCATTTATAGTTGTTTGCTATGGTCATTCTTATTTACCAAGAAGTAATAACTGCAAAGGCCATGTTTTATTGCCTCTGAGTATGACACCATATTTGAAAGAAAGAACAAAAGACCAGTTCTGCAGATTACTATCTGTTTTCATGCTGATCACTAGTACAGATACAAGATTAGTGACTGTATTAAAAGCCTCCGCTAACATATTCTTTTCTGAACCAGGTAAGTCACATTCTCTTGAGTTATACTGGTAATTCAACTGAAAATATCAGATGAGCTTTAGGGGCAGGAGCTTAGCCTGTACTGACTGAAGCACAAGAGTGTCAAGAAAGGGGTATCTTTAGGCAAACTTTCATGCACAGATGGCAAATACAAAACTGTGCTTGCTAGAAAGGGTGTTTGCTAGTAGTAGGGGTGTAAAAAGCTCAGGAAGACAGTTTTCATCTCTAGGAAGATGCTCTGGTGACATTTCTGCTTCTGCTACAGATGGGAGTAAACTCATGCAGGTAAACTCATGAAGGAAATGTCTTTTCTGCCTCAACATAGGTTAAGCTAGTGAATGTCTAAATATTTTCTACTTCTATTGTTTCAAAAGTTTCCACATTTATGTTTGGAGATAAAATTAATGTTAATTAGCAGCTTTATAACTACTTTGTTACCGATCTGCAACTGCTAACAGTACGCTGCAGAAAACAAAAGCAATACAAAAAGTGCTAAACAACTTCTACACTGCAGTGTTTTAGACTGTGTCCTAACTCTCAGGTTGCTTATTTTCTTCCAGCTTGTCCATCATATCCTCATGGTATCACACTTCTGAACTGTGATGGTCATTCAATGACTCTTGGCTGGAAAGCACCGAAGTACAGTGGAGGTTCACCCATCCTTGGTTATTATATGGATAAAAGGGAAGCTAACCACCAAAACTGGCATGAAGTAAATTCTTCCCTTATTACCCGGACGATTTATACGGTTGGTACTTTTTAATCCTTATCTTTCTGGAGTTGTTTTGTACTATTTCTTTGCTTTTGGCAGAGTTCTACTTTCTTGCAGAGAAATTCTTTAAATTCTTACTACAAAAAAACCAGGCCCTTCCATTGTGCATTTTGGAATATAACAAGCCTAAAAACTGGGGTACAGTATCAGTGCCGTCCCCTGCTATGAAATTCCAAGACCAATAAGGCCATTCAGATGTGGAAATTTTTGAGGAAAATGGTGTGAAGCACATTTTTCACAAAGAACAAGATGAGCTATAAAATGCTCATAAACTATATACATTAATGAGCACTATATGTATCACCACTATAATAACACGCAGAGAAAGGATGGAAGCATTTAGCAGGACAGATGACTGTGCTGTCTGTAGAACTGCAGACTTGTAAATGACATGGAGATGGGCTGAGGACGAATGTAACTGTCCCTGTTCTTACTCTCAAAATCTTCCTTCAGCTGGAAAAGGAAGTATATTAATAAACCTAGCATTATGCCTCATTGCCTCCTTTCCAGAGTACCACAGAGATGATTTTAGTTCTGAAATAAATGACTTCTGGTTGCACTTACAATGTATTCAATGCTTCTTAAAAGAGGAAAATTTTGATGTGAACTTCCATGAGGAATGGTTAGGAAGATAGGATATAGCAAGTAATTAATCAATCTGATGCTTGTTAAGTTAAACAATCTGATTTTATTCCCAAATACTTCTTAAAATTATTTCCACAAGTCAGCAACTTTCCTATAAGCCTCAGGGCAGAAGTAAGTCTTTAGCAGATATCTGACACTAAAGTAGAAAATAATGCTGCAGATGAGCTCAGGAAGAATGTTTCATGCAGAGAAGGCAGCTGGCAATACTCATGTGTATGTATGCTTGTGAGGGAGTTTATAACTGGCATCTCTGACATAGCGGATGGATGTTGAGAAATAAAAACGGGTGGGTAAGGCAGAAAAGGGCAATACTAAGCAATCCTTTCCAAATATTTTCATTTTTTAATGCATTTGTAAATAAATGAATAATGTAAATTAAGGGAAAGCATTCAGAATTTAATTAATTGGATATTTAAGTCTCAGTCCTGCCTGTAACTGTATTTGTGCCTGAAGGTGCATCTTCATACATTAGTTTGAGTGACTGGAATCTGAAATACTGATGGGAAATAAAAGCAAGACAGCTTTTAGTAGCACAGAATATTTTATGACATGCTGCAAGCGGAGAAGGCCCTGAGATATACAGTACAGTATCAGGCAATCTCTAAAGGTTTAACCCTCTCTGATTAAATAATTCTATGGAACCCCACAAATATTCTTTCCCTTAATAACCTGGGATCTCAAAACTATTTTTACAGGCTGAAATGTTATTCTTTCTTGTGAATCACACTATATAGATCTCTATTTTCAGGAAATTCTGTCTAAATTGTATTAGTGCCTGACTTTCCCTAGCTGACATTATTTGCGTTGGTCTTGTATTTGATGCTGCCCCATCATGTTTGTTACCATCCCATCATATGTTTGTTACCATCCCATCATATGTTTGTTACCATTTAAAAAGTCACACCAAAATAATTTTTTGTCTCACATCTTCCCAGAGAATGTAGTTATAGTTTATTTATTTATGAAAATATAAAACTGTTCAGTATCTCCACTGGAAGTACTACTCTCAGCCGCCTCTTTCTTTTGGGACATATGATTAAATATAACTTTGGGAAAATTATTCTGAGGACTGAGGTGTAGAAGACTTGTTTAGTATATTTAGGTGGTCTGGAAGAAGAAGGATGGAAAAGGGCTGCTACAATGAGGTGCTCAGGGTGTCAAGAATCTTATGCCTTACAGCTTGTCTACCTTGATCTCAAAATCTGAGATGGTGATGTGGTGATGGACTCATTAGATAAGTCAGTGTTCATTTATCAGGGACTTTTGCAGAGGTATAGCATGGATTCTGGTCATCTTATTTCCAGTGCTTACTTCCTCACTTTGTAATGGTAGGTAATATTAAGAGAAAGCGTACAAGCCAGAAAAAATTACCGAGAGAATCTTTCCCAGAGTTATATCAGCACACTGCGGAGCTAATTGGATTGGCTTTTCCTTTAGTTTCCTGTTGTTTTCTTTTCTTCCCTGATCAGTCCACTATGACCTCTTTAGACCAAAACACCATTCAAACTCTTATTTAAGTGAATGGCTTATGAATAACCATTTGTAAGCAATGCTATTTCATTCATAAGCAAAGGTATTTTGTGCTAGAACACTCACCCATAAGTATCTGCTAGTGGTTATTCATTGAGTGGATTCCCTGGACCTTTGCTCTAGCCTTTTACAGCCTCTCGTGCCAGTATGTTGAGTGCCGTTATTCCTAGGATGATGTGGCTGAAACATGGAAGTACAACGTGTATCTCTGCAGCGTGTTTGGTTTAAGAGTAAAATCTTCAAATTAGATCCTTCCAGTACTCCAGCACAGCATTAAGGCCTGATAATTATTTAACCAATGCTTATTGTCCTGGTTTCAATTGGAACAAAGTTAATTTTCCTCCTAGTAGCTGGTATAGTGCTGTGTTTTGGACCTAGGATGAGAAGAATGTTGATAACACACTGATGTTTTAGTTGCAGCTAAGCAGTGTTTATACTAAGTCAAGGACTTTTCAGCTTCTCATACTGCCCTGCCAGCGGAGGCTGGAGGGGAACAAGAATCTGGGAGGGGATACAGCCAGGACATCTGACCCAAATGAGCCAAAGGGATATTCCATACCACATGACATCATGTCAAGTATATAAACTGGGGGGAGTTGGCCAGAGGACACCGCAGCTCAGGGATTCACTGAGCATTGGTCAGCGGGTGATGAGCAATTGTATTGTGCATCGCTTGTTTTGTATATTCTATTATTATTATTATTGTTACTACTACTACTATTATTTTCCTTTCCTTTTCTGTCCTATTAAACTGTCTTTATCTCAACCTGAGTTTTACTTTATTTTTTTGGATTCTCTCCCCCATGCCACTGGGTGGAGGGCAGTGAGTGAGCGGCTGCATGGTGCTTAGTCGCCAGCTGGAGTTAAACCACAACGCTTATTTTTAAGTATTTAATCTATTAAAAGAATATAAATCATAGCTTTTGATATGTTGAATTGTTTTCTCAAAAAAGGTAGAGGATTTGACAGAAGATGCCTTTTATGAATTCAAAGTTGCTGCTGCAAATCTGATTGGAATAGGTCAACCTTCAGATCCCAGTGAGCATTTTAAGTGTAAAGCCTGGACTATGCCAGAACCTGGTAAGTCTATTAGTTCCTCATGAACTTCACTTCAATATAAACTCCTTAAAACACAGTCAGTGTAATGTTCCAACCAAAATCTGCTGGATGTCTTTTGGTTAATTTCTGCCATATTACCTGTTGAGATTGCCATTGCTTCCAAGATCTCCTAGTAAAAGCTACCTCCACATCCCCACTGATGACATTGAATGTCCTGGGAAGTGGGTGACCTTTACTTAGCTTGCTGAGTGTCTCCTTCTTTCACTGCCCACATCATCTCAGAGCAGGAAGTCTTCAGCCTTCAGACTATCTCTATCAGCTCTTCACCCTCAGTCCTGCAAGCTCCACTTCACCTGTACAACATATAGGCATCTCTGCACCATAATTGCAGTCTATTAAGAATATTCCTGGAGTTTTAGACTCCAAAACTATAGTTTTCTGCTCATAAATAAGACACAACAGGGGCCTGTTTCTTAACGTAGAGGCAAGTAGCACCATGTAGCTCACACTTTACAGCTAAAGTCTCCCAGTCTCAACTAGTGTGCCCTTATTCATGTGTTTCCCCTAGATTCCCCTAGAACTTAGGTGATACCTGAGAGATTATTATTAGCCAGGTGTTAGGACAAATGTGCTAACAAACATACAGTAGGAATGACCTGTATTTAGTTTGTCTATAGTTTAGCGGTGTAGATGCAGCTGAAGACTGTTAATTGCAATGCTAACTGTAGAAAATGTTAAATAAGAAGTATTGTGAATTCAGAACCCACAGCAAAATAAAAGTAAACTTCAGCCTACCTTATGTGAGCATAAGAATTTGTGCCTAAATGTTAGACATCTAGGGAATTGGTTCCCCTCAGTAATGCTCGATTTCTATAAATAAACTATGAAAGGGTTTCTAAAGGCCCATTCTGCTTATTTTATACTGCCCTCGCTCATACCAAGCAACAATTTTGCTGAAGCTATTTCTGATGTCTGGTACTGATTTGCCTAAACAAAGGGTGTCTCAGTACAGCCCATAACAGAAACACAGGCACCTACCACTTTAATAAACTTCTACCTTCTTTTCCTCAAAATGCTGTAAAATACTGCTGTGTTGTTAAATCAAATTCTATTTATGACATTGAGCTTTGGTATGCAATTAAGGATCCATTCTAACACTTGTTTATGTCATCAGGAGCTGTCTGACACCTACACACATCTGTTTCATGCATAAATGTTCATGCAGTTATGTTCTCAGTAAAGAAAAAAAAAATCCAACCCCTCAATCTGGTTTTGTAAAACTATTGGAATTTTCAGTGATTTCAAAAAGGCATAATTAGCATAAGACGGCAGGAAAATTTCAGTTTTCTTTTCTATGCTATATTAAAAAAAGTAATTCTTGCCTGGAACTAGAAACAATTTGGTAAGATCATGGAATTGTTTGCTAGGAAAGACTCTCAAATGTCATCTAATTCAACTTCTTGCCCATATGCAGGATCAGCTATACCTATCTTGTTGACAGAGGTTTGTCTAATCTATCCTTAAAGACTTCTACCCACAAAAAAGTCCAGTTTTTTTGGACAGGATTTGTTCCTAATCTTACTATGCTTACAGATTAAAAGTTTTTCTAATATTCCTGGATCTTTCTTCCTGCAATTTAAGCCTGATTGTTTCTTGTCCTGTCCTCCAAAGACATGAAGAAGAGTTTATTCTTTTCCTCTTTGTAACAGCTTTTCTATGTGTTTAAAGTCTTTATCAGACCCCTAGCTTTCCACTTAAGTTAACAAAAAGCAGTTAATGCAACCTTCCTCATAAGTCATGTATTCCCTATCTCTAAATAAATAATTTTTTGCTATTCTTTGAACTTTTTCTAGTTGGTTCATATCTTTCTTGAATGGCAGTGCGCAAACCAGAGACATTATTTCAAATAAAGATTTTTCAGTGCTGATCAGAGAAATGGTAACTCCACACCACCTACAATTATTTACCTGCTTACAAATCCCCTTTTATTTGTCTTTTTCTAAAAAATTACACTGTTATGCTAGCTTCCAAGTTTACTTCTTTTTAATGCCCAGATTCTTTTCTGCAAAACTGCTTGTCAGAGAGATGTTCTCCTTGTTTTCTAACTAAATTCTTCTGAGTTCGTAGGTCTTACCTTCTGGATTTAATGACATGGCAAAGCTGTGAATAACAAAATGTTTAATCTCCTGACCTTAACTCCCTTTGAGTTAATTACATTTTCTTGTATCTTGTAATATTTAGTATAAATGCATCATCCATGGAACAATGATTTTCCTTAGAGAAAGGATCTGTGATTTATACTCTACAGTGTTTTCAAAACATCAGTGAAATTGCCTAGTGTGTAAACAAGTGAAGATTATCCTTCATTTTAAATGATATATAAAGAAATAAAATAAAAGGCACTTTCAGGAAATGAAGAGAGTGAAATTTCCATTCTCATAATGACGAATCTAACCTTTCTGCTCCTTGGCTGATTACATTGTTCTCATTATGAAAATAGTTGAACAGAGAGTATTGCATTCTTCCTGCTTAAAAAAACCCACCACAAAAAAACAACCTTCTCATCCCCTCCCAAATTGCCAAACCTATTAAAATATTTCACAAGCTTTTTTTTAGAATAAGTTTTTAAACAATGTCTTAGCAATAATGAAAAGAAATAATTGAGATTTAAGACTGGGAGAAAGAGGCTGACCCTCTTCCCTGACTTGCTGAAGATACTGAAGACTAATGTAATGCGACTACAGTATACTCCCAGTGTCAACGAAATATTCTTCCACCTTTTGATGTGGAAGGGAGGTTTCCTTAGAAAGGCCAAAAAGCCCTTGCAGGATTTCCAGCATGAGTCATGGATTCCTTGCCCAGAGCCCATAATTATTTCATCCTTCTGCAGAACTCTACTCTTAGGTATCTCTGTGAGCCTCTGTGAATTAGCAGTGATAGCTAATGAATTATTTTACATGACTTCAAAAAAATGAAACACCTGGGGTCTCAAAATCCTCAGAATAGAATATACTTCATTACACATTTTTTTATACTGTCTAGATTTCTAGCAGGTGCATCTGTCAGTGGAATTTTAATTATCTGTGGGTATGTAGACATTTAGGTTGGGATTTTTAAAGACCCCTGAGAGAAGGCTCCTTGGAAATTGCTGTCTTTCCATGAGAAATCTAGTATTTATCCTCATAAGGTCTGCAACAGGTACTTACATGTTTCTTTTCTGAAATGTGCCTATCCACTATGGAGAAACACTTTTCTACTGTTTTTTTGCTGTATATTTGCTGAATATTGTCCTTTACACAGTTCATGTTCATTCATTACTCGTTTGCTTCATGTGGGCTGGAATGGCAATCAGGTTTATTTGTAAGGTTTTTTTTACTCTATTTTAAATGGTGAGATGTGTTGTAGGGAAAAGTAATATCTTAAATCAGGCCAAACTGACAGCACTGAGAAAATCCCTAAGTCTCAGGTACTTTCAGGTTTCCTTACTCTAAATTTAAAGCACAAGAAGGAAGCTTCCAGATACATAATTTGGCTGAATATTAGTATTCTGTCATGGTTGCTTTCAGCATGGTAGGAAACTGATACGATTATGCTTTATAGTCTACTAGTATAAATAAATATTAAGAGCATAGTAAAAAATAAATGCTGCAAGTTAAATTGAATGGCACCAGAACAGTTAAGTGAAGGAGAAGGAATGTATAGTAGGGAGAACATAACCTGACAGCTGCAAAGGTATGAACTCTCACTTATTCATAGAGGAGCAGGATGTTTTTAGCATAAATAGTTCTCCTAACAGATATCCTCTTGAGAAGTTCTTCTTGGCTATCGTTTTCCACGTCACAATGAAAAATTCTTCTGTCAGGGAACAAGAAACATGATCCAAAGTCCACTGGTACCAATGGGTTTTCGATTAGTCTGGTGGATCATGGTTCATGTATACCAACAAAAAATAAAAATCCTGATGCTAAATTATGAACCTGAGTCAGGCTCAGTGAAGCTGTTTAATGTAGGGCTGGTGAATTAAATAATAGACAAGAAACCTCTGTTGGTTGTTGGAAAATTTTAAACTGCATGAATTTTCCACAAGAATAACTTTTCCTTAAAATGGAGTTACTGAGATCTAGCTAAGAATGTATGCTTTAGAATACTAACGTCACTCACTGCATAAAGCAGGTATTGCTGTGTGCAGCCATGAGGGGAAAATAACCAAAATACCACATATACCAGGTTTATTGTAGAGGATGAGATTTTTGAAAGCAAACACAGTCAAAACAAAATTAAAGTGGTGCATTTCAGCCTCTACAGGACCAGTTTGCAAAACTGTATTATACTGAAGTGAACTTCCAATATTTGAAATATTTTAGGTCCTGCCTATGATCTCACTGTTTGTGAAGTTAGAAATACATCACTGGTTCTTCTGTGGAAAGCTCCTGTGTATGAAGGCAAAAGCCCTATTACTGGGTATTTAGTGGACTATAAGGAAGTAGATACAGAAGACTGGATCACTGCTAATGACAAACCTGCTTCAAAACGCTATTTTAAGGTAACATTATTAGTTTCTGTTAATTCAAAACTGAGTTCTATAAACATCTGATTGAGTACAACAAAGATGTGTATTTGAACTTGGGCTGCTGCTAACATCTTCATATAAGTAAACAAAAGAGTTTAGATTGTTTTTTAATTTGGCTTTGCTCTTCATCTTGTTCAAGGTCACTGATTTACATGAGGGTCATACCTATGTTTTCAAAGTTCGTGCTGTGAATGATGCTGGGGTAGGCAAGTCATCTGAGATATCTGAACCAGTGCTTGTTGAGGCACGGCCAGGTAATGAACTGTTTTACCTCCTCTGCTTCTAAAATACTGAAATACTTAGAAGTGAATTTAATCAATTTGATTCGATACTGTAGCACAGGTAAATATTTCAAGAGTTAAGAAGCTCTTAGCCTTAAAACTTAAAGAAAAAATCACATGGATATAGAGGTACTGTCAAGAATTTTTGCTTTACTTACTGCAGGAAATATTTGATAATCAGTTATTTTAGTTTTTATTCTCATAAACAAAAGTGCTACTTGCTGTGAGTGAAAAGAAGTATGACAACACAATTATTAATGCTTCAAGAGTGTTAAAAATTTAATTTACTTAAACTTTTCACATATTCTCATATTCAGTTTAATTTTATAGATTTGTTTCTTAATAAGAACTTATTATTTTTAGTATTCCTTTTTTTGTAGAGTAAGAATCTTGCTAGTATGTGATGCTGAGTCAGCATATGACATAAACATGCTTCAAGATCTGCAAGAAAGATCAGTATCTGTTAGTGAAGATGGACAAAATTTGCATGGGCTTTAGTAATTTCTGAATTGCAGCTCGAAAGAAAAATGCAGCCTTGACATTTGTGTTAATTCCTATTTTGCAGGAACAAAAGAAATCTATTCAGGTGTGGATGATGAGGGTAATATTTACCTGGCTTTTGAATGCAAAGAAGCTACAGATGCATCTCAATTTGCGTGGGGTAAATCATATGAGGAGATTGATGATTCTAATAAGTTTAAGATTGAAACAAAAGGAAAACAGTAAGTCATGCTAGTCTGTTAAATTATTAGAAGTTTGTCCTGTTAAAAATCTCAATAACATGAGAAACCCTGCTAATTATATCCTTCTTTATTGATGATTTTAGTTCTAAGCTGTACTTCAAAAATCCTGATAAATCAGACTTGGGAACTTACTCTATCTCAGTTAGTGACACAGATGGGGTTTCATCCAGCTTCGTAATGGATGATGAAGGTAAGGTCCTTACCATCTTAAGTCTTTCTTCATTTTATCACCTCAACTGCACTAAAAATTGTCCAAAAAAAAAAAGAACTCCACAACTCTCACTTTCTTTTCTATGCATTAAGGAAAAACAAAAAAGACTACACAACAGGCTTTGTGTCATTACATATTTTTCTGATTATCACAATAATGAAAGTTTGGATAACTTAAGGCAATATTTTCTTTAAAAAAAAGATAAAGCATATGACCAATTAGAATTGTTTTCTTTATGCTGGGACTATAATGCTTTTCACAAATACCTGTTAAACTTTCAGTTAAAAGTCTAAAAATGTTGCTTTTTTCACTGTGTTGTGAATCTCTTTCTCTAGTATTTGAGTTTTGCTGTGCTTTGACTTCATAGCCTTTCACATCTTATAATAGTTGGTTTTCTGTTAGCTGTAAAGCTACCATCAGATCTGTGCTTACCAAGGAGCCTAAGATAGAGACAGACCTTGAGGCTCCAGATGCAGTTTCATACAACTGAGGTGCAGAGATAAGTAAGAAGAATGTGAGAAAAATGGTGTTGCTTTAACTAGATCTGAATACATAGGGTTAAATTATCCTTTGGCTTAAATTTAGATCAGTTTTGCTTTATTTCATTGTAGATATTTTGTTTTATTTGAGTTACAATGAATTTGCTTCATTCTGACTTTAGTTTAGCATTGAGAGGTGCTGAGGTGAAAGGCAAAGTGGGGGGGGACTTTGCTATTTTTAAATAGCACAAAAATTATTTTGGTGATTTCCTAGTCCACAGGCTGTGATTGCTATGCCCAGTTCCTTAAGCATGAAAATCACTCTGCTTACCTTCTAAGTCACTTAAGGAGAGGAGATGAGACTAAATGTGAGTCTGATAGTAGTCATGACTTTTATCACAGTATGAAACACGTTAAACCTCCCATTCAAAGTAGGTGTTGAGAAGAAATCCATGTGCAGCCACAAAAAATATGGTTCTCCAGGACATGGACCATTTATATGGACTCTCCATCATTACCAATATCTGCTTCTTCAAGGGAAGCTAAACTTGTAATAATTTTAATTTTCCAATGAATACTGTAGGAAAAGACAGATATGCATTTGCTCATGACAAATTCCCTTTGGCTTAGTTGTAAGGCATCACTCTGAAAGCTGTCTGTAGGTCTTGTCACCATCAGTCCTAACTTTGGAGGTTATTTTATAGAAGACTACTAAAGGTTTTTCCCATCCCACACTTAGCCTATATCTTCCCTGGTCATATCTGTCACTCAAAATTACATTTTTATTTGTACTGGATCTATGTGCAAGTGTTAGATTTTGCATCTCTACACTGAAAACCATTATTTCACTGCCCATTTACTTTTTCAAATGCTATAAATTCTCCTGTAATTTTGCTAAATCCTCAACCATGTCATAAATGCGTGCTAATTTCCTCTGGTCTTTACATTATCTGTAAAGTTGGAATTGACAGTAATGTTAATCTTCCAAATCTTTATTAGTAATGAATATGATAAATAGGGTTAGTATGAAAATCTAACAAAGTGTTTTCTAGACTCTCACACAGCCTTCATGAGGATTTACTGCATGAAATAGAACTTTCTGTACCTTCTTCACACTAACCTGCACTCAATCTTGTTTCCTGCCACAGTAAAAGAAGCTTTTCAAGGTACAGTGTCAGAAAGGAAGTCAGCAGATAAAGGAACCTCAAACACTACTTAGAAGCTACTGTCTCCCATCTTTAGTTTAAATCCCATAGAGAGTTTAAAATAGGGTTTGTTCTTTCCTTAGATTCTTTTGCATAAGTGAGTGTGTATGAAAATGCATGAAATAAATAGGAACACTCACTAAATCCATGTATCAGAATTTTAAGTTTCTCAAATGTTATTTTTTAGTCATCACTTTCTGAAGAGGGTTAGGTATTTCACATATGAGAGTTAAGGAGATTATCTGCTGAGGCTGATATGTACCTTCTTTGACACTTGTTTTCTGACTGTATTTTTCAGAATAAACTGAAACATGAGTATTTTTCTTAATTTCAGAGTTTGAACGTTTGTTGGCACTAAGCAATGAAATAAAGAATCCAAGTAAGTTGAAGACCTGAATCTATTTGATACTTCTTCAAGAAATATAATTACATACAAATGACTGGAGTTCCAAAAAGGTTCTTCCTGAGACAACAGCAGGTTCATTTTTCATGGAACAACTTGCTTCCTTATCTTTCCATTCAATTAGAAGAATATTAGTTTTCATTGAATAAAATCATCATTGCCTAAAAGTCTTTTGAAGTTTAACTTTGACAATGGACTATGGGTTGCTACTAGTCAATTTCTTCAGCATTGTGCAAACTATAAGATGTAAATACTTTTCTCACTTTGAGAAATTAATTTAAAAATCAGCCAAAGACTGCATTAGACTTCTTTTCCCTGCATAAAGTTTATTCTATATCCACCATTCAATAAATAATAGGGAGATATTAATTTTTTACAATAGTCCTTTTTCTCACAAGGTTTCATGCATTATTGACTTTTGATTGCTTTTCTTGCTGCAGCAATACCTCTGAAATCAGAATTAGCTTATGAGGTTCTTGACAAAGGAGAAGTTCGTTTCTGGATTCAGGCTGAAAGCTTATCACCAAATTCTACCTTCAGATTTGTTATTAATGATAAAGAGGTTGAAAACAGTGATGTAAGTACATATTAAGTACTATATATATGTGATATTCTTTAGTAAACTTTTATGTATTAATATATACTCTATTTTTATAGTTGCTTAAAAACATGTTATTAAAGTCTGATAATAACTGAAAGGAATGCCAATCTTTAACTTGAATCTTTTTTGCCATATAGAATTCCTGTTGCAGAGTGAGTCTATTCATACCAAAAAAGGAGAGCAAAGTTTAACCCTCAGAAGTTTGTATTCATTTTGGGTAGCTAGACAACCAACAGCCAAAGAGAAGGAGAAACTAGACACAGACCAGTATTAAACACATCTGATGGCAAGCAGCACACAAATATTTTAGAAAAATAGCTCAAGACAAAAAAGCTGCTTCAAGTACAGTTTTGGACTCCAAATCATCAAGACCTTCTGAGGCTACTACTACTAGTTTTACATATAATGTGGGAGGTACTTGACAATGCAACAGTAGTCATAGATATAAAACTTTCAGATGGTGTCACATTCTATTTATTTATTTTTTTTTTAGATTTTGGCCTAGATACTAAATAGGCATTGAATGGCTACATGGAGATGAAAGGACAGGCCACCTAAAGCTTAATGCACTTTTATAGCTCTAGGAAGACCTTTCATAGAAAGAGAAACAAACTCCAGCAGGGCTGGAGTATGGCTTATCTACTGGAATAAAGTATAATGCTGGATATATCTTTTCCTGTGAGGAATCTACCTCCAGTGCACCTGATTGAAAGGTTCAGTTTATTCCTGAGGATGAAAAGCCTGGTTTTGTGCAGGGAAACTTATCAGCATTTTTATACCGTAGAAAAGCAAAGAGCGTTTACTTTAATTACATATTGACAAGCAGAAGAAGTGTTTCTGAGTAAAATACTTTTCTGTTTTTCTTAAGTAATAAACTATAGCACTGAAAACCTGAATATTAGTGACTAGGATGTATTGAAATGACAATATTCTGTCTTGGCAACATTAGTGGAACAGAACGAGCTATTTTTAGTTCACATATATTTTGGAAGTGTTGACATCAGAGAGAGTCTTGAAGTGGAGCTGCATTATTTCACCTCTTTAATTAGTAACCCACAGGTGACATTTACTTTTGGAGACTGATGATATTTTTGTGGAAAGTCACATAAAAGCCTAGTATTTATGGTGCCCATAAAATCATTGAACTTCATCTTGCTGCATAATGGCAATAGTTAGAAGTTTAATTACACTCTAAAACCTGCCTGGAGACTGGGCTACAGTCACTGAACATGTTCAATAGACCATTATGCTGGTGAATTGTAGTCTGATTCTTGACATTGGCTGAAGTGATAAATTTTCCCTTCTAGGTCCTAAAAGTGAGTGGTTTCAGTAAGATTTCAAAATAATCTGAGAATGGTATGAACTGGGTCTCATTTAATCAGCTGTCATTTTAATCTTTTAGTATTTTTTTCTTTTACCCAAAAGCAAGAAATAAAAAATAATTCTAGAAGTGTGATAAATGATCAGATTAAAACTTACATCTTGCTCTTCTTTTTCTGCTTGTGGCAAATCTCAATTTAACACTCTCCCCGAGAACTCATGAAAAAAATGCAAGTGTTGTCCTTGACCTCTGTGGGCAAGAGACTGTAAGCGAGAGTTTGAATTTGCACTTTTTGATAGTTTGGTGAAGTTTATAACTTCTCTTTTTAACCTACCTAGCCTATCTCCTCAACTCTTACAGATGAACACTTACATAAGTAATTTTTCTACTTAATTTCCCAATTAATAAAAACTTGTCTTATTCTTTAACCTTCTTTGAACTATATATGGGAAAACACATATCCAAATTATATGAGCATTTTCTCCTGTTGTTTTATATAAATGTTATACCTCAGTCCCTTCCCTCTAAGTAATTTGTTTAATAAATTGTTCTCCTAGTCAATCTGTTAGCTACTGCTTTGTTAATTCCATTATCTTTTCTCTTTCTTCATTCTTCTGTTACCCCATTAAGATTTAAACTAGTAATATTTGTACATTTGAAAGTACCAGTAATGAATACTAAACATCTTGACTATGTCTACACTATGCTTCCAGGCTTGTTTTCCATACAACAGTGAATCCATTCTTGAGGCAGGCCAGGAGGTGTCCCCCAAAGCTGAAGTAGATATATCTGTAGGGTCATTCATACTAATTTTGGATGAGTACTTAAAGGTTCTTCCACTTAAGGAAATAGTCTCAGAGAGTTTAATAAGTGGTATTTTTACTAGCTTTTTTTTTTCCTTCCTTCTTTCTTCCCCTTTCCTAAACTTAACCTATTTTGTGGCTTTAGGTAGGCTTTAGTTTTGGAGTCAAATAAAAAGGTTAATTAAACACTCTGTTTATAAGGCATCATGTCTCCTTCTAAGAGTAACAGTTTACTGCATAGACCTCCTTCTATGAGGACAGAAGGACTCCATCATGACTGGAACAGTTAATGTGTAATATCCTCGGCCACATTGGTTATTTAAAAGTATTAATCAGGTAACTTCTGTGGATTATTTTTACTTTGCTTTCGGAATTTGTTAACTGAGATTCAAATAACATCACTGTTAGTGAGATACACAGTCCTCATGGTTGTTACTCACAGAATGAAAGAGGGTATTGCTTAGTAAGAGGTGGTTGTATCTAAAATAGTACCTGCAAATTCAGAACATGTATTTTTTAAGTATTGTCTAATATTTGCTTGCATTTTTCTGTTTCCTTGATGATGCCTGCCAATAATTTATCTTTCTGGAATATTTAATAGCAAGCAAACACAAAAAGGACACTAACAGTGAAAAGCAGACTAGCAAAACCCCTTGCTGAACTGGAAGCTGTAATGCAGATAAAGGCTGGCTGTATAGGCTCTTTTTCAAGCACGCATAGTGCCATAAACTATTATTTTTAAATCCAAACCAGCTGTTTTATGATGACTCGAGTATTTCAGATGCAGCTGCGCACAGAGGTTTCTGTCACCACTGGGATCTGGTACAACAGTAAATACAAGCACAGCCATGTTTCCATAGTTTACAATTAAAAGGACATGTAAAAATTGAGTGGGGATGCAGGGTTATGAAACATGATAAATTCAATAGGGAATCATAAGTAATTTACACCATACTATTGTTTATTTCAGAGGCATAAAATAAATTGTGACCGTTCAAATGGCATTATAGAAATGGTGATGGACCGATTTACAATTGACAATGAAGGTACCTATACAGTGCAGGTTCAAGATGGAAAGGCCAAGAACCAGTCTTCATTAGTTCTCATTGGAGATGGTATGTTCACTGAAACATTGAAACTTTGATGAAGAAATAAACTTCAGTTATTCTTGGAGTAATTTTGTGACTAACTCATTTTTCATCCATTTCTAAAATTTAGCATTCAGCGCAGTATTGGCTGAGTCTGAGCTCCAGCGAAAGGAATTTCTCAGGAAGCAAGGTATGACAGAGTAGACTGGTGATTTTAGACCCAGTTTGCAGCTAATGATGCATCCCTGGTGAATACTAAGTGCTTCCAACTTCCATTGATTTCTTTAGAAGATGAGTATATTGCAGAGTTTGAGGAGGCGACGAACCCTTGGTGGATCTTATTTTCCAGCATTGTGATATGATACATGCAGGTTGTGACAGAACTTTCACTAAGTAAAGAAATAAAGTGGGAGTCCCTACAAGAGGTTATCTGCTCAATATTCATGAGAAGTGTGCCTACTGTAGGCTCTCATCCAACAAAACATTTCAGCACATTTATTTTTAAGCATACAAATTGTCCTTTCAATATAATTCACAGAAGAGTTGACAGCATAGCATCAGACAAGGAAGATTAAAAAACAGATCCTGTGGTTTCTGTCCATGCAAAATTCCAGGAACTGAATGTATAGTTGTTGCATAGTTGCTATACAGTTACAGAGTTTGTTATATACTTGCTATCAATATTGGTTGCAGCTGAAAGTAAGAATTACTATTGGATACCTAATTCAGAATTCTATCACTATGAAATGCTTAAAAAATTGAGTTTGAGCTCTAGTTTGTAATTTTTGCTTGGTAAGCACATGGCTTTTAGGATGAAAGTGATAATAATAATTAAGAGCATTTATTCTAAATAGCTTAGGTAAGATTCTCTACATAAGCTATGTAATTCGATTATTTTCTATTTTCATGGGGGGATTATTTTTTTTAAAAATAGATTTAGGAAGAAAATTATACCACTTACAGCATAAACTCACAAGATCTTCAGTTCTCAGTGACTTAAGTGAAAATCTGGGACTTTGCTACCTTCCAGGTCTGGATTTTGCAGTTATGGGCCCTGACCCTGCAGACACTAAAACATGTAACTTTACTGAGTTACTTTATTGAGTAACCACAGTAATTTTAAAAAGGCTATGTATGTCAGTAAATTTACTTAAGGATATATATATATGCAGAATTGGAACCTCAGTGGGGAAAAGGAATAGTTGCTTTTCTGCTTGTAATGTTTAATACATTTTTTAACTTTATATAATTTGGACAAATAATGTCTGGCAAGGGATTTTTTGCTTTGACAATTTTAATTGGGTGTTTGGATACATTTGTTTAATCTTCAGTTCCCTTTGCATTAAATACATTGTTTGTACACTTGTTTGTAGCTACTCTGTTTCTTTCCTATGCTTAGCTGGCAATTGGGCATAAACATATTTAATAAATTAATCTGTCTCACCATTTTACATTTTGGAATACTACATGAGTTATCATACAAACAGAGATAAGCCTCAGATTTCTAAACTGTACTGTAGACACCTGGGTCAATACAATAAAAACTTACTACAGGATTTTCCTTCTAGTGCATATGTGGTTCAGGACTTCCCTCTCATCATTCAGCTGTAAGGATGTTGTAATTGTCATCCTTTTTCTTTTTTTTCACTGGATCTCTTTGATACTCTTCATTCTACAACGTATGCTTCAAAACAATTTTGTTTCTTAGGTCCTCACTTCTCAGAGTTTCTGTATTGGAAAGTTACAGAGGAATGTGAAGTTTTACTTGCTTGTAAGGTGAGGAAATATACTTGAAATAATTTGTTAGAATGTCTTGATTTAAGGTTGAGGTAGGAAATATGAGGAAAGATTTTGATATTTTTAAAATTAAAAGTTTCATATGAAAACTTTTTTCTTTATTTAGAAATATTTAAAATCAAAATTTCTGACTTACTAGTCTTCTGCTGTATTCTTCATTAAAACAAAAAAAAATTACAGAAGACTTCTAAATGTGTTAGGTGATCTAATTCTTTATAATAATTGTGAACCATAAAAACAATTTAAACAAAATATTCATCCAAAAGTCAGAGTTCAAACTCTTTCCTCACCATTTTCTGATTTAAAGGTTCCTCTACCAAAGCATCTGTTATTTAATCAACTGTAACCAAACATGCAATAAAGGCTTCTAGAATTAAAGTTATAAAACATGATTTTTATTATATTTGTCTAATAACCTTTGAATCTTAACTAATGCTAATGTGCATGGAATTCAGAGTAGCTTCTGCTATTAACATCTTTATATGTCATTCTAAACTAATACATTTTCATTTTTGTTGCTTTTCTAGAATGACTAATTAGAGGTCTGAATAACTAAATTAATTGAATTGAACAGGCATCAAACTCTTCTTCCTTGCCTTTTCTTGTAATACGGACTCTTTTGCATTAATTTTCTCCACTTCTTTTCAGTAAGATTTTGCTTTTAGTTAGACTAACTTGAGTCATTGATTATGAGCAATTTACATGCACATTTGTGGGATTTTTTTCCTTTTTTTTCTGCTCGCTAAACAGGAGACCTTTAACCTCAACTTATTCCCAGCAGAACTGGCCTGGGTGGTGAAGCTGCCGTTCTGTGTGCCCCCATTTTATGGCTCAACACTCATTAGCTAAGATGCTACCTTTGCTGGTACTGAGCTGCATAGCTGGTGTACTCTATAATCTCAACATGCATTTGCCTCAGACATGAACCCTGCTTATCCTTTTCTTCACATGTGGAATTAAACGTTTCTGAACCAGTTATACTAGTGTTAATTCTCTACAAACTAATCTGAAATTATCCTTCTTTTCATTGACTGTCGAGCCTGTTTATACCACTGAAACTGTGAAAGGCTGTGTCTGATTATGTGCTTTTCACCAGTGTCCTTTGTGTTCATAGGGCCAGAACATTTTATGTAAATGAAATGTAGGATATGGGCTGTTTGCACACTCATCATTTTAACTATGCCACTGACCTTACAATGTTTGTTACTGTTACTATGTGACTGGCCATTAGGTTCACATGGTACTGTTGTTTATGCTTGCTTAACTGATATTTGTACATAGGAAGAGTTTGAACAATAAAGCCTGGATTTGTCCTGCAAACTTCAGATACCTGACATTTGAGTTAGAAGTGTGGCTGCCCTGGGCTATTTCTGTGTTAATAAAAAACATCTAAGGAACAATCTCTGCTTCCCCAGGCCTTATCATAGCACATGGCCCAGGTCTCTTCCAGGCTTTGTTTTGTGCTCCTGTGCAAAAATAATTGTCATGGGTGGTTTTACCTCTTGAAAGAGCCTGGGATAAAGTGAAGGAAGTACCTGTAAGAGAGGGCTTTTTGCCTTGACTTTCTCAAAGTCTGTGGCATGAAACAGGGGACTTAGGAAATGAGGCCAACTTAAAACTTGTGTAGGGCAGATGGACTGTATGATCCAGGTTCATAACAGTAATAATGAACAAATATGGTTTGTGTTATAAAACAGTATATCAAAAGTAATACACATTACCTCACATGTTACTTATTTTCTATGGGATTGGACCTGATTGACTTTCGACTGACTTAGTGTTTAATTCTGAAATAGCTAGGATTGATGACCTTGTTCTTGGTATTGTAGCCCTTGCATGCCTGTGGGACATGTTTGTCCATATGAATGATAATTTGATGGCATTTGCTTTTTATTGTGTGTTTTTCTTCATGTGCCAGCATCTACTATCATTTTTCTTTAAGTACTTTAAATTTTGGAATGTTCAGAAGCTACCTGCTCTTGTATAACTTTGACCCTTATTTGTACTGTGTCTGTTAAAAGCAAGATTTTTGGTGTGTGGCTAAACAGCGAAAAAGGTAACTTTTCAAAGTAAATGTCAACACGAAATAACTTCAGCACTGCAAATTGCATGTGAAACTCAGTCTATTTATTGTCAGATTGAGTGCTAACAGTCTTTGATGAAAAATTGTTGAAAAGCGTTAAAGGCTTATTCCTTCAGGCTTTGTTCAAATAAAATTGTCACTCATATCATATGACTACAGGAATAGCCACTTTGTAGTTACTGGTAAATGTAAAATGCTGCTCACTTTTCTCAAGCAAGGCATTGCTTTGGGCCAGGTTGTGATCTCAGATACTCTGTCAGAGATCCATAGCAACCACACTGGTTATTAAGCAGCAATATATGTGATTAATTTGAGCAGGCTTTATAGAGATGTTCACGAGTCAAAATATGAGGCCCTCCTATTTGTGTAGTCTCCTCTAGAGAGCTTTCATAGAGCTTTCCATCTATGGAATGACTTCTCTAATATGAAAGGGTTAGAAGTTGGTGCATGTTTTTTCCTCCAAGCAAGCCATTTGAAACTATTGCATATCTGTACTAACTTCTGGGCTGCCCTCTATCCATTTGTTCAGTTCTTTTTTAAGGAGGCTTTTTAAAGCAACTGCCTGGGGACTGAGAAGTGTCCTGCCAGCTCTGCCCTTCTGCCAAAGCCACGCTGACTGGGTATCCAGGCTACGCACAGAAATACCATTGCATTTTTGTGATTTTTTAGAAAGGTATAGGGATAGTGATGTCAAAGAAACCATAGTGTTTCTGAAAGGGAGAAAAATAAAATATATTGCCAGGGTTTCTAAAAAGAGCCAGGCTTTTAGCTTCTTTGAATTCATAGTTTGAGGACATTCGTCCAGAGATATTTTAAGCATCACCAATACACAATTTATATTTCAAATCATAGCAGTACTTCAGGTATGGCTGTAGTCTATTTATGCATTGCTTAGATGAGCTGCTGCTACTACAGCAAAATTCTGGCTTTCAAGCAATTTCTTTGCATTTGCACTATGTTGTGAAGCCCCTTTGTATTGGGAGAGACTGCAATTTGTAGGATTCCTCAACTCTTTGTACTTCTCATAGGACACAATGTAGAACAAAAAAAGGATATCTGGTACAGCTCACGATTTTGAAGTCTCAAATGCTTTCAGAATAATAATTTCTGTTGCTCTCTGCAGTGTAGCCCTGGAAGACATTGCTTAGGTAGCTGGGATAAATCTGCAAATTGGCTGAAGACGCGCTAAGATAGGGCCTGAGTTCTGTGTTACAGCTCTCTGGAGACACATGGCAAATACAAAAGATAAACGAGAGTTCAGCAGCTCTGATTTCAAAGATACTTCTCACAGATATCTCTAGAAAAGCTATAACCACATAGTGAGGGTGCAAAACCCTTTAAGGGAAGAGATTGACAGGATTGCCTTTAAGGATTTGACAGGGCTCTGAAGGCATAAGCTCTATACTTCTGACTGGTTCTATGCTGCAAATAAATACCATAGGACTAAGGTTTGCTTAGTAGGACATGGTTGAAATAGGTTTTTTTTAACTTAGCTTTATTTGACATGTGTTATAAAAAAATTGACTTCTTATGTTGAAAGTACCTGTGTGACTACTACCTACCTGTGGTACCTTTCTTCAGGACATAGCCAGGCTTATGTGCCTTTTCTGTTGTACAGGTTGCAAACACAAAGAAGGAGACTGTTTTCAAGTGGTATAAGGACGGTTCTGGGATTGATGTTGAGGCGCCTGATCTGCAGAAGGAAGAATGTCACCTCAGTATTCCCAGGGTACAGTATCACCTACTGATTAGAATTGACAGCTTCTGCTTGACACACTATAGATTTGCCAGGCAGAGCACTAAACCAGCTATCATGATTTCTGTGAACTGTTTTAAGAAAAAGCATATTTGCTACCCTTCAATTAGCTGGTGAGTAACTAATCCTGGTAAAAGAGTATCTATTTTTGTCATCAGCTCAGACAGTTCATGCTTAAGTTGCTTCAGTGTCTATGGGTGAACACTATCTCATTAGTTCTTATTGCTCCTTAATTTATCAATTTGTTCAAGCACCTAATTTCTGACAGTGTTTCAGTTTTATTGCCTAAAATGAATAGGTTTGAGGTATATGAATTCTTAAGATTTATCTTTATGCAAACAGGACAACCTTACTTGTGTCTGAAGCTTTAGCTTGCATAGTTGCTGCCTTCGTCAAGTGCCAAAACCTCCCCGGATCGAGTTTTTCTGCTTTCAGCATAATGTGCATTCCATTAAATTTATGTATTTATTTATTGGTTTCATATTCTTCTAATTTCCTTCCTTCATTTCACTTGCAAGAGGATACTGACTTTCCAGTGGCTTCATCTTTCTTGACTAGACTTTTTTTGGGGGAGGGTGTCTTGAATGAATTGTCTTGAATTGTTCTTGTTACTCGTCATTCAATTATATGATGCCTCTACTATGATTTACTTGCTTGTGGCCTTGTATAAGTCTAAGACTCAATTAAATAACCTTCAATCTATGTAAAATTATTTATATATTTCCCTTCAGGTTTTAAAATAAATTAAAATAAACCCACCCCAAATAAAAACCCCTGCTGCCTTTAATGCAGTATCACTGTGTTAGATTTTAGAATGTAAGGGTAAAGAATTCATTATTTACTTAGCCTAGATATAATTTGACTACAGTCGCTGCTTGAATGAAAGCTTCTGAGTTGATATCTGGACAGTTAAAGGATATAGATCTGTTGTTATGCTTTACATAGATTGATTCAAAAAAGTAATTGTTTTGGTTGAAGAAAAATGTCATTTCTAAAGCCTGTTGAAGTTACCCTCTGTTACATCTTACTATACTACTTTTAATTTCTACTGACCAGGATCAATCCTTGTCTTTTTAGAACAAGAGAAAAAGCTTGGTTTCTCAAGGCAGTTGAACTGAAATCGGAATATGTTTTAGGCTTAAGAACTAACTACAGCTCCATAAAAAACATGCACAAGCCATTTATAGTTTCCATCTCATTTCTGGAAAGATTATTTAACCGTAATGCAGTACAGTGTGTGCTGTTTGATTCAGAAAATCATGCAGGGGTTGAGCAAATGTTGTACTATTACCAAGTTTGTCAGTAAACATCTTGTGTTTTCCTTGTAGCTGTCTCGCAAAGATGAAGGAGTTTATAAGGCAACACTGTCAGATGATAGAGGTCATGATGTATCTACTCTTGAATTATCAGGAAAAGGTAACATTTAGTTTACTATGTTGAAATAATTATCTCCACATGTTCACAAGAGGTGTCAAAGATCTATCCTTGCAAATGGCAAGTTAGCAAACATTTTTGGGGTCCTTTGCATTTCATTTCTCTTCTTATGTTATAGAGGCCTGAACTGCAGATCACCAATTTAGGAGGGGGTGACACTGGTCATTGTAATGGTTAATCTCTAGCACTCTGACAGGCAAGAAATGAAGTAAGTTTCTAATCAGACAGACACCCCATTTTATGTGAGATCTTTTGTAGAGAGCTCTCTCTCAATTTTGCTAAGCTTTAATGTCTACAAAACCCCCTAAAGCACCAAAGTGCTGAATATGTTGATGCGGGTCTGTCTGTAAGGACTGAGAGTTATTTTGATTGTAAAATCATAAAGCTGTTTTGTAGGTTAACTCCAGTAGGCAGCTCAGCCCCAGACAGCCACTCGCTTCCCTCCCTGCCACCAACCCTGGTGGTATGGGGGAGAGAACTGGAAGGGGAAAAGCAGGAAAATTTGTGGATTGAGATAAAGACAGTTTAATAGATAAAGCAAAATCTGTGCATGACAGCAAAGCAAAATAAGGAATTAATTCACTGCTTCCCATCGGCAGGCAGGTGTTCAGCCATCTCCAGGAAAGCAGGGCTTCGTCATGTGTAACGGTGACTTGGGAAGACCAACACCATAACTCTGAATGTCCCCCTTCCTCCTTCTTCCCCCACCTTTATATGCTGAGCATGATGTCCGATGGTCTGGAATATCCCTTGAGTCAGTCGGGGTCAGCTGTCCCAGCTGTGTCCCCTTCCAACTCCCTGTGCACCCCCAGCCTCCTCGCTGGTGGGGCAGTCCGAGGAACAGAAATGTCTTCATGCTGTGCAAACACTGCTCAGCAATAGCTAAACCATCCCTGTGTTATCATCAACACTTTTTCAGTCACAAATCCAAAACACAGCACCATACAAGCTGCTCTGAAGAAAATTAACTCCGTCCCAGCCAAAACCAGTACAATCTCTATATATTCCAGTACATTCCATACCATTTTTGTCATGTTCAGATCCCACACAATACATCCTCACTGACCACCTCCTCCATTCCTGTCCTTTGGTATATACACACATCTCATTCCCTTAGTCTATGGACTTTCAAGTAAGGGGTATCCTGACCACTGGAATGAACAAAAGGTATGGTAGGTCTCCATCTTATGGTCAGGGGTCCTTCCAGAGACTATACTTCAGGTATGGTAAGTCCGTGCTGTGCTGCAAGCGTACAGTGAAATGCCTATTTAGAGAATTCATAGTGTCTAATTCTGTGGGTCCAGGAAGCTTTGAAAATGTCAACCAGCAAAACCACATGAACTGCAGTGTTAAACTGAACAGTGGGTCTCCTAAATGGTGGAGTTAGCTTTGAAATGTAAAGGATAAACAGAGAAGTTTAGCATGAACAGGACCCTGGAAGACTGCATATTTTATGGGGCAGGTTAGTTTAAGCTCAGGGTGCATTGGCATTCAAATGAAGATAAATGCAAATAAGGGTAAGAGAATCCAGTCTAAAATGCACCAATGATAGGCATTTAAATAAGATTTCATATGTTATCAGATATCACAGTAAGCTCCTGTAATTCTATGTATATTTAAATTTGTTAAGTGAAAAAAATGTTACTTCTGAGTCTCTAGCAAAGACTGATCTGCTGCCAACATAAATGATTTTTACTCAAATTTGGTAGAGTGAGCTTCCCTGGGCTTCTTTGCTTGGGTCCCACCAACTAGGCCAAGGTGAACCTGGATTCATCCCACCTGCATGTAGACGTTTGACCCAAATAATTATTATTTTTTGCCAGGTCCTAATAGAGGGAGAAAGGCATGTTCAAAAATTAACTCAGCTTACCAAAGATCTTAACTTTTTTTTTTTTTTTCAGCAGGTTGGGGAATTACCTGAAATAAGAGGAAAAGATGAATATCAGACTGAGTTCTTAAGCAATTCATGTCCTCATGTCAACATGCCAGTAGAAGCATACTGGAGTTTACAGACAGTTACAGAATTAAATCACGATTTATTTTAGCAGAGACAAAAAATGTGCAGATACAGATCAATACAGACCAAATATACAAGTAGTGTTTTCTGAACTTCGTGCATTTTGCTGTCTTCCCTATTCATAAAAGTTCTTCAGTCTTGAATATGCATTCTTCAGATTTTGGTGCTTCTTTCTTTCTCTTTCCATCTTACACAATGACATTGAATAGGATTCTTCTGCTATGAAAGAGTTCCCTGCTCTTCTGCTGTTGTCTCCAGGGTTCTCCCCTTCTGCAAACCCACCAGCTCTGTGATATTTCAAAAGCTTGATATGATACCTGGTTTTCTTCACTTGCTGTTGAAGGGGTTTACATTTGTCAAATGCTAACCTACAGGGAGCAGGTGAAAACTGTTTTCACCTAGAATGCGATAATTTCTCTTTCCCCTGCACTCTCCTTTGAATGTGAACTATCTAGTTTTAATTGTTTCTGGCCTGAGGGATACAAAGACAAAGATTTGACAGCAGACAGCTGACTCCACACACAGCAGAAACTGAGTGACTCAGCACAGATTTCATATGCTGTACACAGGCAGTCTCCAATTTGTCCCATACACCTGTTGCAATTTTAATGGGTTTTTTTTCCTAAGGATGTGAAGATTTCCCATATTGCTTTAATTAAACTGAACATAACAAAGCTCTATTCAGATTGAATTTTGATGGTATGGTTGTTTTTTTTTTTTTTCCCTCTTCAGTGTATGATGATATAATTCTGGCACTGAGCCGAGTCAGTGGTAAGTAAATGCTGTCTTAGATTTTTCAGTAGGTTTTTTATGTTTAAGTCATCTGAGCCTGAGGCACAAAATTTTTATTTTAAGTGGGAAATCTCTGAGAGTCATGATGCTTATATTATTATGGACATGTTATTAAGTTTCTGAATAGGCGGTCGACCTTGCTAATTGGCACTATTAAAAGGGAACAAAGTATTATTCCACCTGGCTTGTTTGCTTTAGATACTGTGACAATATTGTAGCAATAATTTTCTTCAGACATCCCATTGGTAAGTGAACCTTGATACAGAGAGAAGGAGATTCTGATCCTGCTCCCAGTGAGAAGTTGGGAGCCATTCCACTGAAAGAAAAGAAGGTGCGCAAGAATAAATTTTTTGTGCAATTAGAATCATGACACTACTGTTTTACGGCAATTACACGACTAGCTTATTGTTTCACAATGGATCTTGCTAGTCATAATGCTTGTATATGACAATAAAACCATAAACTCATACTAAACTTTCACCTGATATAAATCAGCAGATCTCCTTTGAGACACATCACCAATTGTCTCTGTGGTAGTTGAGAATCATGGCCCACATCTTGAATTTTTCTTGTCCTGACAGTACAAGTAGTCCATTTGACTGTTTCCTGTTCATTCCACTATCCTGTTTGATCTGCATGTATTCTATTTTATGTAGGTAAGTCAGCCTCTCCACTGAAGATCCTTTGCACTGAGGAAGGAATAAGGCTCCAGTGTTTCTTGAAGTACTACAATGAAGAAATGAAAGTTAGCTGGTCTCACAGGTAGATGAGAATATTTTTTTCAATTTTATTTGAGAAAAAATGTCATCTTTATGTTTTACTATTTACTATTCTGTGGCATTCATTTAGTAACTGGACCACATTAATTAATTTATCTTTCCAGCACTTCATATTCTTTTCACATAGTACATACAGTAAAAGAAATTTTAACAGACTTGTTCAACATGTATCGGGAGAACTGTAACAGCCAGGAAAAAAGAATCTACAGTATTCCAGCCTCTTATTCAACACAAGACTGTTTGTTTTCCACTATAATATCTGATTGGTTCAAAGACAGCAAAATACTCAAGCATAGTTTTCTACTCAGAGCTGCCCTTTTCTTTAAATGGATGAAATTCTCCTCCAGTACTAGGTGAATAGAAAGGATGTGGTCTCACAGTTTAATAAAAGCTTGTATTAAGAAAGGAATTTGGTGGTGGTGGTGGGGTTGCAAACTGATACAGTCTTAAGTAATCCAATATATTTTGATTCTGTTCCTCTTCTTTGAAAAGATACTCAGTGGGGCACAGAATCCTTCAAGAATAGTGCTCGGAGCTGAAAATATGACCAGAAATGAGCTTTAAAGTTCCCAATAGTTTTCCACCTTCAAGTTACATTAATCGTTGACTGCGGAGGCACTCTATTCCTCTGTGTATTTACAGTTAAATGTGTGCTCAAATGCTTTGCCATGTCAGGCCCTCATTTGTTTAAAACCACAGGTGAGGTTAGGAAGGTTTTTAAAACTCGTAAAGTGGTTTCAACTTTCACATTCCTTGATGGCCTACAAAGATGACATACAGTGGACTGGTCTGACTTGGACAGGAAGAGGTTGGTTTATCAGCATGTTGTCATAGTTTTGCAGTGCTGCCCAGCCCTTGATTTCTATGAAGACAGGAAGACAAAAAAGTGTCAGTGAACATCAGGTTCAGGGAGCTCAAGAACACTTCTGTAAGGATGTGCAGCTGTAGTCATAACTCAAGCTTTGTATTCAGTAAGTTCTGCTCCTTCTTTCAGTAAATGTGATACTGATATGATGGAAAGCAAAAGAAAAATATTTTTTGCCTCTGCCTTTAATATATCTGATTGAGTTTTAAAAGTGACTTACTCCATTCTACCATCCAGTTCATAGAAATATAAAACTAAGAATGCTACATGACTAATAAGGAGATACCAGTGTGCATATTTATATTTACATACAGACACCTCCCCCTCTCCTAATATTTCAGATTTTATAACGTCTTGCATATTGATTGTCTCGAAGATCATTGAACACAGATTTTAAACAAATAAAATTTCAATTCTTCCATGAATATGAAGATTATAAGCCAGACTTGTTAAAGCTAAAACAAAGACTAGAACAAACAAACCAACCAACCTCCCTCAGCGTCTCCAAACCTCCCTGCTCTTTTAAATGGGGTTCTAGCAAATTTTTTTCTTGGAAAAAATGGATTTTTACCATTGTCTGCACATCATGAAACATACCATGTAAATTTCTAGTTAGCTTTCAATTATCCACTATACTGCATAGCAGGGAACATAATACAAGTCCTAAAGCCAGCATGCATCATCCACTCATGACACAGTGGGGAATATTATATGTAGTATCTTCTAATACATAGTAGTTTCTATCCAGGTATCTAATTTGGTACGCTGAACTCAATGTAGTCTTCTTACAGAAAGGGAAATAGTAAAAATTCCTTTTTCTCATCATAGTTAACTCCCTAGCTATGATGCCAAATTAGCCCTGTCTGGGTGAATAAAATAACTGACCAAAGAGAAGCTAATGCTGACTTCGTCTATTAAAAATTCCAGTTAAACATGCTTGGGGAGGAAGGATGAAAATAACTATTTCTTCAGTTAATGAATGAAAGAGGACACTGCTCTTCAAACCATTGAAAATGGTCTGGTTTGCATGCTCTCATTAAAATAGTTTCTTCTATTTCCACTCTTCATGATGAATTACGGACCAGTAGAACCCCTGATCTGAATCAGTAGGACATTTCTTATATTCTTAGCTTAGGAAGTGATGATAAGTCAATATGATGCCACTGGTTTTTAAAGACCTGTTTATTAATTATCTGCAGTTAGGATATTTTCTTCTTGTCTTGTTCTTAAAAAACCCAAAAAAACCCCAAAGGTGTATTTTGACTTGATGCAAGAATTATAAATTCTATGCAAAACTTTTATTGTTTTCTTAATTGATTTTTGAAGTTAATGAAAAGTAAAGATTTTTTTCCTCATCAGAAAAGGTTATTTGCATCTAGTTTTATATTCTGATGTATTCTATGTTAGTGTGGATGAAGTGTACAGAACTCTAAAGTCATGCACTATTTTCACATACAGACATGAATGTGCATATAAACACAGATGATTGTGTATGTGGAGAGAAGGAGAGTGAGAAGAGGGTGAACAAATTAATCTTTGGAATGAAAGCTCAAGCTAATTGTTTCAAAGGGTTTCGTACCCGCAATAGGAAGAAAATAATCTTCTGGGAAACTGCTCCTATTAGTTGCAATTTATCTTTAGTTTAGGAATAGTATGTTATCCTTATATTCATCTTTTTATCCGTATATCCTTATCCATCTTTTTGTAGATGATCTCCTGTGGAGAATATACATGAAAAGAATGTTGAAACTAATTTCTATTTTTTTTTTTTTCAGGGAATCTAAGATTCCTTCTGGTGAAAAGATGAAGATTGGAGGTGGAGAGGATGTTGCTTGGCTGCAGATAGTTGAACCCACTGAAAAGGATAAGGGGAACTACACCTTTGAAATCTTTGGTGACAAGGAATCCTACAAACGCACACTTGATCTGTCTGGGCAAGGTAAATTTATAAGACCATACAGCAACTTTTCATGGATTACACAGAATTTACTGGCAATAATCAGAGGAATGACAGTAAAACCAGAAAGCCTTTGGTCAGAACCAATTGCAGTTTAGTTGCATAACTGTTATGATCTTTTTAGTCTTATATCTGTTTTCACCACCAGTGGCATTGGGTTTCAGGGGTTTGGTTTCCCATTTTGAGACGTGTAACCCTGTACTGATTTTTAAAAGAGCTTTAACATGAGTATGTGTTTAAATATTTATACTGAGCCCAAAGTGCAAGATATGTTCATGGACAATAGCTCTCTCAATTGTTTTATTACAGCTTTTGATGATGCATATGCAGAATTCCAGCGACTCAAGTAAGTGCTACATATTTTGCATTTTAATGCTGTAACAACAGTGTCATTACTTACAGAAAAAAAAAGAATTATTAATAATTTCATTAATTGCATTATTTATTTCTCTTCCTCAACAATTTTAGGGCAGCTGCGTTTGCTGAGAAGAGTAAGTTTATTTTACATTTTATCAAAGGTGTTCTACAATGTAGTCTAGTGTTCTCTTTAAGGCATCTGTCATGATATGCTGCCATGTCTTTCAGAGTTTTGTGGCTGCAGTAATCCCCTGTTAGCACATAATACTGCAATAATAATAGTATTTTGTGGATTTATGTGTTTCTAATTCCAACGGAAACCTACTAAAAGCTTTACACATTTTGCAAGCCTCCACTGTATCTTCTTGTGTCCGCAGAGGTTTTATGGATGTGAGCTTGTGGGTGTCATACAAGGAGACGTTGACTCTGAAAGCTGCTGTTGATACTGAATATTGAGATCTACCTATTAAGTAAAAAATTACCGGCTAGTGCCTGTTGGGCAGTGCTTGCCGAGACACTGACAGTGGGGAAGCTTGTTACTGTTAGGTGCTGTAGAAATTCTGGTACTTTGATATCAGTTACCCTGGTAATGACAAGATGCTTCTGCCTACAAAGACATTGGCAGAACAAATTTTCCTTAGATCTTAGATACCACCAAGATGCTAAAAGCATCCTTCTTGCTTTGCCCTGTGCCCAAAGCACAAACTGTCAAGCTCAGCAGTAGCTTCAAGGTTATATGTATCAGTTTAGAATTCTATAGCACAATCTCTGCTAAAAAATGAGGGGACCATAACATTCATTAAAAAGAAATAACACAAAATATCACAAAAAATGTACTATTTTATGCTATTTAACCAGGGACTACAGTTTGTTTAAAGATAAGTCCAAACAAAAGCTGTGACTAATACAACACCAAGTTATAAAATCAGTAAGAAATTAGTAATTTTGAGGTCTAAACTTCACATGGTCCACATATTTTTCTTTAACTCCTAGATCGTGGTAAAGTCATTGGTGGTTTGCCTGATGTCGTTACTATAATGGATGGGAAGGTAAGGATAATTTTTGTCAATGAGTCATGCTGACTGGTGAGAGGTTTGCTTTGATGGCAAAAGGGGAGAGGATGAAGATGATTTTGTAGAAGCTGAAAGCAGAAGGAGGCTAATTTAAACTACCAAATGGTAGTCATTTAATTGAGACACATGCAATTTTTAAGCAAGCACAGGTACCGTAAGCTGACTATACGGAGAAGGTACAGCCTGATTCAGATCTTAGGCAAGCAAGGTCAGCCTCAGGAGGAGCTGGTCTTGCACTGATTATGTAGAGGCTCTGAGTTAACTGCATACTCAAACCTGAGCTGCCTTTCAGCTCTGCGTACTGGGCAGAGCAGTTCAAGGGGAGAGTCCACGCCTGCCCTGTAGAAGAAACTGAAGAGGCAGGAGGAAGCAGCCACTCTTTCAGAGCCAGTATAACAGAAACAAAAATCAGTTCCCATTCTCCAGCATGCTAGACATAGACTGTTATGGCTGGTAAGAGTAAAGGAGAGTAAAGAACCAACCTGGGCCAAGGGGCTAAACTCTCTCCTTTTCCTAAGTATTGGCAAATAGCCCCATTAAAATATATAATTATGGGAGATTGAAGGCCTGTGCATACACACATTTTTTGTCATCAGTAATAACTAAATGCCCAGATACAAAGCCAAAATTGGTAAATCTTTGCAAAGTCCCTTCCTAGGTCAGCTTGACTGGTGGAAATGAAATTTCATGATTCTGACTGACTGATGTCCCTCACTGGGATTTTTGTCATGGTGGAGCAGGACCTCATGCAACCTCAGCCCAGACTATCTGGATACCAAGATAGAAGGACAAGACTATTAGTCTGAGCTGCTGTTAGTCCTTACAGGTGTGAGGAAGTAATGGAACTTGGTCTCTCCATCCTGGGGGTGAGTTCCAGACTCCAGACACCCAATTCTTCAGTCCAGGAAAGAAAAATTCTTTTCATCCTTCCCATGCAGACAGCAAGTTCTTGTCTCTTTCTCCAGAAGTAAATCTTCTCCTATTGGGTACCCTGTCCTTCCCTATGTGGAGAAACTTAGGTCTTCAGGCTGAGAAGAAAAATTACTGAAAGAGAACAGGGTAAAAAAAAAAGAAATCTGCAGTACTGTGCACAGTGCAGAGGAGGTACTTGGAAATGATTATCAAGCACTTCTCACAGCACAAGAACTAGGGAATGCCTAATTACATGGTCTTTACAGGCTTTAAAGAATCAAAAAGAAGTATTGTTTCAAGTGGTTCATAATTTGTTCCTTAGTACCTCAGGCCAAAATAGATTTGGGTCCAAAAAAAGAAAATAAGCAATATCATGAAAGGAAGTCCAGCAGGGGCCATTAAGTACAACATTCTTGATACAACTTGTGCATATAACAAGTTTAAAAGCCACCAGATTGTGGAAAGTAGGAAGGTATACTGGGAATAGGATCACACTATTAATCTTCTGTATTTTTGTATGCTTTCTTAAGCAGTTGCCTTTGACATCTAAAAGAGCTAGATTGACTATAGCGCATCAGCTCTTGAGCCAATGTGACTCTTACCATCTGCTGGCTATCAAGAACATGTTGATCAGGCTGTTTACATCTCTGGTATGAAATGCATCTTCAGAGATTACAGCTGTGTTGCTCTGTGTGGAAACGGTTTTATCACTGGAGTAAGAGGTTGCACACAACCCTTCCAAATTTCTGTGTGCTTGGCCATTTTCTGGATATCTAGGAGCAGTCGCTTTAGAAAGATTGGGGAACATATGGTCCTTGGAGTGGATGCTGAAAGCTGTTCAGCTCTGGACCACAGAGAGGTGATTTTCCTCTTGGCCCATTCCTTCCTTTGTCTCTAATGGGTGTTCACATGAAGTGCCTTCTTATCGTGGTAGACAGAGGCACCTCACAGCAAGAAAGCTAGTCTTTTAGGAGGTTAGGTGTAAGTCACTCTATGACCAACATCTTAAACCAGTCCAACTGTAAGGAAACAGGTTGGTGAAGTCACCCCTGACAGCATGCACACACAAGCTGCAGTTTCCTCATACAGTCACGCCCTAAAAACTACAAACTTAAGTTAAGGAAATGCTACATAGTGCATTTCCAGAAGTAAAAGGCTTCAAAGGAGACCTAATTGTGTGAGGATTAAATAACTGAATGCGTGAAGAGAAAATCTCTGATTCCTGAAATCAGGCAAAACAAAATGCATCACAAGGCAGTGAAACTTTAAAATCACCTCTAAATTAAATATGAACACGTACCATGCAAGAGTTGTGTAAGTACAAGTATGGGAAGTAACTATTAAAAAAAAAAAAAAAAAAAGAGTGGAGAGTTTTCCTCATGCAATGGGATGGTGTAACTACACAAATATATGGACACAAGACAACGTTTTACTAGTGCTTCTTAAGAGAATATAAATGATTTTAGGTCACATCTATAATTTAATAAATCAGAACAGGCCCAAATGATCTAAAATGACTGTGGAATAGATTTGTTCTCTAGTAAATTTTTAATGTTAACTTAGTAAGACTTGATTAATTATTATGAATTAATTATTAATTGCTCTTAAATGAGGTTGCTTTTGAGTGCAATAGTCATGAAATGTTGCCTGAGTTACAGAAAGGATAGTAAGATTTAAATTCATGCTGTTAGACATCAGTTTGATTTCCCAAAATTTTATTTTCATTTTTGCATCATTACTCCTTTAAATATTTTATAGTAAGGCTGGTTCCTGTACGCTATTAGTTAACATTACATCCCACATTGTATCACTTCTTTAAGAGTACTCACACACTTAGGTTGTCACTAGATTGGACCCAGCACATATAAATCTTCATTCAACATTCTCCTCTGACTTTGGAGGCATGTAGTATGCAGGACTACTTCTATTTGTGAATGTACAGCACTTCTGATAATTTAAAATTTCTTCCTCTTTAATTTTTTTCTCTGAGTTATATCACACACTTATTACCATTCAAGAAAAATATTGCACAAAAACATGCACGTATGCACACAGACAGATTTTCTCTGCTCCTTCTGGGCCAGGATTTGGCAAAACCTGAAGGGAAATATGGAGGGGAGGGACTATAAGGAAGCATTCTGGTAGAAACTATCAGTTTTGGGTTGTTCATTGTTTCGGTCCCCCCCCCCCAATTGTACATATGTGAAATTTTTAATGTGACTTTTAATTTCCTAGGGCAGAATTTTTGGCAGAAAGAGTTTCAGGCAAAGGTGGACAAAGTAGGCACTAATCAATGCAACTTCTCAAATGATTCTTTCTTTTATTCTGTCATCACTGTACCTAAATACGTAAAGTTTACATACGTATACATATGGTGGCCAAAATGGGGTTCAGCAGTAGCTATATAAAAATTTGGAAGAACAACCATGAAAATTTTGTGGGCTTCTTCAATCTCCTTCTCTTCAATGGCCTACTAGGTCATTTCAGCTATTCTCTGAATATGTTATACATGCGTGTAACACTTTTACAACATTTATGTATTATTTATTCTTCATGAAATATTTCCATTTTACTAGTCAGCAACACCTGGAATCAATGTCCAATGATTCATGTTATGTAGTCTATTTTTAAGTGATTTTTTTTTTTTTATCATCTTAAGCAATAACCTCAGGAGGCCTTGGCCAGAAAAGATTTGCTCAGTTCTCCTCCCCGCTGTGTACAGGGAAACTTCAAGGATGTTTTTAAACCTATCATTGCCTGAACCTCATGTCAGACTAATGGGTTGTCAGGAATCTCCTGCAGGCAGGACTGCAATGACAGTCCAACTTACCATCTTCAGACAGTTACCCCAAGGCTATTACTGCATCACAGTCACTGGTAAGATGGTGGAAGGACTGAATCAAATAAAAAAAAAATAAATTAGGAACTCTGTTTTTCAGTCCTCAAGAACATGATACCTGCCTTACTTCAATTAACTAGCAACAAGAAGTGCCTGAAAGCAATATTGAGAATATTCTGTTTAAACAAATCTGACATCGTCAAAATGACTTCTTTTTCCTTCCTCAGACGCTGAATCTGACCTGTACTGTATTTGGAAATCCTGACCCTGAAGTGGTTTGGTTCAAGAATGACAAGGTCTTTGAACTTAATGAGCACTATGTGTTTTCACTGGAACAAGGGAAATATGCCAGTTTAACAATCAAGGGAGTGACCTCAGAAGACTCAGGCAAATACAGCATCCATGTCAAGAACAAGTATGGTGGGGAAACAGTGGATGTCACTGTAAGTGTGTACAGACATGGTGAAAAAATGCCTGAAATTAAGCCCGGCCATCTTGCTAAACCCAGGCCGATACCACCATCAGAAGAAGTCCTCAAACCTGAGGGCAAGGCAAAATCCGGTAAGAAGTAGAGCTTGACACTGTGTTTGACGAACAGAATAGAAAACATGAGCTGTAGTTGAGGTATTCCCCCACGCAACTAATTGGTAATGTCCAAAGGGAAACTGAGCTTTTAGGAATTTGCTTTAGGGAGGTAGCTGTGCTTTGGTGCTATACACATCTGCAACAATCTGACTTGGAAGACATGTAATAGGGTGGGACTTGCAAATAGCAAAAAAACAAATGCCTGCCAGATGTTCCCATATGCAAGTTGCACAGATGTACAGTAAACCTCCATTTCCCCCTCCCCAATCTTCTGCAAAAAAACCCCAAACCAACCCAACAACTCTCTGAGAACAAATGTCCCATCAGTAAAGGTAGTGAACTGCAGTTAAAAACATATTCAGAGATGGTTCCTGCTTTGCTCTACACACAGTCCCTTTGGCTTTGAAGCCTCACATCCTTTAAGTCTAGTGGATAGTCTCTAATTAGTAGTGATACTGTTTTATAGTGTGACTTTAGTAGACTTTTACAAATGTTCACTGTTTACTCATTGAAGCATAGGTCACATGGTTGCATTTTGTTTTCCTTGCTTTGTGCTAATAAAAGTTTAAAAGTCACCTTTGCTACTCACTGCTCTGAATCACACCTAACTAGTTCTGTTTACTCTCTTTCACTGTTTAATTATTGCTTATTGCAAAATTTCACAGCTGGTAGCATGCAGACTATCAACATTCAATAAAGAATGCAAATTACGGTTAATCACAGTTACTGGGTGGCACTTGCAATAATTTTACTCTTTACAATACATGTCAAGATGCAAGCTTAAACTGGTACCAAAAGACATGTACACAACTCAGTGACTTAAGATAATTATGTCTTTGATTCTCCTCTATCTAAAATGAACAAAGGAACTCTTCCATGGGTGAAGTGATGTTCTGCTAGGCAAAGATTTCAATATATGCTTATAATGAAACATTGAAATAGAACAGATTTCAGTGAGATTACTCATGTATCTGTACATGATTAAGTGTTTGCAGTGGTGTCTTTTTCAGATCAGGTTCCCTGTTCAATAAAAGTCCATTTATCTGCCTAGATGAACCTCTGTAGTTTGCTAAGCTTCTTCCAGCAGACAGTTCTTCTAACGGCAAGTAACACTGGTGATACAAACATCTCAGATGTGGCCCTCCTTTCTTGTGACTTTTCCCAGTCTCTAGGATAAATGCAAGGAAAAGGGAACACTGTGGGAGATGGGAGGTTGGATGGGGGAGGGCCTGGAGAAACGGCACTCTGCAAAATCTTCACTAGAAAAACTGGATGAAAGCGTTTGACACAAGTGACTGTAACTTGTGTTTGGGGTCATGGCTGAAAGCCAGTGCTGAGTCTCTGATAGCGTCTGAGCTTAAGTGTGGAAAATACAGAAATAATAGCTCAGGCTTCTTCCCCCCTCTTCCCCTCCGGAGACAAACTGAAAAAACAGGAAAATTAATAGTTTCAGAGTAAATTTAATCTCAGGGCTTTTTCCCATTTTTTTCCCTCACCTAATTGATGTAGACCTTCCATTGTTTGTCTGGCAAACAAATACTTCACTTGATTAAAAAAATGTTTTATTTTTGAGACAGATGAAAAGCAGAGGAAATAAGAAGCTAATTTACAAGCTGTCAGATACAGTAGGTTGGAGCACTCATCTGGGAGTCAGGAAAGCAGCATTCCACTTCTCCCGCCTCTCCATCCATGGGGATTTGGACCTGTATCTCTGGCCACCAAGAGCAGTGCACTAATGCCCAGGCTTCCCTGTATTTGGAAGTGCTGCTTCTACTGATCCTTTTTTACTTCGTCTGACTAGGTAAACAGACTGAAAAAGGGACTAGACCTAGGCATCCTACCTCTCACATGGGCATGTTAAATGCTAGATATGAGAGGTTTTCTACCTTTCTAGTACTTTAGTTTTCAGTATTGAAGGAGGGATTGAGGGTGTGGTGCTCTAGACTATTTAAGAACCTGATAGTTTGAACAGATAATGATGAAGATGAGAATGGATTCACTGTAGTTTCAAATTCCTCAGGTGAAAAATACTGTCTCCTTTGCAACTCATTGATATCTGTGAGTAGTCATGATAAAAAACAGCAGGCCAGCTCTGGAAAGGAAAGAGTCTTTAATCACACTTTATTAAAAGATGCTTTGATTTTTAAATAAACAGCTTTTTGAAAGTTTTATGTACTTAGAGCCAGTGAACAGTGGGTTTATATTTAAATACAGTATAACCAGCTAGGAATTACATTGGACAGTGATGAAAAATGCTTCTTTCGGGTGAAAAATTCTTGTGGCTGTGGAACCACATTCTGTGTCTGGTCATTGAATGAAAGTGTCTGAGGGGGTTAAAGGCTCAAGGACGTGATAATTCTGTGAGACAGTTTAATTAGAAAATTTCAGGACACAAAGCAAAGTAAGGATTTATCTTCCAAATAGCTAGCAAAATAAGAAAACATATTTTTATACGAATTTGTCATCACAAGAACTTCAGCAAATCTCTTGATAAAATAACTCAAATTTTCCTCTTTTCTATTCTAATTTCTTATTAAAGGCCTTTAAGGTTTTCAAAATCTTACCATGGCAGGCTCACAAAACATCAGAACAAGTCTCCATAGCATACAAAGTGAGTATCAGCAAGAATTTAATATTATTCTTATCTCCTTCTACAGTACACAAGTTAATTTTAGCTGACACTATCAAATTATTGCACGTTATGGCAGCTTTTCAGAGGTATCCTTGGGCACAGGAGACAAGGTTACTCTCATCTCAGTTGTACCTTTAGCTGGCCTTGTTAGTTAAGCAAGCTTCACTTATTTCCTTCCAGGCAAACGGAAATAATTTATTATGACAGTTAATCCTCTGCTGAAGTACAGAAATTGTCATTCACAGGAACATTGTATTCAAAAGGCTAAGGACTTCCTATAAACTGTTTCACATTTTTCAGTGTTCAGCGTACCTTTGATTCTTTTGTACACATTTTAAAATCTTGTTATCAGTGCTAGGAAATGAATTGGGTCAACTCTATTTAAAAGGGACTATCTTTTCAGAGTGAATGTGTGTCTAGTTGCCCAGAGGGGCAATACAACTGGATGGATATTAGAGGGACAAATAGGATGCTCTGGTAATCAAGTCAGATGCAACACATGATGAGGCATTTTCACACACCCTTCACAGATTTAGTGTCAGCATTAGTTTAATTAATAAACATTTTGAAAAGGGAAGGGAAGAAAGTAAGATTTGCTGGGGAAGGTCTGATGCCAAATGAGCCTACCCACTCTAAGGTCAAGGGAGATGATTGACTCGTTTATACTGGATGTGAACCCATACTGTTGTTTTTGCAAATCCAGGGGCCCATTACAGTGAATTAGCTATTTCTGTTACCTTTAAGAAGAAATGTTTCTATTAGCATAATTTTCTGTCACACTGGTGAGTTTTGCTCTGTCTAAGTCATGTTGTGCTTTTCTAGGCAGTGCTAGCGTGAAACGGAGCATCGTCAACTTATCATGGGAGGCAGATAAGATGTCAGCCAGTTGTGCTGATAGGCCAAAGTCATGGCTATGTCTGTCGTGTTGGCATTCTGCTAGAAGGCTGGTAAGGCTGCCTTTTCTCCAAGCACCTGCTTCCTTTGAATCAGCTTTGATACGTTACTGTTTGTTTTCTTGAAAACAAGTTCTCTGAGAATTCCTCCTAAGGCCAATTTACAGGGTTTTTTTATGAGGAAAAGATTTTTTTTTTTTATGACAGTATTTTCCTCTAGTGTAAATCTTTCCCCAGCCCATAAGGTTCACTTGCATCCCACAGATCAAAAACTTGTGCACACTTCATTAATATGCTCTTGTATGGAGACAGAGGTTCAGCAATAATAGCACCCTAAGTGATGTTAACGCAGAGACAGTTTTTAAAGGAAACTTTTGAAATACAATAAAGCACTTTATTTTCTGGTTTGTACAACTAAGAATAAAACCTCTAGATGGCACCAGAAGAACAAGATAGAAATGAATAGATCTTAAAAAATTCCTCCAGATATAGCTTATCCATCATTTTGATGCAAAGACATCACTTAGGGAATGGGAGATTATTGAAAGCATTATACTTATGCCAGTGACAAGGACAGGTCCAGCAAATGACTGTTTCCTGGAAATAGCAGGTGATTTTGCAAGCAATAATGCTGCCTCTTAATCTTTGCATGACACACATTAAGAGGTTAAGCATGCCTTGTAAAATATTGCAAGACTCATGTTACATCAAGTTTCTCCTTAGGATATGAAAACCGCAGCTTGTCGACTATATTTACGAAGGGAGATTTGAACTTGAGCTCTAAAGGCAAACTTCTCAGACTTTGCAGCTTCCGTAGATTTCCAGAACACTCTTTCTAATACTGCAAGGCCCATGCCCTACATTTTTTCTTCAGTCTTTACAGAGAGATGATTCCATTTGAAATTAATGAGAGGTCTGGGAGCAAAGAGTGCAGGGTCTGCTCTCAGCACTGCCACTGCAAGATTCAGCGATGTCGAGACCTGTAAGAAACTACCAGTAGCCTTCTATATTAATATTTAATTCCTCATTGGAATGTGCAGTAACTCAGTACCAGCTTTGTCCTTGGGTATTAGCTCAAGGTTTATCAGATTGTTAGATTTTAAAAATAGCACATTTGACCTCTCATCATTTCCTTTATGAACATTTGAACTTTGTGTGGGTGCATTGAAGAACTGTTAACTTGTAATAAACTTGTCTCATTTTTTAAGTTAATGTAGCTACATTTTCTGTTATTGTTGCTCCTGTGTTACATTAATATTGTACAGCTGAGAGTCTGATAGGAAAAAGAGACCTAGACACCCTACTGCAGTTAGGAGCAATATGGTTAATAGCTGCAGCTAAAGCCTTTCCCATGGTTATCCTAAACTACCCAGCAGGTTTGTCCCATGCAGATTTCACCTGGCAGCAGTGTCCCCCAGGTAGGAATTTGCCTTCCACCCTGCCAAGGGCCTCTGCGGGAAGGCATTATCCATCTTATGATGTTGGTGCACACGGCATGTAGAAGAGAGGCAGATGGAAAGAGCTACGATTTCTTTTAAAGACAGAGCCAGCGTAGCTCTTTACCATTTTAAATCATGGTAAAAATGATGATCAAAATTTTAGTCTGCTAACTTAGTGACCTCCACTGGACCATTTTGAATGAAGTGCACTAAAAGCCAATCCAACAATTGTAAATCAATCCCAAAGCCAGCCCTCCTGATTGCAAGATAGGATGTGAAAAAGAACCCCTCATAGTCCTGTGCCACTTTTCCTGTCTGGGAAAAAATGCCTTCCACATATGAAAATGGCAATCAACCTCCTGCATTGTGCTTAATGGGAGGTAAAACACAAGACGACTCCCTGGCTGGGAGTTACGAGGCCACATGCAGATGTCTCCATCTGAGCTAATCACTGAAACTCCCTTCTTAGAAAATGGAGAGAAACAAGTACTAGTAGGGCACAAGTCATGTCATTCTAAAGCAGGTGTCTCAAATCAGTGAGATGAATCATGTCTATTCTTTCCACCAACTGTAAAGGGAGCTTAGTATAACCAGGTTGGAGGGGAGACATCTACATGGCTGATATTTAAAGTTAGGTGTGATACATTCTGCACCGTGTTTCTCTAATTAGCTCTGTAGTTGAAAAGTCTATTTACAGAGATGCTTCTTAATAGCTGGAATATTTGCTCTGGTTTTACAGGCTGGCTTCCTCTCCTGAACTCTTGTATTTTGAAGTCTTTGCTGCCTTCTCTGATATCCACGTTATTTTGAAATCTCTGTGCAAGCATTTGCTGATTTCCAGCAGCCACTTGGTCCCAACTCATAGCTGACTCTTATGATTTGGCCTTTACCAAGACATTCTGTTAGTCCTTCTATTCTTTTAAATATGTAAGTCTTCATCCCAGTTTTTGATTGGCTATGATGCTGCTGTTAGTGTGGGACTTGTTTCTGCCTTTGCTCCTCTCAGTCTCATCACTCTGTGGCAACATCTCAACCAACAGATGCCATAAGCCCTTCGTGGTCCATTAGTGTCTTTTCGCTTTGGGCAGTTTCTCTGTCGTGCTGGCCAGGCAGCACCCTCTGGCTGGAGAAGCACGATTCTATGGTTCTCATATGCCAAACTTCTTCCAGTGTGCCTAAGGCAGCTCAACGACTGGCCAAAGCTCTGAATCATCCTGCTCCTGGGCTTGAGCCTGTCTGCTTTTGTCATCTGGTTGTCTCTAACTAGTTCCCAGTTATCTTTCTGTTCAGCTCTGTTACTCTCTAGACTTCATGGTTTCTTGGTATGACCTGTGTCCCTCTGTTGTTCAATCTGCTGTCTTTTGATACTACTTTAATGGCAGAATCTGTATCAGTAAATAAAACAATGCCAGGCTTGATTACCTAGTCCTTTAGGTCAACACCCTGTACGCACCACATTAACCACTTCTAGCATCCACCACAAAGTGTAATGTCACCTGAATTGCCCACTGAAGACAGTACATACCCACCCTAACTTCAGATCAGGAGGTGTTTAAGAGTTTGTGAGCTGACCTGCAGCAAAACTTTGCTAAGGTCAGTCTGAACAAATAAAAGCACTAGCTAATTAACTTCAGTGCTGATGCCTTAGCACTGTTTAATTTACTAGCAGAGGCTGTAACTAAAGTGTCCAAGCATCAGTAGCCATATGAAATGTGTATGTGATAGCAGCAAGACTTAGTGTCCTGTTAGTAAGTAAATAATTGAGTCTATGTGGCCTGCTGTACTTATAACCACTTTCAGAAAGCAAGCCCATCCTAATGAAAACTAAATGTTTGGCTGAGCAGCCTATGTGTCTCTGTACTGTTGGAGGCTGAACACAGCATTTCTGGATGTTGACCCTTTCCTGTTCATGATGCCTTTTTATCAGCATCCACCGCTGATTGTCTTCCCACTAATTTTTGGGCAACTTAGGGGGGTGTCGTGGTTTAACCCCAGCCAGCAACTAAGCACCACACAGCTGCTCACTCACTCCTTCCTCCCAGTGGGATGGGGGGGGATAATGATACCATATATGATATGATAATGATAACACTAATAAAATGACAACAGTAATAATGAAAGGTTTGGAATGTACAAATGATCCGCAGTGCAATTGCTCACCACCCGCTGATCGACACCCCGTTCATCAT
>JAVJGG010000017.1:7315983-7344859 GCA_035590195.1 Aviceda cuculoides | reverse complement strand
TTTGTGCCTTGGTAACTTTGATTTGACTTGGTAACTTTGATTTGTGTCTTGGTGATTTTGGTTTGTGCCTTGATAGTTTTGAATCATTGTTCAAATGGTTGTGCCATATAGTAATAGTGAACCTTGCCATTGAAATTTGTTAAGTCACACTTTTACAACATCATATGAAAACCACTTTTGTTAATACCTTTCACAGTAGTTCTTTAAGTGATCTAAATCACCCATTCACAACAGATTGAATGGAGATAAGCAGGAAAGGGGATCTGCAGAAGAAAATTGCCTTTCGCTGTTTTTTTGAAAACCTATCTAAATTTGGCCAAGGTGGTAAACTGTAGTTTGCACATGAGTAGAGCTTTCCTAGAGGTAAAAGTCTCTGATGGTTCTGTGCGCACAGGTCAAGCTCCAGCTGACAGCAGCTTGCCCTTTCCCTGAGATGACTCCTCTGGGATGCAGGAGGCAGCGCCTGCTCTCCTCCTAAGTAGATGCTGCAGCAAAAAGCGTCTCTTTTCTTCCTCCTGCTTACCTGAGGGACTCAGGCAGGGTAGGAAGAGGGAGCTGGCTGATACTGGTGCAGAGCAGGCAGGGGGAGATGGCTGTGGAAAGCCTGGGATCACAGGGAGGAGAGAGGAATGGGGACCGGGGAGATGCTGGGGGGCAGCTGATAGAGCGAGTAAACAGGACAGCTTCAGAGTCATCTGATCGTGGGTATACTGGCCTGGCTGTGAAAAGAGACAATAGCAGGGAGACAGGAGAGTTTTGAAACTACAAGGGGAAGTATGACCTAGAGGGGAAGGAGACTGCGATGAAGGGGATGGGCAGTCAGGCTGAGATGGGTACCCAGATACATGTGTGGAAGAGGCAGCAGTGAAATAGAATACAGCTGCGTAAGAAGGCACAAAAGCAGTAAGGACAAAAGCATGGGCTGGATGACATGCATTTCTCTCCAGAGCCTGAGATCATGTCTCTTAGATTAGTACATTTAACGAAATCTGCTGTTGATTAGCCAAAATTATTATTGGTGTCAGCTTCTAAAGGAGCAGACTATGGCAGTTGAGTGGGGTAACAGGACTGAAATTCAGGAGAATCAAAGGATCTAAGCAGTAGGATAGAGTGACAGGAAGAGAGACACTGGCAAGAAACTGAGGGAAAGATGCTGCTGTAACTGGGGAAGACCACATCAGACTACATCCAGAGTGATATGGAAAGGTACCAACTCTGAGATACTAAAGTAAGACTTGGCAATAATACTAAAAGGAGTATGCAGGCAAGAAAGAGAGAAATTAAACATTCAACAAAGCTCTCAAGCTGAGAAGGAGTTTGATAGTAGGATATTCATGGCTACTATTCATGAAGATATTTGCAGTGGGAATGTCAGAATTGCAGTTTGCTGGAAGTGTTAGGTGGCAGAAGACACCAGCATCAGAAGCATAGATGTGCGATTTAGCTGCACAAGAAGGTTTAAGTTAGTCAGGTGAATGTAATAACAGTTGTTCTTTTAGTTATGACAGATAAACAAAGCTCTGATCTTCTGCATGTGAAGACTACCAAGATCACTAAGGGACTCAGCTACATGATTCTAAATAAATAAATGAAAGTCCGTGACCAGATCTTCAAGAAAAACTTGCAAAATCTTGGTCTGAAACTTTCTGATGGTTAAACCTGTCCCCTTTTCAGGATCTCTGTATGGTGCTGGACCTGCTGAGCTTAACACATAGAGTGATCTGAATATGTTATTCATGATGAGAATTGGGACACTCTCTTCTATCCGAGAGGATGCTGGTTGGGAAACCTTTAGTTTGGGGAGTTTCTTCTTACCAGCTGTCCAAATACTAAGAAGAGAACTATCGACAAAAGTAAGTTTATGTTTGGGCTACACAGCCTGATTAAATGCTCTTTTCTGATTGACTGGCAGTAGGATGAATCTCAAATAGGGCAGAGCAGGAACTGCATAGCTATCAGTATTCTCTCTGCAGTGATTTCATCTGTCAAGAAGCATACAGTTTTCTGCTTGGTTTTACAAAGCCAAAATCTTTAATAGAAAAAATAATAAGGGATATACTGGGCTGCCAGTTTCACTGATGTGTCCCTGGTTCTCTGTACCCAGCTCTAGTGACACATTGTGGCTATAACCTTGAAGTTTATGACTCCCTTGCTCTTCTGGCATGGTACAAAACAGCCCCCAAGAACCTAGCATATATTTTTCTCACCTGTAGAAGTATTTTGTTTTTAAGGTTTTCTTTTGTTTTCATTACCTTGCCATTGTGGCCATGAGCTGTTGTGTGAAGAATTGCAGCACTGCATTTGCAGAAAACAAATTTGTATATTTTAACTGCCATTTTCTGATTTTTAAGCCCTGCCCTGTTAGATTTCTTTATTTTCCTGAATAATAAACACTTGAATGATGAACTTACACCTAGTTCGGAAGACAGAAGGAAGCTACTTCATGAAGCTCTTATTCTCCTTTTTAATTTTATTTTGGTGGCTAATCCCAGATGGGACATGAGTATCACAACCTTTTTTTACAAGGGTTTGATTGCGTGCATAAACTTTTATACCGTATGAATTACATTTGAGAAGCTTGATAACAACTGCTGCAGTGTTCCTATTCAACCCAGAATGGCAACATCTTAGCTATCATTTACTGGAATTACATTTTATAGTGGAAAGCTTTAACAGACCACTGTTTAAACTCTTCCCAGAAAACAAAATGATGAGGACAAGATAGCGGTGAAAAGGTAGTGCACTGCAGGCATAAGAAATACCATGAAAGAAATATCACAGGCAAGTGAGACTTTCTTGAAAAAAATTGAAGTCGTGAGCTAGAGTAAAATTAGCAACTGGGAATGTAAGAAGCTCTGACAACACAACCTGATAAAAATAGATGTTTTGTAGCTTGTCCCACCTGTTAAAAATTAAAAGAAAAAAATTAAACGAAAAAAATGAAAGAAATTGAGCACTTTTACACAGTGACTGATCTACCATAAAATCTCAATATCTCTCTGGGGTATCCTTCCCTAGACTGATAAGTTCTTCATAGGGGTTACAGTACATATACCTCTAGAAATAAATAAATAAATGATTCTGTGTGTTGTATGGTGCAGCATACATGCATGTGAAGCATGTGAAAAAAGCAATGTGTGAAAATATCAGCAGTACTAAAGTCCAGCCCTGATTCTGTTGTATGAAACATGACTAACTGATAAACATTCAAACCCAGGTATTAGGAGGAAGTAACCCTTCTTGAGGCTAGCAGAATTCAAACTGGAAGCAGGTAGCTGATTTGCAACACTGAGAATCATTAACATATGGGGCATAGCTTTCAATAGCAATTGAAACAGGGGGTCTTTCTGAATAGTTACACATTAGTTAAATTACAAGTTTTTTAATAGCTGCTGGTCAACTTAGTTTATAGGCATTTTTTTGTTCAGGCTGCTCAATTTATTTTCTTCCTGCCTTAAAAATCTATAAAGCAGTTGCAGTCATCCCGTGTAATGTTGTGATATAGGTGAAACCTTAATTCTTTCTTCGGGTCATGGATTTAGGGACAAGGTCTTGAGCAGAAGAATAAGTGACTCTGTAATCATGAAGGATGTACAATTCAATAACAATGAGAAGTTACTGAAAGAGGAAGTTCAACTAGATGTTTCTGTGAGACCTCTCTTCCCTTACTGGGGAGGAGACCTGAAGCTTTTCCCAGTGTAAACAATATATGACAAGATACAGCTGTGTTTGCATTCAGAGATAAGGATCATTAAATATCTTGAGTTGGATGCAACTCTTTGTATATCATCGAGCTAAAATTTTGAGTCACAGGTTTGCATATTATTGAAATAAATGGAGTCATACTAAGTGACATGTTCTTGAGCACTGGGAAGGTTTGGCCCCCAAGGACTTTATTTGCCCGTGCTAATTCTGCTTATCAGTGAACTGGTTGTTCACATGTAATCCTGACACTAAAACATTCTTTCAGAAGAATTGTTATTTGTGAGCTCTTTGTGTTCTCTTGCAAGTCAAGAAGTTAAACTAATTTGATACTGCACTCCCTTGATAATGAAAAAGGCTGATGAGAATAAGAGAGTTTACAGTAGTGTGTCTCATTAAATCATTTTGCATTTCAGTAGTAGGATGGTTTATCTTTCAAGTGGTGTTTGTGATAAAGCACAGATAAAAAAGCTGTCCAACAATCATACAAAAATATAAGTTTTCATTATTTTTATTACAATAACATTTAAATTTCTGCTAAAAATCATGGCTGAATAGTGCTAGAAGTTGTACAAAAAGCCCCAGATCCTTCAATGGGATGTAACATTGCCAATGGCTGCAGTTTCTACTGCACCACCTCATAATTTAAACTCAAAGTCCTAAACCGATGTGAATACCTCAGTTTTAATTTAAAACATAAGAATGCTTTTCTAATCTGGTGGTGGTACAGAAAAGCTTAAGAACATGAACTCGAAAAGGTTAGAAAAATGAGAAGGCAGCAAACAGAAGAATTTACTCTTTGGGGGGAAGTCAAGTGCATTTAACACTTCCCAGGAGAACTGGGCTTATTCTGTCCACTCTAACCACACCATTCACAAGTGTGACCTCCCCAGGTACACCCAAAGAAAAGCATCCAGGAGTGGGCTGCTGCCACTGGAGCAAGTTGGAGAACGACCATCTGCTATGGAGCATCTTTCCTTGGAGGTAGCATGGGTAGGGAACGCACTCCTCAGGACATAGGAACTGTCCTTGTTACAACCACAAACTGCTCCTCATCACCATTTTTCCTTGTAATCCTTCCCTCATGACATGACAGAAGCAAAATTAATTTATTAGACTTAACCCCTACTCCTTAGTTGCTGCTAAACTGCCTGAAGAGAGGGGGGTGCTAAAAGCAGCTGATACTGGAATATTTTTTATTCCATGGGCCACACGAAGCCTCACTGGATGTGAGGTGAGCATCCCTGGGTTATAACTTTATCGTAAACATGAAGACATTTGACTGATAGCTAATTATGTATGAACACTGTGAGATTAATTTTACCTTTACGTATCATTAAAATGGTGTGAAGATCAAGATTTATCAGAAAAGAACCTGCTTAAAAACAAACCTAAATCTTTCCTTCACACAGGAGTCCAGTTTCCAGGCACAGCAATGTGCTTATCTGTGCAAGAAGCCTTCTTGATTATATTCACATAATAGTCTACTTACTGCAACTTACAATAATGCAATGTACGATACTCATGACAAAACTGTTGCCTTTAGCCATAAACTCATAAATAAGCTTCTTTATCCAATCAAATGTGCTGTCCTTTTCATTGTTGCAGCTTGTGCTTGTGTTATGCTAAAGCAAATTTTAATATGCTTGTTAACATAATTGTTACATAATAGCTCTGCTCCTGACAGGAAAAATACAAGCCCTTATTTTTTATACTTTTTGAATAATAAAAATATGTTCTAGAAGTCCTTCTATAAAAATGAAGATTAGTCTGAATTAAACTCACGTTAAGGCAGATCCTCAGTATTTTCTCTTTAGAGGGGAAAAGTAAGGTCTAGGAGATACCAAGTCCTGGATGTGCTCATTAAAAAGACGCATAAATCAACCAGTTTAATTCACATTCACAGGTAAAAAAACCCCGAAACAACAACTTACCAACATCTAAAATGGTCATTTACAACTTCATGAAACAAATGTTCTTTTAGCTTAAGGGTGAAGACAAAGAGGAGAAAGAGGAGCTGATCTCTTGTCAGAATATGAGCAGAAACACTATCATGATGCCAGAGAAATGTATTAAAGGTTCCCAATAATGGTGAAAAGCAGGTCACGTGCATAGGTGCCTAAATATGGGTTAATGAATATTTGGCCGTGTGTAGCATCTGTGCAGTGCTGCAGTGTTCATGAATCAAAGAATGGCAGCATCTTTGCAGAGCGATGAATCCTAGAAATGTTAATGAGGCAGTATGCAGAAGTCATAACTGTTTGCCACTGTCAAATGTCCGTGAAAATTATTATCTGCCAAGATATTGGGGGCAGAGCTACTATCCCCTAATTTCTCATGGAACTCATCTGATTTACTAACTTCTCATTGCATCAAGATTTTTAGGTTGTCATGGCAACCTAGGAACAGATAGTGGAGTAGGATGCCATCAGGCAGCAGTCATAATGCAAGCATAAGTTAAATAACTGTAAAGTTAATGATCCAAATTCTTCACTGCAGCCGCGAGGCACACCGTTTAACTTGGGGAAGGTGCACAGATGCTGTAAATTACTTTGGATGCCATTACCATGACCAGCCTGGGCCAGCTGTGTATCAGACCAGACCGGTGGCAAAAGTTACAATATTCTAACTGCTGCTGTGGGTGGTCCTGGATGGCTGTTGTGGCAGCCATGTAATGCCAGTGTCATGCTGAGTCCCTGCCAAGCTTTTTTTCCCTTTCATTCCTTACTCTAGCTGGAGGATTGAGGGTGATGTGAGAACTGCTACATTTTTTCTGCCCTGCTAGAAAATTACCCCACCCTGAATAATCTTTCCATTGCTGCTGGCACTTTTAATTCAGTAAAATGCTGTAAGTCATCTTGAACTCAAGGGACAATCTAAGGCAATATACTTTCCCTTGATTGGCATTTGTTTCTGTTTTACATTCTACTTTATCATAATAGCATGGACACTAATTTCGCTCTAATTGTAAAGCTTAGATCCAAGAAAATGCTTTTAATGGTATGAAAAAACTATTCACCTGGGTAAAAAAATGGTAACTGAAAAAAAAATATTGACAAAATTATCTGTCAGTGCAACAGCACTCTCTCTACAGTTTTCACAGTGCAATAATACTAATGCATGTTAAGGCTGCCTGCCTGCTTTTTAGTGATAAGTATTACCTACTATTTTGCAGTGGCTTTTGGTCAGAGCCTTGTATATTTTGCAGTTTTCTGAATATATTTCAAGATCTTCAGGCTTTATCATCTGCAGATAATTGTTACAGACAACCTGACAGAAATTAGTCTAGTGGGAGAACAGGAAGAAACACCTTCAGCCAGGGACACCAACAAACAGAAGTTCGGAGGTAGAAATTGAATTGTGTGAAACTAGGATGGACATAGCAGGGAACAGACACTGTTCATCTGTGCAATAAAATCCACACAGTTTAAGCTACAACTGTAAAATTAATGTGGTTTTGCTGAGCTGCCACTCCCTGGGGATAGTAGCCAGCCTACATGTCTAGATTTCTTACATTCTTCTTTCCTTATCCTGGTAACCTAGGCTGCTGAAGTCCTTTTTTATACTGCCATCCTCATTTACTTTTTTTCCTGTGGAATATGCCAGGAACTCTCATAAAGCAGTCACTGTTTTAGGAGACAGAAACTCCCAAAGCCTGGGTAAATGTCAGCGCTGTGGAGCAACTTTCACCCCTGAAAGGTCACAGACTGCAGTTCCAGCACATTGTGGGCCAGTTAGCATGCAACCAGTTAAGCATATCGGTTCAACATAATACCACATTATTACATTTAACTGCCCAGCATTAAATGAGCTGCAGTCCCATGCTTTGTTTTCCTTGACTTTAAATGAATGAGGCGGCCATCCTAACGCTGTTCATTCAAAGATTAGAAAAAGGCCATGGTGTCCAATGGGGGTTTTAGACTGAATGCAAACACCTAACACCAAAACCGTGACCCTCAAACCCTCACCCAGCTTCTGTCTAATCCTGACCATTTACATTCACTAAATACCTAGTATAGAACATTAAAGTTATCTGGTAGCACCTCAGTTGTGGTGGGGCAGGAAGCTCCTGGGGCAAGCTTCCTTCCTTCCATAAGAAGGACATGGACCTGTTGGAGTGAGTCCAGAGGAGGGACAAAAAGATGGTCAGAGGGCTGGAGCACCTCTCCTGTGAAGACAGCCTGAGAGAGTTGGGGTTGTTCAGCCTGGAGAAGAGAAGGCTCTGGGGAGACCTTATAGTGGCCTTTCAGTACTTAAAGGGGACCTATGGGAAAGATGGGGAGGGACTCTTTAACAGGGAGTGTAGTGACAGGATGAAGGGTAACAGTTTTAAACTGAAAGAGGGTAGATTTAGATGAGATGTAAGGAAGAAAATTCTTCTTTGTGAGGGTGGTGAGGCACTGGAACAGGTTGCCCAGAGAGGTTGTGGCTGCCACCATCCCTGGAAGTGTCCAAGGCCAGGTTGGATGGGGCTGTGAGCAACCTGGTCTAGTGAAAGGTGTCCCTGCCCATGGCAGGGGGGTTGGAACTAGATGATCTTTAAGGTCCCTTCCAACCCAAACCATTCTATGATGATTCTATGATTCTATGAAGCCTGCGTCTTTCTGAGTCTTCCTCTTCCTCTTGTGTCCTGAGCTAGTATTTGCAGAGGGATGAGTCTTTGTCTTAGACAATTCCTCCTACAAAAAGCAGTAATTCCCACTCTCTTTTTTTGTTTGCTTGTTTTGCTTTGTTGTTGTTTGTTTGTTTTGTTTTGAGGGTAGAGTGAAAAGGGTCTAATGAAGTTTCCAGGTTGCAAATCCCACATGGAAGACTGTGCTGCCTGGTAGGGCTGGGGCATTAACTCAATGCAAACCCTCTCTTCAGGACTTCTCTTTAGGCTGCTCTGTGTTGGTATACTTTTTTTTGTGGGTCTAACTGTCCTGCATCGAGGTGCCTAAATATTAGGTACCACACTGCTTAACATTTTTAATCTTAAATTCTTGTGGGATCTTGGTGATTATGACTGGTTGCTGTGCATATGAGGAATATTTTGGGAGTAAGAATTTTCTAATCTATTTATTGAATTTGTCAATTTTTCAATGGAATTTGAAAAAAAAATGGCAGAAACAGGTGCTTATTTTTCTTGAATTTACATATATGTGTATATACATGCACTTTTTTTTAACCAAACAGCAGCACTAGGAAGACAGCAGTGGTGTACATTACTAGACCCTTTACCCTCTTATTGATTATGTATCACAATACAGTAGAGATTATATATTTTGTACTGAGTTTATGTGGCAAGATTTTGGTAGTGGGGGGTTACAGGTGTGGCTTCTGTAAGAAGTTGCTGGAAGCTTCCCCTATGTTCCATGGAGCCAATACCAGCCAGCTCCAAGACAGACCTGCTGCCGGCCAAGGCCAAGTCCATCAGCGATAGTGGTAACACCTCTGTGATAACATTTTTAAGAAGGAAAAAAAAGTTGCAGCAGGCACAGAAACAGCAGCTGGAGAGAGAGTGAGAACATGTAAGAGAAACAGCCCAGCAAACCCCCAGATGAGTGCAGAAGGAGGAGGAGGAGGTGCTCCAGGCGCCGGAGCAGAGATTCTCCTGCAGCCTGTGGGGAAGACCATGGTGAGGCAGGCTGTACCACTGCAGCCCAGGGAGGTCCACGGAGGAGCAGATCTCCTGGATCCTCTCCAGTCCTGGCAGGACCTCCGGATCTGTGGAGAGAGGAGCCCAGGCTGGAGCAGGTTTTCTGGCAGGTCTTGTGACCCCATGGGGGACCCACGCTGGAGCAGTCTGTGCCTGGAGGACTGCAGCCTGTGGAAGGGACCCACGATGGAGCAATTCGTGAAGAACTGCAGCCCGTGGGAAGGACCCACATTGGAGAAGTTCATGGAGGACAGTCTCCCATGGGAGGGACCCCACGATGGAACAGGGGACGAGTGAGGAGTCCTCCCCCTGAAGAGGATGAAGTGTCAGAGACAGAGTGTGATGAACTGACCGTAACCCCCATTCCCCGTCCCCCTGCACTGCTGCAGGGGATAGGTGCAGAATTCAGGAGTGAAGCTGTGCCTGGGAAGAAGGAGCGGGGGGGAGGGGGCATGTTTCAAGATTTGCTTTTATTTCTCATTACCCTACTCTGGTTGATTGGCAATAAATTAAGTTAATTTTTCCCTAAGTCAAGTCTGTTTTGCCTGTGATGGTAATTGGTTGAGTGATCTCTCCCTGTCCTTATCTTGATCCATGAGCCTTTTATTGTATTTTCTCTCCTTGTCCAGTTGAGGGGAGGGAGGGGTACTAGAGCGGCTTTGGTGGGCATCAGCCAGGGTCAACCCACCACAAAACATTTTAAAAATATTAGCTGAAGTTTTCACAATCACCATGACCAATTATTTAGAAGACTAGTGATAAATCATTCATCTGATTATTACTCACTGCTAATTACTTCTTTTCCTTGGTTGATTATTCTGTTGGAGATTATCCCACAACCTATAAAAGTTTCTAAAGCTGTGTTTTGTGTGGGTGAGCCAACACGTCGTATAAGGGCTCTCCATGTTACAACTTTGCCGTTTGCTAGGGCAGGCTGCTGATCTCTGCCTTCACTTTTCTGAACATTATCAGAACATCTAATTTCTATTCTGCTTTAGGGTCATGCTAAGTTACCAATTTAAAACAGTTGCTGTGATGTTGACAGTTTTAATTTGTTCCACTTGATATGCTAGTAGGCCTATTGTCTGTTCAAAGTAGATTTTGCGGTTCTGAAAGAGCCAGTTTCTGTATTTTCTCAATGCAATGCAATTTGCACACATAATGTAGCTTCAGACATCTCCTTGAGGGCAAGTCTAATTGAAGTTGCTTGAACTCTGTCACTAATCACAGCCTTTTCAAACTGGGTTACTTTTCATCTTTAATGTTTTAAGGTTCTCCTGTATTAGCAGGCTGACTCAGGTGTAACATTTTCTCTGAATCTGTCTGCTTGACCACAGCCCTCTGGTTTGCTTTAGTCAGTCTTCCAGATAACATTTAAAAAGCATCTGATGAGAGCACCTGAGACCATCTGAAACTTATGAGAATTTATTTGTCCTTTCTTAAATGATTGCATGTAAATTAAGTCATAAATCTAGCTCTGACTCACCTTTCCCAGGCCAGGATTCAGCATGGAGGTGAGGACCACAGTCCGGATCTCTTGTCATTCAGTAGTCATTTAAAGGAGTAATATTGTAACAGTTGCTAAGCAAGTCACTTTAATGGACCACTATGCAGAACAGTACGTGCATTTTTTCTTGGGAAAAGAACTTGTTGTCTGTTTCAACAGTACGGAGTGGGTTATGAAGGGGTAAAAAATAAGTTTGTACGCACTTTCATTGGAATTAATAGTTTGTAAAAGAGAGGGCGAGGGTGGAAATTTCCATGGGACTACATTCTCCCGCGGAAAAATATACAGATGTAACAAGCACTGCTTTAGATTTTAGGAAAAGCATGTAATATATTACTTGAGGGTTTTACTTACATCTTTGATGTCAGCAAGATGGCAAGTGCTTGACATTCATGGATCTCTGCTGTATCAAAGCCATAAACAAAACTCTGTTAAATGTAATTATCTCATCATTAATCATCTTGTAATCTGGGGTGTTTTTTGGACCTTAGTGAAACTTGCATTTTCAATATCTTTGTTTTGTGATGAATTTGTGTTAGACCTGCATTGTAGGGAATGACTTTTGTTAAATTTCCAAGTAAATAGCTAAGCTTTTTTCTCAACAATCAATGAGCTGGTTTTTTCCACTTGCTTTTCTGTCTACACACAAGGCTTATCCTCCCTCAATTTCCTCTTTCAACATTTGAATTTTTTTGTATTTTAGAAACAAATGTTTGAAGTTGGACCTGTCTTTTACTGAAGAGCTGTCAGGAAGAAAGACAATGAAGGAGGAGAGGCAAGAAAGACTGACAGGAGAACAAGGATGTGTGTACCAGTGTCCTCAACTCCTTTTAGCATGAGCAGTCTTTGTAGCTGGGGGAACCTCTGCTCCTGGCTTCCCTTTCCCTCCCCTCAGTACCAGCTTTTTCCCATTAGGAAAGGCACTTAATGAAGAATGCAGGCAGAGGATTTGGGTCACACAGAGGAAAGGGGAGGACGGAGCCTCTGACAGGAGATGGCCAGGGTGGTTGGCAGGAGAGATGTTTCTTGCAGTCTCAACATGGTGGTATGTTCTAGCGGCAAAATACTACCAGGGGAAAACAATACTTGCTTCTTACTCTAGACTTTCAGTCCAATAGATGGAAGATTTCTGGGTCCTATCTGTCATGTGATCTCTATATGTTGGAATGTTGGCCTGGCTACAAAGTGTGTAAGGCAGGATTCAATTGCAAGTTTCCTGCAAACTGGTCAAGGTATGTTTTATCATCTTTGATTTGGAGATGGGGAAATAGGACACAGAAAATTAAGGGATTAACTTCTGGAAACAAACACAGCCAAAGCTAGTAACAGTATCTGAATTAAAGCACTCCCACTGCCAAGTTTTACCTCTATTATTTAATTTATATTTTGTCATGTTGTTGCATACAGAGACTTAAAAATTAATTTTGCTTGTGATATAACTTAGGATACTAACCCAGAATTTTGCTAGATTAATGTAATTGCAAAATTTTCACAAAAATTTTAGGGTAGTTTAGTGGCAGCTAGATCATTGATTATGAATTAGCTGATAGTTAGACATTGTGAAAACAGTCTAGACCCAGATCCAGAGCTAACACAAACCCATACACTTCCATTGAAATTACACTCCTTGAGCAAGTTCAGCATTGCAATATTTCCCTAAGTAGTAATATATACTAGGTAGAGTATTTCAGAAATTACAGTATGGATATTATGGACAAATCTGCCATGCAAAGAATCATTATTGTTAATCCTTAATAACATATGATATGCATAAGGGTCCAATTGCACACCATAAAGAATTTTTTATTTCAAAAGTCTTTTTTAATGTGCAATGTTTTCATCCCATATGTAACATTATAAAAGTTTCCAATTAAATAAAATTATGTGTAAGGAAAATCTCATTTTTATACAAAGTCTAAACTTATAGTACTATAAAGACACAGATTGAGAAAGGGTATTATTTTTGTTGCTTGTAAACACAAAGGTATGTAAGGAAATCTTTTCCCCACAGGGTTGATGACCTTTGAATGTATTATTAAGGAAAGTGATTTCCTCAGTAAAAATCAGCGTTCAGGCTAAGGTCCTGAGGATGTATTTGGATCCTGGTAAATCTTTGCTGATAAAATTTTGTCTATCACGTTACCCAAAATAATGATGCTCCGTTTTGATTTCTAAGTTAAATCAATAGTGAGCTAGAAATGCATGCAACTGGTGTGGTTTAATAAATCATGCTGTGAAAGATTAGAATGGTTTTGCATAAACCTCAGGAGACTTGAGGTAGTCCATGAAGCTTTCATTAAGCTTTTTCTCTTGAATTTGTCATGCCATTAACTGATAAAATAGATATACCAACAGACTTCTAGCTGTGTTAGAACCTCCCAAATCCAGCAGGATCTGAGGGAGAACCATTGTATACTTATTTACTAGACAGAAAAGTTTTCAGAAGGTTCAGCTTTCTCATTTAAATCAACTTCTAACAAAGAAGAATTCTTCCACAATGAGTGTTTTATGCTTTCAACACATGGTGGCTATACTAATCCTCCCAACACCATGGACGGTGAGAACAGTGAGTGTTATTCATCAAATCTCAGACACAGGAAAGAGTAGATTTTTTTTCTTACATTCAGCAGAACTTAATAAATTGTTTCTAGAAAGGCTCTTTGCCATTAATATATAGTTTACAGACACTACACGTGTTTTAAGCCACTGAAACTGTTAATGATACATATATCCATTACTGTGCAGTAATCAGTGTGGCTTTATTGGGTCAGCATGCCAAATTGCGACGTATATTTGTTTGCTTTTAAGAGAGAGATTGGAATGGAGATTTTATAGTCAGAGATACTAATTATAATATAATTTATTAAAGTTTACATCAGCTGTTGACATTTTAAATCCATAGTTCAAATTTATTAATTGAGCTCAGCAGCAAAGCATCATATTCAGCTTACTGTTGACTCCTACAATTCATTGAAAAATGATGTTGCTTCACCTTATGTATCAGAATCAGTTTGCAGAGAGCTTTTCTGCTGCAGAAGTATCTATATTAAATTAGTATCACAGATTAAAAGAGAAGGAAACGTTTAACATGCCATTAAAATTGAGCAGTAAATCCTTCACTTTAAAAAAGAGAGGAGGAGGATATCTCATTTCTCATCAAAGGTAGGCAACTAATTAGTCTCACTCCAATTAATACTTGGGTTATAGAGAAGATGATTGATTCTGTCTAGATTTTTATCCTTTGAACACATGGCAACAAAGAACATGGAAAGTTTTCATCTTTCATGTTTGTGCTTGTACCTTAAAGTGTGAATGTATGTGTTATGCACAGGTAGTGGTGGATTATTTTGGCTGCAGAGATAAGTCCATGCTATTTAATGACTTTTATTTCCACTGTTTACAGGTGATAAAGAACAGATCTTGGCCATGCAGAGAGCATGCTGACCGCCTATACAGCCTACAGATGGCTTTTGAAAGTGTATCCAGACTGACGATTCCAGTGCAGAGCAAAGAACATAACAATAATGACACATAAAATTTAGGCTCAAGGTAGAGATGCAGAGCCGGGACCCAAGATCCCCTTCCAAAAAAACAACTAGCCGTCCTTAATTTCCTACAGTCAGTCCCACAGAGCTGCCCACTCCCCCAGCTCCTGCTTGTTCCCCTTCTTTTAAGTCTGCTGTTTGAATCTCCACTCTCACGCACAAGCAGACTCTGACATAGGCTTAACCAGGGAAGGCTTTGGAGCTCCAACCTGCTTCCTCAAATAGGAACAGCTTCCCTGTGCTCTGCAGAAATTGCTTGCCCACAGGCTAGCATGATATAAGTTTGTCTGGGATTGTAGGAAAGCAGACCTAGGGGGAAACAGGTTGAACAAAATTGCTTGCTGGAGATGGCATGTGGTGTGATGGAGGAGAAGGGTAATGGATCAAGCTCAGGAGCCCAGGAACATGGGCTTTTGACAAATCTCTTGGACTGCTCATGCCTATAGGTGGGCCTGCCAAGGGTAGGAGGGGTGCCAGAGAAACAGTTGTGCAGAGAAGTTGTAGCTTGTGCTGTTTCTAACACAGACCAATTACTAATCTCTCCATTTTGGGGAAAATTTAACTTCCCTTTCCATCCCACGGCCCCTCATTTGAGAGACAGCAATTTAGAAAAAGAGTTTGCTAAGCCAAGTGTTAATTTACCTTAGAAAAAATGAAATATGATTAGGTCAAACAGGTGCATATATTAATCTCTGTCATCTTTATCATGGCCTAGAATTTCATGGCCTAGAAGCTTTTGCCAGGAATAGAGGGCACTTCTCTGGCAAGAAGGATGCACAACCAAGTTCCCTAAGTAAATGAACGCTCACCTTAGCATGCTGCCCTCTCTCACTTTCAGTTGCTTTCTATGAGCTCTCTGCCTTTCTCTGCGTTTCTCCAGTGTCCTTTATGCCATTTATCTTTTTTTTCTTAAGCAAAAAAGAGGCGATGGGACTGTTTTGCAAGGAACCGTGTAGAAATCAAGTGCAAATTCTTAAACACAGATGTCCTAGAAGGTGAGGAGATGCAGGCAAATGCAAGTTTCTCAGTGTCACCGAACACTGGTCCACCGCAGACTGCTGCAAGCACCGGGCCACCTGCTTCAGTGGCTTTCTGCATTTCTGCTGTTCAGGAGTGTTTGCTGGCACAGGCTACAGCAGCACATTCTGCAGTTCTTTGCTGACTGCTACCATGCTGGCCTGCTACGAAGGGAGAGGATCGCTGAAATGTGGAATTACCACAGTCACACTTCTCCCTGTTATACATATTTTCCTCTTCCACATGTACATGGCATGCAGAGGTAGTATACAGGTAGGCTGTTAAACACAGCTGCTTTTTGAGCCAGCAAAGCTGCTGTCAGGCAACATTGCTGAGTAGTCACCCCCTACATGACTCCCTCTTTCCAAAATTTAACCTGTCTCAGTCTCCGTAGCATTAATTAGGCCCTTGATGCTTAAGAGTGCACAGAAAATAAGGCAAAAGAAATTCACTCATCCTGAAAAATAATAAACAGCATAATTTGAACAGTATGTAATTGAACAATGTTACTTCTGTAAGCATTTTCTGGCCTTAGCTTGTAAATTAAATCAATTCATTATAAAGAAATACATGGAAATCCAATATCATTACTTTACTCATTCATATACCTTGGTAGAGAATTATTTTTCTGTAACAAAGCATATTTTCTGCACTGTTGAACTACATCCATCTTAATGGGATCTGCCTCTTTTGGATTTATACTTTTACTTGCCTTCTTGGGAAAGGGAGTTTCCTGAATTATGAAAACAAGAAAATCTCATCTCCACAAACCACTCTACGATTTTTATGACATGATATAAGTGTTAACAGAAGAGTTATTAATTTTGAAACATAATCACCAGTAACTATTCAGGTTTTTGCTTCCTCAGTATTTTATGAACTGTCAGTAAATCTTACAGTGCTTTGGTGATTCACCTGAATCTGGGAAGAGAGTATTTCAGTGAACTGGGTATGAAATCACTGTCCTTTCTTTTTTTTTCCAGTATTTCCAAAGTATTTCTGCTTTTGCAAACTACATTTTGAATGTCACCAACTGTGAGCAGTTTGTTGCTCTGTGATGAGGCACTTTGCTTTCTTGGACTGAAAGGGAGCTTCAGGAGCCAGATCCTCAGCTGGTGTGAATATATGAATAGTGCTGAAGTAAATACACTGCCATTTAGGCTGCCTGCTGATGTTCCCTTTCATTCCCTTAGAGTGGTGTGTGTCATCACACTCACACAAACCTAGCATGGCTGATGTTATTCAAGATGCTATTTGCAAAGTAGAAGGGCTTTGCTCACTATAAGGGTAAAGGGGCAGTGGTTCTCTGTCTGATGCATTCTCTCCACTATTGAAAAGCTGTTCGCAGGCTATTGGCTCAAGCAAATCACTACAACATATTTACTTTCAAAGCAGAAAGCAATAAGCAGTTACTCAAGAGTACATCGGTAAATTGAAGACAATGGATTTATGGTCGTTTACTCTCACTGAAGGTCTGCCTTAGTTTTTAAGAGTCTGGTTTTAATATCTGACCAAGGCTTCATTTTTCATAGATTGGTTTCCATTGCAAATAACTTATTTTCTTGGTGCCCACTAAATAAGTTCAGGCATCATCATGTGCCATTCATAACACTGTGCAATAATTCTATTAGGTTGAATCTAGAGACTCAGGAGCAGAGACAGCATTACATATCAATGGAGGCAAAAAAAGGAGGGACTGTTGAATAATATGCAGCAGAAAGATACTGAAAGAAGCCCCAAGGGAGCTCTTCAAGAAAAAGAAAAGTAGAGTAGAAGGTAATCAGAAATGGTGAAAGCTGAGGAAAGAAGGGACAGGAGAAAGGTGTTTACACTTATTTGGCACTAATGGTAGGAAGGCAAATGCTGCTTTTTTCTTTTTTTTTTATTTTTATGGTCAGTGTTACCAACACCTCTAACATGTTTTAACTGAACAAATCAATGTAGTATAAGAAAACTTTTGTAGATCTTCTATATGTATTAATTTAATTGTTAGTGATGCTTTTGATTAATAAGTAGTTATATGACAAATATTATTTTATTGTGATGTGCTAATCACAAACTCTGCATTGCTTTTAAGCTATCAAATGGCTTGCACATTAAAAAAATGCTTACTTCTTTACTTTGATTATAGTGGGTACTTCAGGTGCTGTACTCAAGTGCAGACACCTGAGCTGCAGGCTTCAGATTGAGTTGATCACCACTTTTCCTCTGGGAAAAAACTGGAAGAAGGTGATTTATGTCCTGGACAGTAGTATAGATGTCGGTGTCTGAGGCTAGATGAGAGGAATGCCATGTGAGGTTCCCGCACTACCCTTGAGAACTGGGGATCTCTTGAATAATATCTCCTAACTCCTATAGGTCTTCTGAGTATGAATTTGTTATGTATACACAAGATGTGCATGTGTATCAAAAATTATTGAAGAAACCTGTATGTAAGTTTGGACTGAGCACCAGCACAGGTTGCCCAGAGAGGTTGTGGTATCTCCTACCTTGGAGATATGCAAAAGCTATCTGGACATGGTCATGGGCAACCTGCTCTAGGTGACCCTGCTTGCACACGAGGTGGCCTCCTACGGCCCCTTCCCATCTCAGACATTCTGTGTGTGTAATTACAGATTCAATGATAGGTAATTAATAAATGTGACACACTTTTACTGAACAAAACACCACCACCTCAGTATCGTCTTGTTGCTAGGGATGTAGAAACGTTCGGAAGACTGAAGTGACAACAGTCATGACATGCATTCTTACCACAGCTATAGAAATAAGTATGTACAATTAATTACATTTTTCTGGCTGAAGGACAAGTTAAAGAATATCCTATATTATAAAAAAACCTGGGGTTACAGCTGCTGATTGTACATAAATGTGGTAAAAATAAAACTGGCTTTTTCACTTCTTTTTTTCTTTTCAGTCTTTGAATCATGTAACTAATAACAGATTCAAAAGGTATTAAAAGTTTAATGGAATTTACTATAAGTTACATGCAGACTTTTTTATTCCTAAAGGATAACTATAATTATTTGAATTCTTCTCTTCATTAAAGATGTCAAAAATGAAGTTAAAGAAAGCATGTGAACCTTCTTCCAAGGCTCAATTCAGCTATGAATACAATGTTGCTGCCTTGAAAGAATTTGTTTACTGAAACAGAACACTTGCTTTAAAAAAAACCCTAATTCTTCCATTCTTTACTGGATTATGCATTTTTGTTGCCTGTATTGATATCATTAGAGGAATAATTGCTGGAGTTTTATTTTTTTAAATTGATTTAGTAGATGTTCTGCATCTCTGTCAATTGCTCAGGAAAGAATACCCCCTGGAGCTAATTGGAAGAGGTAAAATGAACCTACAAGCAGCCTGGTTCCATCTCAATTGTTATCACAGGGGTTAGATTCTGCTACAAGACCACAGTAAAATCTACCACATAAATCTACCACAGTAAATGTAAGTGTTGGTAAACCAGAGTTTAATTATAACAATGTCAAATGTAAATTTGTAGATTTGTAGAGGTATAGGAAATATACCTATAAGTTGATAATAAAACACATCAATGTCTACCTTCTGTGAATCTCTTCAAAGAAGGACCTCTTTGCAATATACCATATTATAAAAAGCAAGAAGAGTTTTGTACTCTAATACATTTCTATTGTAATGTAGAGGAATCAAATGTAGAAAACAGATGCTACGTGCAAATAAGGCACAGAATAGTCAACCTTACATCACAGAACCAACAATTTGGAGTCAGAAGAGAGACAGGAAAAGATGGGTGTGTAGAAGACAATGAGAGAATCCTGGTTAGCCCTGCACACAAATAGGTGCCATGTGGTTCTTGTCGCCACTGTGGCAAAGGAGAACTTTAAAGAGTATTTGAAGGAAGATAATACAAGGAATGAGGACGGCTTCTGCATCATTTTCTATGCTGATTTTAATCAGTCACAACAAGCTAAACTCTCAGTCCTGTGTTTTGCTCTTTCCTAGGGCTGTGATCTCTCGCCATAGCTAAACACTGTCTGTGTTCTTCAGTATTTCATGCCATTGTACCAAAATCATGGGATTGAAGGCATATTCACAGAGCACTGATTTTCCTGTAGTTTTACATTCAGAAATATTTTTATTCCTATGTACCTATATATACTAATGTATACTGCACGTTTTTGCCCCTGCAGCTCATCCTTCACAGAATCAGGCAGATTTGCTTAACAGTCCCAAGCCCCAAATTTCTGACATCTATGTTATCCCATCATATTATCTCCCTATGGAAGACTTGTGATTCTTGTGGTCCAAGTGGGTTCCATAACTTTCCTTTTATTTGGTGTCATTGTCATGCTCTGTAGGCTCTGGTTCGATCTTCACAGTACTTCAATTTTGTGATCCAACTACCCTACCACCTGGTGCCAATGCTCACCTTGGCTGCTGTGCGGGTATCTGTCGTCAAATCTTTTCATGGTCAATCTGTAGTACAAACACAAAGCAGAAGGACTGCCAAAATGTTTATAGGACAGCTACTCTTTAATGGCACAAATGATGTATATGTGCAGACACAAGAAATAAACCACATATACATATTGCTTATTATACCCAACACCTAGAAATAATCTCTGGCATATGGTCTGAGCCTTCCAGAGTGTCTTTTCCTAAATGTGCCTTCTCTTTCAGTCATAAACTCAGAGAGTGCCACTCCTTTCTGTTTGTCCACTTATGCTTGTTCATTCATAGCTGATTGAATAATAGAAATAAATTCTGTCTGTCACAAGAGCACGCTGTTATAGTTCCTTTCCCAATTCCATGGTTTTAAAGTCTGTGCTCATATTTAGTTTCTATGGGATGTCTAAATTGCAGGATTAAGTAGAGATAAAACAAACTTCTTGAAAGCAGTTTGGCAGCATAACACAGAGCTAAATGAAGGCTAATTTACTCAAATGTGAAATGTCAGTACACAGATGCAATATGTGTTGTGGATGATGTCTTAGCTTAATTTTACCGCAGCTCGTCTGCTTTTAATCTTTTGATCAAGTTTAGACAACAGTAGAATTTACTTTACTTTTCTCATATATGCTGGTTTTACACAGGTAGGCATGTTCAAAAATGTACAAGACCTCACAGTCTGCTCAGCCTAAACAGATACGATGATATGATGCCCAGAACATGTGCATGCTGTTTGCCACTTGCAGGGACTGTCTGTTTAAACAAATTATTTCCTTACATTAACACCCCCCTCCCCCTCAGAACTTCTGAGCTTAACCCGTGCCTGAAGTTCTAGGAGATGATGGGAAGGTCATGGTTGAAGGCAAAGCTTTGCCTCCAAGTCATCCAGCCCTACCCTGTAAACTCTAAGCACTACAGTGCTAAGTGGCAAGCAGCAGATTTCTTGTTCCTGGTTTCCTACTTTTCATAGCTCATGGTTATCTGCCTAGCTGAAAGTAGAAGACTGATCATTAGAATGGTATTGTGGGAAGAAAAGGAGCCAATGTTTATAGATAAAGTATGTACATAAATTAAGGTATAACTTGGGGAGGGTTGTTGAACCCAAGGGGAACTTTTCAGGGGAAGCTAGACATCTACCATTCAAGGCCTTTCTCATGTGTTATTTGTGCTAACATGGACTCTACTGACAAAAGGCAACATCAGCTGGAATTTTGGTACACCATTTAGAACAAATTTTCTATATTGAGAAACAAACAAAAAATAACCCAACTTTAAAACATGAGTGTCTCCTAACAGTGTGACTGATACTATCCCCAACAAACTGTTTCCAGCGAAAACACTAAGTCAAACCACTGCTCAAGTGTGCCCTTATTGCAGCTCTGGGAGATGTGAGGTTTCAAGAATCTAGTTGAGTGTCAGAAGCCCCTGGTCTGTGGTGGGTTGGCCTCTGCTGTCAGCCAAGGCCCCATGCAGGCACTCACTCCTTCCCTCACCCTAATGGAATGGGGGGGGAAATGGGGAAAATAAGAGTGAGAAAACTCATAGCTTGAGATAACAACAGGGAGATCATTTATTAATTACTGTTGTGGGAAAACCAGACTCACCTAGGGGAAATTAACTTCATTTATTGCCAACTAATATAACTATTTAATTACTAATTCGGATATTGGGAAATAACAACAAAACCAAGAAATGACCATAAAAACAGTTAGGGAAAACGCACCCCTCCACCTTCCCCAGGCTCAACAGACACCTCTCCTCCCCCTTGTTACCACAGCGGGTACACTCTGCCCCCTCCGTGACAGAATGGGGTCTTGCAGGGGGGGTTGTGGTCTGGACATTTTGGGTTTTTTCTGCCACTCCATCCTTCTCGCACTTTTCCTCTGCTCCTGCACAGGTCCTCCATGGCTGCAGTACCTTTAGGAATACCTGCTCTGGTGCCTGGAGCACCTCCTGCCCTCCTTCTCCTCTTGTGCCCAGCTCGCAGGATTGTTTCTCTCACTTTTTTTCTCCTCACGCCTCTCTGCCATGCAGCATTTTGCCCTTTCTTAAATACATTTTCCCCTGAGTCGCCCCGGCCTTGGCCACGGGGCTGAGCAGTTCCCTGGGGTGGGCGGGTTGGAGCCGGCTGGAACCAGCTGTGTCTGTCACGGGGCAGCCCCGGCCTCTCCTCACAAAGGCCACCCTGCAGCCCTCCGCTAACAAAAACTGGGCACCCTCTCCCAGTACATAGTTATCTTAAAACTTACTATGAGAGTATCCTGTTTGCATTTCAGTTGAGGACACCGAGATACAGGGTACAGTATGAATGAATCTGTACTCCAGTTTTAAAAATAGAAATGCATAAAAGTAGAATACTTTGGTGTTTGCCAGTCATCTTGAAATCACTGTAATACAATGGCAGGTGAAGGTACTGAGATCGGAGCCGAAATTCAGAGTGAATGCACCAAAAGTGTCAGTATATGCCAAGATTGAAATCAGTGCTTTAAGAGGGTATTAAACTGGAACAAGGAAAATTTTAAACATGGGAAAATTCAGATATGATGGGCAACCCTGATTAAATAGAAATCTTGAAAACTTGTCTCCTACTCATTGTGTCCTTTCTTGCAGATCCCTTCTTCTAGTCTTCTTTCAAGTCTAGTTTGTATCACTGGCTTTCTTGAAAAAATCCTCAGTACACACAATAACCTCTGTATTTTTAAGAAAATATTCTTCCCATAACCTCAGAGTTTTGGCTGTTGCACCCAGCCGCTGGCAGGCCCCTGCTCCTATCAGTATTCAGTCAGTCCGAGTGAATGTGTCGGCTTCTACAAAAAAATAGATCAGATAGTAATTCAGGTAAGTTATGTATTATTATTTTCATTGGCTAGAAAAAGAAACTGAAAGACTCAATGAAATGTCAGAGTCTGATAGACTAAAGACTACTAAGACAGTACACCATGTTTATGGAATCACAGAAGCACAGAACAGTTGACGCTGGAAGGGAACTCTGGAGATCATCTACTCCAAACCCCCTGCTCAAGCCAGACAAGAGCAGGTTATCTAGGACCATGTCCAGTTAGGTTTTGAACACAACCAAGAATCGAGACTCCACAACTTCCCTGGGCAACCTGTTCTAGTGTTTGACCACCTCAAAGTAAAAAAGTGTTTTGTTGTGCCCAGATATAATCTCAGGTGTTTCAGTTTGTGCACATTGCCCCTCCTTCTGCCAGCAGACACTATTGAGACGACTCTTCATTCCTTCCCAACAGTTATTTAAACACAAGGATAAGATCCCCCCTGAGCCTTCTCTTGACTGTCCCAGCTCTTTCAGCATCTCCTTATATGTCAGATGCTCCAATCACTTAAACATCTTCATGACTCTGTGCTGGCCTTGGTCCAGCATGTCCATACCTTTCTTTTAGTGGGGAGTCCAGCACTGGACAATCCAGATGTGGCTTCACCAGTGATGAGTAGAGAGGAAGGATCACCTTAATCGTGTGCTAGAAGCACTCTCTCTCTAATGCAGCCTAGGATGCTCTTGGACTTCTTTGCTACAAGGGTGTATTGCTGGCTTATGGTCTACTTGCTGACCAGGACCCCAAAGTCCACCTCTGCAGAGCTGCTTTCCAGCCAGTTGGCCCATGGTATGTACTGGTTCACGGGCTTGTTCCTCCCCAGGTGCAGGACTTTTCACTTTCCTTTGTTGAACTTAATGAGATTCGTCTCTGCCCAATTCTTCAACCTCTACAAGTCCCTCTGAATGGCAGCACAACCATATGGTGTATCAGCTACTCCTTCCAGTTTTGTATTGTCTGTGAACTTGCTGAAAGTGTGATCTGTCCCAGAATTCAGGTTAGATGTGAAGCAGTATTAGCTCCAGTTCTGATCCCTGGGGTACACCACTTGTTATTGGACTCCAGCAGGACTTTGTGCTACTGATCACAACTCTCTGGGCCCAGCTTTTCAGCCAGTTTTCAATACACCTCACTGTCCACTTATCTAACCCATACTTTGTCAGCTTGTCTATGACGATATTATGGGAGACAGTCAAAAGCCTTGCTAAAGGCAAGGCAAACAACATCCACCACTCTCCCCTATATCTAATCACCTCGTTTTAGAAGGCTATTAGGTTGGGTAAACATGATTTCCCCTTTGCCAACTTGGGGACAAGTTGATCCTCATATCCTTGTCAACTACTCCCAGTCACTTTGTGGGTGCAACCTGTCTGGCCCCACGGACTTACAGTTCTCCAGTTTGTCCAGGTGGACACTGGCTTTCCTAACCCCACCTCTGCACAGTCAGACAGAATCTCTGTATTCCACGCGGACCTCCTGCTGCCTTTCCTGGATTTCCTGCTTGATGGGATGGACCATTCTTGAGTTTGGAGAAGTTATTCCTTGAATATCAGCTCTTTGGATTAGATACATCTTGGGAATAAACTTTTTTAAAACCATATCTTCAGCTCATGGCAGATAATAAAACCATCAGCAGTGACACAAAAAAAGGTAGGAAGGTTTAATATATTTGGAATTTTTTGTATTAAAATGAGTTAAAAAGAAGCATCTTGTAATCACTAGAATAGATATTAGAAGTTTGTAACAACAACAATGGGGATAGATATTGCATTTGAGAATATTAAAGGAACTATTTAAGGAGATTTCTTTAGCTTATTAATTAAAATATTGATTTAATTAATATTGGATCTTTGAAAGAAATGAATGGCTGCGACTGTGATTTTTAGAGCTAAAGAAATTAAAGTGGACTGGTTTCTGGACATTGATCCTCAGAAAAAAAGAGTAGGTTTTAGAACTCAGTGAAGAATTTAAGCGTCTAAAAATATAGTTATAACCACATAGTAAGAACTTCTTTTGGATGTATTATGTATAATTATATCGACAATTGTGTGGTATAATGTGGTATCCAATGTCATAATAATAAAAAGTTTAACCTATAGAAGAAATAACAGAATGAATTAAAGGCTTGTCTACCGCAAATCTCTAAATTTACCCTTTATTTGTTGCTAATAACAGAATTCTCCTTGGACTAACATTTTACTACTTATTTATAATGCAATATTCTTCATGGTGAAGCAAATTACCATGGAAATCCAACCATGACATGACTATTGATGGAAGAATAAGCAGAGGACTGCATATTCTCATACAGGGATATAAATTGCCAAGGTAACTGGTCAGATGCCAACAAAATGCACTTTAATGCTGAAGAGTAAGTTAGTTTAGGTAAGAAATGCAGACAGTCTACAGGAGGAGAATGTAAATCTTGGAAAACAGGGCTTCAAGATAGTAGGAATAGCCAGTTCCCCATGTCCTCCACAGTGTAATGCTGGGGCCAGGAAGAGCTAATGTGATCCTTGTATAGGTAAAAAGTAGAAACAGCGTCATGAGCTTGCCTCTGGCTGCACCACTGTTAAGGCTGAAATTATAATCCACTGCATCTGCTTCTGTAGTTTAAGGGGGATGTATGGAGACAGCATGAAGGAAGACACTCGAAATGGTCTATGAATTGCAAAACAATGCGAGACTTAAGGTGTTCAATGTATTGAGCTCATTGAAAAGCAGGCTGAAAGATTGTTCCACACATAAGTGAATCTGATGGGTGGAAACTTTCTAATGTTCCTAGAAAAAGTTGAAACAGAATTCAATAACTGAAAGTTAATGTTAGACAAAATCAGCCTTAAGGTTAGATGAATTTTACTTTTAGTGCAGGTAATTAAACACTGGGGAGGTCATGGACTGACCATAATTCAGAGAAATATAAACAAGTTTGGATAGTAAAAAAAAAGAAAGAAAAAAGCTTTAATTCACCTTCTGAGAGCATTCATATTGCCCAAAGAAGTGCAACTCAGCATTAGGACAAACTGGATTACAAAATACCATTTCTAATAACCATTTTCTTCAGGGTTTGAAGAATAGTTTTCCTCTAGGCACAATTAAGCAGGTATTTTGTTTACGTATTCCATTTTCTTTTGTTTTTCTCTCCTTCACCTCAGAGGTGACCAAGACAGTGTAAGACAGTGCCCTGAGGTGGACCGTATCACCTCTCTGGGGAATAAAACAATAATTTGTGTTCAGAAAAATACAGCCTGAGCAACTGTCAGCTCTGGAGTTAGAGAGAAATATTATTGCCATTCAGATTCATAGGGCTGCAGAGTTCCTCCTTTTTTTCTCCTTGGCAACCTGAAGTGGAGAGCACCTGCAGGATTATTGAGGTATACATCCTGTAGTTAATTCTCTGCTGTTTTGGGGCCCTGAAGTGCTGCTGTACCCTGAGCTTCCCAACTTCTCTCCTTGTGCTGTGCAACAGTCCCAGCTTCTGTGGAATTAAATGCTTTAATATAAGGAAGTTGCGGGGTTTTTTTGTACTAATAAAAGGGTTGCCGGGTGAAAATAAATGGTTTGTGATATCCAGGAATACAGCCTAGATGATGTGAAGATCCCTGAAGCCTCCAATTCTATGAAGTAATGGAAGGTTAATCAAAGTAGTACATAAAAGCACAATAAGGCCCATTCCTTTGGAAGTGTTATGAACCACAGGATCCAAATAAATATTCTGAGTAGCTCTTGTTTCCCCTCCCCCATCAGAGGGCAATGTTTATGTTGGCAAAATTTCCATTAAAGTCATCATCATCCATTTGCATATATATTCACAGGAGCAAAACACTAGTGGCTAGTTTATCAGCTTAAACCACCAACCCAGGTATGCTCAATGGTTCTTCAAATGACATTGAAATAAAGGAGTTTGCATAAGAACAGGCAATCAGTGATATTAATACCAACTTCTCCCACATCAGTAGATACAAGTGTTTAGAAAGTTGTGCTGTTTGGGTGTTTGTGAGCGAGCAGGGAGATCACTATAAGGCAACAACACCAATAAGTTTAGAAACTGAGGTTTCTAATTAAGTGTTAACTTTGTTTGCCTTGGGCTTGGAAAAGAGATAAGAAGCTGCTTCATGCTGATAAAGAAACATGCATGCCACACATTGGGACAATGAGATGACTAACCCTCCTTTGCAATATGTGGAATTATTATTTTTTCACTTCATTTAAATAACAATTATAATACTTAACAAAATGTCTATTTACACATGTTTAGGGCATGCTTGAGGTTGCACTGATGAAAATCAGACTTGATAAGATGATCTGTTTGTTGCTTGGCAAGTGGTGACAGATAATCACTACCATAATTTCAGATGAGTGATCTGTAAATTATCTGTAAATCCCTCTGTTTCATGAGCGCTACAGGTGATGTATGTGTATAGGTGATGTAAAGAACTTAGCCGAGAAGCCCCCCCTCTTAAAAGCCTGCTCCCTCCTCACTAGTACTACCCTTGCATATGAATCTCCTCATGTTACTTCTCCCTTATTATTGTAGTCTTGTGTAGATTATTTGAGGATATGGGTGCCTTGAAGACCTATTTACAAGGGTGCTGACTTTATGTCTATATGCTGAAATTTGTATTTCCTTTACAGCAGAATTCAAAATTGGAATTCTTAGCGCTTCCTAGCGCTTGTAAATAGTTGATTTTTTTGTTTGTGTTTTCAACTGTGTTTGGAGTAGATTTTGGAGAACTAAAGCTTACAGTCCCCAGGTGAAATTATGTAAGTGACCTGCAAACATTGTGTCTTTTTTGTTGAGAAGTGTGGTTCAGCAATGGAAAAGAAAACGAGAACAAAAGTCAAACACTGAATAGAAACCCATCACTTTGTTCTTTTATTTATGTTGCTTTAGGCAGTCACTAATGCTTTTTCAGCTCAGTTTGATCCAAGAAACTGTTTCACTTGAATGGTTTGCACATTATAAAAGCTACACAGAAAATAGAATATGTAAGTGGAGGAAATTATTTTCTTTCTTATCCTTCTCTGTGCTTATAAACGACCTCTTTTGGAAGAGGAGTTTTAAGGCATGTGAATTTATCTGTAAGGTTGGTAACTGGACTTAAGAAAAAAGAATCACTTCTTTTCATTTATTTCTTTTCTTTCTCCAGCCAAGGGTTATGGTATCAAACTGTGACGAAAGAATATATAAAAGAAAGTGTAAAAGAAGTGGCGTTTGATCCTACATAATATCCCAGAGAGATCCAGGTTGACTGAGCAGCCTATCCCACTTGTAAAACCAATGAAGATGTAGAAATAAGTGATTTTTTTCCAAATGAGTCTATAGAAACCTGTTTCAAGCTGAATTTTCAGAGTGTGTCCCAACTCACACCTATACTACCTGGTACCTCATAAAATACATCTGCAGTTACCACTTTCTTGTGAAATTCTTCCAAACAGATTTAATTCCCTTCTCAGTTTATGTGTACCTGCTGGTATTCCCCATGACAGTCTTTGAACCATGAAAAAATGGCCTTTTCTGAGTAGAACTAGATTGCAGCCTTTCCGTGGAATTACACTTTCTGCACTGCTGTGCAAAGGTGGCGACAAGGTTTACTGGATAATAGGAACATACAAGAACAAGTATGCTTTTATAAGGCAGGAAATTCCTGTTGGATGGATAATGTGGCTTCTTTTCTCTGCTCACAGGATTATTCCCGGACTTTATTGGAAGACCAGATGACATCAAACACAGCTTCAGAAATGAGAGACAGAGCAAGGAACTTGGACCTATCTGTGGTTCAGGCCCACATTACTGACACAGTTGAACTTGGCTCTCTCTGGAGACACACTTAGACATATTCTTCTCTGCCATTTATCTCACTGGATATTGACCATGCGTCTTTACAGTCAGATACTTTTGAAGATGCTTAATCATTCTCTCAGACCATGTAGAAAATAATAAGCATCTAACAATGCTGAATCCTGCTGAAGGCCATAAAAGTTGTATACTGTGACTACATCTTTTTGCTACTTTGATTAGTAAACATGATAATGCTAAGGAACTGTCGTGGTTTAACCCCAGCCAGCAACTAAGCACCACGCAGCCGCTCACTCACTCACCCCCCCCAAGTGGGATGGGGGAGGAGATCAGGAAAAAAAGAAGTAAAACTCGTGGGTTGAGATAAGAACAGTTTAATAGAACAGAAAAGAAGAAACTAATAAC
>JAVJGG010000017.1:7299876-7315883 GCA_035590195.1 Aviceda cuculoides | reverse complement strand
ACTGAACTCAAAACACAGCACTGTACCAGCTACTAGGAAGACAATTAACTCTATCCCAGCTGAAACCAGGACAGGAACTTTTCTGCATGCTGAAACTTCAGCATGTGAGTTGCCAGAGGAGTTTCTGGCATTCTTTTGAGCTAACACTTTCTCAAACAATTCCTAGGCACAGTTCAGGGTTAACATAGGGCATGGACCACTCCCACTAGACAACTTGCAGTCAGCTATCTTACGTTGGAGGATGATTTAGTAGAATGGATGAAAGCTTTTTTGCCTAGACAGGTGTCTTAAAAGTTGTCACTTGGCACATCCTGTGTACTAGTAGAGTCATGGTCTTAAGTGTTCTCTGTGGGTCAAGTCCTGCTGTCTACAAAGACCACTCATAGCCAGGAAAGTTTCTGGCCTCTAGTATTAATTCTGATTCAGCAAAACAGAAGACAAATAGACAATCACCAGCTATTTGAAAGCTCCAAATAGTGCAGAACACAACAGCAGACTCCAGTAAGCAAGGTAAATCTGACTGCTGGTCTTTACACTGCCTTCCTCTAGAATAGACTCAAAGCACTTTATTGCCTCTCCATTGGTCTTTTGGTTGCTCTGTTTGGCTGAATGAAATGAAGTTCCTGTTTTATCCTTTTAACATAATCACAGAAAATTTTTAAATGGATTCCTCCTTATTTCAGTTCCCTCATTATAGGTACACATCTGTGTCCCGATCCAATATCAGGGAGGGTTCTTAAACAATCCCAAGAGAGAGATTAAGACACAAATGAGGTCAGATGCTGTACAACCTTGCAAGTTTTATTTCCTACAACAACTGATAATAGCGACAGAACAGAGGGAAGAAGAAAGGAAAAAGGCAGACCTAAGCAAGAGAACAGAAGAGATACGGCAAGACTAGTTACCACCACCACAAAGCCAGCAACGTCCCATAGACTCGGTCTCGGTGTAGGTGATGGGGTGAGCTCAAAGTTCCAAGTTCCAGTAGAAAGATAATGCCAAAGTCACAGTTTCAAGCTCTGTTTTCTTCTTCTTCTTCCTCTTCTTCTTCTCCTCTTCTTTTCATTCCCTTTTCATCCCTTTCTCACATTCCTTCTTTTTACATTCCTTTTGAGAGAGGAGTAAGCAGTTCTGCTATTGTCCCGGTCCCCATGATTTCTCCAAAGAGCCTGCCCATTTCCACTGAGCTCATTTTCATATGTGCCGCCCCATGTTCCTCCATGGGTGCATGCCCAGGTGTTCACGGTAGTCTTCACCCGACTTGCAGGCAAGCACAGCTTGGTAGGCATGACTAGCTTCAGGCGGATATGGTGATTTCTTTGGGGACATTTTGTCTCCTTCAGAGCTTACTCCTCCAGAGTGACAGAATGTTGAGGCCAGGAAATGGTAGTGGTGCAGCAGCAATGTCGAGACAAACACAGTCCAAAACAGTCTCTTACAATCTGGTACCAATAAAACTTGGGAATATCTGGATTTAAAAATCATTCCACTTAGTTTACACATAGATGTGTGCTTTCTACAGAGAGCTGTTGATCCTTTATTGCTCCAAGACTTTTCTTGTCAAATATCAAGGGGTTATTGCAAACCACAGGTATTAAACGTATTCTAAAATGTTTAAATAATGGCAACAGAGTATTTATTTTGCTCATTGTATTTAAAAATTGCTGAACTGTTTTCACCCATATGACACAAAAATGCCTCAGGCAGAAAGCAGAGGCAGAAAATGCCATTATGAAAGTTTGAAATCTGGTAAATTTGAGTGTAAGCGTAAACAAATAATTTTCAAACATAAAATCATGCAGCCTTAGCTACTGAGGTTGTTACATAATGCCATTTCTGTAGTACGTGAACTTATCAAAGAGATTTTCCTTTGCTACCTTTTAACCTAATCTTAGTCCAGATAAGTCCTAAACAATAGGGGCTCATATCTCTTCCGTGCCACTGAAAACAGAATAATGAGAAGGTCCATTCATTAATTGCAGGATGACTAGAAGCAATCACTGTGATGTAGCTGTGAAAAAAATAAATGTGATCGTGGACATTATTGTGTGATGCTTTTTTCCAGGGAACATAAAGAAGTATTATAAGGCACTGGTAAAATGCATTCAATAAACATGATTCAAGGATTCTGAGACAGTAAAAGGGATGAAAAAATATTTTATAGGAGGAAGGTAAAAGAGCAAAAGTGCTCGTGTTTAGACAATATTGATATAGGAACAGAGAGGTGCAAAAGAGCTATAAATATGTTTTGGCTGGGAATTAGAAGGGGTCTTATCACCCGAGAGCTGAGGTTATGGGAAGCTCCATTATGAATAGTGAAGAGGAATCTGAGTTAGCTAGAACTTGGTCAGTTTATCAGTTTATCACAGTTATCATTATCTTTGGTAAAGGCAAAACAGATTTGATCCAGGAGATCTCTTCCAGTCCTATACACCTTTACCCTGGCGCAACTTCAGTGTTCAGAGGAAATATTCTTTGCAGACCCTCAGTATGTACAAGCTATGAAACAAAACCAAGCTGTAGCAAGAGTTTTGTCTTGTTTCCTTCATGTATTTTCTTAAAGGAGCCCCTTTCATCACAGCTGACATGTTGACTTCTAAATGCAATAGCAGAAGCATCAATTGCTTGAAAGTGATAAACACTTTGGATTTTTCCCTCCAGCCTCCAAAGAGGCTGTAGTGATCTAGCTCAGTTAGTTAGTATCATCAGGGTTCATCATGTGTGAAGAAGGATGAAAGGACTCAAGAGGAGTAGAAAGTTCCTAAACAACTCTTCTTACACATGCTGCTTACTAAGTGCAGGCTTTCTAACATGAGAAAGACTGTTGGAATTGCAGTGAATGTTAAAATTGAAATCACAACTCATAAACAGTGTATACATATATATGAAAGAAACTGATAGCTACAGGAAACCAGGAAATGACAAATATTCAGAACTGAGGCATGTCCTCAGTAATTTTTCCTTTACCCTAAATGTACACTCAGAGGAACACAAGTGAGCAGTTTGATCTTCCCAATGATAAGGTTAAGAAGTTGGGAGAGAGAGGGTAATGGGAAGGGATATGGAAGTGTTGAGAAAGAGGAAGGCTGCAAGAAGGGCAGGGATAATCAGCTGCATAAGAATGTTTAAGGCTTGGTGCTTTTCTTCCTGTGCCTCCAATTCTTGCAGCCTCCAGGGCATCACCTGGTGTGTTAATTGTGAGTGCTGAAGATGAAGAAGAACCTGTTTTACAGCATGACTCATGGAGATGTCAGGTGCCTTCACAGTGAGAGGTCATCCTCCCCAGCACTCCTAAATGCTGGTAAACCAGGAACACTTCCCTTAGAACCTATAGAACAATCCCATCACTTAGAATAGTAGGCTGTATCTAGTAAATTAAACAATTGGTGTTCAAGTAGGCACTTGAACTGAATTGCTTTTACTGCTAAATTGTTGCAATGCTCCCTGGCACAGCTTTTGGCCTGGCCTAGCTAGTCAATTGGGCATGCTATAGAATTGGCACAGGCCAGAGACTACCCTCAATAGGAAACCTGCATGTGACCATTTTGTTTTAAAGCTAAGGGATGACGCCACTCAGTGCTTGTCAGGCTGCACCTGGAGTACTGTATCCAGTTCTGGTCCCCACAATTCAAGAAAGATGAGGACAGACTGCAGAGGGTCCAAAGGAGGGCCATGAAGATGTTCAAAGGGCTGGAGAAACTCTCTATGAGGAAAGACTGGAGGAGTAAGGTCTCTTCTCACTTGAGAAGAGAAAGGTCAGGTTGTGACCTTATCACAGGATTCCTGTACTTAAAGAGTACCTACAAAGAGGACAGAGCCTCTCTCGTCACAGGGAGCCATATGGAGAAGACAAAGGGGCAATGGGTAGAAGTTGCACCAGGAGAGGTTTCATCCCAATATAAGAAAGAAATTTTTTACAGTGAGAACAATCAATCACTGGAACGACCTTCCCAGGGATGTGGTATGGTCCCTGTCGGTTTTCAAGATATGACTGGACAAGTTGCTAGATAACCTCATCTAGGCTCCCTTTTAGTAGTAAAAAATTGCCTGACTGTGTGGCCCTGGCAACATTTACTTTACAAGCACAGCCATAGTCCCAGAGGTCCTGGCCAGGCTGGCAAGATTGCCATGAGAATGGCTGGTGTCTCTCCCTGCCCAGAAAAGACAAAAGAGCAAGCTTGTGATGTTTCAGGAGTGCCAGCCAGTCCCTGGTGTTCTCGCTGGCCTGGCACTAGTGTTGCTGGTCAGAGCTGGGGAAGGTCTGAAAAGAGCGAGCCCGATTTGGACTTGTGGACTCTTGAACATACAGTGCAGATGACAGAAAATGGCAGAGCACCTGACAACTCCTCTGTTGTATGGAGGGAAAAGAAATGTGCCTAAGAGGCATCAGATATTGTCATGTGTGGTAGATACCGTAAGTGAAAATGGACTCTAGGATGTATACGGTACTGCTTAGCAGCACATCTTTTTTTCTACTTGTGTTATTAAAGTGTTTCATTGCTAGAAAGATTTATTTTTCCCAGCAAACTAAAATCAGGCATTTAATCTGCCACATCAAGCAGTCTTTCTGGATGTTAGCCCGGTGTATCAGTCTGCCTGGAACCCTTTCTACTCCTACCTATGAGGGTGAGGTGGGTAACAAAAGAAGAGATTTCCTTCAGTGAAAATAAATTATTGTGAGTCCTGTGAAGCTTAATGAGTTTTTTAAATTTTTCTCAGCTGTGTGCCTTTCTTTCTGACAAGATCTCAGGTGCTTTTTGTTGTAGCTTGATGATCCAAGTAAATGAGAGGACTAGGCATCTTATATACGCAAAGCCAAGCAAACATTGGTGTGAGATCTACAGATACAGAATATCCCCCTCCCTCCTTCCCTCCCTCCTTCCTATGGTGCCTAATGAGTATGGGCCTGTTGCTGCTTGAGAAGGTGCTGGGAGGCCAGTTTAAGGTTGAGCATTGCTGAGTTTGACTCTTCTGCAGCATCAACACTGTTATGCTGATCTTGAGAGCAGGCATGTACCATGGCAGTCAGGGAATTAGAGTCCTGGAGCACAGCTGAGACCTTCCTTATGAGTGAGTCCAGCTGCAGCCTGCAAGACCAATAAACACTTTTGCAAAGCTCCAGAATATGCCAGCAGAATCTATATCTCCTCCTCATTGCTTTACAGCTCTCCCTTAGCTAAGGTCAAATGCTGGAATACAAAGCATGCAGGGTTTTTTTTTTTCAAAATCTGTTGTTTTCATTCCTCCAACAAAATAATGAATAAATGCATCTAAATCTGATTATAAGCAAAGGAAATAATTTAATCTGATCTGAAAGAAAACCTGTTTCATGTTCTTTTCAGGGTCTTGTAAAATTTAGGTGAATTTTGCTCTTAAAGTCTTTTTTTTTTTAAAGAAAAAATATTGGAAGTCCTTTTTACCCAAACAAAAGGTTTCATTTGTTGCTTTTGTCAAAATGTTATGTATTCTTTAAAAGTTCTGCTTCCTAAATTTGGCATACCTTTATAACTGTTAGCAACCAATTTCTGAATTTTGTTCTAACCTTTAGTAAAGGTCTACCAAAATAATACAAATCTCTGCAGACACCAAGAACATAAACAATCTGCTTTTGTATGAGAATATCTTGCTTCTGAAGTCTTTCTCCTCACTTCAGCAGTACGTTAAATACATGAGAGTACTCAGTTCTAGTCCCAAACTCCAAGAACAGGTAAAGTTTGTTGTTTCTTTGTTTGTTATGCTAAAAACTAGCTGTTCCATTTCTATGTGATGTTTACAGCTAGGCACACATATTTAGAATCAGAAATAGCAGGAATAGCTCAAAGTACAATTGTAAAGTAAATGCAGATACATATTTATTTTAATTATAATTACTGAAAGATTACTGAATTGACAGGAAAATAACATTTGTGCTTATAACATACATAAATTAAAATTGATCAGAAAGATCTGAATGTTGACACTTGTCACTCTCTGAAAATAGATTTTTTTTTTTTTCCCACCGAAAGTATAAATTATAGACCGAGCTGGTATGCTTAGTATGATATAGTAGCATATGACCATTTCATCAATAATTTCTATATCACTTATTAAATAAGGAGAGAAGAGAAAGAAATGAATCATCTACAGGTTTGATAGATTGGAATGTTACTAACTTAATGGCATTTCAATTCTAAACTTGCTATCAAAGGTATCTCAGAGAAGTGGAAATTTCCTCCAAGCCAATGTACAGCCTGTAGCCCATAGCCCCACTGCAGGATTCTGCTGGAGATTGTTCTGAAACACACTGCAGTAGAATAGAAACTAGCTAAAGCTCATTAAATGAGATTTGTGAATAATTTTGATATTTTTTTTTAACTTTGGAAAGGATCTCTCCTTTCCACCTACTCAATATAATTAAAAAAAACAAAGCAAAACCAGCCTCTGAACAATGCAACCAGGTCTACTAAATATGTTAAAACCAAAAATTACTTGCTATGTAATTCAGTTAATGTTGTGGCACTTTATTGTGCACTTGGGAGAGATTTTTATTAGATCATATAACCTGGGACAATGGTGAGTACTGATTATCACTTAATTAGACCACAAAAGTTGAATGTTGATTAGGTTGCACTTCTTTTAAAATCCTTAATGAACTATGAGATCGTTTTCAAATTGTAATATTCTTTTGCAACCAAATGATTCCCTTATACCTTGACCTCATCTATCAGTGCGATAGGAAATAGATTCATATATAAGTGAGAAAATATGTTATTTTTGTAATTGCATCCATTTTCCCCATAAAAGGTTTCTGTTATGAAATGATGAAGCCTGTTTTTAAGTACCAAGCACTTTACATATTAAAACAATCATGAGTTATTTTAACTGTCAGATTACTGTATAACACATGCACAGTACGTACTTCTCCCAGAATTTAAGGAAGTTGAGAAGGACAAAACCCATTTTTATACTGTAGCTATTGCTCTGCTATTTTACCGTTAAATATTGCTTCTCCTGTATTTTTACTCTGACATCAGACAAGATGCTTCAGAAGAGGTTGCACACATTGGAGCAACAGTAGGTGTTGATCATAGTACTGCTGCTGCTGGTTCTTATATCAACTACATCTATAACCAGAGCTCTTTTTTTTTTTTTTCTTAGCAAGAAAGTCCTTTACTCTAGCATACTATGAGGTGACAAAAAGGAAGTCTTCAAAACATTTCTTCATCATGTGGTGTCCTCGTGGGCCCTCATAGATAGTATTCCCCCTGGCTAGGGACCAGAACCTCAGAAAAGTGTGTAACAGTTCACTTCTCTCAAAAGAAAAACACAATTTTATTATATGCTCTTCTATTTTGAGCTTACTAATTGTCCATGTTAAGCCAGAACATCAAAACCGACATCCCTACATGTGTGGGGATGGAGTTCTCGGTTCCAGCAGTAAACCACCTCTGACCCTTGGGAGGGTGTCTAACAACGTAGCAGAAGGAATGAAGCAGACATGAGAAGCAGGGGTCTGTGGGTCACTGAATCAGAGAACAGTTTGGACTGGAAGGCCACAATGTTGGACACAACTTCTAACACATGTCTTAGATTAGTGTTAAATTATAAGGTAATATATCAAATCTAATGAAGCAGGAGTGAAAAATAATAATTAAAAAAGCCTAAATGCCAGCAATATTTATTTTATTTAAAGTAAAATGGGAAGAGATGCAAAATATTTTATGTCTTACAACTCATATTTATCAATAAATTCTTCTACAGCAGATAACTGGTATACTGGTATTCAAGTTCTGATACCTAAGATGCTGGAAACTATTTTCTTGTTCAATGTTTAAATTTAGCGCTTAGATATTTTTTTTTCAGCTCTAGCTATTCAACTGAATTTATGTGTTTATAGTAACTTTTGAATTACAGTATCAGTTTATAGTTGTTGAGAGCTTTCTTTCTAGATCAGATATTTTTTCATCTGAATCAATTTTTGTGTCCTTCTAAATTTCAATTCCACTTTCACCATTGTAGCAGGGAATCATGTTCCATTGTGTGACTTTAATGTCTTTGCTTATATTGTGATATCAAATACTTTTTTCATATTACCATAAAATCTTTTGGGTTTTTTTGACAAACATTTTAAGATATTTTGATTTGTAGAAATACTTCTAGGAATTTTATGTTTATGTCATGTAATTTTAAAGATTATTTAAAAGTGCCTTTCAATGTTTCTCTCCTTTGAGGTACTGCACGAGATACAAAGCAATTAGAAAGTTTCTGGCTGGCCTCATAACAGGTAGAATAACAAATAATAACAATGAAAATGAAAAAAACCTCCACAAATGAAAAAATATCTTTCTTAACAAATCTAGCAATGTAGAATTCACTCTAATGCCATGTGGCATAGCTAAAAAAACCCCCCAAACCAACCCCAAACTTCTAATAAGAAATTTAAGTACAGCAACTTGTCACTACTAATGATAGGAACTGAAAAGTAATCAGATATAGCAAACAAAAAACCCCAAAGTTGCACAATGTTGCAGCTTCTTTTCTTCAAGAACTTTAAGAAAATTGGCCCCAATTCTTCAGTTACACAACTCTTGACATCTCAGTAGATATTAATACTGTTTTAACTGCCAGTCAGGAATTTTTGGTGTTAAATACAAGTGGTAAAGAACAGTAATGAGAAGTGACTGCAAGCTGTACTGAGATGTCATCTTTAACTAGTATTGCTGTTCAGATAAAATTATATGCTCTTATCTGCAAGATTTTATAATGCAGTCTTAGCTCTTGCTGCTATGTTGAAATGCTCCACAAAGCATAATGTGGATATATTTGCTTTAACGGAAGATGGGTAAATGTACTGATCAGTGACCTGATTTAAAAGCCATTGGACTAAAATTAAAAATAGATCCAAATCAAATAGCATACTGAAGTTTTGAGTAATAATATAGGCTCATTAAACTGAAGTTAACAGACCAAGCTGTTATTCACAAGATTTGCATCTTCTTTTTTTTTTTTTCCCAGCTAATGATAGCCAAAGTATTTTAAGATTGAAGAATAGTAAAGTTAAAAACATAACACAGAGCAGTGTACTGTTTGTGAGGAATACACCTGGGTTGTTTTTAATACGTTGCACTGACATTACATATCAAAGTTCCTCTGTTTTTTAATCTTTTACATCAGATTATTCCTGCACACTATGGGGTTCTCAGGCATCTAACACCTGCGGATTTAGAATATAAGTATTTAAATACCTCCAGTGTCCTGGGCTTTGGTCCCAGCACCAATTTGAAGAAAGCTGCGTCTATGTAAGCATGTTGTGTGGTGCAGTCAGAGGACAGGTACAACGGAATGACTGGTGCTGAGGACCTGACATCCACGCTGCTCTTTGAGGGTTTTCTTCTGGAGCAGCTCGAGAGTGCTCCTGTGGACTGGGTTCCCATTAACAGTTGGAATATGTTATGTGCGCTCATTTAGTTTAGTTTCATCCAAAAGTAATTGAGTTTGCACGCTCCAGGGCTTCTCAGATCATGAAACAAAGTGTAGTAAGTGGGGGAAATGGAGAAACTTGGTCTGAAAGCTTGTTCAGTCTGTTAGATAAAAATATACTGTATCCAATATACAATATTTACAATATACAATATACAATTATTACTATAATGGTGATACTTTCTTGAGGTGAGTTTTCCAGGGAACACAGGGCTTGTTCTGTCTCAGTCAATTTTATTTTTGTTTAGTCCTTATCATACATGAAGCTGACTGGAAAGTGAGGAATCATTTTGCAGAAAAATATTTCTGAAATGTCTTCCTCTTAACCACATTTTTACTGAAAAATATGAAACAAACAAAATGTCACAACTGGAAAAACCTCAAAAGTCTAGCTGCCGTTTTCCTTAGTTTCTTCTGGATTCTTATTGCTGTGAGGTGTCATAATAAAATAATTGGGAATTATGAAAACCAAAATTATAGCTTTAAAAAGGTTTGATTTTAATTTTCCCTCCATGGGCTAATATTTGAACCTCTTTATCATTCTGCCTTTTGCAATAGTCAGTGCACATATAGAGGGTTAGGCTGGATAGCTCTGGTGGTTGGTTTTGTCTCCAGTTTAGTAAGCTACAAATCATCCAATTTGTTCCTTCCTTCATGGGGAGAACATGAACCACTACACTAACCTCAACAGACAACAATTTTAACTCTACCTTAATATACCTGTTCCCATCTCCAGGTTTGAATTTTATGCAGAATTTGAGGCAGCTGGTGCCCTCTAAAATGCTGCAGGTCAGCCCATCTGCCTTCTGCACAGTCCAGTTGTTGCTAAAGGGTCTCAGGGAAATGGAGCTTTCCCGACCACGGGGGGCTGCCAGGTCTTGCTTGGCTCTACCGGCCTGAGCAGTCAAAGGACCTGGGGCTGAGAATGAAGTTCAAGGAGGTTGTATAGAAGTTAACTGCATCTAAGTTTGTGGAGGGCTACCTTTTTTTGTTTATTTCTCACAAAATTAGTTCTATATCATAAATACTACTAAGGTGGCTTGGTCTCACTGTGCTGCAGATGAGTTCCCAGGAATGGAAAATTTTTGTCTTAGTATTATTGAACTAAATTTAGTTTAATCAAGATAAAAATGAAAGGTCTGTAGTAAAGAAATTTATTTAATGTTTCCTTTTTGCATCAAACTCCTTGAAAGTGCAAGGATAAGTTTAGACACTTACACAGAGTTGTTTAGCATTTATTTTAGACAGATGTATAATTCCAATGTTTCTGGATTTTTTTAATTGTAGATAACATTTCAATTTTCATTCAGGAATATGTTATTTACTTGGGAAATGGGGCATGTTTTGTGTTTACTTGGGATTTTTTGCAATATTTCTATTTCTGCTTCTATGATTTTTATTTCTGTTTATATTTAATTTCTATTTCTAATTTATTTGGACTTCCCTTCAATGTGCAAGGCTTTCTTCAACCCTTTTTGAATATCTGTATTGGTTTGGAAAAATGGCTTCTCCTGTAGCAGGTTCAGACCTCAGTTTCTTCCATGGAAATGTAAATTCCTCAAGTACTGCAGGAATCAGTTCTGGATACCTGTTTACCATATGAGTAAATTTACTGATGCCAAAATCAAATTATGCTTTGACAGCATGTTTAAATTTTCATTAGAAGTCTGCTAATAAATAACTTTCATAATTCAAAAAGTAAGTATCTGGGATTTAAGAGAGTCCTTTCTGTTCTACTCTTTGGGATTTTTTACTCTTTTTGATCAAACCTCAACCTTTGATATATGAGATATACATTAAAGTAACCAATGGGTTAGCCAAGTTCCCACTGGAACGCACAGACTGACAGCATAATTTTACTGAAGGATATAAATCTTCAGTATCTCAGATAATATATTGGAAGTATTTTATCAAGTTGGTGTCAACCATTTTGTAACTTTCTATCAAACTTCTGTATTCCACTAGAAGTACGTTGTGGAAGAAATATATGTATTTTTTCTTGGCAAAAAGTTGAGTCAGCAAAGATATTTTCCCATCATAAAAATGGCAGTACATGAATAATTTAACATAATTTTATTTTTAAATTAATAATTAAACATAATTTTGTTCTTATGTTTCCCTTCTTGTTAGGTTATGTGTTCTTTTCTTTTGTTTCTTTATAATTGTTCCACAGGATAATACTTTTTCCCCTGTCATTCCTGAAATAGGACAGAAATATCTCCTTAAAATATTGGTGAAAAGGTGATCATGTTTTTGGAACGCTACATTTTGTGCTTTCTTGTAATGCATGCACATGGCCATTGACATCTGCTTAATCCTCTTTCCTTGCCTTAATTTAAAATAACATATTAAACTCTAGAATTAAAGACAAATATGGTTTTATCCAAGTCTTACTATCCTGTGCTCTATAATATCTCAGATTTGCATATGATAGCTCCCCAAACCAAAGGTCTAATTCAGAAGCACGGATATTTGGCCTGTTCTCTAGAGGGGCAGAAGATAACGGAAACTTGTTCCTACTCATTCTGTACAAGTGTCGTCATTAAAAATATTTTTGATTCAAAACTGTTCTCTGATCATCCATAAACAGCAAATGTTGAAGGAAGAAAGGAGAATGGGCATACACAGACCTTCTCTCACAGCCAAGTCAGATCACACAGAACCTCTAACACATGAACTGATAGGAGTAAGGAAGTGGGAGGAAAGACAAAAGCAGTATAAGGAGGCTTGTAGGGAGAAATGGTCCTTATGAAAGAAAGGAAAATATGGAACTCCTGAGGAAGATGTTGTCTGGGGACAAGAAAGGCAATAGAAAGAGGGAATGGGGACTTGCAGACCATACTGCTAATATAACTGGCCAGAGACCATCCTTTGGTCCTGAGACAAAGTGATACAGCCCAGCTTGCATTCATATGCCCAAAATCTCTTTTCTTCCAGACCAATTCTCTCCAGACTGTCTCGTGGGAACAGCCTCTAGAACATTTAACAGCCCAAGCATTTTACAAACTTACTTAACTCCATTATAAAGCTGTCATTTAGGCTACCTTATCCAAAGGAACTATGTTCCAGAACCTTGTAGTTTAATCTTATATTTTGTAAAAATCTATGAAGTTTCAGCCTGCATTCACTCATGGCTATATCTGTGAGGGTGGTGAGGCACTGGGACATGTTGCCCAGAGAGGCTGTGGATGCCCCATCCCTGGAAGTGTCCAAGGCCAGGCTGGATGGGGCTTGGAGCAACGTGGTCTAGTGGAAGGTGTCCCTGCCCATGGCAGAGGGTTGGAACTAGATGATCTTTAAAGTCCCTTTCAACGCAAACCATTCTATGATGATTCTATGGTAACAGACCAATTTAACCTTTAAAGTTAGAATTTGGTTTTCTTCCTTCTTTCCTGTCTCCTCCTAACATATTAAGAGACAGTAGTCACATTCCAGTCTTCATTTACTGAATTAAATCAGCAAGTTCTTAAAAATGTGTCAAAGTGTGAATCTTTTAAAGAACCTAAAAAAAAATCTTTCTAATAGTATTTAAGTAAGTGTCATGAGAGCTATGAACAAACTGCACTGTATTGTGTGTGATGGATGTTTAAAATTCCTCTGAAAAGACGTGCAAATCCACAGACATGTTCAAAGATCTAAAGTCTTGAATCACAGCCCAATGAAGGCATCTCATTTCTTTTTATTTGTGTCAAGGACATATTAATCAACTCTGAAAGAAACACATCAAATGAAAAGTGATGGGAAAAGAGCATACGAATGTAATTGAAATAGAATGGAAAAAGGAATAAAAAATGTGTGCTTAGGTCATGTATGAAAAGATTACCATGAATCCCATTCATGGTATCTTCATTGGAAAGCAAGTAACCTAAATCTTTAATGCTGAAGTGTTGTTAACTGTCTGACGTCAAATGCTTTCTTAAATTCTACATTTCCCCTTTTCCAAGGGGAGAGATATTCTAGTGGATTAGGTGTATGTCCCAGATTTCTTTTGAATTATTTTTGAATCTTCCCAATCTCCGTGTGCTTGGAGAACAAACTGAATGCACTGAGATAGCCCTGACTGATATGCTTATCCTTCTGAATCAGAAGACATAATTGCAACTGGAAATGGCAACTGAAAAAAAGTAGTACTAGGAAAACCAGAGCATGGGTCTGAATAGAAAAAAAAAAAAAAAAAAGAAAGAAAAAAAAGGCAGGACTAGATCACAGCCTCTGGGATTTGGACACAGAGGATACAGTTTTATGGAGGCATGTCCAACTGTAACTAAGTATTTAGTTGGAATAACATTCCCCTCCACACCTATACTGACACTAACAAATATAAAAGAGGATAGCACAAGTTGTCCCCTAGCTGGGGTAAGCAGTTTGATAAATTCTGCTCCATCTTAAGATGTTCAACAATTCAGCCCGTAAGCCTGTGATTGCCTAAGGAGTACATGTTTTTATTCTCTGAATACAGCCCGCATAGTGATCTGTTCAGCTGCGACACTTCTAAAAATTTTTTAGCTGAACACAAGAGTTATAGTTGCAAAATCAGCCTCCTACCTATATATCACAGTTGTAATGCTCCCTTTCTGTCTTAATTGACCAAGCATCATTACACTGGCTGTCCATTCTAAAAACAATTTATATCCCATTATATTAATATATTTTTATTGTTATCTTCTAGCAAGATTCCAGTTAGGCTCATAGTATCACACATTTATCTGTATGCAGATTGCTGGACAGAATTTAACAATCCTCTATTAACAAGCTTATGCCCATCTTTATTAATCTCCATAAATCCAAATTTATCTCTTATTTAGCTCATTTTTACCTTGAGTGCACACTTTGTTTTTATCTTTATTTCTATCAACCTCTCTTTACACCTTTCTTCCTTTGCTTTATACTACTGTTTGCCTTTTTGTGCTTTGTTCTATTTTTTCAAAGTTTTTTATTTTTTAAAACCAGTCTACTAACAAAAAGTCATCCTCTGCTCAAATTCTTTCAGTATATGACCTGTTCAATTCTAAAAAACACCTTGTGGCTTATATAGAACTTGTTTCTTTCTGTCATTGTATCAAGATTCATAAATCAAATGTATCCTGGATGAGTTCTGTTCCCATTTGTTCGTATGTTCTCCTTATCTGACACTAGCATTTTCTTCTTCTTTACTTCATGATGCTAAACACAAGTTCTCTGAGGGATCCGTCTTTCCAGTTCCTCAGACTCCTACATATTTTATTCTAGAAAAGAGAATGGACCTAGGCCCACTAGGCTGACCTCAGAACAAGCAGCATGGCACAGCATGGTTTGATGTAGTTTAACTCCTTCCATGGCCCCACAGAGGGGAAAGAACATCATGGCCTTGTCCTTACTGCTTGCTGGGAACTGCCTATACTGCCTGAACTACACCTGGACATTTTAAGGGGGAAAATCTTGGCCTGAGTGGAAACTCTGTCAAGAAATGTGCTGATAAATAGTACGGATATGCCAACCTGACCCGTCATCTACAGAAGTTTGCTGCTTGCCAGTGGCCCAGATTTGGGATGTTGTGGAGAGACCATTGAGTCCTGTCCAACCCTCTATTACTCCCTGCTATTTTTTCATGTGGACACCAGTGGTACTGCCAGGGGCAACCTGGAGAGTATCAAAAGTGACTACAGAAGTCTGAGGGTGATGGTCAGGGGTACAGAACACAGGTAGTGTTCTCCAAAATCCTGCTTGTGAGGGCAAAGGGTGCATGGAGGAGGGCACTGATTCTACATGTCAGCAGTTGGTTGCAGAGCTGGTGCTGGCAGCAGGATTTTGGTTTCTATGACCATGGGACTCCATTTGAAGATTGTGGGCTTGGGAGAGATGGTATCCACTTCACTAAGCATGGCAAAGGCATCTTTGCCAGCAGGATGGCTGACCTGGGAAGGAAGACTTTAAGCTAGGTGTTCTGGGGGAGGTAGGGAATTACCAGCAGCTCTGGCAGGGAGTGTGAAGGGCAAGTTTGATGAGCAAAGGGCCTGGGGTGATGTGAACGAAAGGGAAGACAAAATCAACAAAGCAGGGCTGAAGTGAAGTCAAGCATTTGCATGTAAGCAAGGAAGTGCCTACAGGGCATGACTATGGAATGTCTGCCCCTGACCCCTTCTGGGAAATCAGCATGCTGGGATACCTGCCTGAAGTGGCTGAACACTAATGCACACAGTTTCACAGATAAACACGAGGAATTAGTGAAGTGTGTGCAGTTGCAGGGCTATGATCTTGTTGCGATCATGGAGACTTGGTGGGATGGCTTTCATGACTGGAGTGCTGCAATGGGGGGATACAAGCTCTTTAGGAAGCACAGACCAGGAAAATGAAGAGGGGGAATTGCCCTTTATGCAAGAGAACAGTTGGAGTGTGTGGAGCTCTGCCTGAGGATGGATGATGAGCCAACTAAGAGATTAGGAGTAAGGATTAAAGAGCAGACTAGTACATGTGTCTACTGGTTTCACCTGGGATAGAGTTAATTGTCTTCCTAGTAGCTGGTACAGTGCTATGTTTTGAGTTCAGTATGAGAAGAATGTTGATAACAC
>JAVJGG010000017.1:7247250-7298195 GCA_035590195.1 Aviceda cuculoides | reverse complement strand
CCATTTCCTCTCGTCCTATCTCCAGCCACCCGACAGAAGAGACCAGCACCCACCTCACTACAACCCCCCTTCAGGTATTTGTAGAGAGTTATGAGGTCTCCCCTCAGCCTCCTCATGATGAAATGACTGGCTTGGTATTTGAGCAGTGGGCAGTGTATATTATCTGCCTAGACTTCAGTAAGGCTTTCAACCCTTTTTCCCATAAGATCCTCATGGAGAAACTGATGAAGTATGGGCTGGATGAGCAGACAATGAGGTGGAATGAAAACTGGCTGAATGGCTGGACTAAGTCTATTTGGAGGCCAGTAACCAGTGGTGCACCCCTGTGGTCAATACTGGGTCCAATCCTCGTTAACATTTGCATTAATGACCTGGACAATGGAAAAGAGTGCACTCTGAGCAAGTTCACAGGTGGAACAAAACTGGGAGGAGTGGCTGATAAACTAGATAGTTGTGCTGCCTTTCACCTGGAGAACTGGGCAGACAGGAAGGAACCTCATGAAGCTAGACAAAAGGAAATGCCAACTCTTACACCTGGGGAGGAATAACACCATACACCAGTATGTGCTGGAGGCCAATCAATTGGAAAGCAGCTCTACAGATGTGGTAGGCTGACCCTGCCTGGAGGCCAAGTGCCCACCAAAGCCGCTCTATCACTCCCTCTCCTCAGCTAGACAGAGGAGAGAAAATACAACAAAGGGCTCATTGGTCAAGATAAGGAAAGTTTAATAAAGTGAAAGCAAAGGTCGTGCACGAAAGCAAAGGAAAACAAATGATGTTATTCTCTACTTCCCATCAGCAAGCAATGTCTGGCCACTTCCCGGGAAGCTGGGCTTCAGTATGCTTAGTAGTTGCTCCAGAAGACGAATGCCCCCCCTTCCATCTCCCTTTACTTAGCTTTTACAGCTGAGCTGACGTCATATGGTATGGACTACCCCTTCGGTCAGTTGAGGTCAGCTGTCCCAGCTATGTCCCCTTCCAAGATCTTGCCCACCTCAGCCTGCTGGTGACGGGGGGGAATGTTGGAGAGAGCCCTGATGCTGTACCAGCACTGCTCAGCAGCAGCCAAAACACTGGTGTGTTATCAATACCTTTCTAGCTACCAACGCAGAGCACAGCACTATGAGGGCTGCTAGGGGGAGAATTAACTCCATCTCAGCCAGACCCAATACAACAGAGATGGACCTGGGGGTCCTGGTGGACACTGAGTTGATCATGAGGCAAAAGCATGCCTTCGCAATAAAGGCAGCTAATAGTATCCTGGGCTGCATTAGGCAGAGCGTTGCCAGCAGGTGATCCTTCCCTTCTACTCAGCACCGGTAAGGCCACAGCTAAAGTGCTGTGTCCAATTTTGGCCACCCCAGTAAAAGAGAGATATGGAGCTACGGGGAGAGTCCAGCACAGGGCCATGCAGATGATGAAGGAGCTGGAGCATCTCTCACATGAGGAAAGGCTGAGAGAGCCTTTTTAGCCTGGAGAAGAGACAGCTCAGGGGAGATCTTAGCAGTGTATATAACTAACTGAAGGGAGGATGCAAAGAGGATGGAGCCAGTGGTGCCCGGTAACAGGACAAGAGGCAATGGGCACAAACTGAAATGCAGGAGGTTCTGTCTGAAAGCATGGAAAAAAGTGTTTACTGTGAGGGTGACCAAGCACTGGTGTGGTTGCCCGGAGAGAGGTTGTGGAGTCTACATCCTTAGAGATATTAAAAACCTAATGGTGCACAGCCCTGAGCAGCCCGATTTGGCTGACCCAGTTTTGGACTAGATGATCTCCAGAGGTTCCTTCCAGTGTCAACCAGTCTGAGAATTTGTGGTAATCCTGGACCAGTCACGAAGCTCATGCGCTTGTCTTGTCATTTACTACCACAGAAATAAGCACAGGTTCTCACTGAGGTATTTGAAAGCATTTATTTAGATTGCCTTACGTCAGGTGATGTCTTCTGTAGGGCTATTAGTTAAAATGATACATTATAATTTAATGAAAGTCAGGAGACAAACTAACGCTGGATTGTTCTTAGTATATATTAAAAATTGCAATTACATTTTGAATATATATCCAGTAGCATTAGGTGTCCTGGACTTTTCTTTCTGACTCTCCTTTATGGATTTGGTTTCTTGTGAGTGTGTACTTTTCTAACCATCTCGTTCCCCAAAGACTAGAGATTATAACTATTTAATTCTCCAGGCCCAAAATCTAATTTTAGTTACTCAAGCTATATTACAATTCATGGAGACATATTTCTTAGCCAGATTGTCACTGTCAGCCAAGTTCCATATGTTAGAAACCAGAGCTGGATGTTCTTCTGATTAGCCTTTTTAACTAATTTAATAGATTTGATGTTTTACAGATTAGCAACTTAATAATAAACACAGCAGAGCTTTATTGACATAAACAATATCTTGTTCCATATACCAGAGAGATAAAGCTCTCCAAACTGTATTTTACCTGCCCACTAGATAGGAGTAATGGGAATATTTTTTAATCAGAACCTACAATATTAAAGAGGGTTTTCTTTTCACCAAGTCCACAACAGTTTTCATTGTTTATTAAGCTCCTTGTATCACTTGTGTGGGCAGCAGTACGTGAAAATAAGGACAAAAAAGCAAACAAAATAAAACCAGTCCTCTTGAAGAAAACAATTTCCATAACTTAGCTCCACTGCTAGAAAGATAAATTGTGTCTTAAATAATTGCATATTACCAAAACAGTTTGAAATGCTGAGTTACAACGAATTTCTATCATTGTCAAAATAGGCTTGATTCTCAGTTCTCCCAAGCTTTCCAACAATCATAAAATCATGTTAGCAGTTTCTCTTCTAAATGGCAGGAAAGTTAAGAAGAGGCCCCTATGTTACAGGAATATCACCTCTAGGCAAGGACTGTGTACAAACACTAGACTGGGCTCTGGCCTATCTTCCTGGGCAGGTGCATCAGCAAGGACACAATCTACACTTTTATCTCTCTAACAAGCAGCACAAGACTATGGCAGAGTAACACAGATGGAATAAGAATTCACCTGGTCCTTTATTGGTGTAGAAGAGATTGTTAAAATTATTCTTTTCATTCTGTGCTAGAGTTTACAGTGTTTTGGGTTTTTTTTTCTTCCCTGCAGAACAATCCCAAAGCCAGTTTCAAAGACAAATCTGCTAACAGCCCATGCCGTTTACTTTCAGAAGTCCACTTGGCTCTGAGGTTGAGGTAAACCAGGTTACATTCTTTCTTAGTGAAGAGATCTTCAGGTATACTTTCAGCTGTAAAGCACACCTATTTTGATACTTTATTATTGCATTAGTTAACATTTTACAGTGTTGAAGGAGCAAAGCACGTTGGGACCGGTCTTCCTTTTGCAACCCATCTCTCTGAGGTGATGTTCAGTCGGGTGATTTTGAGTAGAGAAGATGGCCTTGCAACTGTCTGCTGCAGAGCCAGATGGAGCCTGGACTGCTCACAGACGCAGGGAAGATACGTGGAGTTGGGCTGGATCTGCCAACCTTTAGGCAGAACCTGTGACCTTCCAGGAAAATTTCAGTGTAGATGTAGCCACAGCATCTGGAGAGTGGGATGTTTTGTCCCACCTATTCCTCTTGGCTGGATGTGTTATCACTTTCCCACCACTGAAAACTGAGTTCGGAGATGTGAGCATGAATCAGAGAAGCAAAATGCCACATGCAACCAAGCAAACCAGGAGAAACACTCTCACAAAATCCAGACACATTTCTGACCACTGTATCTTTGTTAGAAACATATCTACCCAATGGACAAGCAGACAACAAGGGAATTCCTCAGCTGTTAGGCTCATCAAGCCAATATTGTAACTACAATGTTACAATGTTGTAACAGAAAATACAGCAGTGGTTCAGGACACTTCACATGATGGAAAGCCTTTCTTCTGTAAAGAAGGAAGATAGAAGGCCAAGGAGGCAGATAGATCAAGGAGTGTAGGTAGCTGTCCTTGACTGGCCCAAGTGGTGGTCCTGTATCTTGAGGTCTCTGGACCTTCTCTCTCTAAGGAAATGGAGAGGATGGCAGAAGAGAGAGTGGAAGAGACACTGTCCCTTCTGTATTTGTGAGAATGATGGCAACTAAACCCAACAGAAACCAGTAGGAAGAAAGGATGTCTGAGGATGCCAAAAAAAGGATCGTGTGGGTTTAAGGTAGAAGTATTTGTATATGCTGAAACATGAAATTAATATGGAAAGGTGAGGTTGGAACACTGCTGATTTTCCTTATAAAGGCAGATCTAATTGTCATGTTTCGATTGCTGAATCAGTAAGGCATAATGTCTACAAAAGGAGGTTGCTCACCACTCAAGACAACATCAGCACAACATCAGCATGGAACCTAATATGAAGAAAAGTGTAGAATATCCACACAGTACAGCATTCTGGCAAATCACATGGGATGTTTGCTTCAAAGATGATCAAAAGATTAAAGTGATGAATTTGAAACCAATAATTTAATCATTCTGTTTCTTTTCTTGCCAAACCATTTTTCACATTTTCAGATTAATTTTTCTTAGCACACTGTATTGTTGTTGTAGAATATGTGAAGTCTTAATGTGATGTGGTTATATTCTCTACATTGCATGGTTTCATTTTCTGTAAGAGTTAAAATGTCCATGTAATTAAATAAGATGACTTCACATGGGGCATGCTATGTGTGCACATTCAGATGCTGTGCATTAATACGCCTCTGATTTCTATAAGAAAGTAACCAAACCTTTTTAAGGATGTGTAAATTTTAGGTAGAGAGGTCTTACACTTGTGGGTAATGATGTCTGGCTGTCTTTGAAGCTAACTTTAAATACAGTGTACCTAAAATAGGACATATAAAGAACATGCTTAACTTTTTCAGTCTATTGCTGATGCAATAATCCTGTCAATAATCCTGTAAACATATATAGAATGAAGTCATTATCCATATCAATAATTAGCAGGATTGGGATTTCATATTTTTAATAATAAACTTTTTACAATAACTTTTGTAGCTCCTCCAATGGCAAAATATTAACAGAATTTTAGCTCATGATTATCTTAGCAAGACTTATGTATCCTATTGTATCCTAAACTGTTTGCAGTTGAAATGAATATGTGCTATGATTAATAGTTTTGCATGGTAATTTGGTCACATTTTACTGCTTGATGAAAATGATGATTTAATTATGATAACTTGATGAGGCATGCATTTAAAAACGTCACCAGAGTTGGTTTTTTTTTCCTAAATCCTTGATTAGGACCGAGGTCACTGTTGAAATGCAAGGTTATGTGTGAGTAATTTATAGTATAGTTATTCTGGTTTGAATATTCAGATTTCCCCCAATTTTGATCTGTTTCAAATGTTCAAATCTTATATGCATAGTGCTTTTGGAGTGCTTAGTTTTACAGCCTGTGGAATCTGTCATTAGAAGCCACAAAGCTTTTTGAAAAAGAATTACATCAGAGCAATGGAAATTGCTCTATCTTCTACCATTTTGAAAACATATGCTGCCCCTGTGGCACTGACTAGCACCTCTTGCCTTACAGAAGTAAAGATTCTATTAAGTCAATATGAGGTCAGGGTGAAACATAAGGTAAAAAAGGCATTATTTATCAGTGTTACAGCTTTGTGTTTCCTCGGGGGAAAAATGGCTGCAGAGCTGGTGATAATTTTTGCTGCTGGATATTCTAAATATCTGTGTTGAAGTCAAAGAATAATGGAAGACCTACTCCTTGCTGTTTTAAAAAGAGAGTAGGAGAAAATTATCAGTGCTTTTCAGAGGTGGGTTGAATAAAGCAAATTAGAGTGCCATGGCATGACCCTTCTTGGGAATAGCTAATAAATTGAAGGAATTTAAATAGATGAGAGGAAAGTTAAACATGGCAAAATAACTTGGGGGGTTCAGTAACACATATCTGCACAGAGAGAACAATGAAATAGAAAAGCTTAAGGCGGCGAGGAGCTGAGAGAAAGTATACAATCAGTCAACTTCTTGTATGTTAAGTTTTTTCATAATCTTGAAGAACTGGAAAAAAAACCCCAACCTTTTGAAGTATCTCATAGAGATTTTCTTTTTTTTTTTTAAGGAACCATGAAAGTTCTCTGGAAATTGTGAAAAGATTAAAACAAAAAAAAAGTAGAAGATGAATAAATTTCTGCAGGAGGATCATTGTACAAGAGGGATAAAATTTCCAGTTGTGATCCAACAATCCTGTTCTAAAATTTAAAAAATGCCCACAGTCACTTTACGCTGCCTCCCACTGGCTTATGGCTGTCACTGAGAACTGTTTTTTCCATTGAAAAAAATGCCTTTGTTTTTTTCTGTCACAGAATACCCTTCTCTCACAGTCTCTGCTGAGCTTTGAGCTTACATTTCTCTTCTCCTTTATGTTCTCTTCTGCTCTCACACTGGTTCCTGATCAGGCTCTCCACCACTTCATTCAACCACTACCATTTTCTCATGTCTTTGAATCTGCATATTTCACACTTTTGCCCACACAGTGGAATATTTTCAGAAGTTGTGAAATAAGTCTCTCTTCACTACAAATCTGCTTTTTCCATTCAGTTCTACCATCTGCCTAGCTAAATAACTATTTCCCAACTACTTTAAATCTCCATAGTCCTATCTGCTTTTTCCCACCATCAGCTCAGACTTCAAACCCTCCTCTGTCTTCTCCCTCCCTCCCCTTCTCTTTTCCTCCCTCCTTCCCTCTCCCTTTCCCTCTCCCCTATATGGGACCCTGCCAGTGTCCTGCAAGATGACATTGCTGAAATGCAGCATGGCATTCTTCTCACCTTCCTTTCCTTCCTTGTTTTCTTCCTGAAATTTAGTTCTCCTTTTTTGCTGCTGATCTGCATATTTTCAACCAGTTCTCCTCCAGCTTTGCTTTTGTTCTTGTGACCTCTCTTCATCTCTGAAACTTTTCTGCACTACTCCTACCCTCACCTGTATTTTCCACATAACTTCTCACTACTTGCTGGACCTTTTACTTCACAGTACAAAAAAGGCAGTGTTTGCTCTTTGAAAAATATCCCACCTTTAGCTTAAATTTTCTCCTAATTTACTGCCCTATCTTGTTCCTTCCTTTTACTTCAAGCTCATTAAACGCCACATTTAGTGCTGCAGCCTGGATTTCCCTGTCTATTTATACTCAATTTCTCCCTTGCATTCCAAGGGTATTACTTTTGCCAAAACCTTTGGTGACATTTTAGCAAAATTTCAGACTTCTCTAATATATCTTCATCGTCTTTGTCCTCTACACTGCCTTTTATTTTGTTTGAAATCCTTTTCTGTCTTTGCTTCTGTGACTGATCTCACCTGTGTCTCTCTTCCTGCCTGTCTAATCATTCCTTTGACATATCTTTTAGAAGCCCTTCCTTATCTTTGCTTCCTGTGGGTGCCCCATAGGTCATGTCCTTCATTCTCTTCCTTTATTTAAACTTTTTCTCTAAATAACCTTATTTATGTATCTACCATCTTTGCTCATCTATCATCTTTGTGCTGGCCTTACAATTCAGTTTTCTATGCCAGCAGATCTTTCCTTCTGTGCAAACTAAAGCTAGATAAAACTACAGCCTGAGTCAAAAGGCTAGGAGTATTTTAAGGTATTTCTTGTTTATAGATGCGTTGGTTCTGGGAAAAAAACTAATCCAGCAACACACAAAGAAGTTTCTAGAGAGTAAATGAAATACATAATAACACGAGTAAAACCAGCAGCAAATAGAGTTTTTATTATGTTAGAGTTTCTTACTTTGCTTAGGTCTTCAATGAATGATATTCTAGTAAGAATCTTGATTAACCCATAGAAGCACACTGTAAATTGTCAAAAGAAAGCAGGAGAAAGTTTAGCATAATAGTTGCCAGTTGATGTGATATTCTTGATGAGTGATTTTCAAAAACCATTTAAATCCTGATATAAAAATTTGGGGAGGTGAGTTCTGTGCTCTCATGCAGAGGTATTCACAGCTTTGAGTGAGTAGGACTAGCGTCAGTTGTGTGCCACAGTTGTGCTACTGCATTCGGATGGCTGTTCAGACTGCACAGGTATTCTGGCAGATTCTTCAAAAGGGTAATGATATAAAATAAACAGGTAGTTTTAATGCCTAAACATAACTTCCTGTTTTTATTTAGAACAGTGGACAGTGATCAGTATCAAGAGCACTAGAGAGAGCTTGGAAGGAAAGAGGAAGGAGAAGGAAAATAAAGACAACAAAGAAAAAATCTCAAATAAACCCTATAACAGGGGAAAGGAATAGAATTCCCCCAAATGGAAGTAAAAGATACTCAGAAAAATGGGTAATAAAAACAATCTGAAAAATGAAAAACCTAGAAGAGAAAACTGCACATGGATGGAGTGAAAATTTGCTCCAAAGTTAGAAGACTCAACCTGGACCCACCTCTCTCTCCCAAAACTTCCACTGAAATCAGAGTTGTAATGCATGTCCCCCATGGTTTAGTGAGTTGAGAAACATGAACCGTGGAATTACAATCAGGAAATCACAAGCCAGGAAAGGGAAACATTTGATCATAAACTTTACATAGTGATGAAAGGAGATTATAATGTCATTTTTAGGTTATATGTTAGGAATTATTATCAGAGATGGAAAAGTTTTATTAGTCTCTTTTCATAGGTCATAAACTGTTAATTTCTTAGTATTCACAGCCACTCTGATCATCAGAGCTCAGGTCTCTTTTGCTCATTTTAAGTGTGATAACTGATATCTCAGCATCCCCCCAAAAGTGGAATGCTTCAAAGCAGGCTCTGAAACATATGGCTCCTCTACAAAAAATTGTCAGCAGAGAGCAGATGGGAGGCAAATATATACAACAGAGTGGCACAGCAACTTAGCTTAGACATGTAAATATATTTGCTGATTCATGAATTTTCTTTCTCTGTTTTTTGCTGCTGATAAAAATAAAAAAGATGAAAGTATGACAGAGTGAGGGAAAAACGTAGTTGTTTTCATAGCAACTCCTTGCCATACAGAGTTTAAGAATGTATTAAATTTTCTTTGATGATTTTGAATCAATATTTATTTTCAGAAAATGACAGACTAAATAAATCTTTTATTGTCCAGTCTCTTTCCCCTTAAATCACATTTCACTAACAGCACTTTTGGTGAGACAAGGTCAGGACTGCTGAGCGAGATCACCAAGTTTTCAGTAGTCCATATTCTTTTAACAGTTGCTAAGTGAGATTGTGACTAAAATATTTAAATCAAACCCTACAAAGTTTAATCAGAATGCAGAGAAAGACAGTAATTCCTAGCTCAAGAATTAAAACAATTATGGCTGGCCTGCACATTTTTTAAAACATGTGACCATGAACTGCACTTAATAGTGGCAGATTCAGTAACAGTACTTGTAAGATCAGAGGAAAAAAAGTAAGGGTCAAATACAGCCTAGAATATGGTATAAAACATACAGAATTTCAGAACTGCAAACATAGCACTTAATAAAGGTTCCACAAAATGACTGGGCTTAGCAAGCACCAGCTCTTCAGAATAAAATGCTAATATTAGTTTAACTACTTAACTACAGGTCCTCACTAATGATGTCCTCAGTTGTACTCAAATCACAAAAAATTGATGACTATCCAAAACAAAGTATGATACAGAGACATTTCCTTAATACTTTTTGTCAAACGAGAGAGGAAAGAAAGAGCATTGATGTAAACTGTTAACTACAGGCCTACATCTGTTCATTTATGTATGTAAATTCTACTGCAGTATTATTATGGCAACATTTTTTTTTGGCACCAGACATTTATACTGTGGCCTCAAAACTTTATTAGACCACAGGTTTTAGGCTGCCTTCTGAAAGAATAAACTGTAAGGGTGGTCATCAAATAGTACTGCTAATTTCTGCCTATAAGCAGCAATTAAATATTTATGATCAACTTTAGTGGAAACCCATGCCTAAAATCTAGATATGTCTTAATGTAACACAATTTATATTTTTACTGAAACTCTGCTTTTGAGAATTGTCCCTTTATAGCAATATTAGAACATGTGATAAACGTAATGGAGGGACACTCTGCTTGTCTGTAATGGAAGCTGACCAGGCTAACTCCAACAAAGCAGATTTGTTACTCCTTCTCCGGTAGTGTAAATACAATATGTGCATATTAAGGTATTTCTGAACATTTAGGTGCATGTCTCAAACACACAAATACTGAAACCTGATGTCAGATGGCGTATTGTTCCTTCCCTTACAAAGTTTTTTCTCTCATTGATCTCTGAGAGCTACCTGGGGAAGCTGGTTGAATAAGTTCATGTGAATGATCAAATTTCTGCTGAGAAAAGACAAAAGTGTGAGAGGAAAGCTGTTAGCTGTTTCAACTTTCTTTGTGCATTCAAGAAATTTTTGAAAATCAGTATGGGTATTGTCTTTTTTTCTTCGTATTTTGTGTAATCTAAATGAACAATATAATTAATCAAAGTATATACATTCTTGTTTTACAAAATCATAAAATAATCATTATATTAACTGTCATACAATTTTTCTTTTATTACAACATAATAAAGAGGTAGTAGAATCCTCTTCATTCTGTCTCTTTTGTATTCTAGTACCTACACTCAGGCTCTTCACAAGTAATGATCCCCAAACCAGTCACTGTTCCAGTCCCTGTTTTTATTTCTACTACTTGTAGTCTGTTGAGCTTGGTGCCCCATCGAAGCGCACGGAGAGAAAAAAATCATTGATCAGGCAAACAGAGCAGAGAGCAAGGCTATGCATCTGCCTTGTCCTAGGGCTGCAGTCTGGGTCCTGGACAAACTTTCTAGAGATTCAATGGGAATCCTCTGGAATATTTCTGAACTGGGATACACAGGTGAAGTTTAAAATAAAATCCTGACACAGAAAACAATCCAAACTTCAATGAAGCAAAGATCAAGTGATAGATTCCCTTCCAAGTTCTCTATTTTGATCTTAATTACTTACTGATTCTAGTCTTTTCTTGTTTAACAAACTGGTCTTTTAGTATTTGTTTTAAGTTCTAATGAAACATTGCCCTTATAGGTGCAAATATTTAACTTTTCATTTTTTACTCACCCAAAAATTATATGAGGAAGTTGGCTTTGGCCAAATTTTACTCCTGTTACATCACTCCGAACCAAACTTGTTCAGTTACAGATTTATTCTAAAGTACGCCTGAAGCCTTTGGTAAACAAAGAAGAATGAGTGCCCCGTGGTATCGGCAATCTGAGATCCTCTCCATTGCTGTAAGATCTTGGTGTCTGCTCACATTTAACAAGACTCAGGACTACTTTGTGCCAGGATGCAATCATTCACCCTGCAAAGAATTGTGTGGCTATAATAGTTTCCTTTATGAGTGACATGTAATTCAGGTAACGGAAGTGAATATTTACAATTGCAGTGAAGAGGCAAATAAAATAGGCAACAGGATTTAGTGAACAGATAAACTTTCTCACCCCTTAAAGCAACAGTCCTGAGCAAGATTCTTAGGAGTACCAACAAAAAGAATGGAAAATTAATAAATAGGCATAGCTTGCCTGTTACTGATGGGCTGCTTTGCTGCTTGTCACAGAGACAACTCAGTGTATTCCAGGTGAGTCAGGAACAAATTTCCACTGGCACTTATAGGAAGAGCCTGATACTTTTTCCTGCACAAGCAAATATCTGTCTCATAGTTATGTTGTTTACTTTTTGAGCTGTTATGCATGTTATATTTTAAGACTTTTCTTAAGGATTAGCATCTGTTTTCATTTGATTTTTTTTTGGTAAAAAAAGATTTCCATATTGTGACTGTCATTCTTACTGTTATTTATGAAATTTCTTTTCTGTTACAACAGAATCTCTTCATGCTCTGGTAAGGAATCATTCTACAGATGGAGTTGCAGACAGGCTAATTATAATTCCTGTAGCAAACACCGGGATCCAGACAATTTGCTATATGAACTACATGGCTTTAGAGCCTAAATATCTGCCTTTATGGAGTGGGATCTGTTCATTAAAAATCAGTCATTTCTCTTACCATGTATCTTATATTAAATACCATGACAACCAGAGAGGCTTTTTTCATGTTCTGCTAATAAATTTTATTAAAAAATTACTTACTGCCATTACTAAATCCTTAATTCTTCTGCCGAATGAATTGTGGAGATTTAAAGTGTTTACTTTGCTTTCATCATTTATTATATATTGTGATCCACATTTGATGCTTACTTACTCATCTAAATGGAACTGAACTTGACAAATCTGATCTATGATTTAATGCTTATTCTACTTAGCTAACTAACTTTTCAAAATGTAAAATGCTCTGGGATTCTAGAAAGACCTGAGCAGGTAAAAGACAAGTCAGAACTCACTCAGAATCACCAGACATATTCATGTCTGAATAAGCATCTAAGCAGATGTCCTGGCTGGCACCACAGGCACAGGTCTCTGACAGCTCAAGAGGTCTTACCCTATCTAGCTGGCTTCCTTCTCTACTTGCCTACCTCTGCAGACAAAAGCTGCCAAAAAGAACAGGGCTGAAAGTAGATATACCTTTCTGATAGTGTACTGTGGAGGGGAGAACAAGATGTCTACAAGTCCAAGGCAGCTTTACATTTCGCTTTTGCGTTGCGTTGGGAGAAGCAAAGACTGCTGTCTGGTCTTCCTTTTTGTTGTTTGCCTGTCCGGCAGACTAGGTCTAGAGAGAACAGGTTGCTGCTGAATCTGTATTATGTGAGCTTGAGAGAATAGGATGAAAGTGGTGAAGAGTCAGGAAACATGGGAAAGCTGGGAGAGGAGAGGGAGGACTTGAACTGCTGAAATGATAAATGCTGTTGACCACTTAGAATTTGCAATCAGACCGATGCAAGAGGTATGGAAATGGGCATGTTTTGGAAATGGGGGAAGGCAGCTTTTGTTGCTGAGCAGAGTGTAGGAGGGGTGGTGGGAAACGGGAAAAAGTTTGGCGGGAAGGATGATGAGGGCCAAAATTTACCTTTCAGTATGTGTGTGAATACGAATATGAGTCATTGTCACACACCTTGCAGATTAGCACAGAAAGTTCAAATGCTACAGATATGTGACTATTTTAGTATAATCTTTTAAAGAAAATCTTATTTGTATTAACAGTTTGGTGATTTTTTCTCATCTTATTGGAAATTTTTGATCTTTTTAAATTGGTAAGACTACTCACTAATCATGGAGACTTCAAGTGACCTGAAAATACTTTTCTTCTTAGGATGAAAAAGTCATCATCGTTTTCATTGATCACATTACATGCATGAAACAGAAACTTAGCATTACATTGACCATAACTTAAAAAACACAGTTAAAATAAAATTTCATTAGTAGTGCTAAATTATGCAAATCAACTTTATGAAACAGTCACCAGACAGACCGTAAGTCTGATTACAGAAGTAATCTTGCATAATTTTTTTTTCCAAATTTGAACAATAGTCACTGGACTAATGAGTGAAACTCACTGAATTATGAATTTGGAATTTATATTGTCAAACTCAAGAAACATTCAGTTCAGTACCTTCTTCAGGAGAAAGAAGACATAGTTAGAAGATTCAAATTCTGTTAGTGCCTTGTTCCATGATCATGGTGTGAGGGATGGAAAGAGTTAATGTCTCCAACATTGTGGTGGGGCAAGTTCTGCGTAACTACCAACCGCAGGCCAGGAGCTGGCCAGCCAGCGGAGGCCGGGCAGGGCCGGAGGACGCCCAGTTCCCTGTTCTGAAGTGCTGAGCGGGGCAGCTCCCCAGGGATGGCCACAGATCAGACAAGGGTCATGCCTGCAGGGAGGGAGAAGCGACTCCCCAAACGACCCCCAAGCCCACCGACCCATTTCCCGAAGGGTCCGAAAGCACAAACCGTGTGCATGACACTTAATTAGCCTAATGAGTTCGAGTGCCCGCCTGAAGAAGGGGCAAGGAGATGATAAAAGGGCATGGTTGGAAGCCCAACTGGTGCGCACCTTCCAGAACAGGACCTCTAGGCTGACTGGACCCCTCAGCTGACTGAACGAATGCTGGACCCAGGACTGGTGAAATCTTTCTCTTTTTTCCTTCTCTTTTTTCTGTAATCCCTACACCTCATCCGTTTTGATGTAAAACTGCTGACCAAGTCTGTGCCTAGGAGTGGATCGAACCGCCCCTGGGCTCCTCTCTGAGAAGGAGCCTAGAAAGCAAAGGGGTCTGCTCTGAACCTCCTGACCCTGAAACGGGAGGGCTCGCCTTATTGTCTTCCCTGAATTGATGTATATGTGATTATGGTTTACTGAGGTAGTTTCATGCCAATTCCGGTTGTGGGAGATCCCGCCACCTACTGTTACCGCCTCGCAAGTTCAGGCAGCTTCTGCCATAAGTAAAACGTTTAATTGATCGTTTGGTATCACTTCACCTTAATTTTGCCTGAGGGAATTCCGAACTCACCTTGACCCCTCCCTGGTCTGTCCAGCACGGGTTGTGACACATGGTTCCCTGGTGTTTTTCAAGGAAACATGTAAGCCAAATATCTTAGATTAGGGTTAAAATGAAACCTATAGCATATCTAGAAATATACTATCACAGCAAACCTGTAGAGTTTATGTAACACAGCTCACAGGAGAACAAACTGAATTCACAGTATCTCAAAAAAACACTCAGAGAGATGAATCGATAATGATAGGACTCAAAGTGTTTTCTCAGACACTTCAAAAAGCCTGAAGTCAGATACAGCTTCACTCTCAAAACACTACCTGCTCTCATCATGTCAGAATAGGGTGACTTGGAGTATGTTGTGAAAAATGTTCCTCTTCACTACCGTTTTCATTCTACTGCACTGAGCAACACTGTTAGTAGAAAAGCTACTTATATGGGAAGTCACTTCAAAAATCACTTCAATAGAAAAAATAAATTATTTCCACCTACTTACTCAGTGGCCTAATATTTAAAGAAAAAGACTACGCTATTACATATCTCAGCCATCTGGAAAAGATACAAGTAGATGCTTGATTTTGGCAGACCATCATTTCCTGCAGTCATATATCAATATTCATTTTGAGCTGAACTGAGCTTTGTAAAAGCCCCTTAGCAAGCGTGCAGGAGCTGACTGTCTAGGAGGTACAACTCTGCTGATACGTGTAGATCAGGCAGACTGCTAGACCCATGTTCCCAGTTGAAGACTGGGAAGCTGGTTCGTGCTGGTGACTGGCTGAACAGGAGCTCCATTTCATTCTTTCCCCAGGCTTATGTCAACCTCTACAAGGAGATATGATAGCATGTAACTGTTGCACACCAACTTGGGAAACTTGTCTCCATTCAATCCAGGACTGCGTCCACAGCGAGGAAGAGAGGCCTTTCTTTCCAAGCACTGCCAAATTGTTTTCAGTGCCACAGTCTCTTTGTCTAGCCATGTGTTCTTGTTTTGACTTTCACCAAATATTTTCCCTCTTAGACACTCCTATTATAATCCTAAAGTATTGGGGAATGAAGGCTCTACATAATGTCCTCAAAGCATCTTTATCACAGTTAAGTAAAACCTAGCTTTTTGTTTTGTTCTTTCAACCTGAGCCATTGAGAAACAAAAACTATATGAAAAATGTTTCTGAGGTCTCTTTTCTAATAGGCTGAGGTATAGCCTCATGGAAGGCTCAAGGAAGTTCTGAAAGCCTGAGATACTCTAATTTGAGAAATATATAAAACTATAGTTAAGGAGAAGGCTGCGAATTACTTAAGCAATGCTATTTGGAGGTGTTTTTTATTTCAGTGCAAATCAGTAATGGCAGTTAGTGGGACTCTAGATGGTAAGAAGAATGCAGTGATTGAAGAGATAAGGACTCAGGTGAGGCACCATATCTACCCTGAGCATCACCTTAACTATCCTTGAACTAACTTCTGTCCTAATCTAGAAATGTAGGGACACTGGAATACTTCCCTGCCTGGTCTTCTAACAAGCATGTGATCATCTAAAGAGATCCCGGAGGGTATAATTTCTTATCTCATAAATCATCCAGTAAACACTAGATAACGCCAATTTGCAAGTGTGGGACAATCTTAAAACTGAAGTATTGCTTATCTAATCTACCTACTTCCTACTATGGCTCCCAGCAGTGTAGTCAGCTGCAGAAAACAATGATTTTGCTTACTGGTGGATATCTGAGAAATCTGTATTTATTTCAGTTCTCCTCCACTGTATTCTGAAATAAACCAGATTTGGGTTTTTTGTTATTATTATTAATACAATATTACTATATGCATAATAACAGGAAAATAGACCTTAATATATGATGGTGTGACATAAAAAAAATATTTTTGTAAATTGTGCATTTAAAATCTAACAAAAAATCCTGTCTAAATTGTATTTTGATGTGACCTTTCTACTTACTTTCTCCCCTTACCAAAACCTACCATTTCGGGTATTGTAAGTTTCATTAACTAATATTTCTAAAAAATTCTGAAATTGACTGGTGAAAGAATGTATTCAGGTGAGTTATTAGATTACTTAGGAACTGTTTTAATTAAGAAGCGCAAGGCCACAGTGAGAATCAGAGAGTTGTTCTGAGCTGTGGAAATGAAGATATTCTTTTTGTTATACCTCTTCACCACAGACATCCAGATGTATGGACTGTTATGCCTCTATAGGTCTGTTATCCCTCATGTCCCTTAACAGTAGGACAAGGATTATTGTAATGTAATGAGGTCAAAAAAATAGCAACAAAATAAGTAGGCATTGCCTGCTGAAAAAGATCTACATTACATCTTTAATGTTGACAAGGGTATGGTTAGAGACCATGTAGGTTTTACCAGCTCAAGGTTTGAACTTAGATAAAGAAAATTCTGTACTGTATTTGAGTGTCATGGCTGCATACAGTCAGCATCCAATTAACATCATGGGCTTAAAATAAGAAATTTGAATAATTTGTGGAGTTGCACAACCGGCAATATTTTCTGCTGAGTTTGACCATGGATTTGCCTTTTTCATCTGGAATATGGAGCAAGAATTATGCAACTACTAGAGCTGTTCAAAACATTTGAATCCCAATGTAAAGAAAGCCTTTTGAATATTTGTTGTTGGAAAATAAAACTATATATATGGTTAAAGATGTAAATAAGAAAATTCTCCAAAGCTCAAGTAATTTCCAATTCGAAGAGCCCTCTAGACACCTAGTTACCTCAGTACATACTTTAATATTTACAGATTTCTGGTCTTTACTATATGTCTGCCCAGCCACATATAAAATACCAGTACTACTATACTATAATATAAAATGCTCCTAATACAGTACTGCTACTACTATCGCTGCTGCTGCTACTATTACTGCTACTTCTATACATAAAGTAATACTAATACTAATACTAATTCCTTGCCACCAGGAATTTTTGGAAGCTAAATACATTATAGATTATGAAAGGCATGGATACTGTAGCAATAACATAAATACATATGACAAGTATTCTTACAATATAAATGATAGAGATGCCCTGATTCCTAGTTTTGTATAGGTATGGTCTACTTTTGAAATGTTGGGCTGTACATATATGTCTGTTATATAGATACAGAAAGTGTGTTTTGTGCTGGAGAAGTAACACATGCAGCAGAGGAGATGCTGTAAAGCTGAAGGAAGGAAGGTATTTAGAGAAGCACAGCAAAAGGAAAAGGTGGAGATTAGGAAAGGAGAAAGATGAAAATCTTTGGGTCTCGTGCCTTTTCTTCAGAAATTGAGTACTTCTACAGAATTTCTGATCTTCAGCAACAAAATGAACATTGCCCTCTACTCCAAGAAATGGACTCCTTAATATCTTCTCCTTCTCTGAAATGAAGAAAAATGGTGGAAATGAGGAATTAAGAACAGCGAGTGCATGAAAATATAATAAAAGGCAAATCTATTGTTACAATTCTCCTGTAGAGCACCAGTCTTTTCAAATTTAAACAAGTGCAGCTATGATAAATGGAAGAGTAATTTCTATTTTAGTAAACATAAGAGACATTTTATATACAATATCGTGGAAAATTGCAAGGATAATTAACAACTAAATTGTCAGAAATGAGTATACATTGGATGTTATCCTTAAATAGCCATGTAATTAGTACAGAAAGTTTTCTTTCAAGTATTTCCCGAGCAACTACACTAAAAATTTTTCTTTAGACTCCCACCTCAAATAATCAAAGAAAATTTTGCATTTTGGAATTTATAATGTAATCAATGTGCAACAGAATAAATAATCACTTGTCCATAATACATATATCTGCAGCGAACTGTTGTAGCACATACTTAAATGAAAATGAAACATGCCACTGAATGAAGTGTGTGAAGAATCTGTTTAACTATGTACAGATTTTCAATGCACTGGCTCAATGATATATCAGGTTATTTCCCTCAATGAGGGTTGTTCTTGCACTCTCATCTTCATCAGTTGAGGCAGAAGATGAATATTTGAATTGATGTGGTTACATATTTGTGATTTGCTTTAAGTAGGTGATTTTAGAATAAGTTTTGCTTAGTTTTAGCATAACTATTTGCATTGAAATTTAACAGTCAGTAAACACATATTTTTTCTTGCAGTAGTGACAAAAGTGTTTCCTGTGTATGCTGCCTGACATTCCAATAGATGGTTAGAATTTAGTTTCTATTAAAAATGATACATTGTTAATCTCAGAATTTGTCTCTAACACACATTATCAAGTTTTACAGACTGTCATGCAGTCTGCTGCTTGCACCTCAGTTATCAGTATTATTTGTGTCTTGTGCTCCTGTTTAATTTTTGCAATGCATAACTAAAAAGTAAATCAGGGAAAATATTAACAAAAGACTGCTGATGTATTTACTTTCTCAAAAGGGAGACAAATTCAATTATATACAGGTATCTTTGTTCTTAGCAATTCACAATTGCATCAGGTCACAGGTTCATTTTTCTCAAAGCTAAAAATTTGAAGAGGACATAGGGTTTAAATATCTGTTTCTAGCACTTAACTACATATTAATCACAGTACCATGCCTTTTCACCTATTACTGCTTCACTGTGAAGACATAACACTTGCCAGCTGCCCACTGGTGTCCTGGCGTGCTCCCAGGGTGATGGCATTGCAAGGCTCACAATTGGAGTAGTCTGGGACATAGCTCAGGTAATGGTAGAGCAGTCAGCCCAGAAGTGACATAGCTTCTAAAATTTCTTGTGCTGATAAGTAAAGAGTGTATCATTTTGGCATTTGTACCTCTTTAGTAATTTCCAAGTTAGCAGCATGTTTTCTTATTGATTAGCATATTTTAAGTACATGAATTCTGCTTAATTCATCCACAGAGAAATTGCTAAATGATTTGACATTATGCACAATTCCATTTTCAATGAAGTTTAGAGATTCATAAAGAGCATTCTGCTTTCAAGTATTGGCTGGGAATGTGATGCAAAGTTCAAGGACCCATTGTAGCGGAGCGTAGGGAGTACACATAACAGAAAGATAATCCCTGCTCTGAAGAATTCATAATTTGAGTTTAAATCAGTAAAAGAAACATTTCAGGAAGCATGGGGTAACAGCTAGAATCATGTTCAACAGTGTTGTAAAAAAAAAGAAGAATTCATGCCCGGAGGAAAAACAGGACAAATAGTGTCAAGATATGTTTCTGTCTTGTAAATGTGTACACGCACAACTTAAGTATGCCATGAATCCAAGATTTGGACTGTATACATTCTTATCTTGACTTTTCTAAAAAATTGCTTTCTCCTTTTCTTGTATTTTGGCCAAAAAGGACCACTTTGAAAAGAGCAGGCACTAAACTGCTTCCTTTATAGCTGATGAGAACATACTACACTCTCACAGTAAAAGCCACACTAAGCATTTTGTAGCAAACCATCAGATAGCCAGTAAGGCGGCAGTGGAGTTATTTTAGATTTTCTGAACTTACTGTTATTCATTCTCACACACATAGCATGCCTTCATAAAACCTAATTATGCACATTAATAAACATTATTAAAAGTTAATTGTACATGTCCACCGAGGATTCCAGCACCGCCTCTGGAACCAAGGCAATGTGGACCTTCAAGGTCTGTACATGATAGGAAAAGGCAATGATATTAACAGTTCTACAAATTTCCCCAAAGTAGACTGGTTTGTGGAGCGGGGGGTCATTACTGACATATTAATTTGACAGGAACAAGTAGAAAACAAGCCTGACTCTATCACTGATGTTCGTCCTGGCAATCAACAACTACTTAAACATGACTGTTGGTGTCTGTAGGAGTGATAGGCACCTCCAAAAAGAGGTTCATCCCATTTTAAGATAGCTAACTATTCTGTGGAATGAATCACCCTTGAAAAAGGGTAAGAATAAGAGACACGACTCAATTAAGACTACATGCATTACCTAGAAAAAAGCACAATATTATTTGACTCTAAATGTGGAAAAAGCAGGTAATAGATTGATTGCCTGTGTTTAAGAAAGTAAGTCTTTAAATAAACATAGATCTTAAATATTTGTCAGTTAGCATCCTAACATTTTTTTGAAAAACTTTTTTTTTAATTTATGCTAACCTATTGTACTTAGCTTTAATGGGAAAAAAGTGTTCAACAGCAAAGCATATTTTATACTCAATGGGGCCCAGTGCACCAGCACTCTGTGCACTAATATACTTCAAAATGAAGTCCTTACTCACACAACTAATGTAAGATATCAGTGGGACCACTTCTATCACTAAATGTTGATGGATTTTGCTTTAATTTCTTTGAAATATGTTTATTTCATTTATCACCACTTGCTCAGGCCTCTATAAAATTATCTATGGAAAACCAAAATAAAGGAGTACTTTACTTACAATGTTTCCTCAGTTCCTTCCCTTGTCTTAGTAAAACTCATTTCAGGGTTTTTCTCACATGTCCAATATCTTTTATTGCTCAAAGATTTCCCAGAAGCCACTATAACTTTGACAATAATGTTTGACAAGCCAAAGTGAAAGAAGTGTTTAGTTTGAAGTGCATGATGCAGCAAGAGAGAGCTGCTGATTCATCTCTCTTGTTGTGAACTGTATTATTGGTAGCTGTATTAGGAAGGCCATCTCCATCTTGCTTTACCACCAAGATAGTTTTCATTCCTGACCAAATCGAGATACTAGAATCTTTTTTTAACTAAGAGTGAATCCTGCATTTGACCTATCAGCTTCACTGCATGTTAATAAAAATAATTCAATTTTCCATCTGACTTTTTAGTTTTTATTAAATCCTCCTCTACCCCTGTTATTGTGCTCTTTTGTTCGATTTCAAGAAATGTGTTCATTTTGTGTCTCCTGAAAACAGAGATAGTATTTCTTATTTTCATAACTCATCTTTCTAGTTTTTCTTTATTTGTGCTATTTGAATAAACATTTCCAACTTGGAGAGGATGATAAATGTTGCTAAAAAGGGGAGTAAATTGCATCCCCATCCACCAAATAATAGAGCTAATAATTTCTGCAGCTATCCACATGATTTAAAGGTCCAAAAAGCCAATGGAAGCACTTACTTACATCTAGAAGGTGCTAAATCAAGATTTACCCTTAACATTTATCGTGAAAGAAACCACATGAGAGGAACTGATTGCAACACTCTAACATAAAAATTCAGCTTCTTGATGAATATACGGCTAGTGAATGTTCTGGAGGATTGCATAGACCACTCTATAACATAACTGCACTATGAAATAATTGCATTGGTGAGGCAAGATGCACACAATGGCCAGGGATAATGCCAGAAGCTGAGCAAGCAAAGCTGAACTTTACCTGTGTGCCTCAGTGCTGTCTTCCTTCTTGGTAATATACAGGCTCAAGCTGTTTCATTGAGATCTCACCATGTATTATGGCTTCTTGAGCTCTTATTCACAAGAATATACATGCTGTAAAAGGGAGGTAGCATGCATATTAACACCAGGGAAGCAAAAATAAGACAGCACACGGTCAAGCTTTTTCCCTGCCTCTCTTTCTGAAGTTTGAGGTCATCTGTCCCCTCACAAGAGTCCAGAGTTTCAGAACATGTTTGAAATCTTTAACCCATGTTAAATCATAGTGTTACAGGTAAGGAAATGTCGTCATTTAGGAAGGTGGATGGTGAAAGAAGAAACTCTAATTTTATCACACAAAAAAAGACTGCCTCATACCCTATCCAGATGAAATTTCTCTTTGGTTATGACAAAACAACCAAAATAAGGCAAACTTTCATAATTACGAAAATTTGAATGAATCTTAGTGATCTGCCTACTTCAGAAACTCTTTGTCTCTAAAATGGAACCAACTTACATTTTGATCAGGAAGAATTCTGTGACCTTTACATTTATGAATAGTGAAAACAAGATATTTTGAGGTACTGTGATTTCACTCTTGTAGAATACTATTTAAATTCATTTCCACAAACCAGTTAATTTTAATACTGTGTTGACCCTCTTGGGTTGAAACAAATCCCAGAATATCTGTTTCGTCATTAATAGACAGGTATTAGGTCCTACAAATTAGGTCCTACAAATACTTTTCTGCATTTTATTTTACTAATCTTCTCTTTTGGGTAAAAAATTCATACTTTTGAAACTTGTTCAATGTTAAATGTTATTAGTGTTCTTTCTTAATTAAAATATTCTGTCTAAAATCATCCTCAGATAGAAAAGTTAGCTAAAACTTAAAGTATAAGCTATATGGTACAGATTACATTTTATAAATAAATCAGAAATAAAAATTATGTTTTATACCCTGAATAAGCTATTTTTATTATCAAGTTTCAAGAATAAAGTTTACATACTCCTTGAGGAAATTATCTGTATATCAAGGAGTCTATAATATTGTGATTTGATGTTGCAAAGACAGTAAAGCCCACAGAACTACTCTGTTGGAAAGAAATAGAACAAAATTAGAATTCTAATGCCATCTTGTTTGAATCTTCATGTTTTTCAAAGTATGACACCAACCTAATTTTATAGTCAAGCAATAAAATTTAAAAAAAACCCCAACAACAACAACAACAAAAAAACAAAAAGAAAAAATATTTTGACAGGGGAAGAAAATAACCTGATGTCACCACATTGTGATAATGTGGTGTGAGGTATCTATAATTAACATTCCTGAAAACTTTTTTTACTGTATGCACATGAAATACAAAGAAATGAAAGACACAAAAAGTAGCAACGGCCTCACTTACAACATTGCACAATGCAACAGCATTGCAGCAGCAGCATTGCAGCAGCAGTTGAACTAGGATGAGTTTGCCTGAAGTTTGCTTAGAAGGTTTGTTTTCTGACAGAGTTCAGAACTGTCCAGTCATATCATAGGATTAGATGTTGCTGATTTCTAGCTCAGCTGTTTGTATACTCAGTGGTCTTACCGTAAGTCCCAGAGCTTGTGTTTTAAGCCTTAGCAGAACAATCCTGCTTCATCTTTGGCTTCTCCAGGGTATTTCCTGGGCACAGGTCTTATTTGGTACTCCTTTATGAGATATGGCTGCTGGTATACAAATGTCTTTGGAACGGATACCTAGTATGAGGAAGGGTGGGGATAGATCTGGATTGCTGAGTGTGCTATTTATGTAAATAGTATCTATGTTTCTGAAAAGCGTTAAGCGTAAAGTTATGATTTGCTCTGATGTGATGGTCCAGCATCAGCCTGCTGTCTAGCTTGGTGAAATGTGATCTGGGTATCTTAGTGAAAACAGAGTCACAAATGCTGCACCCCAGAACAGGTGTAACAAGCAGTCAATCTAACAGACATTGAAGGTAGCGATGCTCACTACAGTTCAGCTCAAAAATATTTCTCAGTGGATGACTCAGCCACCAAAACACTCACACCAAAGACAAGCCATAGCACTGCCCTGGACACTGCATGCCTTTGTCACCTTTGCCACTTTCAAAACACCTTGAAAAAATTGTGTGAATTTTTTCTTGTTGGGAAGATCCCTGTGGAAAGCCAGGCATGCAGAACACCAGGGTTACTCTAACTTTATCAGCCACTGTTTATTCTGTCTCTTGAGGAGATACTTAAGACCACCATAACTGACTCAACACACCCTCCTAGCAAACCTACCCTCTCCATAAAGGGCATTGGACCAGCAAGTTAGCCAACACTGCACATACTTCCTGGGAATGCTCACATGTGCAGGCAGTGATGACGTGATTTCTTGCATGATGAGCTGTTCGCTCACACATGCTCCTTGCAAAGGCATCCAGCGCCACTTATATTTTCTGCAACAACATGGCACAGTCCAGCCCTGAAAGATAAAAAGGGTGGGAAGACAGCAGGCAGAGTAGGAAAATATCTATAAAACTGGAAAACATTCTGGGCATTTGGTACTATGAACATACTCACATACCAAACCCCCTTCATCCTCTCTCAACTGCATTGCAAAAAACTGGATGGAAATGTCTTCTGCATTTACATCCCTAAAAATATCATGAATAGCTTGTGCACCTTGGTGGAGGATGACCATGGGTCTGTACACATGACATCTTCTGTGCTCTTGCCTTATTGAATCCAGCACTTATGCCAGTGGAAATCTTATCTTGGAATAAAGGCACAGGGAAGTATTTCTCATCATCCCCAGTCTTCAAGGACATAGTCATGGGAAAGTGCACGTGCATTACTGACATACAGGAAAAGGATCAGAGCCACCACCAACAGATATCGAAGCTCATAAATTATCTGGGCCCATTGTTTTTGTTCCCCCAAGCCTGTGCATGTAAACATCACACTTGCCACAAAGCACCCCACCATGTCTCATGGTTTGACACTTTGCTTTACTGCAGCCTTGCCACATGGGTACACGCAGGATAGCTCTAAGCTCACTTCTCCCCAAGCCAGCCCGAGATCTGCTGTGAACTCAGGCAGCGGCCAAACCCTCTCAACAGGCTATTCTTACGAGTCCTTTGCTGGGAATGGGTCCTCACCTGCCTCCAGCCACCTGGGGAGAGCCAGGGTAGATGGCTGGCTGCAACTGCATTCTCCCCTCAGTAGGCAGCCTTCTTGCCATGATGAGTACTGAGAAGAAAAAGTTGCTTCTTTTATATCAACGGATGGAATGTATTAACATTTTAATGAAAAGGATTGCATAAACAGTGACTAGTCAGAGCACATGCAAATCAAGTAAATAAAGAAATTACATATTGAGGTCAGCTGACGTTAGCTCTGAAACTTTCATAATGTGACAATAATTTCTTTACAAGACTTGGCACTTTACTAACTGAAACTGGAAATGTTTGATAGGGAAGGGTAGTAAAAAAAGTGAGTCATAGAAAGTAAAATAAACTGAATCAAAGGACAGTGAGAAACAACAAACCCTATTATAATTGCAAGAAAAAAGTGTTACTTTGCTTCAGTAAACCTACTCCATTCTTTTGTTCAAAACCCCTATTATATTCTTTACATCACAGACAAATGCCTAAATGAAAAATGTATATTTTAGGAAACAAACATGTGCTAAATGCGAGTGTAAAAAGTATGTGACTGTACTTGAATCATATATAGAATATTTGCTCGTATACCTTTATTACTGAAAGGTAATCTGAAAACAGATGGAATAAATATGAATATTGCAAATGTAGATACATACCAAATAATCTATGTCTATGTATAAAAAAGCATTAAAACACTGTTAACTTTGTGTCATGATTTACAACTGCCGAAGCAGAAAGTCAGTCCCTGGGAAAATGAACACAGAAATAAGGTTGTTTTGAATTTCTATAGCATTCGTAACTAAGTGTGCTTTTCAAAAGCATAAAAATATTTAAATATTCATCTCAATTTAGAGAAATTCCAAAACCAGGATAATATAAAATGAAAAATTGTTTTCCTTTGAGAAAAAATTAGATCAATTTCAGTGTTGTTTAAACTGTTCATAGGAACAATTATCCTTCACAATATAGGTGTGAAATGCAAGAAGAAAGACCAAGTTAGGCAATCTTTAGATAAGTAAGACTAACTGTCTGCAGTTAAACTGAACAGTTGATTGCAACTCAGGAAAAAGGCTGACATTAAATATTTAGTATAGTCACTTGACTTTGGTGTTAGCATTCAAATTGACTTATTTCACAGATCATGTTAAATAAATTTTCACTGAGTCTTCAAATCCTTTACAGTGAGCAGAAGGAAATGTTGCATATGTACAAAAGTATGCTTTTTCTTGCATATGAGAACTGAGGGAGCCTTCCTACTTTTTGCTAGAGTGAATAATACAAAAGCTATTGTCCAAACAGTCTACTTGTAAGCATCTATAAATGAAAATAGTGGGATAGATGACCAACCCAGAATCTCTTATTTAAAGAAAGTAATTTTCTAGTTCGGTGAAACTTAAAGCATCTTCTTAGCAAGTGAATGGTGCATGTTCATACATATGTTGCCCTTAAGAGTCTATTACTTTTGCTTAACTTGCAAATCTAGCTGGAATTGATTGATGAACTATTTTATTTCAGGGACATCCATGAAGGAAATAGCTCATATTAGTACCTCTCCATTAAGAAGTCTATTATAGTAACCTGAATTGAAAATGCTATATATGTTTTACGTGCACCTTTTACTGTTGAATTTTATGAACCAAAATGTATATAAGCAGTAATGAAAAGTATGTGCCATACAGCGAGATGAATGTAAAGGCTATTCTAATTTCCCCTTTTTCTTCTATGATATACTCTGTTTGTTACTCCCTGCTCAGTAGTGCATTTTGCTGATCTGCATAGAATAGTCCAAGAATTGCAATATATTACTAATGGTGTCTAAATTAAAATTTTGAATTTCTCAGTGCTTTTCTCCTTGAACATAATAAATAAGGACAGAGTTTTCAGTAATCTTATTACTTGGTACAGAAATATGCTAGGGCTAGTGGAGTGTCTTATGCTTTCAACTTCCAAATAGTGACTCCTGCATGTAAATTTCTGGAGTAATTTAGCTGCAGTTACATTTATCAAACAAGAAGCAGAAACATTGTACACCTTCCACGAAAACATATTTTAAAGTTATTATCACCTATAAATGATATTATGTACTGAAATCTGCTTCTCCTATTACATGTCGTGAATACAGAATACCTTGTGCTTCTTTAAGATAAATTCTTCTCTAAAGTGACTAGGAAATCAATGAGAATAACCTCAGGTGATAGCTTAAACTGTTAGTCATTTCTTTATTTGAATTTACACGAGTGCATATCAACACAAGTTAGATTGTGCTAATATTTTTTCTTCCAGTGGGATTTAAGTTCTTTTCAAAATTAGGGTTTTAGCTTGGGAGGCAGCACTGTAACTTGCATAAAACCCACTGAGGTAATTTTTTGATCTGTTCATTAAGATAAAAAATAGAATGGTTATTTCTATTAGAGTAAAGTGCGGAGGGAAAAAAAAAGTGGCACATCTTGCTGAAGCATTGTTTATCATTTTTGCTTATATAAGGGTTTTGCTAAAGCAGTATTCAAAGTATACTTCATAGAGCTTGTGACCAACAGCTGATCTATTCACAAGAGAATGGGTTAAGTGGGGCAGAAGGTTGGTACAAGGTACAGAGCTCTGACGCAGGATAATAAGGGACAGAATGTTGGTAAACACAGGGGGGACCCTGTGTCTGTGTGATAGATATGGGGCAGGGACATCCATGTCAGAATGTGGCAAAGGTTCAGAGTGGTTTGAGAAACAGGAAAAAATCTCTTAAGTGTTGCAGTTAACGTGACTTGTTTCCACCTCTATACGAAAAAGAGAGTAAGAACCAAATAAGCTTTGTATTCACCTACAGGATTTTGTTCTGTGCTGATGCCCTGTTGTGGGCATGCACACGATAACATCTTTTCAGATAAAGTGTGTCAGGACTATGCACTGAAAATTAACCTGTCTGAGTCTTTGTCATTTGTGGTGGGCTAGCCTTGGTTAACAGCCAAACTCCTACCTGTGTGCTGAGTTGCACACTCTCAGTGGGATGGTGGGGACAAAGCAGGGAGGCAGGAATGAGGGACGTCCTGGGTTGAAAGAAAGACAGGGATATCTCTTACCAGTCACCATCACTGGCAAAACAGATTCTACTTGGGGAAAGAGAACTTCATTTATTACCAGTAAAAATAAATATTTAATTAGTGATTTGGGTAGAAAGAAACAAAAAGACAAACATTAAAACAGCATCTTTCCTTCCCCCTTTCCCAGGTTCAACTTCACTCCAGACTCCTCTACCTGCTGCCAAGTGGTCCTCACACTTTTCTTCTGCTCCAGTGTGATTGAACAGCTGCTTGGGCGTGGAGCACCCTCTCCTCCTCCTCTGATGCTGGTGTTTGCAGGGCTGTTTCTCGCAATTTTTTCCTCATTCCTACAAGAGTAGGCACAACTCAAAAGCTGCGGTCATCTGGAAGTATCTGATCTTAACCAGCTGTGTCACTGGAAGGGGTTTGAGCACCTGTTGGTGCCTCGGTTCTTACTTTGAAATCCTTTGAGAGAAAAGCACACCCAGCAAGTATTGCTAGAACTGGCCAATAAGAAATAGTAAGTAATGCAAAAGAAGTATCCCAGCTTTATCATTGCAGTTGTCCATCTCGTCCCTTGAATTATACAGGACACTTCTGTTCTGCGCTGTAAGGAGTGGTGGGGTGAGGTGAGAGGAGAGAGATGGTGCAGGGTTCTCTCTGGATCTCAGTAAGTAAAGACCAGCGGCAAATGGTTTTATAATTGCTTTACTAAGACAGGATAAAAAGAGGAATATAGTTTTCAAGCAAATATTAAATCCCTGTGTGCCACCACAGCACAGGCCTGACGGTCAACACTGTCCACAGCACAGCACAGGTCTGTATCTACTCAGGTTAACAGCTGCGTGGATGTCTAATTCCTAAACATGCAACAGTCTCCTGGTCAGGATCAGTGTCTAGTGATGATTGGAAGCTTAACAGATGGTTCCCAGACATCTGAAACCTGATAATAGTGACCAGCTATCACTTGAAAAGACTAAATTTACCTCAAAAAGATAAATGCACTTCTTTTATGTTTTGCTCTTTGTTATGAGTCTGACAGCATAGTTACACACTCTAACATATTTAACCAAAGCTAGACATGAGATTGAGGAAAAAAGGTGAAAATGGTCTGGAAATATACAGTCAGAGATGCCGGCACCCTCTGGAAAAGTTTGACTGTTCAAGTATCACAAAAATGGCTGCCAAAATCTTTACACAGAAGATATAATGGGCAAACCCTCACTATCCAAAAGCATTTATGGTGAATACAACTCAGGTAGAGAAGTTAGTATCTGGCAGTCTATTGGCCTGAACTGAAAAAAAATAGCAATAGACCTCTGGGTTGGAGAGGCAAAGGTTAGTGATGCTAGGCATCCTTTAAGGATAATGAAATGATTAAAAAGAGGAGATAAGAGGGAGTGAGGTAGTGAACAGGCACCTGGTAAAAAATATCCGCTAATAAAAGATCAGAATGATATTGGAGTCTGAGTAACTAGCACACACAGGATTCCAATCACCCCTGGTATATGGCAATACAAATGAAGAGGGTGAGCATTAGGAAAGACAGATGAAAAGCAGAGTGAAAGGTAGGTGGTCTGTAAAAGCCCTAGGTCATCCTCACAGTGATTGGTAGATAATGGGTTATCTTAAAAATTGGAAGGAAGGCATAGCATAAATCAAATAAAGCCAGAATATGACTAAACTGAGAGAAGAGTATTATGCCGTGAGTATTGCCAAGCTAAGTAATATGGACAAGTGGAGAAATTGCGGTGTCATGTCACATAAATCATGGAACAAGATCCCTGGAGCACTCAGGAGAGATATTGTCTCAGTTCGAATCCATAAGGAGGAGGTGCAAAGTACCCATTGACACTGGAACTTGCATCGTCCTGTCAGTAGTTACTTTCTGTAAAGACATCACCGATTTTTTTTTACTTTTCAATCCATCTGTGCCAGAGATCATAGCTGCATAATAGGTTGTGACGTACAGTTTACTAAGCAGGCATTTCTCGTCTAGATTTATAAATGAATGAATCAATATTTCTGGGGGAAGCTGCTGAGTGTAAAGTTCAACTACTACCTCGTGAGGGCTAATGATCCACATATTTAGGGAGACACTAATAATTTAATGGGCTGGAATTTCTAACTCCAGAACAAGTAAAGCCTAAGTGCAGCAGAGCACCATCAATCACTGTGGCGAGTCAAAGGAACACAGGTGTTACAAGGGGTCTGTTTGCTGAACAGCAGGATCTCAGTTGCGTCACCGTAGGATATGGACAGTTTTTTGCAAAGCACTACACTGCGTTATGAGACAGTGTTGTGTCCTTCCCTGAGGGAGGAAATAGTAGAATAAAGTGAATGACTGTGAAGGATTCTCCTGTGACAGAGGAAGCTACGGCTTTTCAGCTCAAATTTAGGCATAACTTCAATCCCCCGAAAATTTTACCCCCAATAAAAGGGAAATCTTCCAGTTGTCTTACTCTTCAAGACCAACAGTATTCACTGTTGGGCTGTTACTGCTTAACTCCTGATTCTTTTATGAGATGCTATAGCTTTTTAAATGTGAACTTTTATTCCAGACAATGGCTCTAATTAGGCCCATGTGCATTTGTGAAGGCAAAATCTTTGAAATTGGTAACCAATTTAGTCCTTGCTGAGACTTCTGACCAGAAGATAGACAAAAACTTATTTTTTCAGTCAGAATCCACTTGGCTTTACGTGACAGAATTCCCCGTGTGGTTCTTTAGGCACGGCTCCTGATCAAGAGCCTCTGGCAACCAAACTCCTCCCCAGACTTAACCATGGCAGTAAGAACAGGGATAAAAAGAACACCACAATGTGGAGGTGAGGACCATGACAGTACTTGTTTTGGGTGCTTTTAAGGCTCATCACCAAGTGTCATTCAACACCCATTAGGCCCAGTCTTGTTCTAACATCTTCTATAATCTCCTCTTGAGACTATCAGGAAATCTTACTGTTAGGAAAGTGTCTACTCTAGAAATAGGAATGGTGTGAACTAGCACATTTATGGTCAAGAAAAGCTCCACCTATACATTTTTTGTTTCTGCATTTCATACAGGAATTTCATTGCTGTACCACATGGTGAGGGAGGCACCATCTTTCAATTTTTCACAACGATGTTACCAGCCTTGTGTGTTCCCAGTAATAGCAGCTGCACTGTGACCAAAAGAAATAAGGGAGTTTGTGGTATGTAGTGCTCCTTTCAACTGAACAGCATGAGGACTGCTTCAATGTGTTTCAGCACACTTACCTTTCCCTCAAGGCAAACAACCAGGGATTGCCAAAACCTACCTGCTTCACTAGGAAGGGGGTAGAGTAACAAAGATTACTCTGCCTTTAATACCTAAGCATCTGCTTCCAGTGTGCAAAAGCAGTGGTGTGTATCCAGAACTGTTCTGTGTGGAGTCAAGGTATAGCTGTGTGTACACCTAGATACTGGCAAGAGGTAAATCTCAGATTTCCTAATGTAAACATATCCACAACATATTACTGTCTTAACCTGTTCTTTTTCGGTTTCCTATTGTCTAAGCCTTTTATTTGATGGAAGTCTACTTTTTAACCTTTTCTCCTTAGAAGTGATAGGGCCCCCTACCACATGGAAGTTATCCTTTAAGAATCCTTTAACTTCAGTAAATGTCACCCCTATAGACCGGCAGTGGTACTGATTTTTTTTTTTCTTTATCTAGGGGTGTGTGTTGGAGGAATAATATAGCACCAGTGAAATATATTGTTCTTGCAAAAATGAAGAGGAGCAATTGGAGCTGCAACAGAGACACTAACACTTAGAGAGAATACATATACTTTTTCGTTATTGGCAGGTAACAACAGTATGCAAATCCTCAGATATGAGCAATAGTTTTAACTTTTGGTCTGAATGTTTGGATTTAGTTTCACTGAGCAGACAATGATCTTTTAGCAAGAAATATGTCAAAGTTAAGAAGAGTTTTTGAATGTATTTATACTGTTAGCTGTTTACACATTCTAGGAAAGGCATTCTCATCTATGAATGCTATGCTTTTCTGAACATATTTGATGAGAGGACAACATAACATCACTTGTGCTCCAAGGACATGTAGGTTTAAAATGATGCGTTGCTACTTACTGGTTGAAAGTATCACACTGTACGCTTGCAAACCTGGCACCCTGATTATCTACCTAGAAAAGGAAGACATGTAGTGTGCTGTATATACCAAATACATGTTGATTTTCATCTCAGTAGAATCCAGAGTATGCAATAAAAAGTGAAGATATGAATGTTGCCTGGATTTTAGCCCGTAATGGAGTAAAGATACAGCCATAATGAGCTCTTGAATCTGAGAAATCAGAAGTACTTCTAGATCTAGTCATGTAGATGTTGCCGTGTGTTTTTAATGTCATTCCACCTGGTTTGTACGTCTTAAATAGCATCTGAGTATTTGGTGTCTACAGCTGACTTCAGAAATCCTTCCACATAATGGCAATCTTCATGTAAGATAATGAATTTAGTCCAACAACTGCGGGCCTTTATTTTCAGAACTGTGATGAGAAGAAAAAACTCTAAACATGTGCAAAATTTTTAGTCAGGATGACCTGAAGTAGTGTCCTCATTAGCAAGTGTGGATATTTGGCTGAATGGGAGAAAAAAATAAAATGGCCATTGAATAATCAGGAAGATTAGATAAACATTATTCAAAACAGAAGAAATGCAGTATGCAAGGAAGGAAACTTCATTGACAAGAACTGGAAGAGTAAAACAAGGGGATGAATGCAGTATTGACTAGGATGAGATTTGTATAGCAAATGGAATTAGAGATTATAAACCGTGGAGAGAAATCCTAACAATAAAAACGCCTCAGGCAGAGATTAACATCTTGAACTGGGGAAGAGAGGTATCACAATTACAGCTGCAATCCCTGGGAAGTCTGCAATTTGGCTTTAAGATATGGTTTAGAACTGTGTTATTCTTTCTGTGTGGCTGAAAGAAGAAAGTTATCTGCTGTAGGTGGAAGTAGTTGTGAGAGCTCTTGAACAATATAGTTTCCAAATTAAAAGGAAATTTGCCTAAGCACTTGATGCATTAGAAACATAATTATTTCAAAGCATATTTGTTGACTCACCATATTCAAAGAAACTCTTTCTGTACCAGAGAAACTAGGAACTCTAATTTCAGTGGAAAGATGCCAACTGGTATTTTTACTCAGCTCAGTCCAAAGACCAATACTTAAGCTTCAGCTAATGAAGGCAGATCTATGCCAGGGGGACTCTGAACTGGACCATACATTGTCCTCTTGTACTGGTGGACCATGACACATTCCAAGTTATAAATTTCAGCAAGTACGAATAAATGCTTCCTGAGATTTTTCAAACAGCCTTTGTTAATTTCATTTCAGCTGGACTAGAGTAGGGTCTTGGACTAAAGTACAAGTCTTGTAACTTGTACAAGAGAGTTACATGGCAGAATTGAGAAAACTGGTAGCATGTAGAAGAGGACCAAGGGCAGTTGTCTGGGAAAAGGTATGATAGGGACACCAAACACTTTCTGTGTGTTCAGTTGAAGAAAGAACTCCCTCTGACTGAAGATAATTAGGCAGAACCTGAGTAGAGGATGAATATTTTCAACAGCAGCTACAATTTGCAGGCTGTGAGTTTGCTTGCAAGTGTCTGTCTAGTGGAGGCTGAAAATCCCAAGCAAGATGTATAAACAGCAAGAAAAGTGATGATGACAATGACTTGAGAGTAAGCAGAAGACATCAAGTCTTATGGTGTAGAAATGACTGGGAAGTCATGCTTGATGCCTTAAGAAACACACACAAAAGATTCTTTCTCTAGACTTCAGGCAAACAAATCACATTTATCTTCTGTTCCTTTTTCAAACAGGCACAAATAGGTTTGCTCCCAAATGTTGATGGCTATGGTAACCTTGTGGACGTTACAAGCCATGCAGTATGCAAGAAAGTGTAGCAAGTCACTAGACATCATCACACACATCAAATACTCAGGTGTTGGGGACATTTATGGCATTTCATGTTACCTATACTCTTCTGATAAAGAAAGGGAATGAGGCTGTTCCTTGTTGTATTTCTTCCTTTTTTCTTTCTGGATTTGCTTTTATTATGCTTGAAAAATCTTCACTAGGAAGTCCTGGTTTGCTATATTTTTGACTTCCAGAGGTGAAAGAATGACTTTCTGATTATGGTGGCATGAAAGAGAGTATGAAAAGCAGAGATTAAAAAAAAAAAATCATCCTTTAAATTTCATTTTCTTTAAGAAGATTTGAACAGCTGGTATATTTGAATAGAAAATATTAAAGTTCTTATGAAAATAAATTTTACCCCAGGCAAACATTATACTACTTGATAATCATGATTCTGATTAACATTACAGAAGGAATATTTTAATGTGGAGTTTAAATACAATAGATTAATTTAGTAAAATTTAAAAATATCTTTGTTCATTTAAAATATTGAAAAGGAATGAAGGCGTTTATACTTTCACTTTTCCATTTACACATCTTATTTCTCTGGAGCCATATTTCAAGCAGAAGATTGAAGTACAGTATTTTTGGCATTTGGTCTTTGAGCAATACAGTAAGAACAGCAGTCTCTGATTATTAAACCACTGCTAGGCTAGTTTACTTAGGAATAAAGTGAAATAAAACACAAAACATGAAAACAAACATAAGGGAGACGTGATATTGGCTGAAGACAGGACAGATCCCTTCAGAACTGGTCATACGTAGCCCTGATCCTCTTTGTTTAGCACAGGAAAACTCTGACCAAAAGCCCTGTGTTAATAGAAAAAGGTAAAGGCAATAAGTCATGAAGCCTAAGAAGTTTATAATAATAAACATAAAGACAGACATAGTGGGTAAATCCAAAGTGCATCTAGCCCAGTATTCTTTCTCCCATAGTAGCCAAAAATGGGTGCCCAGAAAAGAATATAAGGACAGCAGAGGCATAGCACTGCACTTTTCACTCTAATCCCTAATATTCAACCTGCAATAATTTTCAGCATAGGGCTTGTGTCCTATTTTTATTGTTCAAGAAAGAAGTTTATAAAGTGTGTCCAGTGGAGTGCCACTAAAATGGGCAGACAGATGGAGCATACGACATGAAAGGAGATGTTGGAGAGGTTGCTTTGTTCTGTGGTATAAAGACGGCACTGAAGAGTGACCTAGCTGTACCTAATGGGGAGTTAGAGAAAGGCATCAGAGTTTTCTGAGAGATGCATAGCCAACAAATAGTAGGCAACAATCACAATTTACAGGTAGAAAATTTTCAAGTAGATGCATGGAAAATATTTTTATTATAAGAGTTGTTAAGCACTGGAACAATTTGCTCAGAGTGGTTGTGGGATCTTCATGCTTGGACCTGAGTAACTTGTACTAACTTTGAAGTTAGCTCTACTTTTAGCAGAAAGTTGGACTAGATGATCTCCAGTATTCAATTCCAAGCTAAATTGTTCAATGATTCCATGTGTTTATGACTGCCTAAATTGGATGTAGTTTCCACGTAGAACCACAGTGGGTTATTCTACTGAGTTTGTGCAGTTTCCTTTTTAATCTGTGTAAACCTTCAGCATCCACAAAATGTTTTAGTGAGGAATTCCATTTGCTTGAATAATCAACCCTTTGCCTGTTTTTTAACTTTCTTAATGGGTTCATTTGGTTTCCTGTGTTCTTACTCTGAAAAGCAGAGGAAACAATCAAACAGAAACCACTCTTTCCGTGCCACTTGTGATTGTATGGACTTGTATTCATCTTTTTTTTTTGAAGACTCTTAGTGTAGTCATGATACTGTATAAATAACGTTCATCCCAATGCAGTTATCAGATGTTTGTTTATCTATGTAAATAGCTTTGTGATGGTACTAACAGATGCTGTTGTATAACACATAGTATTTATTTTAGACCAAAAATACTTTTGTGTGTAGTTCTTTGCTGGATTCTTAAGAATACTAACAGGACTGCATTGCACCTTAGTCTTGGCTGCCTTTTACATTCATCTTGGAATTAAAGTCCAGTTCTCTTTTTTTCATGATTTAATGCCAAAGTGTGACAAAAACCTGAGCTTTGTGACAGCTTTCCATCACCCTGTCTTGACTCATGGTTGTTATGTAGTACCTTAATCTGCTGGTAGTTGTGGTGAGGACAGTACTAAGCTAAATAAAGGTGGTAGAATATAGATACATGAAACAGTTCTACTGTTTCCAAATATGAAGGAGATGCTGTTGAATAAGGAGAAGGGAACTTAATTCCTGTAATACTATGATTTGTACCACATAGCCAAATAAAATATTTTGCTGTCTTTTCAAGAGGGCCTGATTCAGCACCACTGATTCCAGCAACAAGATACACAGCCTCTCTGTCCTGCCTATCGACAAATTCATGGCAAGGCTGCTTTAGCTTTATGAATTTTTTGCAGTAACACTGAATCGACTTTTCAGTTAATTTCAGAAGGAAATTTTATTTGTATATTTATCTCTCAGTCTGGTACACAATTTTAAGTCAGTCATTTAAACTGACTGTGTCTTCATTGGTTTATTTTATTCCTTTACATATTGTTTGATCAGTGCTGGTTCATTCAAATGTGCCTTTATTGCTCTCTTCTCTTTGAATTTCTAGAGTTTAATCTAACAAGGTTAGTGCAATATGCCTGCAAGGAAAACAGCATTGCTATTACATTTTCCCAGTATACGGTTAATATCTTTCTGAATTTGCAAGACACATTTTTTTCTTATTCCTAGCTTCTGTGAAAATAGTTAACTGATTTCTACAAAGACACAGAAGCCCAGATTCCTCCCTTCTAACTTAAGGCATTTAACTGAAATACATGCATTTAAGGACTTAGTCACCCTAGATTCCTGTAGGCAATACAAAGTGGTAAGTCTCTCTTCTCTACAGAAGATGTTGTAGCTCTTCTAAGACCTGCATTTAATTCCAGAAGTGACATGGAATAAATCTGGGCTGGAGTTATCTTGCCTGTGTTTTTCTCTTCCATGCAAGAAAATGAACAGACGCTGCACTGAGATTGTGGAATTGATTTCACTGCAGGATCGTTTACACAAAAATAACAAAGAGTTACAATGAAGACAGCCATTCTTGAAGTATGAAATAAACTGAACAAATCATTTTGTGCACATTATTTTGGCACATTATTTTCCTGAACTTCTGTAGGCATGGTGACTAGACTTCATCCACCTGCAAAATATACTTATCAACATCTAAGCCTGTCACCTTAGGCTCTCTTTATAATAAATGGGGAGAAATAATAATTTTTAGAATGTGATACCTCATGAAGATGGGCTTTTCTTGGTGCATAATTAGCTAGATTGATGCTGTTTATTTTATTTTTGCTGGTTTCTTCTGAATCAGCAGAGACTGGCCACAGTTGGAGATCTGACGCTAGTCAAAATGGACTGTTGCCCTGAGCTGTGGGAAGAATTCTCTGTCTAAAAAAAAGCATATGTTGCTTGTTCAGAATCATGGATTTGTCCAGATTTAGGAATGGAAAACAGTTTCTGTCAGGTCAGAATGGCTTTCTTCTCACAAGTTTTCTTCTTATGCAGCATGGAGAAAATCTAGTCTGTAGGTATTGGCTAATATATCTGACTCCCCTGTCAGTTTATGGGCTTGGAACCAGAGATTGGAACATTGATCTCTTTCAGCCTGGGATATTGATCTATTCCAGTCTCTACACATGATACACAAATTAGCTTTTATGCTGATTTAAACAGAGGAGTAATTAAAATATTTTGTTGTAAAATAACCATCTCAGTATAAGATCTCCTGTGATATAACTGTATGTGAGTCTCCATTTTGGTAGACTGATGAAAGACAATTCTTAACGAGCCTTTACAAGTGAAAATTATAAATATTTTAGAAACTTGTAAAGAGATAAGGGAAAAACTACTGGAATTTAATTTGCATTGATGTATGCATACTGTAATTCCAGTTACAAAATATGGGACACGATTTAGACACATGACAACTATTTAGAACAATCATTTGCATTTCACTAAGATGACCATCCCATTTTCTGCGGAGCAAGGAACATTCTAGAATAAAAGATACGACAGGTCCTTAGCACACAACTGAGAACAGTGGTCATTCTCATGTATTTCTTTATACTTATTCCTTTACTAAAATCACGTTCTAAAATGTAAATACATCAAGCTTTAATTTTTTTCCACAGTCTCATATTTTACAATGCAATAATCAGCAACATATATATGAACTATTTAAAAGAAGGTACACAGCATCTCCTTATAATAAAATGGTACTTATTTGTTGATATGTGTAACAAAACCATCTTGGTCATGCCACAAAAATATCTACTCTTTTTGAGTGGTTGACCATAAAAATAAAACATGATAAAAGTAAGGCAGAGTTTCAATTAGAAGCAGTTGGAACATTTCCAGCTCCACTGAGTTACCATTTCATTTTATTCTGGTATCTTTATTAAAAGGGCTGTCACAACACTGAATATCAAAATAAAACTCAGCCCTATTTATCCACTGCTCAACTGGGGAACACGCTTGGGATCCCACATTTTGAAGCAAAACTTTCTGTTTAAGATCATGGTTTTCACACTTCATGCCTAAGGAATGTGGTCACTGGTCAATGAACAGCAGAATGACTTCTGTGGCTCCCCTTCATTTTAATAGTAGTAGCTAGTCTAAAATCCCTTTGCATTAGTGGCTCAAAAGACTTATCCATGCTCTCATCATCATTAACTTAATTTTTGCCACCTGCACTTTTCATAGCCACTGACTCAACTGAATTCTCAGCACAGCCTGGCTATTTGTTTTTACCTTACTTGGGTCATATTAAGTAAGTGGATGATTTATCCACAGGGGGCTTAGGAGAACACCTAAAGTGCATGTTGATGATCCGAGAAAAAAAAACTATTGAAATTTCCATTTAAAAACAACACTCTGTATGTGCTCATTACCTAATGTTAAGACAGACCAGGGATGTAATCTGTTGGCTTGATTGCTTTCATGCCAGTGTAGCTTGCCTGACTTCAGCAGTGAGGACTCTTTTACTCATCAGTACAAATCAGAGCAGGAATATGTTAATAGCTTTTCACATTTTTGTTTTTAACTTGTGCTTGGCCATGTTGCAGGTGCCATAAAATGTTAATTTCCAGTTTCTCTCAAAGGTAACTACTAATTTCAAGTCATTATCTACTGGTGCAGGAAAACTGAAAAGGAGAGTAGAAAAGATGCATGATACAAGTCTATTTTTATGTTGTAAACAACATGATTACTCTTCCCTTTTCCATGGCAGATTTGATAAATGTTGATCGAATTATCTAGTATTAGCTGAAGTGGACGTGAACAAAATAAATGATAAGAATCCACAATAAGAATCAATGGAACTTATTTATTTCCTGGAGGTCAAATCAAATAGCAGGGAGGATCAAATTAGCTAGTGATGCCATTAAGTGGAAATCATTGTACTAGTATGCTGCTTCCTCTACGCTGATGTCAATAGTCACATAAAAACACAGTGGCAAAAAAGTCTTCTCCCCTCGTTAATTCCCACTGAATCTGAAGCACCTGCCTGTAGCACTGCATACTTCTGCAGACAGTAACATACACAACTAGCAAACTGGAATCGCCAAATATGGATTCCTAGAAAACTACTTATACAAAAAGGCTCCTACAATTATGTTATGAATAGAAAACCCTCAACCTACTATTCTCTACTTCGTACTCATGAACGACTCTTTTCCTGGTCCTGAGAGGAAAAACAATCATTGCAGAATGCTTTGAAATGTAACACATGTGAGATTTCTTCAGGAGTGTCCAAATCTGAAATGCAAGAATAAAATTATTACAAAGAATGTAATTACACCACTGTAACAAACTGATTTTATATTCCCTCAGAACAATCTGCAGATATCCATTTGGCCCCCTGTAACAGTATCCAGCCAAGTCTTGGCTGTCCACGTGAAGCCAGAATTCTGATTCTAATTCAGAATCAGCTTGTGATTAATGCTAGCTTTGAAAGATATTCAGTTACACAAAGAGATGAGCCAGGCTGCAAAAGCGTGTGATATTTGATATTCAAAAGTTTCAACTAATGAAAATCTTGACATTGCTTTCAGTCTGATACTGCCTCCTTTTGCATATTTAGTCTTACCAGCATAAGTTTTGAGCAAATTTTGAATTACTTTTCATTTGTTCTTGACATCTTGGTTAGTTTAGGATTATGCACATAAGTGAGATAAACCTCAGTTTTTTTGCCCACATAAATTCTTACAGAGTAGAATACAGATACCAAGAAGCATCCACGTACAGATATTAACTCCACAGACCAAACAAGACTGTTAGTCTTCCTCTAAGAAGACTTTACTGTCACAAAATATTCACTTAAACAAACCTATAGTAATCTCTCCAGTCCTTCAGAAACACCAGATCTGGATGTGGATATAGAAAGACTGGGATGAGTGCAGAAGAAGTAATTCGAGGCAGGCTGTTTATTTGGGAAAAGGCATGGGCAGAGAAGTGGTGGATCTGGAGAGAACAAGCATGGGAAAACAGAAAGAAAGCGGAATAAAAGGGGCCAGTCACATCTAATCAGGTAGCTGGTAAGTTCACTAGACATTTTCCTGTTTGAATGTGCTCTCTGCTCCGTGCATTTGTGTACGAGTAGCTTACAAACTTCAAGGCAGGCAAACTGGCAAGTAGTTCAAGCAGTCTGGGAGATACTTGGGTGACCACAGGTCTATGGGCCAGCTACTGGAGACATCTATGTGTGTCTGTAAGACAGTATCAAATGCCAAGCTAGACTAGCCTGTAAGTATGATGTGAGATCTGGGGGCTGGCTACTGGGAAGTCTGGGCCAGCTACAGAGGTCCCTGTGTAAAGTATATTTGTGTGGAGGGTGTGAGATCTGCTAGCAATCTTTGAGTCTGGTTAGGTGGCAAGTAAGAACAAGATGGGGCCATTTGATCCTCTTCCATTTGGTTCTGATCCTGATCAGGATACTTCAGATTTATGAGTGCTGTGTGTGGTGTCAGCTCTAAAGGCACTATTTTCATGTTGAGGTTGATCTGTTGCTGGTTGGCTGGTTTTGTACAGTGTGTGTATTGTGTACAGAGAGTGTGTGTGCTCAGTCTCACTGCAGGCTGGACCCAGACACCAGGAATCGTAGCACCTTCACAGCTAGCAGACCAAGAAAGAGGAATCACTTTGTCTCTTGAAGTCCGGTAAATTTGTTTGAGTGGACTTGGAGGAGAAATCATGCTGGTCTCACTAGGTTCACCCTGTTAGTGCACTAGGTTGGTTACTGTTAGCATCCTACACAATCTAATTGAGAAGAAAATTCAGCTGCAAAAGAGGTAGCATGGAGAGTGTCAATGAAAATGTCATTCATTCTCCTGTAGATATTTCACTGTTTAAAAATAAAGGTACTCTCCAGGTCATATGTAGCACTCATCATTTATGAGGAGAGTGATGAAAGCTTTAGAAACAGCTTAAAAGCATTTTGGTGTGGTAGGAAAATTTGTTTCCTATATTTCAGATAAGGGACTGGGATTTAATTGGCAGACAGGAAAAATATTGTGGAAAAAGAACTGACCTAGTCTTTTAAGACACTCATTCAGAAAAGCTGGTTCAAAAGAACTGATCTCCTGAACTGCAGTCTAACCTCTTAGGAGCAAAGCTATCTGTTTTCCTTCTGCCATTCTTTGTTACCATTGACAAAGAGATGTTGAATACTGTTATGGTAAATACACTGTTGCGATATCTCCGTCCCCTTTAAATGTTCAGAGTCAAACATACCACTGTGTACATCACCGAAAGCTTATTTACACAGCTGAGTTTCTATCTCCTAAGGAGAAAAGCAGTAGGAAGAATGTTCTAATTAACACTCAAAAGATGATCAAAATAGCAACTATATTACTGGAACAGCTGATATAAATAACTTTTATTTGAAGACAACCATTTCCAGAGCTTGAGGTGTTGTAATAAAGGCGAGAACAAATGAAAGAAAAAGGAAACAAAACAAGCCTTACCTAGGCAACTAGCTGTTCAGATTCAGAATACCAGTATATTGGTCCTTCTTCTTAACTGTAATTTATTGGTATCTTCCTGGAAAAGTCACTTTTCAGAAGGGATTTTTTACAACAGTCACCTGCATAGAGTGAAGGTGATAAGGTAAGAGCTTACATTTTGCTCTTACACTGGTCTGATATACAAGATTTCCTTCTCTGCTTTCTCCTCTTGCATCTGTTTGATGCTTTGAGCATTTGCTGAGTATTTAGCAGTCCTTAATCACAGGTTCTGGGGCCGATGCTTTTCCAAGCAAGACTCATTGCATGGAGAGTGAGAAAGCCTTGGAGAGGGGAAAATTGTCTGATAGTCCTCTTTTGCTTTTACTGTTTAATTCATTCAACAGACCCTTAGGTGGTGAAGTAGTCTCCTCACTTTCCTGAGCAAGCAAGTCATATGAAGACTCACCTGGGTAGATTAGGGACACACATTTCAAACTCTAGGTATTTCAACTGTTAAAGTGGATTTCCACATACATGCTGCAACAGGAAATTGGAACTTTTTGTTATTCTATGTGGGGGCAGAATAAGAACTGACCTGAACCTTCACTCCAGATTTTAAGATTGTGTAGGGTGAACATCACAGAAGGATTATCATGAATATTTGTTTAAATGATTTTGTTTTACTATATGTTCCTCTTTTTAATGATGTCTTTCAAATGAACATTCAGGGCAGGATGCTTTTCTGGCATGAAACCACAAAGAGAAGTAATCTGAGACTTATTCACAAAGAACAGAGGGACAATAATCTCACATCTATGTCAATGAGCAAAAAGTAGGAAATATGGGAGATTGTGACAGCAGAGGGCAAGTTCCAGCTTCCAGTAATACACTGGGTAAAGAGGAAATTGAGCCAGACAAAAATCTAACATGTATGCTAGGACTTCTTGAGCTGCAAGTAAATTGATACAGTTCTACTGAAGTAGTTTGCATGGGCTTACACTAAGGTCTGCAACTTACTCTGCAGCTGGCTGCTATATGCTGTGGTAGCAAATTTATATTAAGGATTATAGCTTAAACAGTATTTACAGGGTCCAAACCCAATATCTTAAACACATTTTAAATACTGCCTTTCTGCTAAGCCTCCCAGAGAGTCAAACTCCTGCTCTTTTCTCTAACTATCCTTTTAAGAACCATTACACTGAGAAAATAAACAATGTATATTTGTAATGTAAATAATACCATGATACGTAAGTGCATAATACAAAAGGAGACTTCATTAATCAAATAATTTGTTTACTATGAATTATTAATTTAGACACCATTTAAATTATGTTATAGTTGAGAAAAATTAGACAGTCTCTCCTTGCTTTCTTTTCTCTTTTCAATTCGGAATGTCTCTATTGCCTCAGAAGGATGAAGGAAGTATTTGTAAAACTAACCTAAAAGGAATAGCCATAAACCAGAAGTTTAAGGAAAGTTTCGCAGGGAAACTTCTTATGAAATGTCTTGTTGAGCTTGTACACTAAGTAGCTTTAGAAATACATGCTTCAAATAGGCATCCAGGTGTTACAATGCTGATGAGAAAAGAAAAGATTATTCATGTCTTTTGCTGGTGACAATTCACAGTTGTGACATATCTCTTTGAAGATGTTGTTCTCATTGAACATAGCATACACATTTTGCTGTCACCTCTTTTATACCCTACCATTGCCACTGAAGACTTTACAAAGGAAAACTGTGGAACTGGAACCGTGTTCAGGCACTGCTTGGAAAACTGACAATTGCCTGGCCCAGAGCTGTGGGAGGAACTCCTCTGGCAATCTAACCCAATATATAATAAAGTGCCCTGCCTAGGAACGTTCCCTAGCGCTCTCTAATCTGCTAGCAAAGATATGACTAAGGGAGCCTGTTGCTTTCTTGTGATCTGTAAAAACCCCCAAGAATTTCATATATGCAAAAGAACAGAGGTATGAAAGACTCAAATATACATCAGCAAGTGAAGAATGTGAAAGGCAGGACAACAGACAAGTGAGGCTCCTGTGACCTGAGATGTTAGGAAACAGCTATGGTTTTTTAATTATAATCAGTGTGGTATCATTGTGATGACCTGAGCAGAACCAATGCTCCATTGCTGCTAAACTGTATACGTTCAAAGAAATCAATACATGCTTTACCTGAAAGAGTTTATAACTTGAACAGGCACAGTTGAATAAAAGGGAGTAGAGAGAAATTACTTTCTGCATTTTACAGGTGGAGAACGTGAGTCACAATGAAGTTCAGATTTAGACTCAGTCTAAATGGAAGTTAGAAATATAACAGCAACATCCTACATGCTACTCCAGGAACTTAATCAGACGATCACAGAAATGCCTTTTTATTAGTAGTGGTACAGAGATAGATTGAGAGGCAGAAAAATATGGAGTAGAATATCATTACGTTTTCATAGAAATTAACATAAAAAGATTTTGATTCATATCTGTACAGGCTTTTGTCAATCAACAATATTCATGTATTTGTGAGGAGAGCACAGGGCAGAATATTTCAGGGAACAATGAAAGCATTACTGCCTATTTAAGGAACGTGGTTTCTGAAAAGCTATCTTTTCCTCTCTGCTTGTTTATGGATAACCATTTTTATAAGATTTTGCATTTGTTATTTTGAAGTAAATATTAAGAAAGAGAACTTGACAATGCTATTAATTTTTAAATTAAACCAAACATTAGAAAACATTTATGTCCGAAACAGCTTTAAAAAAGAACAGAATTTATTTTAATTATGCCTGGGAATTTTCTTTCAATACATTTGTCTGCACACAGGTGCTAGTTCCATTTGCTGTTTCTCCACAAATCCATCCCCCAGCCTTTTTCAAAGCTCTCCGGTAATATTGGAATAACTCTCTTTAGCCAACGTCCCCAAACACTTTCTTCCTTTCTTAAGATGTCTTCGTCTAAGAATGCCTCAAAGAAATGGGGCAGCTAATCAAAGCAGTTCTTGGAGGTCAATGGATTATAAATATGTCTGTTTACCAAATCAAAAAGAAGTTAATTCAAAGAAGTATATACACATATGCTGCTGCACATCAGCATTCTGTGGCTGAATGTCAGACCTGAGGAATGTAAATTGAACAAAGTTAAGGACATCTCTCCTTTATCTTGAATTTAGGCTCTCTCCGTAAGTTACGGGCTGAGACAGACACTACGTAGGGATGAAAAACACCGATTCTAGCAGTGTGAAAAGTAGTATCAATGATAAGACCGAGAAAACAAGTACGTGGGTGTGTACATCTATGACTGTACATTTACGAATGAAGGAGAGAACCCGAAAGCTCCCCGATGGAAAGCCTGTGAGACCACTAGGTGTCAATCTTGTTCCATGTTTCCCGTCGGCCGTATTTCAACCAGCTAGTCAATAGGGAGTTTCTGCAAAATTTAAGTTTTTATACCCTTAACATTTTATGTCTGGTAGTTTTATTATGTGCACTACTGCCCACTAGGGATCATACTGCAATACGCATTTTCTTTCAGCCCACAGGTTTTTGTTCTGAGTTCTGCGGTCAAAAGTCACCACCTTGCTTGGCTTTGCTGCTTTCCTTAGTTCCTTAAAACAAAAAAAGTGATAATAAACAGTTGTCATGCCTTACCTGAGGCATTAGTGTTATGATTTGTGCATGAAATGTTAAATTCCTGTGGGTTTGACATTTTATTTTTAAAGAAGAACAGTTAACATTATTTACTTCAAGATAGTGTTTGTGTAATTTGATAAAAAATAATTAATCAATCTTTCAAGAGGTTTAATCAGATCTTCTATATGTTATTTGCTATGTAAATAGTTACAGGTTTTTTAGAGATTTTAGCCCGTTATACCATATTATTTAAACGTCTATCAAAGTATTTTAAAAAAAGGTTTTGCCCCTTCATTTTCTTTAATATTAGGATTTTCTGCTCTTCCATTTAGCTTATTTTAAACCAGTCTCTAGGTATTTAAAGGTTGCACCACTGCTCTAATTTCCATTGCCTTTGCTTGATTTACATCAAAGGTTCAGTAACATCCCCTGTTAAAGCAAGGACAGAACAATAGACTGGATTACTAGTGGCTGCAGTGGAATTAGACAAATATGATGGAGCACTAAAATAGCATTACAAGTATAACAAACATCCTGTATTGTATTGATAAAAGCTGCACACTGTTGAGAGTGGCTTCCTGTAAATCCAAGCACAGCTGACAAAAAAGACTTAAGATGCATTTTAAGCCTTTAGAATGTCGGGGGTTATTTTAAAAAATGTATTTCTGGCACATCAATGACATTTTTCTAAGCAAAATCACATCATATTTTACCTGGTTGAAACAATCCACTTACATTAGTTCTGTTTGCAGACTGTCATTACATCCTTTGAGGTTTAAATTATCTACCTGACATTCTTAAATAATAGCATAAACATACATTTCATAACATCCAGCAAATTGAAGAACATACAGTTTAGCTTAATAGTTCCCTCATCATTTTTGGAGCTTTGGATATGTGAAGGATAAGTTATTACAAGTATTCACACTGCAATATGTTTTTGTGTATACTCTGTGCTCTTCACTACTCCAGAAAAGGAAAGCTATTAGCCCTCGATTATCAAGAAGTAGCTTTAGCAGGGAGCAGAGAAAGGTAAGAGAGTAAGCAAAGCTCAAAGCCTACTCCTTTGAAGTTATTACTGTCATTTAGACCTACTGTCTGTTTTTCAGCTGCAGTAACACAAAGCTAGTTGGAAAACAAAATGCTGTATAATACCAGAAGGTGAAGGTGTTAGGCAGCATGGATTGCAATTCTATTGGTTTATTAGAAATAATTACCGCAGAGAAAGAAATTAAGTTTTCTTTGTTATTTTTAGGAAAATGAACCATGTCATTAGAGTAGGGAAGAAAAGAATGAGTTCTACGTTTCCACTGACCTTTGTTATCAGGATTAAAGCAATTCATTAGTACAGTGAAGGGAAATTCAAACTGTGGTTGCTTAGCTTTGTCTATTCTCTGTCATGTTTATGTTATTATTAGCTTATTTTTATTGCAATCTACGCAAATCTACAAGAAAACAAACACATTCATATTCTAAGTGAATTCTGACAGCATTTTAAAGCATTGTTTTAGAGTGTGTTAAAAAAGGGTCCAGAATAGACCATTGGCCCCTCTTTATGAACAGCTAACAAGTCATGAGATTTCCTCATGAACAAAATAGCTCCCTTCAGAGAACCATTCACAGGGTTAAATTTTGTGAGTGTACTTTTAAATACATAGTGTACTTCAGACATAAAAGATACAATTTTAATAATTTTCTATCCTTTCTTAATAACAGAGACTTCATTTTAAAACAAGCAACCCAAAACTGAAACACAGGCCCTCTTTGACTGTGCCACACATGTATGCACATATCTTACTTGGGTCATGTTACATTGTCATTTGCCTTCAGGACACCCATATCAAGTAATGGGTATACTTCATAAGTATGGGTAGCCTTCTGCTTGATGCAAATGTTTCTATAGCTGCAACTCTATGCCTATCATATGTTCTAACACAAGATACATCAACCTTCCTCTTCACCCCACTAAGTTTAGAGCGGATTTTATTAGTCATGGTGATGCAATGTGCTGCCAAGAAAGCAATGCATGACAAAGTGAGTGCCACGTTTTTGTTGATTTCTCTTGTCACTTAGATGTAGTATTTTAAGTTGCAGTGTGAGGCACCCCATGACGTAATCTGCTTGCTTTTTGTACCTATGAAGTGTCCTGATTCTATATACCTCCATTTTCTCTCATTGTGGTTGAGGAACCTGCTATACAGATCTCTAAATATGTGCTAAAATCTCTGCAAGCCCAAACATTATATGCTCATTAATTTATAAAACTGGATTACTTTAAGATCATTTTTTACAGAACTAGTCAAAGGAAGCAGGGATCCAGGTGTCGTCTCATGTCTGAGCTGGTGGAGAAAGTTACCTCAACTACTGAACTGTCTGAATCAGTCTGGGAATTTTATGTAATAGCTACATTAAACTTGTTGGTTTGTGATGGTATGTTTAAAGGTACGCAGTCAGCTCACATTTCCTCTTTTAAAGACATATATATTCAGAACCTTTTCCCATGGGTACTTATCTGTATAAATCACATTCCTTTCTGATACTTAAAATTTTCTAAGCATTAAATAATTAAAGATATTTTTGTGCTACGTTTAGTCTGGCCAAGCAGAGCATACTGTGGGCAGCTGTTTGTCTGCAATGTTTGCTTTATACTGTCCAAGATAGTTAAGTATAACTTGCAAACAAGTGGAAGGTTGTGAACTTTCTGTTTGCTGTAACACATTTAATTTTGACTCCAAAAGGAATTAAGTTAAAATTAAATTTTAATAAGATACAGGCCTATTGTCTGTCTTAAATAGGTTGCACAGTCTTGAGTGGAAGTCTGCATGTATAAGATGTGTAACATTAGCAAAAATTAATTAATGGCACTTTTTGTGAACGTTTTTGGTGAACCAGAATGTAATGTGTGTTTTAGAAGAGATTTCTTGGAGAGGGGTGTAGAAAAGATAACAAAAATTACAAAAATGTTGATGGTATGCTATGAATATAGACAGAAGGCAATTGTCTATAGGAAGAGACTCGAGCTTGTCTAATTATGTCTTTACACCACTCCTAAAAGTTGAAACACTGCTGTAAACCAGACCACTCTGGATAAATATCCTTGTATTGACTACATTTCACATTAGATAATGAAGGAATACTCTATATGCTCCAAACTTCGTCTACTTTAAACACTACATGTTGTCATCTACAGGGCAATATGTAAATTTAGGAGTAAAATAAAGGAGCCACCTGATAAATTTCAGATGTTTGTGTCCTTTAAGTAACATAAAGTAATAGTTTAATAACGTTTGGTAATATCTCTAGAAAATAGATTTTCATATGTGAAGATGCAAAAGGAATTATTTGTTTCTGATGTTTAGAGATGTAACTGATAAATGTATGCTCTCCTAAATTTTCTCTTTTTTTACCTCCCTCTTGCAGCTTTTGTTTGACTTCAAGCTATTCAAGCTATTCAAATTCCTCCGTCAACTCCCTGCCTTTGCTGTGTCTCCTAAATGTTCTCTTTTTTTACCTCCCTCTTGCAGCTTTTGTTTGACTTCAAGCTATTCAAATTCCTCTGTCAACTCCCTGCCTTTGCTGTGTCTATAATTTAATTGCTGTAGTCTGGTCTCCATTTCTCATTCAGAGTGAGATGATAGTTGAGAAAGGACAACTACTGGCAATTCTTGCCAGCGTTTTTCTGCCTCCAGTTGCTCTTGCTATATGGTTTTACATTAGGCTGTGGATAGTGGTCCAGCAATTGTCATATCAGTGCAATCATGTTCAATTCCCTGGATCTGCAGCAAAGTAGAAAGAGCTGTGGGAAAATGTAGACTGCTTGTATGATCTCTGCCTAAATGAAAATGCATTTTACGTCATAGTACTTGCATGAAGCCAGAGGTGGAAAAGAGGGAAAATATCCAGTTCACTTCTGTTTTGAATGCAAAAAAGTAGTAGCGCATTGGGGTTGTACGAGGAAATTTAATGCAAAATAAAGGTAAAACGTAAAGAGCATAAAATTTCCGTTAATACTGAAGAGATCTACATTAGTCTTATAGTCTTTAATTAGCAAACACTGTACTGACACACAAAATAATAAATTAAAAACGTTTAGCTATTGAGCTACTTGCAGTGAATTTTCAAATGCTAGCAGAAACAATAACACAGTATCAAAAGAAGTCCTTACCTTTGATCTCCATTGAAATCAGAGTGACAAACTGTGGAGTGCTGAACCACACATTAAGTAAGGCAATAAAGCTTAAATTATGGAATTAACTGCTGCCAACCCCTGTCAAGACTAGTACTGTGGTCATTGATGTAATAGAATTATACAACACTTTCCATAATCACACCAGAACTTGAATGACTAGGTCTTTAGTCCACGGGCAGCTTTAGTCTTGGGTCTGACGTATCTCTCCTGTGAAGACCAGCTGATAGACATGGGACTGTTCAGCCTAGGGAAGAGAAGGCTCAGTGGGATCTTATCAACATGTATAAACACTTGAAGGGATGATGCTATCAAAATGAAGCCAGGCTCTTTTCAGTGGTGCCCAGCATCAGGACAAGAGGCCATGGGCACAAACTGAAACACAGGAGGGTCCATCTGAACATCAGGAAATACTTTTTTGCTGTGAGGGTGACCAAGCACTAGCACAGGTTGCCCAGAGAGATTGTGGATTCTTCCTCCTTGGAGATATTCAAAAGCCAGCTGGATATGGTCATGAGCAACTGGCTCTAGGTGGCCCTGCTTGAGCAGTGGGGTTGGACCAGATGACCTCAAGAGGGCTCTTCCAACTTCAGCCATTCTGTGATTCTCTAGTTTACCTATCAAATTATACCTCATCAATAATTCTTTTTAGTGGAGGAACAGTGTGGTGGGTTGACCCTGGCTGGACGCCAGCTGACCACCAAAGCCATTCTATCACTCCCCCCTCCTCAGCTGCACAGGGGAGAGAAAATATAACAAGGGGCTTGTGGGTAGAGATAAAGACAGGACAGATCACTCACTAATTACCATCATGGGCAAAACAGACTCAGCTTGGGGAAAATTAACTTGATTTACTACAAATCAACCAGAGTAGGGTAATGAGAAATAAAACAAAATCTCAGAAAACCTTCCCTCCACCCCTCCCTTCTTCCCAGGCACAACTTCACTCATGGATTCTCTACCTACCCCTGCAGCAGCAAGGGGGACTGGGAATGGGTTTTATGGTTAGTCCATCACACATTATTTCTGCTGCTTCTTCCTCCTCAGGGGCAGGACTCATCACACTCTTCCGCTGCTCTCCCTCCCACGGGAGACAGTGCTCCGTGAACTTTTCCAGTGTGGGTCTTTCCCACAGGCTGCAGTTCTTCATGAACTGTTCCAACGTGTGTCCTTCCCATGGCATGCAGTCCTTCAGGAGCACACTGCTCCAGTGTGGGTCCCCTGCGGGGTCACAAGTCCTGCCAGAAAACCTGCTCCAACGTGGGCTCCTCTCTCCACAGATCCGCAGGTCCTGCCAGGAGCC
>JAVJGG010000017.1:7225379-7247150 GCA_035590195.1 Aviceda cuculoides | reverse complement strand
CCGGCTGGTATTGGCTCTGTTGAACACAGGGGAAGCTTCCAGCAGCTTCTTACAGAAGCCACCCCTGTAACCCCCTCGCTACCAAAATCTTGCCACACAAAGCCAATACAAACAGAAACAAAGGGGAGTTTAAGATGAAAGCTTAAAAACCCCACCTCACTGATTATGATACAATTTTAGGAATATTCATATTGACATGCAAGAGTGATCAATTCTAGTTTGAGTTTTGATGAGTGACCAGTCTGGCTAAGTCTCCAACTTTCTTCTTATCTGAAAGCTCTGTCTTGCTTTATGCAAAATGTAAGTGTTGGCTAGTCACAAAGTGATCAGTCTCTAATCTGCTCCTATACTTTCTAAAAACCACAGTTTCTGTGGGTAGTGAAAATATTGCTGTCAGGGCCAGCAGCTGCACTAAAAGTGATGTGATCATGAAAACAGCTTTGCTTCCTTTATAAAGAATTGTCTTTTTCTTTGGGTTGAGGCATGGCCAGAATGCTTGCCACGCTTTATGTAGATGGACCATGAAGGGCAACCCATTACCTTCTGTGTACATTACGTTATATACAAATAAGTATATATTTGCCAAACAAAAATTACCAAACAAATTATGGCCTACCTGTCACATTAAAGAAAATGCATATCCAGAATGTATAGTTACCTGCAATTTAGAAGACATGCTAAGTTTGTGGTTTATTATGTTTATAATTAATCGATGAAGATGAAGTAAGACAGAAATACTGCTTTCTTTCACCGTACTGATGGAAACTAATGGACTGGCTCATTCTTACATACATAAGATACTTAAGCTGAATTGTAGCATAACTCACACCACTGGGTATACATTAGTTAATTCTAAGAAAGAACAAAATCCATGAGGAAGAGGGATCTTCCAGCCTAACTGACAAGTTTCTCCTGTAGCAGCTCCATGCTCTAGACCGTGTCCACTGTCTGTTTTAACCACATGAATCACTCAAATTTGTTTGGTTCAGGGAAAATTAGAAGAAAAATTAAATTCTTCTTGTATATTTATATTTTATACAGCTTTTTCATTGCCTTGGAAATATTCTTTGCTATTGTGTTAGAACTGAAGAGTAATAATTTAAAATTAACAGTTTCACCAGCAAGTCACTACTGCAGAAAATTCTAGATCACTGTACTATATGATGGCAGCATTTCTCCATTGCTCATTTTAGATCAGTAAAAGACATTTTGGAATCTTACCCAATTAACAGCTCTACATAGTTCAGTATACTTAATCTAATAGTTACTGCATTTAGCTGAATGCTTAAGAAAAATTTACAATGTAATCCTTTCTTTACCTCTTTAAAAAAACAAAGGTATAGAGATGGTACATAATTTTGACCATCTTTATTATGTATATTCTGCAAAACTTCTAACAAACAACAATATTAATTAGGTGGATTTTTACAGGCTTTATAACATATTTGAGGGTCACTTTTCTTGTCAGCCTAGACAAAAATAATCTTTTCTTTTACAAAACTTCAGTCTTATTTTGAGAAACCTGAAAAATAAACGCTACTCAGGAGTGGTTTTATGTTAACATATTCTCTTCTACAGCATATCTCTAGGCCACATTTAGCCGGCATGAAAACCTGGCAAGCAAATAAAAGAATGACAATATATTTTAAATACCAAAAGTCTTTGTGGTAAAGTGGGAAACACAGTAACCTTGTCATTTTAACTGACTGCTCCACAGAGATCCTAAACAAGTCCAATTACACAGACCCTATGTGGTGGTGCATTTTCCCCCTGTGACACCCTGAAAGTGTGCAATTGTAGGCACTGAATAGTTTCAGCATTTAACATTATTAAGTTGCTGGTTGCTTAATTCTCTCAAACTACAGAATCACAGGATGTTTGAGGTTGGAAGGGATCTCTGGAGATCATCTAGTCCAATGTCCCTGAACATAACAGGGTCAGCCAGAACAGGTCACTCAGGGCTGCATCCCATCAGGTTTTTAGTATCTCCAAGAATGGAGATTCCAAAACTTCTCTGGGCAACTTGTTCTTGTGTTCAAGCACTCTGACGTTAAAAAGAATGTATTCTTACGTTCAGATGACATCTCCTGTGTTTCTGTTTATGCCCACTGCCCACCTCCCCCACTGCCATCATCAGGTATTTATCCTGATAAGATCTGTCTGATCCTTATCTTCTCCAGGCTGGACAGTCCCAGCTCTTTCAGCCTCTCCTTGTATGTCAGATGCTCCAAACCCTTTATTATCCTAGTGGTCCTTTGTTGGACTTGCTCCAATATGTCCATGTTTCTTTTATACTGGGGAACTCTGAGATAAGCACAGGACTCCAGGATGTAAAATACAAGTCACAAAATTAATTAATATCATGTACTTCTACATTGTAACTGCACACAGCCTTTTTAATAACTTTCCTCTAAATAACCTTTTGTAGTTACGTCTCCATGATCAACTGTGCCAAAGAATAAATATGGATGTGGAGAGCAAAATAATTGGTGGGCTTGGGCACCACATTTTCAGGGTTTTTATACTTTGCTTTAGTTCTAGGCTGTCCCTCATTAACTGAAAGATGATTTGCTTCAGGAAAGCACTGAGCTTGTTACTGAAGCACATTTCAAGTTTAATTTCCTCTAAAAAGAATCCATTCCATGTGTTCCAAGACAGTTTGCAATGTGAACCAAAGCAAAGTAAGTGGAGATGACTGGGATATTCACATCAAAGTTGGAGTCTGATCCAATCTAAAACATTTAATAGAACACACTCCAAGGCCAATACTTAATTCAAATGCAAAGGCCCAAGGAAAAGAAGACTAGTTCTCTTAATGATCTCTTCTTCTTGAAATCTAGCTTGTAAGACAGTCTGAGAGGAAATTAATTTCTGATGCATCATCCATTGTTTGTTAGACCAATAATAATGGTAAGATGACTTAGTGGGAAATGCAGAAATTCTATTTTGCTGGTATTCATTCTTTATGGCATAGTGTTGAATGACTGGTGTTTCAGACAGAAAGTTTATTTGAAATAAATGAACAACCACATCAACTGCCATTAGCAGCTAACTGACTAGAAATTCACATTAAAAAAGTGCATATTCAGTGACTTTTCCAAGCCAGTAATGTAACTTCTATTCTCTAAGTATTTTTTTCAAATCTGCGTCCTTATTGAAAACACACTTAAGTAATGGGTGACTCTCTACTAATGTCAGTACAGTTTGCATCAAACTTGACTTTCCACACTTGTTCTGCAGAGGCATTGTACAGGAGCAGAAATATATCAAGTATCAATAAAAATTTATAGATGCAGGGAATAAGTGAGGTTGCAGAACTCCATATAAATCAGCACAATAAAGTAGACTTTTTGTTGGTTTTTAAACTTGTGAATAGTTTGGCATACTAGGAAACACAGATACATACTATGAGCAGTAATAAAGCCAGGACTGTACACAGCAGAACTGATATTTATTTACTGCCTTGCTCTGAATACCATGAGTCTCACTTCTAAAAAAAGGCGTTAACTTTATTAGTTAGCTTTTTAGTTAGAAGATTTTCAGTAAGCTATACTTCTATAGTCAATGTGCAGCAGCAGTATTATAATAAAAGGATTGGTCTTCAGTGATGAAGTGCCAAATAAATCTGCCATTTATATTTCCATTTAATCTGGGAACTGTGGATTATGAGATGAGTCAGGATACAATTTTTTTTTAAAATGCAGATTTTCAGATATTTAGTATTTTAAGCCTAACATAAACTCTCAGTCAATTTATGTCATTGAATATTATTTGAAATTTGATACCATTAATATTTGACTTTAATAGTTATTTTACAGTATCTATATTTAGCATTATATTCAGCAATTTCATCACAGACCGCAATCTGGAAAGGATGATCTCACTGTTAGAGGTGAAAGTGAATGGCCATGGGAAAGGCAGGTCATTGTTCAGGTTATATGGTATTACTTAGAGTCATATAATTATATAGTATTTCGATATCTCGTAAAAATATATAACACAAAGAACAAAATGGAAAGAAAAGCAAAAAAGGTACCAAGGAACATGCCTGTGATCAGCCAACACCACCTCTACGTTAATGTGAATTTTGGAAGGTCATATGTCCTTCCTGCAATATTATTCTTAAGGCCTGACCAGAATGGGACAACTGTGAACGTAAACAATACTGCAGATAGTCTCCTCTACCTATAGAAACTGCTGAAAGAGTTCCTATCTCCCGAAGAAATTTTTTTCAGGAGGATGATTTTATAGATGTATGTGCCTTAACACACCTGCTATCTAGAGTCATGTTGCATTTTATTAACATATCAACACATGCACTATAAACATCAAAGTCTGAAATTCTTTTTCTTATCATTTCATGAAGCCAATTGATGGAGGCCATGAAGCCTCTTGTGCTTATCCACCATGTGAAAGAGATTTCTCAATATTTCTTCTTCTCCAACTGTCATGACTCACAACATCAACATCAGATACTAATTTTGACTTTATCAAAGAATGTTTTCTCCTTTTCTTTCAAGTCAGTTCTGTCCTGCATTCAGCTGGGATGGAGTTCATTTTCACAAGAACCTGGGAGGGGGCAGATCAGGACAGCTGACTTGTCCTAGCCAAGGAGCTATTCCATACCATGTGACATCACGGTCAGTATATAACTGGGGGAGTCGGCTGGGGGGAAAAGGAATCACAGCTCAGGAACAGGCTGAGTGTTGGGTTCCAGGTAGTGAGCAATTGCACTGTGTATCACTCACCTTATATATTCTTGTATTGTTATTATTGTTTCTTCTCTCCTTGTGTTGTCCTATTAAACTGTCCTTATCTCAACCCATGAAGTTCTACTTTTTTCTTCTGATTCTCCTTCCCATCCCACTGAGGGGGAGGAGTGAGCGAGCGGCTGTGTGATGCTTTGCTGCCAGCTGGGCTTGGAGTGCCTCGTGGTTTCTCGTAGCTGGGTTAGGGGCTGTTGAGTCTATAACTCCCTGACCTTGTTGGAAACAATAATTATTTCTTTTTTTTTCCTCCCTTCAAGCCTTTTACTTCCTAGCCCACCCCTCTGACACTTCTTGTACAGAATTTTCTGTGAGAGTGAGTTAACTGACCCTTCAACTCATCTCAATTTCTGCGTCTGGAAAATGTTGCTGACATCACCAACCTGTTGCATAATGATACTGTGAGAATTAAAGTACAATTTAAATGAAAAATACAATCTTATTACCTTCTATTTTCATTTAGTTTTGGAATAGTGGTTTAATTCTGGATATACCAGTTTTAAAACCACAGCTTTTAAAACCATACCCCAGTTCTTTCATAGCACTAACTTTTACAAGAATATCTAGTGTTGAAATGTGCTTTCCTATGAAGGCAGTTATTTTATGTTTACTCTTGTATTACGAGAGCTTAATTGGAAGTTTGCTCATCAGGCTACGGAGAGTTTAATTAAACTCAATGAAGAAAACAACGAGAGAAAAAAGCAAGCTCTTAAATGTGCTATTTTTGTTCTGATTTTAGAATGACATTTTTCTCCCTGATTATCCTATCTCATATTAATAAACAAAACAATAAAAACCCACCTCTGGATTCTGCTAATTTAAATATTGGCAGCTTTCAGGCTGATTTTGTATTCTCAGCCCGGCTTGAGTTTTTTAGCATCTCCAAGAGAGCCTGGAGGGACTTTTTTCATTGGAGTTCATATCTCATGAAAAATATCAGTTATTTGCTGCTTTTATTTTGTGACTGGGGAGGGTGACTGCTTACTCACTGCAGCATTTGGATCTCCTTCAAAGTTAATGGGAACATATTTGTGCAGCAACATGAAGACAGGGGAATGTGGAGAAGATATGAGAATACACATTCTAAGATGATGTTACACTTATTAACTAGAATGCTGTCTTACAAATGGAATCTGGAAATGAAAGAAATAAGCTCATGGTGCAAGATGTAGGCACTTACCTGGTGGCACTCTGCCCTGTGTAAGCCCTCTCCTCTTCAGGAGTATTTCTCCACTCAGTGAGTTAACCTTCCACTCAGAGAAGGTACATGCTTGGATGCTGAAATTTTGCTTAGTCACCATGCTGAGAGAACTGTTTTACCTTTTCTAGTGTTATGTTATTAAACATAATAACATAATAAGAAATGTTATTTTCTGTATCAGTGCTTTTCCACCAATAGTGGAAAGTGCTTAGCCACGCACTTTCTCCATCTTTTAACTTGGTATGCACTTTACAACTTCTGTGGCATCCATAGACATCTCCCTTGCAAAAATACTTGGACCAGGATTAGGCATACAAAGTATCTTTTCAATCTATGGATTGAATGGAGAGGATTTTCTTTTCTAGAATAAAGGATTAATCCCATTATTCTTCTGGAATACAGAATTTTTTCTTTGTCAGTTGCATACTTAAATCTAGCCTAAAAACCAAAGTGATTGTAGAATACCCATAGTAAGAAGAAATAATGGAAAAGATTCTGATCTCAGTTTAGGCCAGTAATAGAGTTGGATTTACACTGTCATGAGACTAGAACTTGAATCATCATTTACAAAAAAAAGAGGATAGTATCCTAAATTTTCCGTTAGCAGACTACAGATAATTCTCAGACAGCTACAGCATGCAGACTATATGCTCCCTCCTCCCCTTTCCTTGCAGCAGCATGTAAAAACCTGAAGAGAATTAGGGATTAATTTAAAAGCCTGAGCTGCAGGGAGGATGGCACGCACCATGGGATAGATAAAAACTATGTCACACTGATTCTTTAAGCCTGTCTGTCTAGAAGGTAAAGAATAAACCCTCCTGAGAAGTGGAGAAATCAAAAGGAGAAAAAACTGGAATAGAAATGTCTTCAGAACACAGGGATCCATAAGCAGAGAATGAGAAAACAAGGAGCTGATTGTTCATAAACCAGTATATTTACATTAATTTTGTCATTCATTCTCTTAACATTCAACTACATTGAAGCAGAGACTCTAGAGGTGAAATTTTACATTCTTTATAATGGTGTAAATTGATTTCATGAAAAAAATTAAGTTTGATGATGATGTAATAAGAGAACTGTCAGTCATATTTTTAAAAAATATATATCTCTTATCTAACATTTTCAAAGAGGTAATTTTTTATACAAGCAGAAAGCAAGAAAATGCTGCTGTCACATCCAGTATGAGATGTAGCAAAGACTTCTAAAGTGTGAGGAGTAGTGCAGGAAAAAATGACAAACTAAAAAGGCACAGAATTTGCAATAACCTTCCAGTGAGAATCATGAGGGAGAAAAACAATGAATGTTTAAAAAAGACAAAAAGATTTTATACGTTGACTTTAGCATGGAACTGGATCTGAGTATCCTTTAGTCTTTGGAACTGGAAAAAGAGGGTGAAAAAGGAAAAGGTCCCTTGAGAAGTCATGGGAATGTGTGAGGGAAGAACTGGGAGGCCAAGGGTGCTCATTGTGGAAACATGCTTTGCTTGCAAAAAGGTACTGCAGATCTCTGTGCCACACTGTGGACCGGAGACCATATGTTTGTCAAAAAGGCCAAAATAAGCCTGAAAGGAATTTGCTACACTTATTTTCAGTCTTTCTTCCTGGCAAATTCAAGACCAAGAAGAAATGGAAATGCAGCTTCTCAGACCAGCATAGATCTTTGTTCTAAAGAAAAAGAAAATAAATTTTAAAAGCTTTTAGTTACCTCAGTGTTTCTTGAACTTCCATGATTTGATCATTCAAAATAGCTGAGAAACACATGTACAGGAGAAAACCAACTTAGTGTGGACTGCAAACCTCTCTGTTTTGTAAGTAGAGCCAAGAAACATGAAGAAGTTGCAGGCTTTCCTACAGTGTCTAAGCAGAGAAATGCTCACGTTACTCCTGCTTTGGGTTCAAAGGAGAGAGAAATACACTCCTGTGTCAAGAATCTGAGAGAAACATTTTTTGAATACGGGATCATAAATTAATCCAAGCCTTGAAGTAAATCTCCCTAAACGTTTAACCCCAGTGCACTCTCCATAAGACCACAAGAGGTTTTGCACTCAAAAAGGCATCTTTTAGTAAAATGTAAATTAGAGGAATTCACTTTTCACAAAAAAAAGAGTGGGTAAGACAGAATAGAAATGAGACACATTTATGCAAAAATCTGTTTTTGACCACTGTGTTCCTGCAAGGAAGGTCCTCGTTTTAGTACTTTCAGTGACTTCCAGGAATCTATGGTTTCGTCCCTAGGAAATATTTCTTTCTGTCACCATGAAGGCCTGGCCCTGTCTGTCCTCTGCTCCTCTCACTGAACTTTCCCAAGCTGTCAGCTTTGCTGACCTCTTTCTCGCTCCTTTCTTCTGTGTTGCACCTCGCAGTCTCAAAGCGTCTCTGCCCTTGGGTAGAGCAATTACACTACAGCAGCAATCTTATTGGGAAAGAAAAGGCTTCTGTTCTCTTCATGGATATTGGTGGGCAAGTCCTCATCTCTTCTCAGTGACTTTAATTTTAAAAGGAACATAAAAAAAATGAGATCAAACTAACAAAAAAGAAAAATTCAGTCTGGCATAGTGATATTCTAGATTCTTTCCTCTGCATGTGAAATGCAGAGTAGCCACTGTCTTGATAGTTCATCAGAACTATAAATTATTGCCAACAGTTTTGTTGTAATGCTTCCTAAGAGCGTCAGTCATCCATCCAGGACCCACTGCCCTCTATTGTGTAAAGAATGAGCTCAGAGCTGGTCCCTGTCTCAAAGAATTTAAAATCTATGCTTAAGAGAAGTGCTATCAGTGGAGACAGACGAACAGGTGAAAAAATCCCCCCCAAAAGTAACAAAACCAACAAGTAGGTTTGGTAGTTATTTCAGCTCACGAAATATTGTCAGGTATGGAAAAGTCTCTTCTTATGAAAGATTTTGTCTTTCTTATTTTTCTATTTTTCACACTTCCAATAAAGAGATTTATTTTACAATCCTGCAATCTGGATCAATCAAATAAATGTGAGGTAATGTAGTTCTTACACAGCTGCGAAAGTTGTATGTAATGTTATTAAATAGTTGCAAAAATAGTCACATAATTGCCTTATTTAAAGTCATCATGTGCATGGTATAAAGATGCATTTATGTACACAGAAAAGCAACTGATCAGCAAAGGGGAACACAATTTTCCATAGCTAGAAGAAGAAACTAAGAGAGGACACCTCTTAAGCCATGATAACTGTTTCTGCCTTCATGTCTTCTTACGGATTTGTTTTTGGGAACACAGGGTCATGAGAAGGAATGTGTAGGAGACTCAGGATTCATGTGGTCAGCATGTTGCAGTCAGGAAACAAAACCCCAAAGCAGACGTGCTGAGTGTTCCTCTCTAATGCTTCGTGGAGATACTTCGGGAAGGTATGCTCTAGGCGAGTTGCTGAACTATCAGGATAAGGGATGGGAAAAGGATGTAAGCAAGTCATACGGCATCAGGGATGACAAGTGAGAAATGGAGAAGCTCTTATAGACATGCTTTTATCCCTCTGGTTATGTATTTGAGGAGCAAGGACTTCTGGGAAGGGGCAGGAGTCAGATAACAAAGTGGACCGAGAGCACATATGCCAACAGCTTTGCTAATCTAGCAAGTAGGATCTTAAACTATTTTTTGGTGGATTGGACATCAAAGCAAAAAGAGAAAGGGAGAAACAGGGGACTGCAGCTTGAACAGGAGTCAGCAATGTAGCCTTGCAGCAATGGAGGCTAACTGCACACTGGGCCATATTGGCAAAGTGCAGCCAGTTAGTCAAAGGAAATTATTACCCCTATCTAGTTGCCTCTTCTGAGACTGCATGTGGAGAACTGTGTCCAGTTTTGTATTTCCCTGTACAAGGAAGTCCTTCAGCAGAAGAACACCGATGTGCGAGAGGAGGCCAATGGAGCTGACTTTGTTCAACTTGAAGAAGAGAAGGCTAAGGGATGATCTAATGCTGTCTTCAACTACCTAACCGGTGGTGAAGGAAAGCACAGAGCCAGATTCTTCTTGAACATTGAGAAAGAACAGGCAGTCATGGACATTGGAGCAAGGTAAATTCCAGGTAGTTATATGGAAAACTTTTTCTCCACAAGGGTGATCAAATGTTTGAACAGGTTGCCTGGAAAAGTTTCCAAACTACCCTAGGTGGTATCTGAAATCTGGTCTGACTTCAAAATCAGTCCTGTTTTGAGCACACATTTGAACCCCAGTATCATTTCCAGCATTTTATTTTGCATTAAGCCATCACTGAATTAAAATCAGAAAATCAGAAGAAGATAATTTCCTTCTTTCTACTCTGTTCATCATACCTGTTTGCAATTTTCTGTTGCTTGATGCTCAAACTTGAAATAAATTATTTTGAAAGGTGAACAGTGTCATTCAATCCTAACTAAAAATACCGTGGAGGGGAGAACGGAACAGGAAAAAGGTAGAAGGTGAAGTAGTATCCTGATGCTTTTGTGCTTTCATACTTGAACACAGAAAAAACTGTCCTCAGAGTAGCTTTAATTCATTATGAATTTCATGGTAGACTTTTGAAATAATCTCCATCTATTTCCTTCTAGGCTAGAGCAATGAAGGACCTGATTTCATAGTTGCCATGACCACACCTCATATTAAGTAGAAATAGTCATGATACTTTTTAAAATACGCTCATAACTCCACATCACTTTGAGTCTTCCTTTTATTATTTTCCCTATTACTTTCCTCATCCAGGGTTCATTCTAAGTTCTTGCTGGATATTTTATCTTTGATAGGCTATTTTCCTGCTTCAATTATTTTTAGACTTTCTTCTACATCCCTACTGACCTTTTATATTCTTTCAGTATTTATTGCTACATGACGTGCATAACCTTTGGATATATGTTAATTTAGGTTTAAATACTTTCAGTCCCTTCCCTGACTTTTCATCGTGTTATTATTCCTCTCAACTTGCCCTGAGAATTTCAGCTTTTTTGGGGTGGGAATTCAGTTACATACTTCATGCAAATTCTTCAGATTCAGTGTGCTATACTTAACCTAATTCTGCTCATTTCACTGATGGTTAGAAACATACATATTCAAATAATCAGTCTTTTTTAAAAAACATTTTTCAAACTGTAGGCAAGGGTTGCTCCTTTAGTTTTTGTAGATGTTAATCCACTTGAACATGAAGCAAGCTTTTACACTGTAAGGTAAAAATGATGGTGTCCCTATCTCAGGTGCAAGCCCAAGTTCTATCATAAGACAATTAATTGTATCAGTATTATATTGTATCAGTATTATATTATCTTATTTATAATCATGTAGCCGTGCAATACAGTATTGCCATTGTTAGAGACCATAATTTTTTTACTGCATTTGCAGGGTTTCAGGACTGAGATAACTGGCCTGTCTCAACTTTTTCTGACTTACCTGCAGCTTTGTTTCACTTTGTTTAGCTGTGCCAGCGGCTTGTTTAAAAGAGCGGGTGTAGTGATCCTGACAGGAAGACCGTCATACATTGAGGAGTTAGTGATCCACAGAACAGCTAACCTGAGTGGGCGCGAGATTAAGACACAAACGAGGTCAAATGCCGTATATCCAAAACAGTGTTTATTATCAAAAGTATCAAAGTAAAAAGTGGTGGCAATAGGATAGAATGGAAAAAAAGGCAGAAATCAAGCAAGCAGTAGGGATAGAGTTGCAGAGACGATCACCACCACGGATCCAGCGGCGTCCCGTTGGTCCTTGGTCTTCAATACTTCGGTGGTGGAAAAGGAAGCAGAAGCAGAAAACCCCGCAGCCAGAAGCCCCACGACAGGTTTTTTATAGGGCATATTCCGATGATGTCATGGGCTGCTATCACAGGACCTTCGCGTGATTGATACCAGAAACCAGTATCTTATCAGCTCCAGCCCCGTTTCCTCCATGGCCTGGTAATTGCCCTTATGGACAGAGGAGTGTCCTGCTTAAATGGGCCATCCCAGAGACAAAGGGCTCGAGATAAGCAGTTCACAGCCCTCACACCTAACAATCTTTGAGGCAGAATAGTTCAAGATAAGAATTCAGTCTCTTACAGCTGCTAAAGGTCTTCCATAACTAATTTAACTACCCTTGATATGGGCAATGCCAGGGATCAAAATCCTTGCCCTGCCACATGGAATTAAATATAACAATTTGGTTTTTTTAAATCTCCTTGTCTTAGTTAATTTGTTACATAATGTTAGCTTTAATTTGCAGTAGGTTTTGCCTGTAGTTTCCATTTCCTACAGTCAAGAGAATAATCACCCCCATAAAAAAAGATCTATGTGGGAAAGCAAATGCCAGGTAGGTTGTTGCACGTGATACAGCATGTCCTGTGCATTATTGATAGAAATCTGCTTTGAGAAGATACTTGTCTGACAATTCTGCATAATAAATTATTGCTTTAATATTTATACCTCTCCCTCTTTCTCCTTGTGTGTGATTTAATGACCCATCTAAAATGTTTCTAGTTCCTCAGATGATATTGGAAATCTGTTTCATAAGTATGCCCTTGTTTGTACTTATTTAAACTTTAGAACACAAGACAGCTTTGCTTATCTGAGGTTACTGTGTGCAGATTAACTATATGTAAACCAGAGAAGCTACTTTTGAGAGGAATAATAATAAATCTTTGGGCTAAAACCAGCTGGCAAATAAGCACTAAGACCACAGGTTATTTAAGAGAAATTGTTTAGACTCACAGTGGCATTAGTAATGGCTATGGCCCCTGAACAATTATACTTTTTTCAGTTTTGCTTGTGTAACACACATGGCCTTGTAATTCGTGAATGTGTCTACACCTCAGCAACATTTACAGGAGAAAGACAGTCTAAGTTGTGACTGCCTATGGCAACCACTGAGACTCTTGGACAACTTGTCATTGTAAACGTCACTCAGTAAATTACAGGATAAGCTGTTTAATAATCTTTTCTCGTGTGGAGTATGAATGAATAAGACCATGTCAAAACCCTAAATGTGCCATAAACTCTGAATAGAGATGTAATCAGGCAGAATCAAATGAACATTTAACTTGGGAGAGACTTCTGGATGTCCATGGTCCAATCCCTCACTCAAAGCTGTGTAAGCTATCTGGCTGCCTAGGGCCTAGTCCAGTCAAGCTTTTATTCCTAATATATTATCAGAATCTATCTTGCTGTACTTTTTCTTTGTTGTGTCTCATTGTACCACTGCATAACTCCAAGGAGGTGTATAAATATCTGGTGGGACATATTCCAGCAAGGACTATTTGTGAATACATTGCATTGCAATGCAGGAGTCAGGCCAGGATGCACATATTAATGTCATTTTAACCTAATAATATTCCATCATTCTGAATATTATGTCTACTACAGGTGGAATAATGCTCCTTGGACTTGGTGCCAGAATACAAGAGAGGCACATTCTGTTTTCTGCTAAATGCACACCTGTGCTTTATTTATAGTCAGGAAGGCAGAGTTCCAGGATAGTGCAGATATTTGACAGCTTAACAAATTTCCTGCTTGTGCCAAGATAAGGAGTGGAGTTGCAGTATGTGAAGCTGTGCCTGGAAGGTACTGTTTGCATTCATTGTTCTGGTTGAAATTTAGCTGCCAGTTACTCTACATAGAATCTCATATATGGGATTTCCTCTCAAGTGAGGATGAAAATCAACCTGATATACAAGGTACTCCAAAATAACCCCTGTGATTTTCTGTTTTGACTCTGTCCACTTCCATCTTTTGAAGTTTTAATGTTAAGAGGTTGGCTGCAGATTATTTTATTTTATTTTTTCATTTGAGTATAACAAAAGTAGGCAGACTTGGAGAAGAGCTGCTGATATGTTGTGGTGTTAAGAAGTCTGTCATCTTAGAAGATTTAAGTTGTTGAAGTATGGGCTGGATGAGCAGGCAGTGAAGTGGACTGAAAACTAACAGAATGGCCAGACGCAAAGGATGGTGATGAGAGAAACAAAGTCTAGTTGAAGGCCAGCAACTACTGGTGTACCCTAGGAGTCCGTACTGGGTCCAATGCTGTTTAACGTCTTCACTGATGACTTGGATGATGGTGCAGAGTGTACCCTCAGCAAGTCTGCAGATGACACAAAACTGGGAGGAGTGACTGATAAACCAGAGGGCTGTATACCAACCAGAGGGACCAGGACAGGCTGGAGAAATGGGCCCACAGGAACCTCATGAAGTTCAGCAAGAGCAAGTGAAAAGTCCTGCACCTGAGAAAGAGCAGCCACAGGCACCAGTATATGCTAGGTGTTATCCAGCTGGAAAGCAGCTTGTCAGAAAAGGACCCGATGGACACCAGTTTGAACATGAGCCAGCAACGTGTCCTTGCTGCAAAGAAAGCTAAAGGTATCCTGGGCTGCATTAGGAAGGATGTTGCCAGCATGTGGAGGGAGGTGATTCTTCCCTTCTACTCAGCTCTGGTGAGGCCACCCCTGTTGTACTGTGTCCAGTTCTGGCCTTCCCAGTAAACGAGAGACATGGACATACTGGAGAAAGTCTAACAAAAGGCCAGGAAGATGATGAAGGGACTAGAGCATCTCTCCTATGATGAAAGGCTACGAGAGCTCAGACCATTCACCCTGAAGAACAGGCTCAGGGGAATCTTATCAGTGTACAGCAATGTTTGAAGGGAGGGTGAAAAGAAGACAAATCCAGGCTCTTTCTGTTGGTGCCCAGCAAGAAGGCAAGAGGTAATGATCATAAACTGAAGCACAGGAGGTTCCTCCTGAACATCAGGAAACACTTTTTACTGTGAGACTGATCAAGCACTGTCACAGGATGCCCAGAGAGCTTTTGGAGTCTTTATCCTTGAAGGTATTCAAAAGCTGTCCACAACCAACTTTTTGTGGAACTGCTTAAGCAGGGGGGTTGAACAAGGTGACCAACCTCAACCATTCTATGATTCTGTGATAGAAGTACCTAAACCAACAAGGACAAGCAAGATCACCAAAGAATTTCAATGCTCCTGGATTGCAAGAGGTTGAATGGACACAAACTAAGTCTATAAGCATTTTATTTTCAGCCCAAGAGAAGCAGCCCTCCAAAATCTGGCTGCGATGGATAACTCTTATCAGATGTGCTGTTGATGATATCTCCTTATCTTACCTACTAAGGTTCAAAGAAGTAATAATCTGAATTAACTGAGCAATGAGATATGACAGATTAAGCATTATGGGATCATTAGTATATATAATCATAGAATCATTTAGGCTGGAAAAGACCCTTAAGATCATTGAATCCAACTGTTAACCTAGCACTACCAAATAGTATGTTTCATTCGTCAGAGAAGCAGAAAGTTAAAGGCCATTGCATTTACGTCTGAGACATTCATTAATGGCACCATAAAACAAATCCAGGAGGCTGTTTCTCTTTACTGTTAATTGCAATTTTGTAGGCTTTGCATGATGTTCAGTTTTCATTTTTGTTCTGTGATCGCTTTTGGTGTTTCTGTGTCTTTGGTTGGCTGGAAAGGTTTTTTTGTTTGATTTATTTTTTTTTTATGTCTTTCAATACTTAATGGAAATATAAGAAAAAAATTTGGGAGGTGAAGCTTGAGAACAAGTTTTCAGCCAGTTCTCCTTTGCCTACTGGGGTGAAAAGGAAAGAAGTAGGTGGACAGTTAAAGGCTAAATTAGGGCTTCATTATTTGCCATCCTTTTTTGCACAGAGCCTCTATCTTCTTCCTCTGAACAGTGAATATCCTGTTCTACCTTATAAGCTTTTCAGTTCCAAATTTTTCCAGTTTCATGGACCTTTAATTCTAATTTTGGTGGGGGGGGTGGGGGTGGTAATAATTTGCATAAGTTTTTGTACATATACAGAAGGATGTATTTCATAAAACAGAGAAGCTACTTCAGAATACAGCCTATAGACATAGCTAATGTGAGGAACCGTATACTAGCTGAAAACTGTAGCTGTTTTGTTACTGGTGAAAAATAAAAATGTAAGAGCCATAGCTGCAAACAACAGGACAGTGACATAGTAACAGAAGTATGTTTTGTGTGTTGGTGTAGGAAAGGAAGCATACCTGACTGCAATTTCTAGTGCATGCAGAAGTACTTCACTTTTGCAATTTTCAAAAGATGTTGGGAAATTTTCATCCAAAATTCTGTGCGAACACCTCTACTTCACGGAAGTAAAATGCAAAATTGGTTTCTTTTCCTTTCTGTTTCCCAAAACATATGATTAAAATGAAACTGAGATGGAGAAATTCACAGAAATCTTTGTTTCTTTTGAAACTCCTGTCAAGGAGCTTGGTAGAAACATTCTCTCTGTTCTGTTTGTGACCAAGATGCTGAGATTTTCTGAGTATTCCCATCACTTGGTTACTGGCTGTTTAAAAGCAATGATCTGGTTGTAGGATAATCCTTTATGTGTTTTGGCCACACTGTAGGAAAAAATAATAAAAATCTTTACTCCTTTTAAAACTACCAGTTTTGTACTTTGGAGAACATTCTGAACCCGCACTTTCATATAATAATCTTGATCCTGGCCTACCTGTGCATCATCATCTGCTAATGCAGAGGAGGCATCTGTGGAGGGCCTTGGCTGGACCGAGGGGCCTGGGGAGGATATTGACCTTGACAAGATTATAGTGTTCCCTTGAGAGAACAAGAAAGAATGACAAGCATGCCTGAGAAACTAAGTTAAGGAGTGTGTTGACCAGTTTGCAGGTGTGAGGATGTAACCGCAAGGCAGGAACAGATAAAGTGAAAAACAATTATGTTTAGCAATGCTTAGCCAATTAGAATAAAGATAGGGGCGCGTGAACAATGGGCTTTAACCTATCGTATAGTAGCTTGAGGTGCGTGCATGTCGCATGTATACTTGCATATAACCAATAGAGCTGTAAGCTGAATGCGTGCTTATCACATAGGGACCGATTAGTATTAAGCTTTTGTCGCGTGAACCTTGGACTACTGTATAAAATAGTGCTAATATAGGCAATAAACGGAAGTTCCAACATTCCTCTATGAGGACGCGTGGTTCATTCCGGGCAGATCTCCTACAACACAGAAAACAAAAAATACATATCTGGCAAATGATACTCTGTGAATTTGGATATTAGGTGGAACTGTGAATCACTGAAGTTCAGGTAAGAGAACTGTGTTAGCAACCGTTTTAGGGTGGTTTCGAGGATTCCCAAGACGGTGAACACACACACGCTGACTATAAGGGAAAAAAAAGCACAAGCATTTATTAACTACAGATGTGTGTTATGCTAAGGGTATCTAAAGCAAATTAACATACCGACCTGAGGACTGTGAGGAAGATGGACCATCTGTACATTCTTGTGCTGTCTTGCGCCACGAGCTCAGCGCAGCAATCTGTAGGTACCAGCTTTATGTGGGCAGCCCCACAGAGGCAACGGTGACTTTGCCGTACACCAGCCTGAGGCTCTTGGGAAAAATCTGGGTATTTATACATTTGCAGGGGAACGGGTTTCGGCACACGTGGCCAGTGGGTGACAAAACACACCTCGGTTGCAATGGAGAGAGCCTGTGACTCGTGTGCTCACTGGCCAGGCGCGCTGCATGAGCCATAGCCATCCTGTCTGTTGGTTCGTGAGCTTTGTACACGTGGTATACTGTCATAATCCAGCAGTCACACACCAACCATGCTCACAGCTGTGCTGTGCAACAGGCCGCTGCCTGTCCTCCCCCAGTATTGCTCAGCTCTCTTATCTCCGTGGTCAGCATTCCAAGCAATGGGCAACAAACCATCCGTTTTCTGTGCTGACTGCATTTTTCTCAGCTATCTACTTCTCCCTGAGTGTTCATCCACGGACCAAAATTCCATCTTTTAACCCCTCCGTATACACCTGCTCTTCATGGTTTGCAGGGAAATCTCTGCTCCAGCATCTTCAACACCAGAGCCTCCAAGAGCCTCAGCCTTGTGGAGATGCTAAAGCCTTCACACAGAGCCAACAAGCATGGTGTGGGCACAGCTTGTGGGCCCCACACTTTAAAATAGGAATTAAAATTCTCCTCTCTATTTAGTGGTATGTCTTTAAATAACTTAGTTACTCCATGGAAAGTGTTTTGGTAGGAATTGCCTCCTACTATGTGCATGGATAATATCTAGCTTTGTGAATCCATGAATTATTTTAGAGTCCCAAAGTGCACTGTAATATAAATAGTAAGAATGACTAAGTGAATTCACCTTATTTTCTTTCCCACCTGCTGTTCACAAGCAACTTCAGAGACAAGATCACTGGAACAAACAGAGAAATGTCCATGCATGTCAGAAGAGCATGGCTTAGCAATGTATGACATCTGTCCAACTAAAAGCAGCATTTAGTTGAAATTTTGCATATTCTTAGCAAACTGATCAGAGAATGATCCAGATTAAGGATTCTTTACAGAAATTATGCACCAGCAAACAAACCAAGAAATAAAAATGTTATCTGTGGGCAGTTCAGGAACAGGAAAAGAAAAAAAAAATCAAATCCTAGATGCTGTTCATCTAATGAATTATTCACCACAAATTAACTGAACACCAGTTTGTATTTATACAGAATTTAGTAACACAAAGTGATGTGCAAGCATCATCTTTGTCTACAAAAAAAGCTGGATTGGTTAAATTAAATCAGAGCTCAAAGATATGAACAAAATGCATCAGCTGACCCACATAAAATTGTAATTGTTTCAAAAAAATATATAATTTTCTTTTTCTTTTCATTTTAAACCTGGATTCTGAACTCTTCTGAAAATTACATCAATATACCATTTTCTCGCCTATGTCCAGTGCAGATGTAAAGGGAAGTTGTTGATGCAGTTTACGGTTCTTTGTAGGCTGTTATTAGAGTTCCCTCTGCTGCTGACTATGCAGCTCTACTTGTACTGCTGAGGTGCTGGGTACTCACAGAGGCAGGTTCAACAGTACATATTACTGAAGTGAATAATACCTCAATTACAGACTGCTGGTCTCCAGAGATAGTATAGGAGTGGCAGGAATAAAAATCCTGAGACTCTGCTCCTGGACTTGTGGGTCATAGTTCTGACATTTCAAGTGAAAAATAAATAAGAGTAATGGCACATTATCACTTATCGCATTTGCTCATCTAACAGTCATGCAGTTTTATTCCCAAGAATTTGCCCGCAAAAATTCTTTTGCAGCCACTAGACACATTCCTGAAAGTACAGTGCGATGCTTACCAGCACCTTGGCAAAGCAGTTATGGTATGCAGCTGTGAGATTAGAGTGGCTTTTACACAAGCAACCATAATTTACAATGTATGCCAGAGCCTGTACCTCATTTCTTCTTTTAAGGAGCTGGAGTTAGAAAATACTAGAAGCAGAAATGTCCTTTCCCTTTTCTTTTAAGCTCCAAGGTGGGGTGGAGGGTGTTTCTCAGGTCCATTTCTCTCTTGCTTGGCCTTACTGAATTTTCTACCAGATCCTGACACTGTTTCAAGGTGATGACTGACCTCTACCCCAGAGGGCTGATCAGTGCAGCACCCATGGTGGGCTGGAAATAACCGGGGGGCCAGCAGGATGTTGGGTTTCTACAAGTTTGTGTTTTACCCTGAGACGAGCAAGCACTTGAATACCTGCCTCTGCCCAGCACCATCAGGACTCCATGGCCATGGTCTCTGCCCAAACAAAGAAGGCAAAGCAAACCCTGCCCACCAGCACTTATAAATGACTTGTGTAAGAGAGGGAAACCAAGAGAAAAGGGAGGTGACTTACTGATGATAAAACAGAAATTGATCCCAAAGTAACTCTCTTAAGTCCCTCTGTGACATGCTGGCCCCAAAGGAGTCCTTTTAATTTGTGATCAAGATAGAAAGGTCTCCCAGGAAAGAGAATCTGATTGATCCTCCAGGATATATTTAATATTGAGTTACTTCACTTTCACCAGCTTCCAGCAAAAAAAATAAAGGGAGATGGAGAAATGGCCCTTGAATGAAATCAACAATATTTTCTTGAGTGATTTCATGGAGAAAAAAATGCCCTTCCTACTTCCATGCAGTCCCAGCTAGGTAAAATTCAGCCAGCTCCTAAATGCAGGAAAATGCTTTCCAACCCAACTGTCTGTCACTCCTCCTCATTCTTCAGCATTTTCTTGGTCTCATCCTTAGTTGCCCCTGAGATGTTACATTTGTCTTATTTTTGTAATCACTAACTTCTACCCACAGTCTCAGAGTATGAGAAGTCCTTGATTGCACCTGAGTGCAAACGAGGCATGGACACAAATTGAGCCAGTCCCAGGAGAAAAAGGATGAAATGGAAACAGAGATTCAGAGCTGAAAGTCTCAGCTGCCACAAGCCTTGAGGCACCATATTGAAACTCTGGAGAGATAAGCCAGCTTGTGCTTTTTGCTTGGTGTACAGCTGAATAGAGGATCAGAGGATGGTGTCCACCTGAGGCTGAGCCAATGACCAGAAAGAGGTGCTTCCAGAGCGCCATCCTTCTCAGCCTAAAGGAGTATGAGATAAGCCAGGTGAAGCAGGGCTAAAAGAGTCTAGTTCTCTACATTGACACTATAACACAACGACTTGTGCAGATGTAGGTTTCTACACAGCAGAGGCACCTAGAGCTAGTAAGATAAATCCAGCCCCTAGGCTCCGATGGCACCAGGGCTACACATGCATCCTCATTAGGCACCTGTACCAGGCAGTACAAATACTGCTCCCTCTCCATCCTTGGGGAGCTGCTGCTCAGTGAAACTGCAGAGGTGTTCCTAGACAGTGACCCAGTGGTGGAGAAAAGGTGTGATGAAGCATTTGGCATTGCCCTGAACTTTGGGGGGGGATAGGAAGCACCTGCTTCAATGAAATAAGTGGCTTGAGTTTAGTCTTGGGGGCTTTGTTCAGGTTATAGAGGAAGCCCCTGGCAGAGACAGATAAAAACTCCTCCAGTCCCACAGAATAATAATTTCCCATTAGTCAACATGGAGAAAAAAGTCTTCTTTCCTGCCATTGCATGGTCTGTCTATGTAGACACTGAACATTTTGGGATAAGGTGTTTTTAATATATTCAGTACTCAGTACAGGTAAACAGGTAGAAGAAGAAGAACAGTAAATTCCAAGCAGGGTCAGTTGGTGCTTTGGTACTAATTAATTGTACAAATGGACAAAAATAGGCATCTAAATATGCATACTACTGAAATATTTGAAAGGTGGATCTACATCTTGTCATTTGAGTATCACATGACAACACAGATATCTAAAGGGCTACTGGTAGTATCCACTGAAGATAGTCCATGACAAACAACAGAGACTGACAGCCCATTGGCATTATGAGTTTCGTTGAGTTAATCGGATTCCTCACAATGAGAAAAATGCCAATGCATCCACAAAGAGGAACATCACTGTCCTGCAGGCAGCTTTAAGGAGGATTTGGTTATGTGTTTCGATGAGACATTTAAAATTGCACTCATCAGTTTTCAGAAATCTCACTCATTTAAATTGTCACAGCTCAGTAGCCCTGGGATTTAAGAGTAGAAAAGGGTAAGACTCATCAGCAAAAACTCCTTAGTAATTTATCAGAGAACAGAAAGAGAGCAAATTTTTGGTGAAAGAAATAAAAAAGAGGAACCTGACTAGCTTTTCTGTCCTAGCTACTGGATGGCAAGCAAAAAAGACACATTGGTGTTGCTGCTTCTACCCTTGGCAGGCTGACAGAAAGAGGCCAGATTATCTGTTGTTGACTTTTTGTGCTGGTGAAATCAGGGGAAGACAGGGTTAGCTAAAGGGGAAAACGGTAGCTCAAAGGAGAAAGACACAAAATGGCTTTAATCCAGGTTGCTCTGATGTCCTGGTTTCAGCTGGGATAGAGTTAATTGTCTTCCTAGTAGCTGGTACAGTGCTGTGTTTTGAGTTCAGT
>JAVJGG010000017.1:7207008-7218019 GCA_035590195.1 Aviceda cuculoides | reverse complement strand
TCTTTGCACACTGAACTCAAAACACAGCACTGTACCAGCTACTAGGAAGACAATTAACTCTATCCCAGATGAAACCACGACAAGTGATCATTAAGACAAGTTTCCACATGATTCTGAACATGCTGAAAAACCCTACTATTATTTCTCAACCTCAAGGTCAGTAAGAAAGTTCAAAATGTCTGAATAAAATTTAAATTCACAGCAAAAGCAAAACGCAGAATGGCTCATACATTCACTAATACAGATGAAACCACTCATGTTGAAAGACTACTGTAATCAGTAAATCAGCAGCAATTCTTCAAGCTAACAAAATATTAAAGCTATTAGCTTTATTTTTGTTAACAAGCAGGCTGTGGGTATTATGAAGCATTATGCTGGCATGACCTACACATAAATAGATCAAGTCTAGGAAGTTTAAAACCAAACTGGCCACGCACAACCGCTCTGCAGAACCAGATATTTCACTTCCATCACTTTGTAACTGTCCTACACTGGCATGTTTCTTAATTTTTAACCCATAAAGGCAGATGTGGAGAAGAGTAGAGTACAGCCTCTTTCAAATAAAACCAGTGCAAGTCTTCTCATGGAGAATAAATAAACAAACACAAGCACAGGATTAAAAAACCCCCACCCAGAAATCCCATCAGATGCTTGCTTTGGTAAGTGAATGCCAGTGCATTCCTACCCCTGGGTACCATAAAGTTACCACTTTAGCTTCCTCTAACAACGATGAGTAAACTACAAAAACTTGCGATACCTCCTACACTAACAGGCTAGACAAGACTGGCAGGCAGGCGGATGAAGGTAGGAGGGAAAAATAACAGCTCGCTCCAGAGGGGACAGAGTGCCTTCCCACCATGGACCTTCTGGCTTCCTGGGGCCAATCTGGCAGCTCCTCAGACCATCCACCCTATCCTGACCGCTTACCCCCCTGCCTGACCTCCATGCAGCTTTCCAAGAACAAAAATCTCACACACAGTCAAAATGGTTCCTTAAAAAAAATACACTACTGTTCCACTTCTTTTGGAAGAGGGGTCGGATGGAGAGCTGCTAGTCGCAGTCTGCTCAGCTTTCAGTCTTCAGGGCTGTTGACAAACCGTATGTCCAAATTTGAAGAGCTTCAAGGGAAGCAAACTTGGGAAGAAAAAAAATAACCACACCACAAAACACCCACAAAACCCCAACAACAAAAAAAAGTCATTGAAAGTAAGAACTGAGAGAATTTGGGACAGTTCTATTAAAAAACCAAAACCAACACCAAATTCAACTGCATGAGGAAGTTCTTGGGTTTGTTGCCACGGATCCCATGACAAGCATACTAGAAATAACCTGCTTTTCCAATTTCAAAGAGAATCTAGTATCTACATTCATCAAAACCTGAATTCCTAGATGGTTAATGGATGCTTTGTTCTTACAAATTGTATATAACCATTCTCAACCTGTTATTTTCCATTGCAGAAGTTCTCCGCAAGAAAATAAACCCCTACATTTGAACACAAAATGTCTCCTGTTACACAGTAGTTTTTAGCATCAACCATGAGTATAAGCTTTCATGTGAAAGAGAAAGGAACCCAACGGGAATTTCTGCTTGCATGATAAAGATGCCCGTCCTTGTGGGTAAGGAACTGAAAGTGTTGAAGCATGTTTGACCTTCAAATGTCAGCATGTTCATCTTGCAAAGATTTTGGATGTTTACACAAGCATGAAGTGCCATAACTCTTTCCCTATGGACATGCTCTGAGCACAGCAATCCATCCAGCAGGAAGATGACTGGTGCCATCCCAGCACAGCTCTGTGGATGCAGCCCTGCAGCCCTTGAATCCCAGCTTGCCATTTCATTGGAATACTGCTGGGTCCGAGCCTGGCCAACGTGAGGCCATACCTCTTCTTCATCCCAAGACTGTCAGCAACGAGGTCTGATGAATGAACATGTGCTAGACCTGAGCAACTTCCAGCACTTAGAACACAGTCCTGCAACGCTGCCACGCCTCCCCACGCCAGTTATGGACAATTTATCCTTTGAGGGCAGATAAACGTTGGGGCGATGCCCTGTCACATCGTAAGTACTAGCTTTATCGGCCCTCTTTGCCTGAAGGGCAGTGTGCCCTAAATGAGAAATACTTCACTGAAAATTAACCAAGTTCTTTCTTAGACTTTGTCGTGGTTTAATCCCAGCCAGCAACTAAGCACCACGCAGCCACTCATTCACTTCCCCCCCACCCAGTGGGATGTGGAAGAAAACTGGGAAAAGTAGTAAAACTCATGGGTTGAGATAAGAACAGTTTAATAGAACAGACAAGAAGAAACTAATAATGATCATGATAACACTAATAAAATGACAACAGTAATAATAAAAGGATTGGAATGTACAAATCATGCACAGTGCAATAGCTCTGTCAAGATTAACATGACCTAGAATATGAATTTTGTTCCAGCAATCTACAAAATGCTAATGTCACTGAAGAGACATTAAAGGTTTTCTTGACCTTCACTTCTAAACTCTTTCCCCATGACTCACAGTGTACATAATTCCATAAGCCATCAACAGAAGAAAACATTAATATCTGTTAAATCTGTCACTACCACCTCATTGTGATTTTCTTGATTTTCCTATTTTTTTTCCTATTCAATGCCTAACAATTTTGAGAGAAAAAATCAAGTAGATGATCAACTAACCTGGGTCCTAAGACAGCTCTGCTAAATTTTTTAACTAGTATAAACTCCCCGAAGTTTTTTATATATGTAACTCCCATTTTGGAGTTTACTTCAAAATGGAGACAATGTTCTGATTTGCAAGTGTGGTCTGAGGTTAAATACGTTAGAGATTATGAAGGACTTCACTACTGTAATAATGGAGAAACTGATACGTCATATGAATGTGATGAACAAAAAAAATATAGACAAACTTAAAAAAAATTTGTACTTTTTAACTAGTTGGGAGTAAAGCAGAAAAATGAGAAATACAACTCTTAAGATTGAGGATGAATCTCAGTCTTACAAGCAGCATAGCATGTATCTTGATACTTTGGGGGAGAAGAGGAGCGAACCACAATTGAAGACAATTTGTGAATATATCCATTACAGCAATGTAGTGCAAACTGTGATTTGGCAGCAGGCATTTAAGGCCGTGTGACCATTGTGTCAACTTGCAGCTCTATCCAGATGGCTCGCGCAGTTAAAGTCATCCATGTCCACGCTGCTCTTCAGTGCAGCAACATGCCACCTATGATTTAAAATGGCATTTTCATGGACCTAGTTTAGCTAGAATAATAGAAATGAACAATAAAAGAACAGTCATGTCAAACCTATCTCCAGATATTGGGTACTGGTGCCCTTCTTTCTTTAAGGCTGAATCTACTGTCACTCATGCCATTCCTTTGTTTGTGGGTAGGTTAATCAGCACTTGGCCCATCATCTGCATCATCAGGGTCAGTTCTAACATTTCCCTTCCAGGACAGCAAAAAACACGTCTGGCTGATTTTTCCAAATTACTGTGCAAACCTATACGAATAGGCAGGGTATATAGCTTTGTAATGTTATTTTAAGGTCACATATTTAATGCAGGGCAGGCCCATATTTTTAAAATGCAGAGAACTGAAATTAGAAGAGGTTAGTAATAGTCCCCTCTGTAATGTAAAGTTGAAGTAACTGGGGCCACTTCAGAACGCTGCCATGAGTGTTTTTCTCCCCATATAATTACAGAGGATTCCAAAGTGCTTTGCAAGTTCCACCAAGAAGGACAACTGATTCATTGCTTAATGGAAGCTGTTATGATTTAGTAAGGGCAACACAAGGATCTCTTCCTATCCCGAAACAACTACCCAGATCCATACATATATTCCACACCTCCTTCCACGTGTCATTCTTTTAAACAAGGTAGGTCGGCTGCCATTGTGTGGTACGTAACTGTTGGCTGCTGGGCCCCTCGCTCCCCTTGCCCTCACCCAGCTTCTTCTACAGGTTCCCACCCCTTTCCCTGAAGCAGCTCTAGCAACCATCCCAACATGGACACTTTTTTCACTAGGTTAGTGAACTGAAAAGCATGATTCAGCAGGCACAGGTGACCGCGCAGTGAATAGCCATTAGGTTGGCTGTATAGGACCTCAGCCTCAGATAAACTCCAAATCATTTCTCCATTGACCAGAGTCTTCCATTCCAGCTGGGTTCCCTGTGCCACAAATAGCTGCTAAAAAAGACAGCAGAAGGACTCAATAGTAATAATTTTGATTTTCTCACAGGAAGGAGCTATCGTGGCCTAGTTTGGGTTAGGAAAGAGCTTTGCTTCAGCAGCACAGCATGGAAAGAAATGCTGTTGTTTCACACTCAAAGTTAGAAATAGGGGATGTGAGAGGAAATGATCTAGTGCGCTGCACCATGCTAAGGTATCCTCTCTTTCACTGACATTTTGATGAGCTCCCTCTCACATACAAATTGCTCCATTAAATGTTCAAGCCACCATCATGCCATTCACAATTTGTTAAATGATGATTAATCCCCAAGACCAACCATGACTGTAATTCTCTAATAACTAAAATGGTAAAATACCACCTTTTCTATTATAGAGTGTAAATTTATCTCTTATTATAAAAAACAGCATGTAAAAAAACCTATTTTACTATAGCTAAGAAAAGTATAAGATACTCAGTAACACTCAAGAAGACACTAATCAGAATCAGTCACAAGTTTGTAATTGATCACTAGAGTCTGAAGCTTGGCTAGTCAGGCATTACAACTTAAATAACCTTTCTCCTTTGCTTTTAATTGATGCTGCTCACTTTCTCTACAATTAATTAGGTAATACACATGAAAATAAGATTTTGTTAAGGGTAATAAGATTACAATACTTAGTATGTACTAATGAAGAGATCCTGACATGCATGATGAAATACTCTGCAGCAAAGGCAACATAGTTTATGGCATAGAATCTACACAGACAATGGTGGTGTAAAAACTGTAAAAGGAATTTAAGTTGTCTCAGCATCTTATTGTTTTGTCCTCTTCTCCTGAGGTAGGCTGTTAATGAGAGGATTATAATTTCAGATTCTGCAGTTGTGGCAGAGTATGTGAGCCATACAAATGGTAGGGACAAAGACATCTCTATCATTTGGACTTGCCACAAGGCATCCAACAGCAATCAGGCTGGGGCACATAGGAGCAATTGTGACATCTGGGTTTGCTCAGTCTTAAGAAAAAAAGATCTTACTATTGCCTGGAACTACCTAATGGGGGGGAGGGATATAGTGAAAACAGAGACAACTCTTCTCAGTGTGGTGTAGTGACAGGATGAGAAGCCCCAGACAAATCTTACACAATTAAGGCTAGGAAAGGCTTTTTCATCATGAGGTTGGACAAACCCTTTCACAGGTTGTCCAGAGAGGCTGTGGATTCTCCATCCTTGCAGATATTCAAAATGGAGCTGGATGTGGACCTGAGCTGAGCAACCTGATCTCACTTGGCTGTGCTATGAGCAGGTGGTTGGGCTACAGACCTCCAGAGATCCCTTCTAACATACTTGTTTGTTCCGTTCAAGGAAAAGATGAGCCTGAGCGCAAAGCTGAAGGTAGCGTGATTTTACCCATTGCGACAGTTGAATTCTCTTGGTGCCTACATCCGTACAAGCAAAAGATAAGGTAATGCTCTGGCTTAAGCTCTTGCTGGGTGTTTCAGGAAAGGGAACAGGTACCAGCAGCCTATGGGAAAGTCCAGGAATCCTGCAGCAAAGCACGACCTTTAGCAGCTATTGAGTTGCCCTAGTAGAACAGCATCTCTGCACTTCTACTAAGCTGATGCTTTTCTTTGAACACTGTACTGCAGAGTTACCTGCTCAATTAATCATGCAGAGAGGAGATGGGTTTTCTAATTCCTTAAATCTATAGCAGTAGCTCTCACCCCAGGCAAATATGCTATTTATCCTTCTCTCTTTTCCCTTCTAATATAGGACTTTAAATAATGCCACACTTGCAGAGATTTTTTTTAAAGCCTTGACATGCAACAAACTATGACTAGTATTGGGCAAAAAAATACATACATACATCTGAATTCAGTTTCTTTTCCTAGTAGTGGTAGTAGAAAATAAGACTTTACAATAAGGAAGAACTTAATTCATTGCCTACCATATAGTCTGATGAGAAGTGTAAATTTGAAGTATGAAGTCAGGAAGGGAGGACTGAAATTGTAGGAATTCACATATTGACATTGTTTATTTGTATGAATGTGTGTATATTATTTACAAACATAAAAATGTTTCCCCTCTAGAAACTGCACTTCGAAAAGGTAGATACAGAAGAAAATGTAGGTGCATAATGATGAAAGGCAAAGCAGGGTGGGTAAAGAAGGTAAAACATGAAAACTAAAAAGACTGTTACAAACAACGACAAACACTAATTCCCAATTTAATATAGTTTACTTTATCTGTTACTTCTACAACCCCCCCAACCTAAAACTATGTAAGAATTTTTGTTAGGCTAAGTTACTGGCTAAAATTAATGAGATGATAATCAGATTTTAAATGAGAAACAGTCCTCTCAAGAGTAGAGGAGAATCTTGTTTGCAATGGATTTAGATGGTAAGTGGGGAAAAAATTATCTTACTAGTGTTTGTGGCCAGTCCTCAGAGGGCTCAGGAGCCTCAATTTTGATTTGATTTAACGACACTGGGAGATGTTAAGTGCTTTGCTTGATTGGATTCTTACAGTATGATATGTATAAAACAGAGTAGCTTTGATATAAACAAATTACTTCTCAACCACCTAAATAATCAGAAAGTCCTAATACACTTAAAGAAACCTGACAATATCTTATGTTAAGTGATAATATCTAGGGTTACACACGGCACTGATGTATAGTAATTTATTTAGGCTCTGGATAGGCAGTGGCTTTTTACCAAAAGAATAGCTTACAAAATTCTTTGAGTCATTGACGTCTGAGAACCATGCTTGGTTCTAGTTAATTATGTACCCTGAGGGTTAAGTTTATCAAACAACTTCTCTCCACCCTGTGGTAGTTATTTCCCATTTAGTAATGTCTCTTCTAACGCTAAGAATTTAAAACAGAATTAATTGCTTTGGGACACCATTGATATAAACACTTTAAAATTGGGAGGATTTTTTTTGCTTTTATAAATACATATATATACATTTTTTTTCCTACTACAAGTTTAAGGATTTAAAGTGTGGCCTCATAATTTCTGTGCATTTTAGTTTTAAGAGATTCTTTAAGTAGGATGAGCTGCAGAATGTCTCCTATAACCTCAGAGGAGGAGAAGATAGTACCAAAAATCACACATCTACTTATGAAACCTGGGGACATTTTGAATAAGTCCATGTTTTTAGAAAGATTGAATAGAATTAATGTTTTAAATTATATCCATTCTTTAAAATTTGATAAGACAGTAAAGAATCCTACAGCAGGATAAAACTCACCACTGAATACTCTGAGTTTTATCCTGATGAAAACCAGCAGTCCACATATGTGCCACAGTATTGATTTACATTAGCTAAAGCAATAACTGCATGAGTGTATTCCAGTGCCTTTAAAAAAAGTCAATTCATATAAATCAGGCAAGTTTTGGCTCTCTAAGACTCTATATCTAAAGCCTCTAAAAGGCTATTCAAGGGGGATGCAACCTACTTTTACAAACAAGCATTTATAAAATGATATATTAAACTAAATCACTTGAGGGTTGGCAGTGATAATGCTTTTCCTTTTTTTGCCTGTGCTGCAGGGCAATATAGAGATGAACAACATATTGGTATAAATTTATTCCCATGGAATTTATAAGTGTCATGATTGAATATTTCTACTATGCAGGCATTTTCATTGTGTTTCTCTACTTTTGAGAACTATATTGAACATAACACACAGTGACCTGCAGAGAAACAGGTTTTGTAGCAAAAGAGTACTGTTTGAAGAACCTGGTACTTGTGGGAGTCAAACACCCATTTTCAGATAAAATAACCTTCTTCATTATTGTACAATAGTAGGATTGTAGGATTCTGTGGTGACAAACCATAGCGATTAACATGTGTGGGGCTAAGTAACCAGATGATAACATTTTTTCTGACTTTAAAGTCTTGTTTGTAAACAAACAAACTCAGGAAAGACTGAAAAAAGGCACAGTGTTATTTGGGGATATTCACAGACTGATAGAAAGATTTAAGTGGGAAGAAAAGGAAGACACATCTGGAAGTGATAAAGGCCAGCCTTGTGGGCAAAGCAAGGCTAATGTCAAAGCTGTATCAAGTTGTTCAGAGCCTTCTCTAGCCCAATTCTGAAATTTCCCAAAATGGTGATTCCATAATTTCTTTGGTAAACTGTTCTTGTAAGAGTGTGTTGAACCACTCTCACTTTGACAAATTTCTTCCTTATGCCCAATTAGAGTTTCCCTTTTTGCTAACAGTGACCATTTCATCTTGTCCCTTTGCTGTGCAGCTCTGAGAAGAATCTGTCTCATCTTCTCTGTAATACCTGTTCAGGCACTGCTAGATTCACACACCCGCCTTCCTTCTCTTCTCATGGCTAAAAAAGCCCAGGTTCATTAGTTTCCCCTCCTACATATTTTTTTTCTTATTTATTCTTCCTTTATTTAAAGAAATAGTAATGATGAGCTTCAAAAAATACAAGACCCTTAGATTTATAAAGGATAATAAAGTGAAATGTAATAAAAGTTGATTGCTACATTTAAGGATGCACAACAAAAGCACAGATATAAAAAAATGTAGAGATTCATTCTTTTATTTTGAACTCTGGGTACCTGTTAAACAGTTGTATTTTTCTATGGCTTGTGGAATCAGTTTTTAGAAATTAAATTACATCTACCCATTCACCCTGACAAATGTATACAGGAGTAATTATTTTTAATTTTTGTTGTACACGTTTCTTTTTTCCATTAGTTCCCTTCAAAAAACCCACAAATTCATAAGGACAGGTAATCACCGCAATATTTTGTTCCTTTTTCCTGTAGTCAACAATAAGCCATTCCCTGGTTGACATTGCTATCCTAATGCGGAGAGCTTTTTAGAATTTGGATGTTGCTCTCCTTGCTACTTTGGTAATGCTGGCAGAAAACCCTGTGCTACTGTGCAAGCCATACTAATACAGTCATGAAACAGAAGCTCTGTAGCATGGACAATTTCTGTTGAAGGTATTATGTTTTCTTGCTGAATAATCTACTTTTTTTAAAATTGACTTTCATTCCAGGACAATACACTAACACACTTCAGCCTTGATCTTGAGACATTAAATATTTGTAGATTTTTGTTTATCATCCCCAACTTTGTTGTCAGTTAATCATATTTTCAAAAAAACCCAACATTTCAACCTTTCCTTTTGTTCACTCCTTTCATACTCCTGGTAATTCTATTGCTCTGCCCTGGTTTTCCTCTGGATTGCAAATCAGAAAGGTGAAGATCTGCAAGGTAAGCAGTGGGGTTACCTGGTTGTCTCTACCATATGGCTGCTGAGACCGTGATTACCATTGTCTCAGGGAGACACACATGCTTGAGTCCTACTCTGAACACAGCAAAAGCTGGTCTTCAGGCTTGCTAGACAGTTACCGGGCTTCACTCACTTCACACAAACAAATCATTCACCCCTAACAACTGTGTCAGAGAAGATTCAGACTCTCTTAAGGACTTTATACTGAGTGCCTTTCTGGTTGTAAGGTTTTATACATCCAAAGGAATGAAGGGTCAAAACTATAGCTTAATCACTTTTTTACTATGCATTTTACAATATTCATTTTTATTGTTCCAAATTGAAGATCATTTTATGCTGTGCTTGCACTTTTAAAGTTTGCGTTCCATTGAATTACAGTACTTCTTTTCCCAAAATTATTTTGTTGAGGGTGTTTTCACATGACAAGGAATCCAGCGACCATTCACCTTTTGATTTCTATACTTTATTCTCTTAAAAGACTAGTTAGAAGATAGAATCATGCAAAAAAGGAGCAATTTCTGAAGTGTGCACCCTGCTTTATCATCATGAGGGATATTCTCTATTTGAACTGGTGAACACTAATAATACTCACATATCTCAAAACAGAATAATATACAACTGCTGTGATTATTGGTAAACTAATTTTTAAGCTATTACAACAATTAGCAAGGAAAACTGTAAACCACACATCTTCTACTGTAGGGCTTACTATCTACAGCAGAAGTCAGGATCCAATGGGGCACCATGAAGTTTTATCCACATGAAGCTCATTACAGTCAAAGTAACTATCTTTCAAGTAACTTGTTAAACATGAATGCAGTGTACTATTTATTAGAGCTGTAAGCATACTCTCCTCAGAGAAACAGCACTCACAATATCTTCCCAGACTGAGTTTAATTTTTATAAGCTGGAAACCACTTGTTAGCTGTAGTAGGAATAGCAATGAAAAGGCAAAAAAACTAAAAACCAAAAACAGTTTAAGAAAAAGTTACCTTCTCCTTGGGAAATTCAATTCATCTGAGTCATCTTTTGCAGAAATGGACTTTTGGTACTTATAACCCTCTTGGGTCATGGATCATGCCTGTAACTGACAGCTTAATTCTCCCAGGTGAGAAAGTTCCTTTAAGACTCTGAGTTCCTTGGTGACTCTCTGCTTGCTCAGTAGTACTGCAAATGGAAACTTTACTGCTTTCAGTCCCTCTGCCATCCAGCAACCACTGATGGAGATTGTAAACTGTACTTGCTGCCTTTTATAGACCACTGTTCCTCAAAATGAGGCTGACTCAGGAAATCAATGCTTTAAGAGTACTTTATACAAGTTCCCAAGTTCTCTCAAAAAAATTTTTTTTTATATTTGGCAGATAATCCTGTTACTACTTTTTATTTATATAATCATAGCATTTATCAGCTGGAGTGATGGAGCAGCACCCAACTGTGTGATGTTGCGTGAAAACAGAATAAAAGGCAGTGTCCTGGTTTCAGCTGGGATACAGTTAATATTCTTCCTAGTAGCTGGTACGGTGCTGTGTTTTGAGTTCAGTAAATGAAGAATGTTGATAATGCACTCAGCTTTTCAG
>JAVJGG010000017.1:7155993-7176574 GCA_035590195.1 Aviceda cuculoides | reverse complement strand
CTTATGCCCCTCCAGCCTTCTTGCTGGCTGGGCATGAGAAGCTGAAAAATCCTTGACTTAGTCTAAACACTACTTAGCAAGGACTGAAAATCTCAGTGCGTTATCAACATTATTCTCATACTGAATCCAAAACATAACACTATACCAGCTACTAGGAAGAAAATTAACTCTATCCTAGCCAAAACCAGGACACTCCTGCATGCTTTCTTCTGCTTTGCGTTCTCCTGTTCCCTTTCAGCAGGGAAAGTGTTTTCACTCAGAATACCTCCAGGTATGGTACTTCAGGCTCGTAGGATGTAGGAAGGATGGGATAAATATGCTTGGAGGTTCACCATTCCCCTTCTTGTTTGGTGTGTCCTTAGAGCATAACTAGCTTAAGATAAGGAATGGCATCTCTTTCTCACAGCAGAAAGTTTTGAACATTTTTTCATAGTGATAGGTGCCCATGCAATAAGCACATAGGTGATTTTAGGGACTTACAGTGCTAGACAGTGCTACAAAGCGAACAGACTGGATTTCTGCATGGAAGTTAGGCAGCCTCTGCTGGGCAGGCAGAATGGCATATCAGATAAACTGACACAGAAGACTGTGGCACACAGCCAAATACCCTTGCTAAAACTTTAGACTTTCAAATACCCTGTCATTTTCTTAGTTTGGTTTTTGTTGTTGTGTTTTTTTGGTTTGTTTGGGGTTTTTTTAACTTTTACTCTTTGAAAATAAGATTACAGAAAGACAAAAGCACTGAAATTCCCAATCTCTTTGGGATTTTTTACATGTTTGACAAATATCTGTTAAGTTTATTGCTTGATTAGAGTTGGGCTGAAATGCAAAAGTCTCACACTTTGTGCTGCATGTCATGCAAGGTCTTGTTAAACTTAAAAGTCTCAATATTTTTTATGGTTCTGTGCCATTTGCTTCAACAGAAAATTTCACTTGGAGCTTAAAAGGCATTTTGTTTCCAGTAGAATTCATAAGATTCATGTCAATATCAAACTGTGAAAATTCATTCCTCAGCAGCATAAGTATTTTGCATAGCTGAACTAAAAGAGTACTACCCTTTAGAAAAGTATTATAAGTCCTATTACATGTGTATTTGTAACTTAGACCGGAACAGAAAGAATAATTTAGTCATCCAACTCCTGTCCGCAATGCATGGAAGTAGAGTTAGGGGATCCAAACTCAACCACTTTGTTACAGAATAGTACTCCATATTATATCTTTTAATGCCCAAGTTTCTACTGCAATCTTTTTTCTTTTGTCTAGGTGTGACCCCTAAAATTACAAACAGTTATATCCTGCTATAGTCAGTTAGGGTCTTCCAGTTGCTGGGCAGAAATCATTTGATGGTCACTAAACAACACATGATTGTGAGCATCTATCTACAACTTGTTAGGATAGCACCTCAAAACAGTCCTCACTGTCTTTACAGGCCCACAGTTGTCATATACTACAGTTCTCATTTTTTTAACCCGTTTTTCTTACCAGGCCTTCCTCCCATTATGTTTATATATTCCTGTTCCTCACACAAAAGCTGGGATTCATCTCACCTAGTTTTAGATTACATCCAGAGCAGTGAAGCTAGACTCTTCTAGTTAACAAAAAGCTCTTTAAAACCAAATTGTAATAATCTATTATGAATAACACAAGTATAGCGCATCTGACCTTGACTCAGGGAATGGAGTAGGTAACCTCTGTAATTTCTCTCTGCTCCTATCCTCTGTGATTCAATACCAGCGTAAGGTGATCCGACCTGTCAGATTTTGAGTTTGTACAGTAGCAGAATTCAGGATATTGCTGGAGAAAAATTTAACACAAGTTTTCAGGTGAGGCAAGGATTTCACAGGATTATTTTCTTGGATTTAGGTACTTAAACAGTGAATAGTATAGCCATCTAGCTCTCAGGATATGGTTCAGTGACTTTATTTTATATAGTGGGCAGTAATGGCAATTCACCCTAATAGTAGTTGTAAGTGTATTAAGAAAAGATTGAACAAATCCCTAACTTGTGTAGATTCAGGCCTTGGGAATATTCTATACAAAGATTTATTGTAAACACAATGACAAACTGATGCTGAATGCAATCTTTTTTTTTACCAGTCTATGGCCAGTTTTCTCTAAACTAAAATATTCTTTTGTGCAGAATAACATACTATGTCATTAAAGTTGGTTTATGTACTCAAATAGAAACTGGTTTTCTACAGATTAATTATTCGTAATTGATTGCTGCTGCCCAAAACCAGATTTAAAAAAATAATATCTAGATACTTGAGCAAGAAAAAAAGCCCTCATATTTTAAAAGTAAAAATATTGTGCTGTTCTTTTTATTTTCTTTCTCTTTTATGATTTCAATTTGATATAAGCTTGCCTTTCTGCCTTGTAATCTCCATCTATGGTTGTGCTTTCAGATGTAATCTACTGAGCAGTGGAAAACTTAATTATTCTTCAAGTGGACAACACAGGTCTTCTCAAAGTAATATTATATCTCATAACAGGTGTCATGAAACTCAACAGGAAGAGTAATTGTATACACTGGGAAATATTTCCTTGGGTTAGCTAACATATGTCATCTGTTTGGTGACCCATCTCTTTCTTACATTTTATTAAAGGTTTGTATTGCTGTGTTTGGTGTTTTGTTTTGTGGGGGTTTTGTCTTGGTTTTTTTTGTTTTGTTTTGTTTTGTTTCGTTTTTATTAATATTGTCTATCACATAGATAAAGGGCTTTGTAATATCTGGGAGATTTTGACTAGTGTAAAATCATTACTTTTTTATTCTCTCCTGCCATTATTTTTCATTTTGAAGGTGGCAGAAGTGTCCTCTTAGATCATAACTTCAACCACATTCTTATTCAAATAGCGAGACAAATAACAACCCAAAGGTCTAGTTCAGAGCAGTGTTCATTATCATCTTGTTCTGTACTGTAAATTACAAGAATTCAGTTTATCAAAATATTTGTCTATATCAAAATGTTAACCCTATGTGGTGTTTGGAGGAGTTGTAAACACCAGAGAGGAAAGGAGAAATGTGGAATAATGATAATTATTATTAACAGAATTGGTATTAATGTGAGGCAAGTAAGAAAAAGAAGATTTTACAGGTGGGGACAGCTACAGTATAACCTGCAGAAAATACAGGTCACAAAACCCACAAGTGGGTTGTCAATTGTTTATAGTACAATGGATCTCATACTGGAGGCAGCACAACAGCATAATAAGAATCTGAATATAATACCATTACAAGAGCAGACATCCTTCAGAAAGCAACATTAATCAAGCTGACTAATACAGAGGGGAAAATGACAACATTTTGCCGTCACTCACGAGACTTCATTATTTGGCAAACTTTCTTAGGGGAAAAATAGATGTTTAAATGCATCAAGAAAATGGTTATAAAACCATACTCGAAGACTATAAATAATATTTAGAAAATGCAACTAACATTATCAGGAGTAGGCTTATATAGTCTATAGCTGCAAAGCCAAAGGTAGTTAGGCTAGGTTATATGATTTCAATGTAATAGAAAAATTAAAAAAGGGCAACTAGTCATCCTTCCACCTTGTATTTCTGCTACCTTTCACTAAAGTAAAGAAACCTGGAGTTAAACTCCAAAAGTTTTGATTAAGTTATAGATAGATAGATATGTAAAATGAATATGCATTCCTGTTATGCAAGATTAGTTTTCTGATAAAACCAGTATGTTAATATGAAAACCGGTATTTAAAATGTGTAATTCCATGCATAATTCTTGGCTCTGACTGTTAAAAAATACCATTAGGAAAAAGACCATATTATTTATTTCCTTATTTTGATAATATCTTAAATCAAATAATTGTCTTTACTGGTCTTAATCAAATATGCTAAATTCTGAAACTTGAAAGAATTCCTTTCCCACAAAACAGTGTTCTCTAGTGTTATAATAATAATTCTATTTGCACTTTAGTAATAAGTCAATACTATACTTAAGAACTGTCCATTTAAGTATAAATGTGAAAAAGATACATTTTCTTCAAGCTATTCTTCATTTCTGCTCCTCTTTTTCAAACAAACATGTAATCCCAGCCCCTTACCTCTTGAGATGCTGTTAGAAAACAGGGGACAGGACAAGATCCTGTTAGAATAAACAGAAGAGGAGAAATGAAATATACGACAGCTTTTAGTAACATTGCTTAATGTGTTACTGGAAGCTGTTCAAAAATGTTGTATAAGAATTTATAATTATATAACCTAGTAAAAACTACTTAGAACACTGAAAGAGGCTGAGGAAAATGAGTACTTACAGCAAAATTGAGCATTGCTATAATGTATGTTCAGTCCATGAAACCTCTAAGAACTTGTAAGATTTTTCAGCAAATGGAGGTAGGTGCTTTCTTAAGAAATGAGGGAGCTGTGACGTGCATCTTCTCCAACAGAGGGGCATACTTAGGCTTATGTGCATGATCCAGCTATGTAGGTTACAGTCCCAAGACACAATTTGCTACTGCAATGAGGCAAAAAGGAACATCTGTCCATGGACACCACTAAGCTCGATTTATGAAGCGAGAGTCAGGCTGTGTCAGGAAAAGCTTTGCATGCACACCTACACACACACAGACACAGTTAGGCAAGACCCACTCCCCAGCACTGCTCTGGTGCGTCGGCACAGCCCAGCCTGGGGAAACATGGTGCTCACCCTGGTCAGGCTCTCTGTCAGGCTTTGGTCAGTGGCTTGGCCCTGACATGGGCCCTCTGCTCATACGCAATGCCAGACATCCATGTAGTGGTGTTTCCCCCAGTTTCTGTTCCTGGAGAGGGGTTTGTGGCCAGATGTTGGCACAGGCCATCAGTCAAGTCAGTCCATGGTGATATTGAACTGCATGTTTGCAGTAGTCTCAGGTGTCGTTCTCCGGTCACTTGTCGGTCCAGGGCCCCTACCAAGGCTCATCCCACTCAGTTCTTGTCTGAGTTGCCCTTTCTGCCATGGCTGATGATGGTCAGCTCTCGGTCAAGGCAAGGTCATGATTCTTCTGTGACATCTGCCATTTGTCTGGTTGGGAATGAAGTCTTGTTCTTTTTCCCACCTGCTCCTTACTACTTCAGAGTGTGAAGAGAAGCTAATATTGACTAATCAGACATGAAAATCCTGGATCCAGGAAATCCTTACCGATAGTCGATTGAGGCCCAAATGCTGCTGCTTTTGAGATTGCAGTTACTGGGAAAGACAGGTGATCCCAACAGGATCAGAGCTCAGTTCAAATCCTTATGTCTTGTTATTAAATCAGTACTGAAATGAACACATTTGTATGGATATGAGCTAACAACTTGTACAAACTGGGCAATTTATATTCAACTTCCTAGGCAACTGCAGACCCAGCCATTCTCTCACACACACAGACAGTACTTTTCACCAGAGATGGGTCAACTGAGGATGAAGTCACAAGGGAGTACCACAGTATACAAAATACTTTGTTTTTCCTCTCACCCCCTCTGCTTCAGATAGAAGAGGTCTTTCGCTTTGTTTAGGTAAACTTCTATATTTTCTTTATAACCAACTTTCTTACCTTCTTTCTTACTCTGTTGCAGTCTGCCTCAAAGTCTTATTTGGTTAGGCAAAATGTGCTTCCTGAAGTGAAAACTTTGTGAAAATTCCCTATTCTCCCCCACTAGAACGTCAAGATGGTCATTTTCCATTGCCCTGACAGGTCATAAACAGGTATTTCTGGTTTCCCTTCTGCAATAGGTAAAGCAATGATGAACAATCTCAGTGTACCTAAGGCAGGCAAACAATGACTTTTCTAAGTAAGAAATTGTTGTTTGAGCATCTGTTGCACAGAAAAACTGCACACAGCATGCGAAGCATTAGACTCAAAAATAGTACACTTAAAAATGCTTTTATGATATATTATGAAAGCCAGAAGTCTCACTTTTGTGGATTTATAGACCAGTTACTTTAATTTAGTATTGATTATGGATCATAGGAATAAAGTGACTATCAGGCATAACAAAATAAAACCAGACAAACCACAAATTCATAGTCTGTATTTATAGAGGGGCTTTATTGATTTTTCTCTGTTATAGTACTTCTGGTAGATCTGAATTAATTACTGCTATATCCTAAGAGACAAATCTTTTGTCTGAAATTCTGGTTTTATTTTCTTTTGGAAATTTATTTTGTAAAAAAACCCCAACTTTGAAAACTGCTGAGACTATCGCATGTAAATGAATGCATTATCCTCACATTGATGTGAAGTTCTGCTCTGGTTGAGGAAATAAAAGGTGGCTTATCTTGTTAAATATAGAACATGACATTATCCAGCGGGCTGTTAGTTTAGCATTTCCAAATGCCTTATGAGACTTTCAAATCTAGATGGTTTTAGGGTAGTGAAATTAACACTTTCAGATGGGGTGAAATTCATACTATTATATCACAGCAGGCTACACAGCTTAGTTAGATATCCTGATAAATACCAAAAAAGCTTGGATGCTCTGGAATAGGATTCTTCCCCACTGCCTTTGCTGCCAGTTGCTATTAATCTCCACTTAAAACTTCATGGGCAAAACATCAGCTGGAATGCTGTGACCAATTTGAGCTAATGCAAAAGTATCCACAGAAGAACAATGAGAACTGGAATGCTACAAAACCTGACATGTAAGCAGAGATTGAAATATCTACGGTTTATTAGTTGAGGGAAGGGAATGGTGATTGATGGGGATGTGATAGCAATCTTGAAGTATGTAAAAGGTTGCTGCAGACAAGAAGAAAACAATCTATTATCCAATTGAAAAAGAAATGAAAGGATTTGTTCCAATAATGAAAATTTATGTTATATTTTAGGAGAAAAAAAAAAGATCCAAATAAAAGTGATACTAAAGTTCTGAAACAGGCTGCCCAGAAGTTGCAGTCTGTAAGTTTAGAACTTCAACAACAGATTAGGCAAACACCCCTGAAGAATGAGAAGGCAATTATGGCAACCTCTTTATGGGCAGGACCATAAATTTAGATTATCTTGTGAACCTTTTTGAAGCTTTATTTTATTTATTTTATTATAAGTCATTCTTTTAAAAAGCACTTGCTTCAAAACAAATGAAGGACTGCAGAAGGATTTTCTAACCTCAAATGGATGGGATAAATAAAGGATTCTTGGATGGGAATGAATGGTCTGCCACAGCATTACCTTTCCCTTTCCCTTTCCACCTTTGTGGTTTAGGTACACACGACAACACTAAAAATACCATTATAAGACTTAGGCTCCGGGCTTCTGAGAATTGTTAGATCTGAGATGCTTGAGCATATTCCTAGTGAGGTCTAGGGCATTTTACTGATGAAAATGAAGTTTTTAATTTTTTGTCTTCATGGTTAGGCAGCAACGGTGCAGAGCATTAAAAAAAAAAAAACAGATTTTTTTCATTGATTCCTGAAATGATGGTGAGCTGTCTAAGCTATTAAAGTATTTAGGGACCTTATTAATTTCTTTCATAGACAATAACTGCTTTTTGCCTTTAAAACAGTTATTGAGCTTTTGAATCATTTAAAAGTACTTGAGATGATTGAATCTGTGGGCTCTTGATTTTTGCATACCTAATGAAGCAACCCCTGCCTTGGTTTTGGTGGGATTTTGCCTAAATAAGAAAAGCAAGATCAGGACCTCAGAGGCTCATGGAGATGCCCAGGGTAGTCTGACATGACACATATCAGAGTCAGACCACAGCTCATGCATCTTCTTCCTAGCATGACATACTTGATAATTGCCAGCTCTCAGCTCCCCAGCTAGCATGCTTTATAGGACAGAGGCTCATTTATCAGACATCAGCTGCAAAAAAAAATCTCATTAGAAAAGTTTAGAGCATATAAAATATTCTGCAGTAGTTTTATTGCTCTGTTTGTGCACATGCCTCTCTTGGGTGGCAGCTGTTGGGGGTTACTTCTGAGTTTGAGACAAAAAAGCTTGACATATGATTACATGCAGATGTAGGGTGGGGCAAAATAGTTTATCTGAAAAAGGAAAGCCTGTTTGAGAAATTTTTTGTTGTTCACTGCTATGTTACTATGTTCCATTTGAAAGTGTGACTATATTCTTGATATCTCCACTGAAGCAGGAAGGTGGAAAGAACTTCAGAGAGGAGGAAAATGTCCTTTAAAAATAAAGTTTAAACATTATTTATCAACTAAATATCCTCTCACCAACAGACAGGAATTCTGATGACACAGTGATGGGTAAAGCTAGGCCAGACAAGATAAACATGCAGCCTCCTCAGGCCCTTCAGTCATAAAGGTAACTTTAACACTTTTCAGGTTAGCTTTGTTCCTCACTTTAAAGTAATATTTACATTAAAAAGAGATTCTGGTCCTTCTGAAGTGTTATTGGGCTGAGGCAGCCTGGAGACAGGAGACTCTTCATGTAATCAATGTTTTCCTTCAGAGTTGAGCGTCTTTGTTAGCAATGTTTCTTACTCAAAAGAATGTTTAATGCATTGTAGAGATCATATGCTTTATAACAAACACTGTAAAACATACTGTGATAGTATGTCCTTGGACAACTTTTGTCATTGTTTCTGATCACATTTAAAAAAGGTTGTTTTGCAAGAAGAGGGGTTAGTATGACACACAAATCTAACTGCAGTTTCCATTCTCTCTTGGTGGTCATCAAGACCTTCTTGACTATTTGAAAGAATAATATTGCAGGTGTTTTAAATGTCAACACTTTGCTCAGAAATGACCTCTTAATGTGAGGTTATTGCAACCACAGAAAGACAGACTTGAATCAATCTATCTTCAAATTTGAATCCAATTATTCTGAAATAAACCCAGCAATTTAAAAAACAATACAATCATTTTTTCATCAAAATTAAGATAGTAAACAAAGAAATATCATAGAAATATTTTTAATATCAATATCAATAATTTATTAAATTAACTTATATAGAGCCATTGACAGCCCATTTTAACAGCCATACAATTTCAGAAATATTTTGTTAAACATTTGGGTTTGAAATCTGATTCTAGAGATATATACCAAGCATTTGAAACAGACATATTTTTCTCAACATTAATCACAAATGTATTAGTTTGGTAAGGCAAATGGCTTTGCTTGTATACCCCATCTTTTACTCACACTTCAAAAAAAGAGGCAGATAGTAGATAAAAGTGGAAAGTAAGTAAAAGGAATCTATCTCATTTCATGGTGGAACCAGGAGGTGCTAGCTCTTTTCAGATCCCAACAAGAAAGGCATGAACACTTTCAAGTCAGATAACTATTTATTGGTGCAGTGATGGAAAAGGTGATAGCAAGTTATAAAATCTTGCATCTCTTCTGATGCAGAGAAACCTGGGATAATGCAGCATTGGACGGACCTCTGGCCAGGGCATGGCATGCTGCACAGATCCTGTCCGTGATGAGCTTTGGCAGCTCTAAGGCTGTAAATATTCTTACAGGGGCTTGCTCACAGTACTGGTCCATGAGGCAGTGGCAGCAATCAATCCTGGAATATGGATAAACCTATAAAATTGATTACATGTACATTTATTAACTATATATTGATTATGTGTACATTGGTTAATTGTATTATTGTTTAGATACACCTGGTAGTGGCACAGTACTCATAATATAGAGGTATACACCAAATTGGCCATTATGTGGATCACCAGCTCCTTGTACAATAGTCGTTTAGGCTGATCACCAGAAGTAGGAAGGATAAATCTTTTTGTTGATGAGTCTGATACCTATAGCTTGTGATTCTGTGAGGGCCTTTACTTGTTTTAGTACAGGTCTTATGACATGCAGAGTAGAACAGAAAAGGTGTGACCTGACAAGTGCTGAGGAGAGTGGGATAATGACTTCTTTATATCTGATGGTGATGTTCTTCTTGATGCAACCCAGCATCCCATTGGGTTTCTTTGCTGCAGCAGCAGCACACTGTTCACTCGTATTGAGCTTGTTGTCCACCAGGACCCCCAGGTCCCTTTCCACAGAGCTGCTCCTAGCTGGGTAGATCCCAGCCTGTGCTGCACTCCTGGGTTATGTTTTCCCAGATGCGAGACCTTACACTTGTCTTTGTTGGACTTCATAAGGTTCTTGTTAGACCACTCTTCCAGCCTATCCAAGTCTTCCTTCAGGGGGGCTCTCCCTTTCAAAGTATCCACTTCCCCACCCAGTTTGGTATCACCAGCAAACTTCATCAGGGTACACTTGATCCCATCATCCAGATCACTTATGAAGATATTAAGCAGCGTTGGGCCCAATATCGATCCCTGGAGGACCCCACTTGTGGCAGATTACCAGTTTGAAAAGGCGCTATTTACCAGCACCCTCTGGGTGTGGGCTGTCAGCCAGTTCCCCACTGCTGCACAGACCACTTGTCTAGACTGTGGCGCATCAGCGTTTCTAGGAGGAGGCTCTGGGAAACTATTGAAAGCCTTGGAGAAATCCAGGTAGGCAATGTCCACTGCTCACCCCACATCAACCAAGCAGGTTACTTTGTCATAGAAGGCCATCAGGTTTGTCAAGTACAATTTGCCCTTGGTGAGTCCGTGCAGGCTTTTCCCAATCACATGCTTCATTTGACTTGTGATAGCCCCCAGGAGGATTTCCTCCATAACTTTCCAAGGGACTGAAGTAAGACTGATGGACCTATAATTTCCTGGATCCTTCTTTAAGCCCTTTTTGCAGTTAGGGTGACGTTAGCCTTCTGTCCATCCCCCTGTGAGAGACTGAAAGAGTTAATGTCTCAAACATTGTGGTGGGGCAAGTTCTGCCTAAGGATGAACTCTAAAAAACAATAACAATGAACCTTGCATAGCAAGGAAACCACAGGTGAAAAGATGCCCATCAGCACAGGACATCAGCAACAGGATGGGGAGGGCATGCTGGAGGGTGCACAGCTCCCTGTTCTGATATGCTGTTCAGGGCAGCTCACCATGCACGGCCAAAGATCAAACAAGGGTCATGTCTGCAGGGAAGGGGAAGTTACTCCCCAGATGACCCCCAAGCCCACTGACCCATTTCCAGAAGGTTCTGAAAGCACAAACCGTGCATGACACCTAATTAACTTAATGAGTTCAAGTGCTGCCCAAAGGAAGGGCAAGGATAATAAAAAGACACAAACTGAAGCCTCATGTGTGCGTGATCACCAGAACCAAACCCCTTGTCTGACTGAACCAATGCTGGACCCAGGACCGGCGAAATCTTTCTCTTTTCTCTCTCTGTCTCTCCTCCCCCGCCCCCAACCTCATCCCTTTAGACATAAACCCCTAAACAATTCTGGGATTAGGAATGGATCCAGCCTCCCCTGGGCTCATCTCTGAGAAGGAGTCTAGAAAGCAAGGGGGTCTGCTCTGAACCTCCTGACCCAATGGGAGGGCTCTCCTTATTGTCTTCCCTGAACTGATCCCCAAATAAGCAAGGCCTGTAGTATATGTTTGGTGATGTAGGTTTAGACCATGTTACACAGTTTACTGACATAGTTTCACGCCAATTCTTGTTGTGAGCGTACCAGCTCTTGTGGTAAGCATGCCAATTCTTGTTGTGAGCAAATAAAAGTTGAGTTTTGTGAGTTAAAGGATCCCTGGTGTCATTTCACCTTAGTCTTGACCTGGAAATCAACAAACCTGAGTTGTCATCCTGAGAAACTGGGATGTGACATCCCTCCAAATAATTTTTATACCCTGTATTGATACCACCAAGGACAATATTCAGAGAAAAAAAATTACCTTGACATAAAGAAAAGAACATTCCATTGGCCTTAACATTTTTTTTTAATTTTGAATTTGTTCAGCAATTTTTCTTTTAGAAGGCCAGTTTCACTGGTGCAAAGACAACCCGTAACTTTCATCTATCTGTCTATTGGCTTATGTGAAAAAAAGAATTAAAAAATATGCTATCATAATTAGAGTGCTAGCCATGAAATAAAACCAACTGCACTTAATTTTATAATCTTAACCAAATTGCCTGAATGAAGATCCACAGAAAGATTTAGAGATAATTTCTAAATTCTCAACAGCTACAACTCCCTGTTTTGCTGTAAGGACCACTCTCCCTGGCCTGTGACCACATTCTCAGCTGCTACACTGCTACTGGTGTTCACAGAAACTGCTAATTTGGGATACCTGAGCAAATCCATGGGGCAGACTCCTGAGCTAGCTCTGAGAAAGCTGGTACTCAGGCCAGTGCCATAGATTAAAAGCGAGAGAGCTGCATCGGCATGTTTTTTTTCCCCGGCTAGTTTGTCCTCTTTTTCAGTAGGGCTAGTTAGCTCAAGGTACAGTCAGATGGAGCTGTACCACCTTCACAGTCTTGGGACTGCCACTTTGTTGGAAATGAACTGTTAATGCAGCATCAGAACTTTCTGTTACATGAATGCGCAGATATTCAATTCCCTTCCTCCCAATCAATAGATATGTGCGTATATGTATGATGTCTAACACGCAGAAGAAAAGGGAAAACAAAATATGACTGAAACTGTTGAGTCTATTAAAATGTTCCTCAGTATCAAAGCTATAGCTAAAAATAATTTATACTACACAATGAGTCATACATCCTGCTTCCATCCTTGAGTAATGGCAGGATGTGGGGAAGAACATGTGCTACCTACTTAATGAGAATTACGAAGAGATTCATTTAAAATGGTACCAGCTTGCTACCACTAACTTTTGTATCACATTGAATTAAATCAGTCAGACAGCAAGCTCTGCTGTTAGACATGCCCTTCAGTGTAGACACTGCTGCCTCTCTACCTTGCTGAATACATCTCTCATACTGTAATTTAGAAAATGATCCCTGGGAATGTTTTATGTCTGAGGACTCGGCTCAGACAGGCTTTTGTCTAATAACAGTGTGGCCACACAAAGCATGATATTAGAAATGTCATCTTATATTAGTAAAGGGTCAGCTCAGAATAAAGCTATTGTCATCACTGCTAATCAAACTCAAAAGTGGAACTGGAGCAACACTGAAAATTCTAAGTCAGATTTTCTTCATAAAAATGATTTGCTTTGACTGTGCTTATGTCCCCATTATATTCTCTCTCCACAGCTCCTGACAAGAATATAAATACAGTATGTGTATCTCAAGACAAAACAAACTTAGAAACCTCTGTAAAAATAGAATTGAGTAAACACATCACCAAGTGAGCATGGCAACATTGTAATGAGACACAAAGTCAGGCAAAGTAATTTTACTGTTACACGAAGACATCAAAATATAATAAGATATGGTAATGCAGAGTTAAGACACCTAAACAATGTAAACTCTACATTGTAATGACCCCATATAATAACCCTACCTTTGAATTGCATTGTATTAATTTAAATTATATCCATCCTCCACACCAAGGCATCACAAAAGCTTCGGAATAAAACTGTTGTTTTCAAATATAGAAAAATGGTTGTGATTGGTTTAATTAGCTCTGTTGTTTGACTACTCACATAAGAGTTACTGAAGTGTTGAGATGAGCTTTTCTTTATGGTAGCTAAGCATTAAATTTGCTTACTGATAACTGCTGAGTTTACTTACAGTTTTGTTCCTCACTTGTAAATCTATGAATAAGATAATTATGTAGGCAAAGTGGATGGAATGTACATTATTATTGAAATAATTAATGAGAAAGAACATACTGTAAGAACTATGCTATTGACATGGAAATATTTGTCCCTCCCAAAGTTTATAATTACTTTTAAATGGAACAGTTGAAAAAAGTAGATTTTCATGAACTGCATAAAAGTCCAGAAGCAGAAAGGTGCTATTTTAACAAGGACACGTTATTTTCTTTTGTGTGCAACAAAGGGGTGAAATCCTTTCTTTACAAATCAGATCCCAACATTTCCTGTTGGTCCTAGACTGACACCTTACCAATGTATTTATACACTCTACCTGTATAAGATACCCAAATGTTCGTATCAAGTTACACTTGGAAGTTTCAACATGTCTGTCAACCAGGCAGCTGACATTTGCCCTGTGAATCTGAAGATGGAGTTGCTCTGATCTTACATGTCTAATCAGTCTTTTCTAAGCTTCCTCTGTAAGCATAAGAGAAAGGAACTTTCTGCTCATCCTTTAAGAGGTATTTAAAACAAGTGAGATGAATAATCTCCTTGAGTTTCCAGGTGCTAGTGAACAGCTTAGGTGGATGATGCCTGTGACATATAGTAATATATTGTATAACAATAATATATTGCATTTTCATCCCTTGGTCACTTATCATATAATCTCTCTTCAGATATGTTGTAACCTTTTCCTTACTACTTGTCTTCATCTGTTTTTTCTGATGCTTAGACTGTTAGTTCATGGATGGTGCTGTCTTCTGATTTCATACTGTGCTTCTGTGGATTCTGTCAGGAGAAAACCTGTAAAAAAAGAAATAACTGACATCATGAATGAACAAGCTTAAGTAATTTTCAGAATATACAAGAGGAATATCCAATTTTTATCCCAACATGATTGCAAATGCACAAAAACTACTCCCAATCCACAAGCCATAATAAGAGAGCTAAACCACACTTTCTGTCCTCAACAGTACTAGTGTGTGGTATAATAAGATCAATGCTCTCATCTCAATAACTGCTAGATGCAAAACGTGGGATTTTTCCAATTTCAGTGTGGTCTCTACACTTTTCAGTCATCATATAATGTTTTTTGTTGACACAACTGAAAAGTTCATTTCATGTTACAAACTTCCAGTGTTCTCTGTCAGAACAATAATGCTGATATAGCAACAGTGCAATCAGTGCAATCAAGTATGATGTTATTCATGGCATGGAAAAGTATTCTCCCTATTAGACTTTCCAAATTAAGATGAAAACATTATGATTACCTAAGGTGCTTATGATTTTGTCTAAACTTCCCTCTGCATGTAATATTCTAAAGGATATTGTAAGGGGAATGAAGAAAGACCATCTGGTGAATTTTCTAACAATAATGGTTGTCCACTGACACATTTACATTACCACATATACTTTTGGTAATCTACCACTGAGGAAAAATGTATCATATAGCAGTAGAAGACTGGGGAATACTGCTAACAAAATGGCAGATACATCATTTCGGTGAAGTCTTAAGAAATATTAAAAATCAGAAATAAAATATTGTCCTATCAGAGCCAGCTATCTATGATCAATTGTAGGATTTCCTACAATGAAAATTGCCGTGATATTTAGCACACAGTGATGTTTAAAGTCATGTGACTGACCAATAAAGTCCTAGACCAGAAGAAGGCTCAGACGAGATGGGCAAGGGCAGCGTGCCTGTGAAGCTTAGGGAATAAAGCAGAGTGCGATTGACCTCAGCCCTTGCAAAGAAGTCAGCTTCTTTCCAACATGACTCCTTTGCAGAGGAGGGTGCTCTTTGTTTTAGATAAACATCTGTCAGTAGTTGAGTGGATCAACTGGTGGTGTAAATTTTTCTCCCTGAGTTAGACAGATAAGCATGGGAAGGAAATAAATATGTGTCTCAGCCCAACATAGAGTACAAAAACTAGACAACTAGCAAAAGTATTTCAAAGAGAGCAATGGGCTTGAGCAGGCATCAACCCACCTATACCTTCCTGGTAACTGGTGATGCCCAGCATCATGACAGTAAGCATTTTATAGAGACCAGTAATGGGAATCACACTGGTATTGTGATTGAACTGTGTACTGCAATTGCTATATTTTGCTAAGTGTAACTTAGATTTCTGTTATGTTATACAGTATATTTTGTATCATTCCACTAAACCGGAAATCCCATGTAACACCAGCTATCTTCAAATAAGCAAATTTGATATTAAACTTTACACCCTTCATGCATGGAATATCTAAAAGATGATGGTCAGAATATTGGACTCTGACAAGTCATTTTTCTGTTTGTCTTTCAAGCTAGGCAATATTAGACTGTAAAGCCTCAATCTGCAAAAAGGTCAGAGGTAAAATTTGTAGTGTGAACCTTAAAACGAGTGGATAGCTAGGTACCTGAAAACAAACTTGTTTCCAATTAGTTTCCATATTGTATCTTACATTATTTGTTACATTCTCCTCATCCTTCTCTGCTACCTTTTGTTGGAACTGACAGCAGCAGAAACACAGTAGATGATAATGCACAACATAGATTCAAGCAGTGTCAGACAGAGAGGAGATTAAAGGATGCCCTTCATTCTATTCCTGTATTTTCTAGCCATCATTAGTTGTCATCTTGAAAAAAAACCCAACAAAACAAAACAACATTAAAAGGTATCTCTCTGTCACCATAAGCTGTGGTGGAGCCATCAAATTTCACATGAATATTTTGGCTGGTAAGACACACTGCCAATAGGATAATACAGTTCAGAAGAGACCTCAGGAGGTTTCTAGTCCAACCTCATGCTCAGACCAGGGTCAGTGATGGGGTCAGACCAGGCTGCTCTGGGTTTTGCCCAGTCAGATCTTGAAAATCTCTAACTATGGATACTGCCTCTCTGGGCATACTGCTCCACTGTTTGTCTGTCCTCATTGTGAAAAAGTCTTTTCTTATTTCAAGCACTGCTGGTTCATGTTGAGTTTGCTGTCCATTAAGACCCCCAGCATTGTTCCCCAGCTGGTCAGGCACCAGTCTGTGTCACTGTCAAAGACTTTTCCTTCCCAAGTGCAGGACTTCATAATTTCATAAGATTCCTGTTGGCTTGTTCCTCCAGTCTGCCTAGGTCTTCGCTCGCAAGTCAAGGGGTCCTCCTAAACTTGGCATAATTTGCAAACCTGAGGACAGTTCTCTGTCACTTCCTCCAAGTCACAGATGAAGATGTTAAACATGACAGGTCCCAGGGCAGACCCCTGCAGCGCTCTACTTGTTACCAGTCATAAGGTAGAGAATGACCTATTAACCATGACCCTCTGAACCTGTAATCTGGTAAACCAACCAGTCTTTTACCAACCTAGTTGTCTACCCATCCAGACCATAACACCATGACTTGGATACAGACCCAGTTTTGAAATGGTGTCCCACACTATCTATTTATAGGCATCTGTGAATTTATGAATAACAGGAAGATTTATAGTATACCACTAATGGTTTTTTTTGTAGCAATTCATGCAGTTACATTTAAAGAAGCTTATAATTCTCTCTCTCTCTCTCTCTCTCTCTTGGGGGGGAGCCAAAGGAAAATGGCCAAGTTTTCTATAGTGCTTATGTTCTGAATATGTAGTCTGAGACTTAGAGGGGTTCTCAAAGGTTCTTAGTTGCCTAATTTGAACTCAAACTGAAATACAAATTGGGTGTGGGTGCATGTGTCATTTGAGAACCTCAATAGGTGGCTATTTGAATCTTTGGATGAATTAAATTATTGAAACAGAAAGGATCCCTTCTTATTTACACTAATATAATGTTTTGAACATTATAGTTCAGCACAGAGGACTGGGAAAAAGTAAACACTGGCTCTGTGGAAGCCAAGAGAGTTACTGCAAAACTTAATGTGAGAATAGCATCAAGATGAGATGACTATGCAAATGTCAGCTAGTAGAAAGCTAGGGCCAGGGGCACGAGCGTGTATAGACTTAGGGAGAAGTTTAACAGCAGTTCTGAGGGATTTGTTTTGTTTAGCTCTTGGATTTAGGCACTTAAAGAGTCTTTGAGATGCATGTGAGAGGAAATCACCTTTGAAAATGAGACCTTGCTTTCTAAATTAACAAAAAAATTGTAATGATGAATGGACCAGCATCTAACTTAAGCCTAAATTCTCATTTATGCCTGCGCTATTTTGCTGACCAACAAACAAATGTGGATATTAATTACAGATTAAGCTCCTTGCTGAAATGCTTTTCTGGACATGAGTTAAGAAATAATTTATGAAAAATGAATATTAGCTTGTTTTATTGTCAGTTGCATGGCTCTAATGCAAAGTGATCTGCCCAATAGAGCAGGATGAGGGACCATAATATTTTGGAAACATTTTTGCTATAATTAATTTTTGCAAGTGAATGCAGAGCTCATATGACTGCTCTATTCAGTTTCAGAAAAGATACATCTCAAGCAGAAGTAATGGACATTTTCTCAAATTGCCCAGACAATACCCTTCAGCTGTGACCAGGAAGAACCACCTTTGGGAAGTTTGGTCTATGTGCCTGTTTCATCCTTGCCCTCAATGCTTAGTCTTATACAGGGATATCAATTAGTGTCAATTATGATGGTTGTTTTTCATAGTGTGGGCATCTGTCTGCTAGGAACTGGAGAAACTGCCAATTTACTACATCTGAACTGCAAAACGGCTATCAGATGGCCACATTTTTCTACCAACAACCATCTGGGTTGAGCTTGTAGAAGCAAAAGGCTTTAAATCATGTGTATTTCAACTTCTTTTCACATATATATGGCTGCACCTATACTAGCACATTTAAATAGGATGAGGTTATGTGTCCAGCAGTGCCGCAAATTGATTCACACTGCTTAATTGGAGATGGTAAGGTTGTCAGTGAGCCATCAGTGACCTAAGTTCCTCACCAGGAAAAGTTTGATGCTTTTCGTACCTTCCTTTGTGATTTTTGGTATCTGCCTGTGCTTTTTTTTATACTTTTTCTTAACACAGTCTCTATATGTGAGCTTTCTCTCCTTTGGTTCTCAATTATTCAGTTTTCTGTCTTCTGTTCTATCTAAACTGCTTTACCAAGATGTTATTCCTACAGTGACCACTGATGGACCACTGAGATTTGTGTTTACAGTCTGGAATCTCTTTTACAATTCTGGGCTTACACTCTTGCAAACCACACAGATAAGTCATTCTACACAGAATAACAACTAGCTACACTGTAAGCTACATCTGTCCTAGACCAAACTTGACTGCTTAGATAATTGTTATCACAGCTAAAACAAAGTGAAATTAACATATGCCAGGACAAGCCCCCCAAAGTCCTGAGACCATGACCTGTCAGGTCACACAAAGACCGTGTCCTTTAACTAGCAATGAGAAAATATCCTATTTACTGGACTACAGACATGTTTTCAGAATGACTCAGGCTTTCGTCTTGCCATGTTGGAGGTGGAGGAAGATACCCTTCCCAGATTTTCATCTGCAGGACTTACTGGAGTTCACAGGGCACAGTGAACTGAGTGTCCCCAGTGACAAATACCCTAAACAGCAAGCCTAGCTTGCGCCTAAGCACTTCCACATTTTAAGAATGAAATACCACCAACTCTGCTGTTTTTTGATATGCTTAATCCTTAAATGTTATGCATAGATGTTTGTTTTTCAATGCAGTAATCATTTGAAAAGAACATTTCACTTCAACAATGCAAATGTAGTATGAATTAAATGGAAATTCTACTTTATACTTTTAATTAAGAATACTACAAACTATAATGACAGCCATCAAGTTGATTTGGAATTCCATCAGTGAAGTGCAAATGAGAAACGTACGGAAAATACAGTTTAAATTCCCTTTACTAGGTTGCACATCTCTGTCACCTGTCAAGGAGCAGCAAAATGGATGATCCAATGTACATTGTAAATTCTGCTGAGCTGAACAGCAATATCTCACGCTCTGCATATCTTGCCAGCTGCAGGAGGAGCAACAGTGTATAGCAGGTAGGTGGAAAAGGGTCAGCTCATGGCAGTGATGAAATTCTGTGCTATTGTTCAGTGAGATCTGGCTTTGAGAGATCTTTCACAGGTAAGTTTTTACCTAGAATAAGCAGGTAGACTTACTGCTGCAAAAAAAGATTGCTGTATGCTTTGCCTTTGCTTTCTGGTAACTGAGCCATGAAATGTTTTGAACTGCCTTGGATCAAAGGACAAAATGTCCTTGGATATGGCGTAATTTAATGAAGAACCTGTAGTTTCAGTTGTCTATGTGTAGCAAAAAAACCCCCTATTTAATGAGTGACATAAAAACGCAATATGGGAATTAAATTAACATTGGCTATTATTGTCCTTGGGTATGGGCATGAAACTGAGTTATCTTCAGGATAGAAAAAAAGGTTCATTTCAGGTAGGATTCATTTAACTAAACTACAGTGACTACAACTCATCTGCCGTAATTAGCCCTGACACTCCCATTACTGTCAATAAAGAAGAATAGGCACCTTGAGAAGGCAGATTATCTCATGCTAAAGTGCAATCCTAAAATAGGTGGAGTCATGCCCTAAAAAGCTTGCCTCTCAGGACAATAAAGAAAAACCTTCTTTGCAGGTAACATGAAACTGGGTGAAAATCTGCACATAAGCAACTACTACAGACTAGCTAACAACCTGCAAATTCGACAGACTTGCTTTCCATGCAGCAGCCACACTTGTTGCTTTTCAAATGTGTGCACACACACAGAGCAGGATTTTTCATAAGATGATGCCTCAATCTCAACAAGGAAACTGGATCCATCTACTCCTAAAGGTATAGGGAAGAACTACAGGGGTCCCAAGCTATTGCTGGAGGATAGTCAAAAGCTGCTAAAGAATTCTGCTGCCCTACGTGAGGTGGGAGGGTATGGAGGGCATAAGTGGCATGGGGGAAGAGGGAAGGAGACTGTTGTGAGGAGGTTTTAAGTCATTCATGTGATTCGAGAAACGAGTATTCGGTAGTGGAGTTAAGTATTCTTTATTGCAGCGCTGGAAGCACGGGGGATCGCTCCTCCAAACGTGCTTGCCTGCTGGGGCTAATTGTATAGGTTAAATACATGTCTTAC
>JAVJGG010000017.1:7134728-7148086 GCA_035590195.1 Aviceda cuculoides | reverse complement strand
AGCTACCAATACAGAGCACAGCACTATGAGGGCTGCTATGGGGAGAATGAACTCCATCTCAGCCAGACCCAATACAACGCCCCCATAGTCTTGCTACAAAGAGCAGCTTAGAAACATTTCACCAGCTTAGAAAACAGAAGGTAAATTTTATATGTTAATTATGAAATATTTTCTGACTGATAATAGTTTTTTCATGTCTGGATCTGACAGTATAGGTTCAATATCAGTGTACAGAGAACACACAGCCACCCAAATTCTCTCATAATACAAGCTCATCCTTCTTTTTTTTTGTCTGCTTACATCAGCAGGGAATGTTGTCCCATTTGTATCTATTGGTCAAGTAAGAGATGTAGAAACATTTCTCCTCAATTCTAAGTGATTAGAGTCTCAGGAATCCCATTGCCATCGTCTGTGTTTGACAGGTCTGTGTTGAGTTGAATATTATCTAACAATATTTATGTACTATTCTATGTATGTATATACGGGGACACATATTATACTCTTAACACTGAATGCTACTGTTCTGTGGTCATAATTCCATAGTTTTATTCTGTATAATATTGGACTTGTGAAATTGTATCAAACGTGACTTCTGTCTATGCTCTTTAAAAAAAAAATATCTGTAATACACATAGAATCATAGAATATCCTGAGTTGGAAAGGAACCATGAGGATTATCAAGCTGAACTCCTGATTCCACACAGGGCAACCTAAAAGTTAAACCGTATATCTATGGGCATTGCCCAAATGCTTCTTGAACACCAGCAGGCTTGCGGCCATGACCACTTTCCCGAGGAGCTTGTTCTAATGCTTGACCAACCTCTCAGTGAAGAACTTTTCCCTAATATCCTATCTGAACTGCACCTGAAGCAGCTTTAAGTCAGCCCCTCATATCCTGTGACTGGACACCAGAGAGAAGAGATCAGCACCTCCCTCTGCTCCTCCTCATGAGGAAATTGTAGGCAGCAATGACGTCACCTTTCAGTCTCCTCTTCTTCAAGCTGGACAAACCTAGTATCCTCAGCTGCTCCTCACAAGTAATGTCCTCTAGTCCTTTCACCACCTTTGTTGCCCTCCTTTGGACACATTATAATATTTTTATATCCTTCTTATACTGTGGAGCCCAAAACTGCACACAGTGCTGGAGGTGAGGCCACACCAGTGCTGAGTATAGTGGGACAATCACTTCTTTTGCCTGGTTAGCTATACTGTGCCTAATGCACCCCAGGATACGGTGGGACCTTTTGGCTGCCAGGGCACACTGTTGACATACTGAGCTTACCATCAGCCAACCCCCCCAGATCCCTTTCTGCAGGGCTGCACTCCAGCCTCTCGCACCCCAGTATGTACATCCAGTATTACACTGTCCCAAGTGTAGAATCCTGAGTGTATACACAGAGACTTACAAAGTCATTGTGAACAGTGTAGAAAGTTTTATGTGATACTAAATACTCATCCCATCTGGAAACAGATATCTAAAAAAGGCATATTCAGTATCTTTCTGGATGATCCTCCTTCTTTCTACCACTGACAGAGTTACTTTAAGAGTTTAATTTAAATGTGTATGACTCCTTTTTAGACAGCTGAAATTATGTGACACGAATACTTGCTTCAGTGGTAATTTGTAAGTCAAATAAGAAGTCAAACACATTTTCATTTTGGCCTACTGAAGTAGAGAGTATTTAAGCTCTTAAATAGTTCAGAAGTAAATCAGATTAAAAGGAAAAAATCTCTTTTGATTTATCAATTGAATATTAAGTTGTAATTTTTCTGATTTGTATTTATGCTCATGGTTTTTGTATTGCATGTTGATTTTGCATCAATATTTGATTATGTGTTAGTAGAGGAATATCTATTATTGACTTTCCTACTTGTTGATGAAGTTGACATTTTGGCATTTGTTACTTTTTATTTCTTTCATTTGCTTCCTGGATCATTCATTAATAGGTTTTGGAAGTCACTGTCCCCAGTAATAACAATCCCTGTGAGTGCTTCGGGAAGGATATATTGCTCTTAAAGGCACAACAGTGGTGGAAAAGATACTTTTGTTGTTCTAACACGTAGCGTCACTGTGCTTATATAAATGTTCTTCACTCAAAATCCTTCATTCTGGGTTATTTGCTTGTTTTGTCTCTCGCCTTACAGAAACAGTCAGACCTGAGCTAGATTTAAGCTCGCTCTTTGAAACACCATTTGCAAAAGAACATAATAATTTCTCTTAATCAAAAGTAATTTATGCATTATGAAGGATCTCAAAAAAATGAAACATGTATCTACTAATTGCTTTCACATTTATTGTGCCTTTCTATTCTCTTTATTTACTCTGGCAGAGTCGGACTTTGACAGAATTTAGATCAACCATATTAATTCAAATTATCTTCATCTGTGATTGATGCCAGGATGTGCTCTCATGTTCTTATTCACTGTTTTCAGCTGTGGTGGGCAGTAACCTCCAAAGGATGACAACAAGCAAAAGAGTAATGCTAAATCCTTAGACCACCATATTTGCAAAATGGTTTTGTGTTAAAGTCCGGTTGTTTTCATGAACAATTTCAGCACTCTAAATTACTCAGCGACAACTTGAATAATTACTGAAACACAAATCTCTTTCAGCATATTGAGTACTTGGGAACAATTTTCAATAACCATTTTGCATATTCTGCATTCCAAATTTGTTACTAATGCTGAGACACAAGACTGTTTTTATTCTATGTCTGGATGTTTTTCAAGCTTATAGGACATTTAAAATGGCAAAAAAGAACAATTCTGGTTTGAACATTTGCACTAATACAAACTGCACTCCATGAATGTTCATAATAACTTCTCTTTCTATGACATTTTTAGGACAAATATTACCTAATAAAAATGTTTTGTAAAGAAAATCAAAGAGGTTAAAATGCTACCAAAAAAGATTTGCAGAATTCACTGTCTTTATAGGTTAACAATACATTTCTGCAATATTTGACTATAATTATAGGATTACAGGATCCTGACCAAAGTGTTTGATGTTAGTGTTTTGACTTCGTCCTCAATGGCTATTTCATTTGTGGTTTAGCTTTTGTCTTTTTATCCATATTTCTATCCGTCTTTTTGCATATTTATATGTCTTCTAGTTGGCAGGAAAGTCAAGAAACTATATTTTTTTTACAAATTAGTTTGGACTGGTTTAAACTGTGTTGATTATTTTTTCCTTTTTACTCGCTTAACTTTTTATTTTTATTTACCAAACAATGTTCTTTTAATACATGTCATGTATAGATATAGATCACTACATTTTTTAAATAAGCTCAATACTTTAATTTATAATTTGAATAATCACATGTATGTATGAAGAATTCAGGAAAGGAGGATGCCTTTTATGAAAAAACAGAAATGTAGCTATAAATACTTAATTACCAGTTTTGTTGAAAATGTATTTAGAAATCTCCAGTGCTATAAAATCCAAGTATTCATGATTTTGCCAAACTTTCACATCATATAAGCCAAAAAATTTTATTTCTGAATGAACATGGTAGCTATCCAAACAAGAGAAAAAGGAATCATATGAGATTCTTGGCAATAAAGAAATAAATATTGATTTTATTTTTTTTTTAATTACTTCAGGCTAGTTAGTATGTTTTCATTCAATTTCTAACCAGCAATGAATTATCCTTAGGATTCTTTATTTTGAGCCTAAAGGCAAAACTTCCACCAACATAGCTACAGAATCATGTCTGAAAGATGCTGTCAGAGGTCCTTGTCTTTGCTTCTAGGCAGGAATATATATATATATGTGTATGTATATATGTGTATATGCTAACCCATGTTTATAAGCGCTCTAGTGATGAAGGTAACTCAGTCTGTGATGCCAGCTTTAGCAAACTTCAGTCAATTTCAGCTTCAATTTTTGTCGTTAGAAAATCTCTCCATGCTGCTTCCATGCAGTCTTCCAGGCTGCTTTGGTTTTTGTGCTGTTTGATATGGACACAGGGAAAGGATAGATCCCTGATTTACTGAATCCTGTTTTGTGTCTGAAAACTATTATGTTATGTCCCTTCTTTCTAGAAATATAGTGCCCCAAACAGTGCACCACTGCAGCTGAGGTGTTGCCAGTACATAGCAGAGGATCAGGCTGCCGCTTCATATGTTTTGTGTGCTATATTCTTTTGTTCACGTATGATTTTTTTTTCCTTTCGCAACAGCATGACTTTGTAATTTGGTGTTCGACTTGTAGCATACAACAATATTTATTCTTTTTGCATCAGAACTGTGACTTCTATTTGTGTATCAGTGTATCCTTGCATAATTTTAGTATCCTTTATTTGTCTCCACTGAAGAGCAAATTTAAGAAACATATGAAAATGTTGAATAATACTAGACCTAGGACAGAATCCTGTAAATCCCTACTTGACACAGCCTTCATTCCAACAGAGAAACATTAATATTGTCTCTAGTCCATATTATTTTCATCTAGATTATGCCTCCCAAGGCTGCTTATGAGAAGACCTGTCAATCCTTACTCAGGTCAGGATATATATAATCTACTTTTTCTTCTCCATTCACAAGGCCTGCTACTCTCTACTAGAGAGAAATTATGTTTTGGTTGACACAATCTACTCATGACAAATCCATATAACTTGTCACTCATCTCCTTATTTTTTTATATCTGCTGCTAGTGGTTGTTACAGGTCCTAATTGCAGTAGGGCTATGTTTCAAAAATTGGTGCAGAAAATCAGTAAAGATACTAGCTTTCTTGTCAGTAGTTGTGGTTAGCTGTACTACTCTGCTGAACAGCAGACTAACCCTTTCCTTTGTTTTTTCTCTTGTCAGTAACGTACTTGAAATTCTCCTTGTCCTTTGCTAATTGCAGCTCTTTTTTTTTGCCTCTGTGGTTCTCATTTTGTCCCTATATGCTCATGCTACACTTTCATGTTCATCCTTATTAGCCTGGCCTAGTTTCCACTTCCTTTCTGCTCATTGCTTTTTTAAATCCATGAAGTGTTCTTCATTTAGACAAGCAGGTCTGCTAACGACATTTTCTGTCTTTCCTCTGCAGGGGGATAGTTTGTGCTTGAGCCTTTTAAGTCTTTCTTTAAAGAACTGCCAGATTTTTAAAATATCTTTCCTGCTCAGACTAACCTCTCAGGATATGCAGTCCACCAATTCTCTGAATTTATTGAAATCTTCTCTCTGAAATCCATTGTTTTTACTTTGTACTCTATGCTAAAAAATCTCACTGCCTAATGGTTTCTTCCATCTCAACATTCTTCAGTTTGAAAGGGAAAGGAAGCCTGGAAGATCTTCCTCTCTGATGTTTATCTCCACCAACAGTGGCCACAAGTATATTACACAACTCGTGGGGCATATCTCTTCTTTTACCAGCTGGGTGTCAGGTTAGCTGGGATACTAGGACAACTCTGCCAATTCCTTAAAAAAAGCCTCACTTTTTTTCTGGCTTTAATATAAACTTAGAGCAGACTCCCTCGCTAGATGGAAACTACACTATTATATTTTTAAGCACCACTGAAAAATAGTTCAATGTTATACCTATTTCTGTATTCTGGTCCCCAGAGTAGTCTAGAATATGCAAGGAAATGTTGCTTTTCCTATTCCATTTTTTTGTCTGTGTTTAGTGTGTCATATGCTTTTTTGGAAAAGTCCTATTCATGTAAATTGTCTTGGCACTTGCCATAACCAAACTTGTAAAAATTAGATTCTTGCTCTGATTACAGAGAAAGATGTCAGGCTCCTCTGTTTCCTTCTTTTAAAAACCTGGTCTTAGTATGCAGTCATTTAAGATGCTTGGCAAACCAAACCTGTATGTTCCTTTTTGGCCCTTCTTTGGCTCTGTTGTGCATATTCATAACACCTCTTGGTAGATTCAGGCAATCATTTTTTGTAGAGCTGGATATTTAGAACCCTTTTCAGATATGTATTTTATTGTCACATTTGTTATGTCATTGACAACAATAAACCTGAGGCATTATTCTATTTCTAATGGTCCAAATATGAGATATTACTGACATTTCTGAAACTTTTTCAGGTTTATGACCTTTATCCCTGTGTTCCTATCAACAGTAATAACAGCACAGGGAATGATGTCAAGTGCATGGAGATGGCAGTAACGAAAGAAAGAAATGATGACTAGAGGGGGACAAACGCTGTCCCTATGTGGCATTAAATGGCAAACCCTCCAATTTGGCAAAAACCCATACTTTCTTCACACTGTGTATCCCCTAATGGGATAATCCTGATTTCACTAAGCTCTTTTTCGATAACAGTAGAAAAAAAACATTTTAAACCAAATCACCATTCAGATGAAAGGAGCATTATCCTCTACTTCAGGGGAAAGCTTCTGTTTTTCTGGTCCTTCTTAAAAAGGATTTTAAAAAAGGTACACATAACTTTGTGACTTGTCTTAAGCAACCAGTGAAGAAGCTCTGTAAACATAGGGATTCACTGGTAAATATGCTAAGGGAAGTCTCTGACTTTGATAATAAACACTTATTATGACATCTTGTCTAAATAACAAATGTAACATAAACGTTCTTGACAATTCAAATAAATTGTTTAACAAAGCTGTAGAGGTCAAGAATACTTCATGACTAATTTTGAGCTTTACTTTCATTGGAAATAAATGGTTAATGTGTTACGTTTTGTCATTTGTTTAATGAAAAACAAAAATAGACCTTTATTTCCAAAGAATGGTAGCTACCTTCATCAGGTTTTCAAAAACTGCAAGAAAAAGTAGGTTGGCATACTGACTACAACCTTTGGTTTGCCTTTTGAGTTGACCCAAATGTGGCTGATTTTTGTGGAAAAAATAACAACTCATCTAATTTATTAATGAATACTTATAAGCCTTTAATGAAGCATATAACCCACAGCAAACCATTTGAATCTAATTGTTTATATGCCACTGCTTTGAAGCTAAGTTCTTATTGATCTGAAAATTAAAAACTATGTTAGTGATTTCCACACATTCTTGTTACTTCACAGTAACAGTGAAAGTTGTACAGCTACACACTAGAACAAAATAAGCAAATTCTCTGAGACATATTTCACTTGCCTGTACTGTCTAAATGTGAGGCATATGGTCTTGGCCAGTGGCTAGGCCATTTCCATGGAGAGGTGGTGGAGAAAGGCATCTAGTAGGTAATTCAGCACATCTCCCAGTAAGTGCTTAAAATAAATGAGACAAATTGTCCTCCAGAGATGCTTCTTTCTCTGTTGGCTCTAGACAGAGCCTAGATCACTACTTTAAATTCAGCACACTATCAGACATCCTTCAGTCCACTCACAATCTTCTCTTGTGCCCAGAATGTTTCCTTTCTGACCCATTTGGCTCCTGGCTGGTATATCTGGTGCCTGCTGCTCTCAGCAGTCCCTCAGTTTGATCCATAATAGTATATACAAGTGATTGGCATTTTAGAAAGGCCTAATACTAGAATACAGTCACAGAAATATTGATCTTCTATTCACAATGATGTAAAAACTTGTATTTGCTTCATAATGCAAGACTAATTCCCCATCATTGCTAGAGAATAAATATTACATACAGATGCAGGATAAATAGTAAGGGGCTCAAAGATAATTTTTAGCTAGTTCTGACAGGCAAAGCTATGCCAAGTGGTATGTCAGACAGTTTTAGTTTGGTGGGAAGGTGTGCTGAAGCTGGTAGGACTTGTAAAAAGAAGTACCCTGAGAAAGGATACCATATCAATTTTTTTTAAAATGACAAAGACAAGAAGAGAATAAAAATTGAAAGAAGTAGAGCAGAAGCAGGATAATAAAATAAAACCATCCATTTCTCAATTACCCTCAGGTATAGCTTTAATGTTTGTATTTCCCTCACTACCTGTTTCCTCATCCTGTATTACAAGCTGTAACAGGCAAATATGGTTATTTTAAACCCTTCATGAGCTAGGATCTTCAGCAAAGCATCTTATTATCAGATATAGAACTGCCAGCCATGAAAGACTATTTATATTTCAGGACTCTCCAGTGTATGTTTGTTTCCATCTCCTAAAGATTTTCTATACTTTTGTTTTGCCTGATAATGCATTCAGCTTTTCCTCTGCAGCTTTCCATGTAAATACAAACTCATTCTGATGCTGTTTCTGGAAGATCTAGAGGGGACAGTCCAGCATCCCTCTTCTCAAAGCAAGGTTTCTGCATGGGTGATTCTCATGTTTTGAATTTTATCAAGAACTGTCATCAAAAGAACAAACATAATGCACATAAATCAAAGATCTGAGCATTCCGGTGAGAAGGACCAAAGCCTACAATGTTTTATAAACCAGGAGGTAAATCTATTAAATTATTTTCTAGGGACCTTTTTTGGGCAATGCACGACTGTTTCTAGAAAAGCACTGAGTTCCTACCACTTGCAAATCATCAGCTTAAGGGGCCTCAAGAGTGTTCTGCACGACAATGACCTAAAATTTGTATTACATTCCTTTATTTCTCAAAATAACAGAGTAGTTCTTGAATACAGTGGGCTTGTTCTGTGGTAGAATTTTAAAACACAGAAGCAAAACTTCTAACATCTTTCTTGGTAGAAAACACTGTAGAGACCATTCATATGAGACACTTGCAGTTTGCTCCTATCTGTCCCAAGAGATTGCATGCAGTAGGTTTTACTGTTCTTTAGGATAGTGAGGCCAACAGATCAAGATATGTACTAGTGATGAAAATAAAAATGTAAAAACTTTTTATCAATTTTCACCAATTTTTTGTAAAATAATACCATAACTGAAATAATAATTCTCACAATTTTACCAAAATATTGGATAACAATTTACAAACCATATTAAGGGTCTAATTCATGGCTTATTGACATCAGGAGCAGTAATTAAATAAATATCAATGAGGGTGGGATCAGACCCTGGTACACTACATCGAAACAAGGGCCTGAAGCAGGGTTTAGTGGAAGTTTTAAGTCCAAACCTAAGAAAACATGCCAGCAAGTTTTAGTGGTACACAAATGCTGTCAATCCTTATACTTTGGTCTACTAAATAACAGAAACCTCCAAAATTAATTTAAACACACAGACATGCCCTACCTGAGCTCTCCCTAGCCTCTGGATGTCAACTGGTAGATATGTGGATTTAAACATCTGCAACCTGAGAACGAAATCAGCTGCAGTCTAGAAGAGAGGGGCCTAAACTCCTACATCCCTAGCAATTCTATTTCCAAACACAACAATTTGAGTTTAACAGAATGTTCTTCAGCCATAACAGCTTAAAAACATGGGATACTATGGAAGTTTACTCTACCAGAAGGGAAACAGTGATGGTTGTTTCACACATCATTTCCAGTAGCAGCCTCATATTTGGGGCATTTGGCCAAAAAGTGGATGATCCATGTTTGATTTCCTCTTACAGTTGACAGGATTTAAATCTATTTCCTAGGTGTCAAGGTATGAAATGGCAAAGAGAAGAAATGAGCTGTGTAGACATGCCAGAAGGGAGGAGACCTATTTTCTGCTTCTAGGACTGTTCATGAGGTTTACAAGAGTCAAGAGTAGCATTAAATAGAGTGAGTCTGGGAATTAGAAAGCATGATGTTTCTCAAAGACCTGAAAAACTCATTGTGACAGCCATTTTCAGAGCTTATTTAGCACACTAATGTTGCTACATCCTTCATGAAATGCAATGTGCTCACTTTTTAAAGAAAAACAATCACCATAGGTGCTGTTTACTTCTTACACAGTAGCCTACTCATTACAGCATCCACAGCCAAAGAAGTACTTCTATGAAAAAGTTCAAGGTGAAGGATATTTCAGCTTTGAGCTTCTTACATGGGTTTGAACTGGAAAGCCATGGAGTCTGAAACTGCTCAGTGTGAGAATGAAATTAGCATCAAATTTCCAGTCTGCTGTTTGAATGATACAGCTGCCAGGCACTTATAAAACAAATGGTACAGGAGACTATTTTTTCCTTCTTAAGAGTCAGTTTTGCTTCATTTCCTAAAGTTTGATGCACCCAGCCTCTCAAGGGATCAGAGTTAGGTGCCTAAAATCCAGAGATGGATGTGATTCCAGATATCTCTCTGTTTAGTGTGTCTTATGATAAAGGCAATTCTTAGTTTGTATACAGGATTTTTATAACTTCAGTGGAGACTACTCTCTGTCCCCAGACATGATAGGAGACCTACTGGGGCCTGCGTTTCCATGTGATAGCAGCAGCAAACACCAGAAACTGAAAGTACTTACTAAATTTCATTCACTGATTTCACAAAGCAGCAGAGCCTGAGAGAACTATCAATATCCAGCATCGAACCCTAATGGCAGTTCTTGTTTATTCACTGTCTTGTGTTTATAGGTTATATTTTCCATTATCCTTTTCTTCTTGTGAGGCAAAAAAATCAACACTTTGCATTCCCACTCAGTGTTTGTGCTCTTTATATATGCCCAGTAACATGCTATGCATTTTTATTATCCATGCTGTAATAGAAAACAAATAAAAACAATGTTACAAATCCAATACAACAATAGGGCAATATACAATATAGGACCTTGGAGAAAATGTGTGTGAATTTGCAGGCAGAAGCTAAAATGTGAAATACGTATTGATCTTTTTGTTATGCCTGAAGAATGCAGAGTGCACAAACAATGGAGGGAGGGACATACACATAGGTCTTTCTCTTCTGACATCACTGAATTTATGTAGTCAGCCCTCAAGCAACAAACAAACAAAACTAATACTTCATCATCATGATTATTGGGTGATATGTATTATGAAGGGTGTACCTCCACTGGTAAGCTCATTACGAGCTTGATTGTTGAATATTTTCCTAAAATTCTCTAAAAGAGGCCAACATGAGGTTGGCTGAATTACCCAAAGATGCCATTTTCAGATTTTTTTTTGTCTGTAGCAGGAAACCCTGAGCAAAAAAAAAGCTTACAAAAAATTTTAAAATCAAATCCCATTGACTCCGTTAGGGCCAGAATTTCACTAGTGACTTTCTAAAACTATCTCTTTAATTTATAATTTATGGGCCATGTTTACCTTGCACTGTTCCCTGAAAAATATCAGCAATTGCCTTGAGGCATTTCAAATACACTCTTAGCTAGACTTTACCTCCTACCTTCAACAATTATAGCCTTTCCTTGCAATTGTTTGGTGACATGTAATGGTGATGTTTTGCTGTGACCTGAACCCTGAAGAAAAATATTTCTGCACAAGTCATTATTTGAAAAATATGAAAGCTTCTTGCCTGCTTGTATTCATTACAGCTTGTAGTTTCTTTAGCATCTCTTCCTATTGCAAATATCCTGAAAGCGGACAGTCTCATAATGCAAGGTGTGTCTGTATGGTATGAGACACAGGAAGAGAATGAAACTTCCCATACTTGGTGGTCCTCTCACAGCCTACAGACAAATCACTCAAGGTACTCACATTTTGTCTGATATTCTTCTAATACTGTAAAATCATATCATACTTACAGTCTAATGAATTTCAACAAGAAAATTCTCTTTCAGACTGAGTACTCTCTAGAATTGTAAAGCAACAAGTTGATTCAGCCTGAAGGATTAAAATAATGATGGTTTTAACTTAGCAAAGTCCTTATTTGAAAGTGATGGTAGAGTTTTATATGATTACAGGCTGCAACATCTAAGCCAAAAAATAAAAGTGCTGTATTATGAAATTGCCAGTCTCATACATTTTTGCCAGTCTCATACATTTGTTTAATTTCTAAAATATGAAAGCTCTCTAAACCTTTTTTTTATTAAGAATTTTTACAATATTTAAGTCAACTGCACTGTGATTCTGCCTAAAGATTCAAGATACCACCATAATGGAAATATTTCATAATACTGAGAACATATCTATTCTGGTCTTGAGCTGCAGCTTATTGCCCAAAACAGTGTTCATTTCATCCAAGTTAAAGTGAACTGAAGGTATCCATGAGGACATTTTTTTTTTGCCTTCACTTTAATTACAGAAACATATTTTGATACACAGTTTAAATTAGTTGCTTTAGGTGGGGTTTTACTGGCTCTCGAAAGAAAGGTTAATCAAGATAGTAGATTAATAAAAAGCACTAATTTCACAGCTGATTATTTAAATAGTCAAACTAAGCTCTGTAGTAAAAAACGTGTATTTTTTTTCTGAAAAATGCTTCACCAAAAGAAGTAATGCAACCCTTGTCTACTCATTCTAGCCAATATATAAGATATGGTAAATTTAGAAGAAAAGACCTTAAATAAAACTGCAAATTTATTATAGATATGGCATGCTAATGTTGAATTTACAATAAAATCAGAGAAATTATTGGAGCAGCAAAAAGGATTTAATTAAGCAATTAGTCAATATGAAGCCAGAAATAAAAGACCAGATTGTTCTATAAATGTTAAATTGGTAGTTTACTATTTTTCACAGTCCATGGAAAATGTCTCTGTGCTGATTTCTTGATCCATTTATTTGTTTATCTGAATTTTTCAGCCCTACAATGAAAAACATGCATCTAGCTTTTTGGGTACAATCGTATTAAAAGCAAATTAATACATTTCAGCTAGCCTTAGTCAGATCAAGGATCCTAACAACAAAGAAATATAACAAAAATAATTATTCTTCCCACAATGTCTACTATTGCTCTCAAGCCTTAACTAACTGCTCTGTTTTTGTGAGCATAGAAAAAAAATGATTGATTTTATGCTATGCCCTGAAAAAAAATAGTGATTCCAGATGTTATGAACCAAGACGGGAAACAGTATCAGAGATAGTGAAACAGTAATAAAAAGATGCCAGCTACTTTTTCTTATATACACTGAAGTTCAGGTCAGCTTTGTCTCTTCTCAGAGTTATAGAGATGCAGCAGAGGGTGAAAGACAGGTAAGCCTCTTATATGTGTGGCTCTCCAGCCGTTACAGATCTAAACCCAAATCATAATATCAATCTGACAGCTCCAACAACAGCTAATACAGATCATGGTGCACACACATAGTATGCTTTCATAAAGAAAAAGCACTGCTTAGCAAATAATGCACTACATCTAGTACCAAAATGATATACCACTTTTTTACTGTACCAATATAACTTTAGTCTTGAAATGACTATGGCATGGATGAAACTGCAGGGCCACCATCTAAAAGAAATGAGCCTAGGCTTCAAGCAGTCTATAAATAAAAGCAGTCATTCTGTCTGTAATACTTACATGATCCTCTAGAAACAGCTGAAGTCATTTGGAAGACCTGTAGATTTCAAACCCCTTAAAATAAACTATGGACAAACCGATCTGTTTCTGTGTCGTGGTTTAACCCCAGCCAGCAACTAAGCATCACACAGCCGCTCGCTCACTCGCCCCCCCCCAAGTGGAACGGGGAAGGAAATCAGGAAAAGAAGTAAAACTCGTGGGTTGAGATAAGAACAG
>JAVJGG010000017.1:7079236-7108600 GCA_035590195.1 Aviceda cuculoides | reverse complement strand
CCGGGACAGCTGACCCCAACTGACCCAAGGGATATCCCAGACCATAGGACGTCATGCTCAGCACATAAAGCTGGGGGAAGAAGAAGGAAGGGGGGCAAGTTCGGAGTGATGGTGTTTGACTTCCCAAGTCACCATCAGGCGTGATGGAGCCCTGCTGTCCTGGAGATGGCTGAACTCCTGCCTGCCCACGGGAAGTGTTGAAGGAATTCCTTGGTTTGCTTTGCTTGTGTGTGTGGCTTTTGCCTTCCCTATTAAACTGTCTTTATCTCAGCCCACGAGTGTTCTCACTTTTACTCTTCCAATTGTCTCCCCCATCCCACCGTGGAGGGAGTGAGAGAGCAGCTGTGAGCTGCTTAGTTGCCAGCTGAGGTTAAACCATATATGCCATAATTGTTCCTCTATATGTTTTATATAGACCAGATAACCTTCTATCATTAGATCACACCTAGAAGCAGTTGTTGAAGCCCAGATAGTAGAAGTTGTACATATAAAAAAAATCTGTCTTTCTGTGCATTGGTCACTTCTGAAACAGGACATAGCCAGTCAGTGCATTAAGGCTCCCCAATTATTTAAGTATCTTTAAAAAATATGTCTTAAGTTTCACCTTCATCAAACAATTTTTCTCTTAATGCTATCTCTTTTCTGGGTCAGTTATTGTGTGCAAATGAGTATTAACCTAATCTTTAGAATTTTTCATGAAAAGAACAAATTTTTAAAATCACCTCTTGCCTAGCGATCTCAGTTTTAGGAATACTATGGTTCTTACTACAGAAATTGCCTGATGAACTGTTATTGATTTTACAACATCTGTGGAAGGGTGGCTAATCTTTAGCTACCTGGAAATCACTTGACTTAGTCTCCCAGGACTTTGGCAGCTCTTATGGTCTCCTTTGGTGGTATTTGTATGCCAGGATGTAGGAGACACCCACTAAGGCATCCTCATAGCCTTGTATTATCCTTTTTGCAGTGAGAGTGAGCCAGGTGTCTATGTGGAGGAAGATGCGTGGTGCCTCTCACTCCTCTTCCTCAGGCAAAGTGAGTTGCTGCTTCTTCCTCCTGAAGCCAGGAAGCCTCTGGAGGCCACGTCATGGCAGAGACATTTCTCAGGCTTTTCCAAAGTTGTAGTACTATGTTTCTTCCAAAACACTTAGACATTAATTAACATACTGCCTTTCTGCTAGTGCTGCCATTATTTGTATAGGAAATGAATGTTGTCTTCAAGCATCCATAGTACCCATATGCCCACCCAAGACTGTGAGGACTCTCCCAATTCTGTTATATGATAAATAATAAATAAGGACGACCCCAGGAAGCACTGAAAATTGTGCTCGGCTTTCTTCTCCCAGCTGTGTATCAGTAACCACTACTGTGAGCAAGGCACATAACTCTGGCCTGCTTTGCTCTCAAAACATTGAGGCACACAACAGCAAAAGTCATACCAGGTAGCTGGAGTCTTACAGACATCCTGATGTCCATGTCTGCCCAGTGGGAGCACTAGTCCCTCTTCAGCCATTACAGAAGTATGATAAGGCAATTTAAAGTAGATTTTCTTATAGGGATAAACTAAGTTTGTATTAAGCACAGCTTTGCTCTGTTTGGTGTGTCAGCAGCTTGTTGTGGTGACTATAGTATTGTCCCCTTCACTTCCCTACTAAGCTGGCATAACGTAGCCTTGATTACGGCAAGAAATGTCCTTTTGCTTGATGGTGCAATTAAGACCAAGATTCATTGCTGGGTAGATTTGGCCTTTCCTGTCAGTGTCTGTGATTTGTACTAGTCATCTTTTCCACCCTTTGTGATGTCCTGGTCCCTTGAAAAGATATAGCCTGTAGCATTTAGAGAACCAGATTGGAACCTGTGTTTCTTATATGTGAAAAACAAGATAACCCAACTATTGCTTCTTCTTTGCAGGAAATAGGGGAATGGCCATATAAACTGCACATCTTAACAGCCAGAAATCTCCTTTTTGCACATGTGCATTATGGAGGCACAGAGCCTAGTTGGGGGTGAAGGGGCATCCCCTGACGCGTTTTGCACTTCCAGATGTGTTTCTGCTGTGGTTGGTGTGGTTTAAGTGAATCCCAAAATAGGATCTCAACTCAGCCCCTGACCACGCAACACCATTCCATTCCCCAGCTCTTCTCCTGTGAATATTCAGATGCTGTGGCAGTAAATACATTGTGAGTAATTCAGTAGATGGATGGTAAGGCAGTAACCAGATTGCTGCAGTAATACGTATACTATTTTCAAAGCATTCTGAATGGTCTATTAGATGTAAAATTAGATTAGAGAGAGCAATTAAAATGGTAAACCTTTAAGAAAGAGCTATACATTGTTGCTTTAAAACTAGAATTGACCACTTGAACAGTACATATCAGCCACATCTCTTGCCTTTTATTGAACCTAGAGGAATTTTAAAAATATTTCATTAGCATTACACCTGATAGACTCTTTCCATTAAACAAAGTGAAGCAAGTATATTGCAACACAGCTAGCAGCATTGTAGTGGTGTGAATGCTAAAATATATAAGGTGCTTCAGCTGGGGTCCCATTGTGCCCAGTATTCATATTCTGAAAAGGTTTGGAAGCTTCTCATTAAAGATAATGAGAGTTGCCAGGTGTCCAGCAGCTCATGAAATGAAGGACTGAGTCCAAATTATTTTGGTTATATCTTGTAAATGGATTTCTGTTGTCTTTTACACAGACTTCCAGTAAATAAACTAATACTTGTTAACCAGACCTCTGATACTATGAGCCATTCGGCTTAATAAACTCAAAGGTATTTTGAATAATACATGAAATATGACTATATTTACTATTAATATGCTATAATTTATGTAGGGTAGAATTAAGATCTTTTTAAGTTTACTGGATAAGAATGGCTTTTATCTCAGTATTAATGGCTCTTAAACATAATTTAATCTGAACATTTAATCTAAATTAGCTGTCTTCTGAGGTGATTACGTTGCTTAATTTTTTTTTTCTTTCAACTGGACCATGCATTTCCCAGCAGCTTAGTTTGCTGATATTTGATTTGTGGTGATACAGACCATATACAAGCTGGCTTGTTGTTTTTAATGAACTGGATGTATTGTATAATAGAATTGCTAGGTTTGTGTTAAATTACAGCTTTGGGACTCATTATTGTGAGATGTTATCTACTTTGAACTGGCTTATTTTATCACAAAGAAAGAAATTGAATTTGCTTAAGATGGCAAATGCAGCAATGGATGGGTTGGTTGGTGAGTGTTTTGGGGCACCCTATTGAGCTGATATATATTTTATCTGGTCTAATTCAAATTCTGCCCAGAAGATGCATACATCCACACATAAGTCGGAGTCCATATAAAAAAGCCTAAAGCAAACAACAAGCACAATATATTGTTGAATGGTTAAATGGTGCTCTTTAGCCACTGGTCTTTGACCATTTCAACCGTAAATTCATGAGAACCTTTCCTTAGGGCATTTTGTTACAATATTCAGTAATGTGCATACAGAAGCTATGATGCATTTCTTCCTGCACATATTTAGCTTCTGCATACAACTATTTCAGCACATACACAGAAGAAGTTATCAAGCATTGAAGTTTAAGTGTGTGCAGCAGGATAAATTGTGTAAAAGCCAAAAATTGTGTTTCCTTTGACAGTTGCAGGTTTGGAAGATGAAGTGTCTATGTGTCATTCTTGGCATTTCTTTTGCTTCAAAAAACATGTTGAGCTTTCAGCCTAATGTAATGATGATATATGGTAAAATTAAATAATTTTGTTTACTGAAATAATTTTAGCTGCTCTGTGCAACAATGTATAAACCACTGCTGTGCATTGACAGAAACTATAGACATATTTCTAACACTTCTGCTCGAACAGTTTAAATCAATGTAAAAGGGGTTCAATTCACAGGTGATTTTAAGAAAATGCTGAAGGAATGTAAATTGATTATAAACTGGTGTGGTGTATGCTTTTATTTGGCTTCTACTTAGCTACCTGATACAACAGTGCCAACTTCTATGTTAGGCATATGATATGTTAAGCTATAATAAATATTATAAGTATGAACAAACTCTACAGTGATCTAAGTTAGTAAGAGCATCACTGAGATGTGTTCGCCCCCACTCTTTCAGCCTCTGACAGAGTCCAAAGCAGTGTAAGGACCAGAACCCATAAGGGTAGCAAACTGTTCAGCAAAGCAGGGGGAAGCAGACTTTCTCCACTGATACAGCGTCCCACCTCTGGCTTGCACCAGCTTACAGGAAGAGTGGTTCAGGCACGGAGTGTGTTGCTCTAACAGTTCCCACAGGCAATAAATTCACACTGTTAAGGGCAGGAGCTTGGGCCCCTCTAGGAAGCCAGAGTAAAGGGAACCTGCACAGAGGGAGTGTCAGGAGCTGAGAGGCCCAGAGCCAGCAGCTCCCACGAGACAAGAGCAGAGTCCGTCTGCTTCTCCCTCTGGCTTTGGCCTTTGAGTCACAAGGCAGAAAACCGGCCCCAAGAAAGTCTTGGGGGCTTTTGCTATGCTGGGGAGGCAGCTGTCCCCAGAGCTCGCATGTGGGTATCAATCCAGGCGAGTGACCTCAGCCGTCCCAGTGCAGGGGGCGCAGTTTGGCACCTCCACATTCATTCCTGGCCATCAGAGTCAGTGCGTGCCCCCGGTCCTTCAGCACACCACGTAGGACACCAGCATTTTGCAGTGGTGCCCGTGCTGTGTAGGATCTGATGGTATTCCCTTGGCCCACCCAATGCTGTGCATGCACACCTATCCAGAGCACATATCCTGGCTTCCGGGAGCACCGCCGTGGCAATTTCAGTTTTTGTGTAGGGGTATTTGAATCATTGCAGTTAAAGTCAGAGTTTTATGATGAATGAAGGGGTTTTGATAGCTATGGGGACTCAGATGTAAAATATCACACTAAAGGTTGTTCTTTGCAATGCAAGAAATACCCTCCCTCCAAAAGAAAGCCAATAAGCAACAATAAATATTTTTCTTTCAGAGTGGGCTTAGTGACTCATTTTAAATAATTCTTCTAAACTCTCTGTGATCCAGCATCACATGCTGTAGAGGGGGAAGAAATACTAGCTATTTGCTCTCTGCATTAATATTTAGGGTGGATTGTAATGCTGAAGCTGATATTGAACACTGTGCAGTTAATTTGCTTTTGTTGAAATAACCTTTAAATTATCCTTCCCTTAAACAGGCTTTTTTTTTTTTTTTTACATACTGATGAGTGGTCTGTCCCATTCATATCCAGTATGCTGTTTTATATCTTTTCTCACTTCATCTTGGCCACCATTATTTAATAGATAGGATAGTAAACACCATATAACATGGATTTTTTTCTCACTTTGCTTTCTGGCTTAAGACAGTTTCATTTTTTGCATGACCTTGGTTCTGTAGGCCTTGATTTACACTACGTTAACAGCTTTATGGAGTCACTTTATAGTTTGCTTTATTGCAGAAAACCAGAACAGTTTTACTGATAGAATTACCGTTCATTTTTTCCCAATTGTTTTTGGCATATGTTCATGTTTTGGCTTTTACATCACTGTTAGTAGTAATTACCTTGCTTCCATTATTTTTCTTTAATAGAGGATAAATGAGCATGTGGTATTTTTCTTTAGTAGAGCCTATTTGAGATATCTCTTACGATGAGGAGAATACTGTAGGCATGATTAATAGCATCATCATTGTAACATAATTTAGTTAGAAGGACTTATACAACTGATAAAGTGTCATGCACTTATACTAAACTGCAGTCTAAGTGAACTGTATTTCAAGTTTTTATATCCTCATTTCTGTCTTCTGTAAAGATATTACTGTAAGATTCATACAAGCATCTTTATAGTCTCATACTATAAGCAGTGAAAGTTAAATCAGTTCTTCTTGCATGAAATATTGTTTCTATAAAAAATGAGTAATTATAATTCTGAAAAAGGAATAAATTAGTTCACTAAATACATTCAATCCAGACTGAAGTTGTGACTAGATGAGATCTCTTCTAGATTGAAAAGAAATTTAGTTTAAAATAAAGAAATCTGTCCTTAAAAGATGAGAGAGAAATTGAGTATTTACAGCAGATAATGCCTACAAAAACATGCACTATAAGTAGCTCATGGACCTCATGTATATAAAGTAACCAGAGAAAATCAACATATAAGTCAGAGAGTAATAAAGGACCTTTTGTTGCTTATTTAAAACATCTGTCTTCATGTACTTGACCCAACTCCTTGGGCCAACTGAAAAATTGCATTTTAATTTCACCTCTGTGTGTTTTTACATGAAATTATCAGCTTTGACAAAATCTTTTCAAAACTTACTCACATAAAAAGAAGATTTTTCTTGGTTTTCACAGATTATTATTTTTTCTGGTAGAGCATTTTGTTTACCTAAACTTTCTGTTTGAGCCTTGCATTTTGCAGGGATTTTCTATACTTAATTTCACCTTTCTTTATGGTTAAACCTACACAGGTGTTGAGCTCAGGCTGTCAATCTAGCCTAAGCAGCTTGAATGTCCTCTAGCAACTGCTCTGCTGACCATACCCCGGTAGGTGAGCATGCTGGCATGGGGCCCTGCCATGTACAGCGACATCATCTCTTCCATCAGTAAAGGGAAGCAAGCTTCACACTTGAGCCCCTTTCCAAATCCCGCCTTCAGGAACTCAAGATGAGTCCAGCAGTACTTTTCCCCACCTCCATGAGCTGGCACTTCTTGTTTTCTTATCACCCCATTCTCTGTTGCCAGTTTTGTCTAACTTACTTAATTCCTTTCCCCTTTTATGTTATCAGATGGCTGCTTTGCCCTGCCTGGTATAGAGTCTGCTTGTTAAGAGTAAAATCATACATTTTTTCAAATAACTCTGTAATCCTAAGATTGCAGAGCACGTCCCAGTCAGAGCAGTGGATCACCTTTTAGGAGTCATGAGTAATTTCCAATTCTTCGCTGAGTTGGTCATGCATTATTTTCCCTTTCCTTTTCTGTTCACAGTCTGCTGTATTTGCAGACACTAAACATTTCAGATGGAGTTGTTCTGCCCAGAGTGTAGCTGGGTGGATCCTCAGTCTTTGTGACAGCCCTTACGGGCAACAACAATAGAACAGTAAATAGGGTCTCCACAAAATTATTGATTCTCATTACAGATTCTCACCTTGGCAGGGTGCTTGTCCAGAAATAATTATTGTGCATATTAAATAGGGAAGGGTGAACAAAAAAGAAAAATAAAAGATCCATCACTTCAGTACTTCTTTTTATCTTACCTTTTATCTGGTTTGGTTCAGCTGGATAAACTGACAGCTCCCTCATTTCTGTATTCTGATCTCTAAACAAGGGTGTACACATCTGGCTCCACAATTCAGCCAGCAGAGCAGTAGAGGGAGAAATAGTGATACTTCATCTGTTCTTGCTGCTGCTTGTACACCTTTGGCAGTTTCCTTGGCTTTATGCCAAGTCGTCATACTCTTATTTCTTGTATTACTAAGGTGGAGAGCAGAGTAAGTAGCTAGTTGGTAAGTGCCTAGTTTCGACTTAACACATTGATTCACAGAAACAACACTGTAGACCCAAATACTCATGTAGGATATTATTTAATCATTTTGGTACAGAAGAAGCTCTGTAAAAGCTATGGTTCATACTATTTCATCAGCCTTCTACTGAAAAATGGAATGGGCTTAAAATTAAGATCCCCTTACATGATGGGAGTCATAATGAAGGGTATGGTTCATAAATTTCAGTTGTTAAATTGTCTCAGTGGGAAAGGTGACTTGACATTCCCATATTTTAAAGATTTAAAATCCACATTCAACAATAATGGTAAAGAGTTTAATCATCAGCTTATATTAAGACTTGAATACGAGGGACATTTCAACTCTTCTCTATGTGAGCCATAAGCCTTTGACTGAAGGTTTCTCTTACCTCCCAAGGCCCAAATTCTAAAGGTATTTTTATTGGGTTCCTTTTTTTTAAAAATTAAACTTTATGGATGCGCTTAGCCTAAAAAATCAGAACAAAGCCATGTAAAAAAGAAGATGAGAAACCTGATTTAGTAATTTTTCTAATGTTCGTATTTACAAAAAATATTTTCCAGAAGCACATTTCATGTAAGGCCATTTGAGAGTAAGGAGGTCACTTCATGGCCATTAGGCAAAGTAACCAGTAGTGCTCCCGTCAGAGCAGGAGCACTTGTGCCTTTCCACTCCAAGATACAGCAACTCTTTGTGCTGCCTTGGAGCTCAGTGTATTAAAGATGGAAACATCCATAATGGAGCAAATGTTGCAGTTGCCTGTTATTCAACACAAAACTGTTGTAGATTATATTTATCTGTGCTGTTTAAGATTGAAGGTCCTACTATGGTAAAATGTCCCTGTATGGCTCTTCCACTTTGGGGGGGTGGAGTCTGTGGTTTTCTCTAGGTTTGGAAAGCACTGATTACATCGTGGGTGCTATTGTAATATAAATAAATAGTAATGACAATAATAATAGTGTAATGTTGCAGGAAGTGATATTGTGTTTGTAACCACTGCTGAAACAGAGGTAGTGAATGATGATCATGTTTAGCCAGACTGCTGATGCAGGAATAAAGAAACTGGAAAGATATCAACCAGCCTGATTTAAGACTTGGAGAGAGTACAGAGCGGTGAGATTGATAGTACAGAGAGGAATCTTTTGGTTGAGGTCCATGGCCTGCATCAGAGCTTTTGGAATTGATAGCACGCAGCACTATCAATCTCGCAGCAGCAAATGGGATGACTATTCTCCATGAAGAATGGGCCATATTAAATACCGTGACATCCACTAGATTGAGAACTGCAAAATGAGTAAGGAAGAGTACATGTTTGTAGAGATAATACAGTGCTGATTCTTCATGTAGCTTGTTTTGGAGCAAAAAAGTCTCAGTGGCTATTCCAAGCTCAGCTCCTGAAAGCAGCGAGTCATGATGGAAATAATAATAATAAGCGTAAAAAGGCACAGAAAGTAGGGAAGATGTAAGGGACAGTGACTACTTAAAAAAATAAGTACCAAAAATAAGCAACACAGCTAATTGTGATCTGTTCACTATTTTCCATTTGTGCTTCATTGGATATTTTGTATCTTACATCCCGGCCATTTCCATGCTGCATCTTCTGTTCGGAAACTGATGGCAAAATCTCTTCTTTGTTGTATCTTGTGTTTTGAATCTACTTGTGTTATGAAACTTGTGAAACTGAAAGCTAAGTCCAATTTAGGTAGACATGTCTTGCTTCAGGTCTATGGAATTGCCTGCATGAATCAGCTTGCATTTATTATTTAATATTTTTATTTAATACAGCCATATATTCTCCTTCAAGAATCCTATCCTATATAAAATTATTACATCAAAAAAAGTAAAATTTACTCATGCTAACATTTCAAGGGATGCGGAAATCACTTTTTTTCCTGTGTGGACACAGTTGCATTAGCAAATAGCTGCTCACAATACTACCAGATGCATTGCTGAATGAGTATAAATACCTCTTGTGTGAAATTATTTGGATGGTAGCAATCCACAGACAAAGCCATTAGAGGACACAACCTGAGCAGTAAACACTGTTGTTACCTTCCAACAGTAGACAAATGCATGAATAGTATAGGATCACCCTTGAAATTTGGAGGTTATTTGCTCCTGTAAATCCTTAATATTCACTAAAGGGTTTAGATGCTCAGCATAAAATTAGGGAAGAAGTATCAAACCTTTGTCAAACAAAATGATTTTTTAAAATGTTAGTTCAGAAGTCTACAAAAAAAATGACTTTTACCTAAATTTATTTTCTGTAGAGTCTGAAGGCAAATGGAAATGTTTATAGTTGCTGGAGCGTGTCCAGAGAAGGGCAACCAGGTTGGTGAGGGGCCTGGAGCAGAAGTCTGATGAGGAGCGGCTGAGGGAGCTGGGGCTGTTTAGTCTGGAGAAGAGGAGGCTGAGGGGAGACCTCATAGCTCTCTGCAACTACCTGAAGGGAGGTTGTAGCCAGGTGGGTGCTGGTCTCAACCATCAGGTGGCTGGAGATAGGATGAGAGGAAATGGCCCCAAGTTGTGGCAGGGGAGGTTTAGGTTGGATATTGGGAAAAATTTATTTACTGAAAGGGTTGTTGGGTATTGGAACAGGCTGCCAAGGGAAGTGGTTGCGTCACCATCCCTGGAGGTATTCAAAAAGTGTGTTGACAAGGCACTTCAGGACATAGTTTAGTGAGCATGGATGACGGTTGGACTCGATGATCTTGAAGGTCTTTTCCAACCTAATGATTCTATGACTCTATGATCTTTATTTAGCCTACTGTATTTCATGAGACCTGAACTAGAGATTAGTTGATTCATTTCAGAGGAGAAACAGAATAAGAAATGCCTATTTAATGTACAGATTTGCATTAAAATAATGATTTTATATCCCTGCTATCACTTACTGTGACACATATATATGATTTTCAGTGTACAGATTTACAAGAAGGGAGATTTCTTCCTTGATAATTTGTTCCAATGGCTACCTAACCAAAGAGTTAAATAATTACACTGTATTCATAGCTTCAGCTTCTAGTGGACCTTTTCATATGTTTCCTTGTTGTACATTTTCATGGGTCTTCCTGGGAACTGTAATCTACTTATTCTTCTTGAGTTTGAACAGTGTATTTCAATAGATCTACAACAATGCCAAAATACAGATGATATAGTATCCTTACTTCTGATTAATATGTTACATGCATAAACCAATAACAAATCAAGGTAAAATCTTGGAACCAACAAATTAGTCTCAATATTAGGTTAGCTAAATCATCAAATAAACATAAAAATATTCAGTACTAAGAACTCCTAACAATGCTTGTTCACAGGGAGCAGATGTGCATTTGATTATGAATGCCAATAAAGAAAAAACTTACCAAAATAACTCAAATCAATAATTTCAATAAATAATCAATAACTCGGGGGAAAATGTGTTTAAGAAAGGACAAAAATGCTGCTTGGCAGAGAGGAGTGTGTGTGGGGGGAAAGTGTGAGAATCAACAGTACAAATACCAAGGTGAGAACAGAAGAGTGGGGAGGAGGTGCTCTGGGTGCCAGACTAGAGATTTCCCTACAGCCTGTGAAGAGGACCATGGTAGAGCAGATATCTGTACTTCAGCCCTTGGTGAGTCTGTGCTGGAGTAGGTTTATCCTGAAGGACTGCAGCCCAAGGAAAGGACCCATGTTGGAGCAGGGGAAAAGTGTGAGAAGGAAGGAGTGGCAGAGAGGAGCTGTTATGGACCCCATTCCCCAGTCCCACTGCATCACTTGGGGTAGGTAGTAGAGGAGTTAGGAATGAAGGAGTGAAGTTGAGCCTGGGAAAGTGGTCAGGGGGGGGAGTAAGCTGTCATTTTAATTTTAATCTTTGTTTCTCATTATTCAAATGTATTTTAATTGGCAATAAATTAAATTAATTTTCCCTACTTCAAGTTTCTTTTGCCCATGACGTAATTGTTAAGTGATCTCTACGTCTTTACCTTGACCCATGACTTATGTCATCTTAAACCTGCATCTTCTGAATCACTGGCAAGTATTCCAGTTATTGGACTACAGACTATCCTGTCTTGCTCTGTGACAAGAATTGTATTTTTGAAATGTGAAAGTTCTTCCAATTAAGAGTTTGATCATTTCCCTCAGTTTTACTCATTCATTTCAAAGTAATCAGGCTTACACATTTATTAGTACCAGTCTTCACTCAAGTGATTTTCTGACCTGAAAAGCAAGATGTCTTGCTTTAATCCTTTGCCTTTTAATAACTGTAATTGTCAATTTTTAGCAATTTCATCTTTCAGTGCCTTTCTTATACAGTCTTAGGTGGAGCCATTTTTAGAAAATGTCCTAATTAGCACTTCAAAAGTGTAGATAGTGTTCTGCATGCATTAGGAAATAAGTCTTTTATTTTATTCTCCCCAAATTACTTAACAAATTATTTGACAGAACTTTAAAATAAACAAATATATTGTTATCTGAGTAGGACAACTGAGAATAAATTGTGCCAACAGTTCATGGCACAGTTCATACTAAAATAACTGATCACTGGGTTTCCTTCTAGTCACTATAAATATAGGTCAAACAAACATAGTCACCAGAAAAATTTAAACTGAATTCAAGCTTCTGATGTTTTCCTTATAATCTATTTCTTATTCTTCTTGAATATTAATTTCCTATTTTGAAACTCAGTGGTAGGTCAAACAGCTAAAATGTACATCTTGACAAGAGATATTTAATCCCATCAAGGTGAAACCATTTTAAATATATAATTTATATAATGCCTGTGCTTCTGTAAAAGCTATTGAGCTCAAAAATCAAAGGGTAACTGGGTGAATCTCTATCTCCCCAGTGAAGTAATAAATGTACTTTAACACTGACATTTCATCGGGCAGTACCCTTAAGAGCTATTCAGAGTGCTTAAAATGCTGACATCAGTTAATCCATTTGTTACATCACAAATCTAGGCATCTGTTAAATTTTTTGCTTGATTGCCTTGTTTAAGGCTCATAGATCTAAGTACAATGTCAGCTCTCCTGTGTATGGTGTTACTTTATCTACACGGTGTTTTTCCACTTCATTGGTTAATCCATTTTGGTTATTATCTGGAAGTGCTATTAGCAACAGTGATTTCCAAAATTCTTATTAATTCATTTCCAGAGAAAAACTGAGATTTTTATGGGCCATGTACATAATAGCTTAATTTAATAAGAAAAGTGAATTCAAAGCTGGTTGTCTTGCTTAGCTACAGATAGAACAGTTTGGTCATGAAGCAATAACTGTTGCTATTTTTCTTGAGATATCTCAGATGTGACATGGGTTATTTCAAAATATGGCAATAAAAAGTAAGCAGCATTGTCACTTCATATAGAAGAGAGCTTTGCTGTAGCTGTTGCTGAGCAAAAAGATTGAGAACCTAGTGTCTTTTCTTGTCCTATCTTTATGAATTAAATCCTTAAGACTATGGACAACTATTTTGTAATCCATAATTTCTTTCAATTAATATTGAAATGCTTTATACAACTGAGAAAGATATCAGCAGGGCAGACATATTTTTCCTCTCACCCTGACTGCAGCAGAGTAATTCTGTAACATGATCCAGAGTAATGGGAAATCAGATATCAAATTTTGTGGCAGTAGAATGCTAAAAGAGGGACATACTAATAGCTGAGATTAAGGAAAATCATATGTTTTCATGTGAATCTGAATTTGATTTTTCCTAGGAGTTTGCTTACATGGAGAAGAAATCTAAAAAGTATTAATTTCAAAAGATTCCAAAGATTTGTTTTTCAAATAATCTGAATTGGTAATCATACTAAAAGCTTTATATCAACAACTTCCTAGCTTGTCCTAAAAATTGTATTTTCTTCTTCTACTCTCTGACCTGTCACTAGAAAAAAAGAAGAGTTGTTGTATATAGATGAAAGGGATAGGTGCTATTGTCTTCTCTTTTCCTTCTTTCTGGCCCTGCACTTTTTTCAATAGGTGTTTAATATTTCCTTACTGTAATTAATTTAAGCATGTGCTGCAGTATTATAAAAAAAATGTAAGCAAGCACTAAGACTATTTTATAGATAAGCTCTCACATGAAAGTGTTACCACTGCTTTCTTAAGTTCCAGCCTTGAAATACACTTCAGTGCAATTTCCTAAAGCTTCATTGTTTCTTAAATCTGATTGTCCATGATTCATTTTCTTTAACAGTGTAGGACCTTTACCTTTGGAATTTCTTCATCTTCCATAGCTGTCTGTATCTGGTACTTAACTACAGTACCTTTGCACTCGTTATATACTTATCCTTACAGCCCCCTTATGAGATAGGCAAATACAGTTTTCTGTTTTATAGATGGCAAACTTAAGCACAGAGAGATTAAGAGCTAGGTCAGAAAACGATTTAAAAGTTATGATTTGAATGGTGCAATGTCTCACTTACAGGTGTCTTTCTGACAGTAGAATACACAGCACTTATTCATAGTTAGACTATCAGTACAACATGTTGGGAAATTAAACAGATATAGGAGCTATAAAAATAAATACCCAAATACTAACTTAACCAATCAGAAGAGCTGAGGAGAGGAATGGGAATTCAGGGACAAAGATTAGAAATTGTCCAAATGTATTGTTTTCATTTACTGTCCCTATGGCATTAACTCAGGATTATGGCTGCCATCTGAGACTGCATAGACCTGTTTTTAAATCTCCCTTTTATATGAACCATAGCAGAAATTTGTAAATTATTCTTTCCTCTTGAAGTTCCCATCTATTACCTTTGGCTGTTTTGAAAGCAAGTGTTTAATGTTGAAGATTTTTTATGTTCTATGACTATCTAATATATTCATTGGGTCCAAAAAAAAAAATCCTCAGGGACTTATTTAGACCTCTGACTGTAGCTTATAAAGTGGCATCAGGTGGAAAGCAAATGCTTAAGCTCAAGACAGCCATTCAGACTATGTGTTGCCCAGAGATGCCAAGCCTTGGGATGCCTAGCTTCATTTTGGACAGCAAAGTCACCAGTGCACCTATGGACAGGCTCTTGCACATTCACAAAAATTGGTATTTGAACTTAGAAGTTTGCACTTCTCTTTGAGCTGGAGCTTAGAAGTTTGAGCAGTTCAGAAGTAGTCAAGACATTTAAATGCCATTTAAATCTATTAAGGGATTCCTATGCATTACAATGTTAATGCCTTTCCATTTCACTTTTGAGCATCTGCCAAGGAATTAGAAAAAGGGTTCTAAGCTCAGCTCAACTTCAGGAAACATAGTTTTGTCATAGCTAGTTCATGCCAGGCAAAGATCCTAATTGTTAAGCTAGACGTTAAACAAGGACGGTGAATAATATAGTCATGAAGCCAGATAAAATTCAGTATCAGGGAGCATAATTTTGTAGATCAGTAGAATGAGCAGATGATTAGGAAACCAGTGGACTCTAGGTTTCTGGGACTGCTTTTGCAGTTTTTAATCAAATTTATTGGTTAAATGAATAAAATTTGGTAATGCAGTCAGGTTATTTAGTTATGTAAATATATTTACATGCTAATATTACTCCTAAAAGTTCTAATATTATTAGCTATCTGCTCTTTCATGATGCATTTTAATTTTCTCATATGACTATAGATCCACTAATAGCATCCACTGCGTAAGAATAATTGCAAGCATAGTAAAAACATGCTGAATGTGCTAACTTGAGGTAAACACATTCTTTTGCAATAAATCTTTGTCTTTACGAATAATAGAAGAAAACTAACATTTATCAATGTTTGTGAATTTCACATATTTATGCTTTGTTGGTGAAAATGTTTGAGAAGGATAAACTTGGTACATAAATTATAACTCTCCAAAGAATAATTAATATCACTTTACAATAAATGATTTTGAAACTGAATATTCTCAGACTTGGCATTAAATAGTAGGTGGTTAAATACTGGTTGATGTCTTTAAATATTACCTAGACTTTATTTTGCAGCTAAGAAACAAGCAGAAATTTTTTAAAAAAATTAATGTCTTATTGATCCATTTGATACAATAACTTTATCTGTCATTTATCCTCTTAATATCTCATATTGGACTATGTGGCTGAAGGAAGCTGAGTTTAGTGCTGTCAGCTAAGGTCTAAAAGTCAAAACCGGATTAATTTATTTCTCTTACTTTAATACATAAATTCTTCGTGGAAAAAATGCAACACATTGATAAGTTCAAAGTTGTGTAACTAAACATTGATGTAAAGAAGCATCATACTTAATCACCAGAAGACATATACTCCAATAATAAAGCTTGAATTTGACTAGAGAGCAAATGGTTGTTCTAAAGTTATAGGAGGAATATGGTAAGCCCACATAGTATTTGGGTTGGCTCCAAGTATGAAAATGGAGGACTTTCTTATTCAATGTGTGATGTGGATACAGTTTCTATTCACTTTTGTGAATGTTATCACTAACAAAATTACAGATTAATTGGAGCTGTGCTGGTAAATGTCTGTGCTCTGTAGAAGGAAGAGTGTGAAGAGCAAATAAAAAGTCTCTGTCAGAGAAGTATCTTTTCAATGGCTAGTGTTGAGGATGTTATATGGCAGCACACAAATGTGCTAAGCAAACCCTCCCATGGCAGGAGAAAGTGAGGGTAGAATAACCCTTTTGTAATTTCACAGCTTAGCTACAAGTAAAATGACTTCTTTTCCATCTTCAAAGCTGTTAAGCACCTTAGCCTCCAAGTACTATGCAGTTATCCTGCTACTTACACTAGGAATTGGTCTTTGACACATACCAAGTGATTCTCAAAGAGACCGCAAGAAACCATTAGGTGTTATGTTTGTTATTTTCTGCATAGATTATTGTGGCATTTTCACAGATCCATTATCTGACCTTGATTAAAATTCAGGAAATGTTAACCTGTTGCCTATGTTCAGGCCACAGAATAATACCTCTATTTTGACATACCTTTAATAAACCAGACATTTTATTTATCTTTGCAAAATGGAGTGAGATTGCTGGTTTATTTATCCTTCATGCACATCTGAGATGTAATTGGGAGAGTTGATGTCGCTGACATATTATTAAGCTATTTCAGCTCTGTATGTCATTCTGCAATAAATCAAACGACAGCAATTTTAAGCTCTGTGCTGGCTACAAAATAATAGGAGTGCCTTAGAGTCTACAAAACCTCTTGATAGTATTACTCAGTTCTCATTTTACAAGTTTTAATTGAAACCATTATCAAATAATGATTCCAGACCAGAAATAATTGTTAATAAAGTTCTGGAGATCATATCTGCCTCTCCTGCCCTAAGTTCTGACTGCCCTAGCCAAGGGATAAGAGCCCAGCTCTACAGTTTTTCTATTAGAAGATAGAGTGCCTATTAGAGTGAGTGAATAGAGAGATAGAGTGGATATACAGTGCTTCTGAAATTAGCGCTCTTGAAAACTGCTGGCTGGTTTCTCTGGAAACGCGGATCTTCTATTCTGTGATATGGATGACATTGGTATCAACATTTGAAGTTTTACACGTATGTGTCAAGTCCTGCCAGAACATTTCCCATGCTACTATGAGCCAGAAATCCAATAAGCAGGGTGAGGGGATGGGCACAAATGCTGTGCGGCACCAGCTGGAACTGCTAAGTTGTTAACACGCGTGTTCTTAGAGCACACTAACTAAATTGGCCCTGCTCTGAGCAGTGGGGTTGGGCAAGGCCATGTCAGGGGTCTTCTCCAAAGAAAGTGGTTCTACTGCTGTGTGAGCCTGTGCCTGCCCCAGGCAATGCCTGGGCATGAGCCAGATGCTGCTCTCAGCATGCTGTAATGGATGGAGACTTCCTATTTTTGGATAGAAAAATGAAGGCAGAGAGTTTATTTATATGGTTACAAATTATACATATTTGTTTTGTTTGCCCTTGGAACTGGAAAAGAAGCCATGGGTTTTTTTTCCTGGCATAAGCATAGTGATAGGGAAAGCCCTTAACAATGGGAAAGGCAGGGCATATTCAAATTGTACAAAATGTCTGCTGATATAAAGCTGTTAAAGTACAGCATTTACTTCCCTGTAGCTTTCTGTAGACTGAGGCTACTGATGAGCCATCAGATGTATTTTCTGTGTCTGGTCCCTGGGAAAGATATAGGCCTATGAGAAAAAATCTTTGATATACTGTTTTTCTTACTATTACCATACTGTCAATGCTATTCCTATGCTATTACTATTTAATAAGATTTATTCAAGGTGAATTTTTAGACATAACAATAGATATCTATGTCAAAATATATTTTATTATTACAGTTCTGCAAAAAAGGAATGTTCCAGTGCACATATTCACAAACATACTCTTTAAAGCCATTTTGCAATCAAATAAAAGTATGTGTTCCGTAAATAGATTGCTATATTTCTAGTGGACCGGAAGAATTTTTTTTTGTTCATGCTTTCCGTAAGGAACACTTTGTATGATATTCTAAGTGTTCATCAAGACAATGATTTTGTTGCAAAAGCCCTGCAGTGGTTCATAACCTCTTGGAGAGCTGCCTACGTGAAAGCAGTCTAGACTCAGATGAAGTACTACAAATGCAGAAGCAAGACAGCTAGGTACTCTGAAATTTCTCTGGAGCCCATAGACTATGCATAGCAGTGATGTTGCACATTTGGAAACTTTCATAACAAATCTGGTTGCTACATAATTTTACCTTTCCTGCAAACTAAACTCCTATGAATGTCATTGAAATCTTGCACCCCCCACCCCCAACAATTAGGAAAATGAGTGGGATCTTGATGGTCCATCAATATACACGTTATTAAGTGGGTTTTGTGTATAGTTTATGTGATTCTAGAATATAGTTCACTACTATCACAAAAGTCAGAAGGACCAGGAAATCTCAGGTTTTCTTTTAGTACATAAATTGCCTTTTAGTACTTAAATTACCTTATCCTAAACTCTGTTACAGAAAATAAGTTTGACACTTCTGATTATATGTATTTTTTGTGCATCAGAGATGAATAAGTGGTTATCAGCCAGACTTCCCAGCAGTAAAATGTCTTGTTTGTTCAATCTTTTAAGGCGTACATAAGCAAATATATCTGTAACCTGCAGGCTCAGCACACCAAAACGTATGCATACAACTGTCCTCTCAATATTAACCTTACCTGAGCTCCTGTCACTCCAATGTTGCCTTCATTTGTGTACCAATCCTTTTATTAATTTAGGCTCAACCTAGGGACATGTAATGATTTCTGAATTTCTCTATGTGGGTGTAACAGTCTGCCCACCAGCATTTCTCTCCCGTCTGACACATTTGGCCCACAGTGCTGCAAAACAAACAAAACTGTAAGAGCTCCTTTCTCTGCATAATGTATTTTTTTCTATGCTATGCATCCAGAAGACAAAGTTAATGTCAACCTTAGGTTAATGTAATAAAAGTGATGATTTGATACTTGTTGCATGGAACCCTGAAAAGGGATGTTTGGGTTTTTTTAATTGCCTTCATGCACTTATTTACCTGCAGGCCACAGATGTCTTTTTGTCAAATATTTTCACATTGGTATGACAACGTAAGATGAAACATATTTCTTGTAAAGTTTGATGCAGTAGTTACAATAATAAAAGTACAGTAACATCCATAATAAAAACTCTTGGTGTTTAGTGTAGTGGGCACTCCCCTATGCTAATTTAATAAATCACATACGAGTGTCCATCTACACTGACATATAAGTTTATCAGACTTTCTTACTATATGCTTGCACTGTGTGACTGTCGGAACTGGTAAAGGAATAGTAGCAAATGAACTAAATTTATTACAGAAAAGCAAAGCAAAGGGAATAAATAAAATGAAATGGAAATATAGCTAATCAGATCAGTGCTTAGATTGTAACTGGTAGGTATTAGACTTTTGAAAACCTGACCTTCAGAATCTAAATTTAAATAGTTATTTTTAATATTGTAATTATTTAAGTATTTTATTCCTGTCAGTCCTCAATTACATAGAAAAATAAAAATTGCTTCTCATATCCTAATTTATCACTGTAGTCATAAGCAGAAATGGGAGTTGAAAAAAACACACTTTCTTGTGTTTCTGGATTATGATACAGGATAAAGTACAGACTTTCATACATTGTCTCCTAATAACTTCTTCATTTTGCTGGAAAAGATGTCTAATTTCTGTAAATAACAAAGCAATAATGAAGATGATAAATCAGTAAGCATCATCTAAGTTGACAGCATCGCTCATTTATTAATGATAATCTTCTTATAAATTTATAACAAATGGAGATTTCCCACTGAAACTAAAATTATAATTAAGAATCTGACCTGAAAAGTGTTTTTGAGGGAAATTAGAGTATTCCCATATTTTCCAGGTTGATATATGGATATCAAAGATCAAATTCCAACCACAAACAGACATCTTCATAATGACTTTTTTTCTTGCGAGTTTCCCTTTTTTTTCTGAATTTTAGATCTTGTTTTTTACAGATTACACGTTTGTTCCTCAAGACTTCTTACTAAGATAAGTATAAATGTCATATTTCTGTAATACTCTGATTTTTTATTTTACTTATATGAAAACAACTATTCCATTCCTCCTTGGAGAATTCACAATGATTAAGTGGACAAAAAAAATCTGTGTTAATGAAAATAATCCTATCTACAAATCTCTTTGATTTTCGTGGTACTATCTGAATATCAAAAATGTAAACACCTATCCAAATCTGGATCATCTTAGATTTAGATGGTATCTTCTTGTCATTGATCTGGAACTATTCCATCTAACATGACTTGGAGTCACATAAATGACCAATTGAATCAATTTATTCATGTTCTTATAAACTATATCACTATACAGCAAAAAGAGGGGAAGATCATCTTAAGATACTTGCTTAATGTCACAAAGGACATGAAGACAATTGGTAGCCAGAAATGCAGTAGAAAAAGCAGAATGAATATTCAGCTAGTTTAGAAGCTCCCCAGTGAAGGGAGATGAAAATAGTCTGGGTAGGTGGTCTTCTTTATCCCCAAATAGTAAGAACAAGGTGTGCGACAGCTGACCTTTGAGACTGACCTTTTTTTCCACATGCTGCTGCACTGGCTACATTACCTTTAAAGAGAACAGACACAAACTATAAAAATACTGCACAATAATATTGTAGATTGACCCTGCTGTAAAAACACAGCCATTCTGCGGTACCTGTGTCAGGAAATTTATTCCCACCAAGTAGTTCCAAGAGAGTATTGAATGACAGTGCATTTAGCTACCGAATGTAAAAAGCTTTACATCATCACCTTCACTGGCTCAAAAAAAGGGGAGCCAAGGGTGCTTTTCTGTAGGTACTAGAGTAAGAAGATTAATTAATACAATTTTCCTGTAGAGAAATAATGCTGTGTATAGTGTACAAAACCACTTTTCATAACAAGATAATATTTCTAAATACATTTATTTTTAAAAAAATATTTCAGTTCAGGCAAGACATTCTTCCTTAGAAAAAAGTGTGTTTCATAAAATAAAACAGTCTAAAAATGTATTTTAAACACTTTAAAGTTTTCCAAAACTCAGAATGACTGATGTAGTTACCTTTTAATATATGGTATTCATCATAACAATTTAGACAGCTAGGCTATTTAAAAAACTAAGAATAAGCTGATTAGCTTATAGCATGGCCTCTTTTCATTGCCAACAGAATTCCAGAAAAACACAAACACCTCCAGAAATATGCAAGTACCTTAAGAGGGCAATTCATCTTACCTGTCTTAGACACATACTTCAGAATGACATGACTATCCATTGTGCAGCCAGCACAGACTTACTGGCTTTGACTTAGACATCTAAGCCTTTTAGCTAAGCTAGGTCATCAAGATGTTCAAACAGTGCTTTATGGAATATAGAAAATGCATTCATTTATTATAGCTAAACTCCACACTTAAGAGGTATTCCAATAAATGAGATATAGACAGAGTTGACTGACATAAACTGATAATACACTAAACACATAAATGGTTATTGTCCATTGTCAAATGGACAATAATGTCCATAATGTCAAATACTTGACAGGAGCTAAGTCGTTTTATGGTCATTTAAGCAAAACAGGCAGATTCTGATAAATTGTATTGTTTGGCTACTCCGTAAACTTATCTGAGTTATAATGTCTTACACAATGCAACCAAACCTATCATGTTATAAGATAAAATCACTGTCATAGCAAGAGCACGTTAAAAACTGGACATGGTGCTCTGTCAGTTTCAGCAGTATTGCTGGGCTTTCTCATTTAGATCCTTCTATCTTGAACTCATCATATCATCAGATTGGCTCACACAAGATACAACTAGATTTTCCTGAAATGGATTTAAATATATATACTTGCTCTTTGATATTTTAAAAAATCAACTGTGATTTTAAATTGGCATGAGATCAAGAGAAGCACAATATACTGTCTTTAACTTTGAAAAGAGAATTCTCCTCTACCATGTTTTGGGAAAGTTCAGAAGTTATAAAAAAATATTGATTATTATATAGATACTTTGATGTATATCATATTAATATTATATTAATAATTTATCATAATTTTTTTTTAAAGAAAGGGCTTCTAATTCAGTTGAGTACTTCTTGCATGGAGGAAGAAAAAATGTCAAATAGAAAACTAATATTTTCTTCATTTTTTTATTTTCAAGGGGTTTTAAATAACAAAAATTTTGGTGCATGCAGAATAGAGTTGAATTTTATATCTTTTTTCTCCAGCTAACATATAAATCTTTTAATATAGTTGCCCCCTTTGTATTTGCCCCCAACTGATTTTTTTTGAACAAAGATGTAAGATAATTTGAAAAAGTTCATTTACAACTCACTTCATATTTGGTAAAGTAAGTTTTTATTATCTTAAAATCACAACATATATATTGCTTTACAAAGTAATATGCTTAAAAACCTGTTCCACAAAAAATTCTTTCCACCTTATATCAGAATTGTAATATTTTCTCCACAAAGCAGTGACCAGTGTTAGGTTATGTTATTAAAGGTCCATCCCCATAAGTGTGTCCCAGGGCCACCTCAGGCCCAGGGGCTGGGGTACACCAAGTACCAGGAGCCAGCCAAGGCAGCTCTCTGGGGCACCTCACCCACCGAGGGAGGGGGTCACTGCCTATGACACTCTGTCCCATCTCCTAATTAAACTTCATTTGTAACTGTTTTCCTGGGTGAGTGTCTCTACTCTGTGTGTGTGTCTGCGTATGGGGGGTCTGAGCGCCAGCACCTGGAGTCAGACCACGGGACCACAAGTTGGGGCTGGGTACTGGAAAGATCAACAAGCCTGAGAGTTGGTTACTGGAGGGACAAGGGGGCCAAGATAGCTCCTGGAGAGACCATGGCATCTGGGGGCTGGCTACTGGTAAAGTCATAGGTCTGGACCTGCAACCTGGGGAGACCTGTCTGCATGTGTATGCCTGTGTGAAGCAATTGGGAGACCTGGGGATCCAGGGGCCAGCAACTGGATAGACTGGTTGTCTAAGGCCAGTTACAGGGAGCATCACTCCTGTGTCTGTATTCCTCTGTTTATGTGTGTGTGTGTAGGTCTGAGTATCAGCAACTGGAGTGGGGTTCCAGCCTCAGGGGCTTGTATGCCCAAGTGCCAGCAGCTGGGGAGACTGGGATCCAGCCACTGAGCAGAATGAGTAGTTCTGGGGGGATCCGTGCTTCCACTGAGCAGTTACTGGGGGAATCCATGTTGTACCTATATATAGATTTTTCACTAATGGGTTTTCACCTTGATTAGCCCGAAAGGGGAACAGAATGAGGCTGTTGGTGCACCTTGTGTTTATGTGAGGTATTTTTATGTCTGTGTTCATCTATTGGACTAGCTGCATATGTAATTTCATATACAGAGAGAGCCAAAACTCTTTACCCTAGAGAAGAGAAGGCTCAGGGGTATCTCGTCAATGCATTCAAATACCTGAAGGGAGTATGCAAAGAAGATGGAGCCAGGCTCTTTTCAGTGGTGCACAGTGACAAGACCAGAGGTCACGGTCACAAACTGAAGCACAACAGATGTCATCTAAACATCAGGAACCACTTTTTCACTGTGAGGGTGACCAAGCAGTGGCACAGGTTGCCCAGAGATGTTGTGGAGTTTCCATCCTTGGAGATATTCAAAAGCCATCTGGACATGGTCATGGGCAACCAGCTCTAGGTGACCCTGCTTGAGCAGGGGGGTTAGACAAGATGATCTCCAGAGGTCACTTCCAACCTCAACCATTCTGCAATTTTGTGATATAGCATAGAAGTCCGAAGGAAAGGACAAACAAGTGGTATCAGAAATCTTGAAAAGCCTACTTAAATTATGAAATCTTGCTCAGATCCAGAATTAAAATTGATTTAATTATGGATAAACACACTTAAAAATAATATCTTAACTCGTGTGTTTCATTATCCTATGCTGTGCTTCCTATCACATGCTTTTTATGATGCTTGTACAAATTTTGAGTATCTCTATTTTGTGCATAATTTACTGTAAAATCTGATAATTTTGGCCTAAGGTTACCATTGACCAATACATCACAGGTAGCAGTTCCAAATCAAATAGAAACTAAATTTTGATGAAAGGTTAGATGAGCTGAAGTATTTGCAGTCATCAGGCTGTGTATCTATGTATAATGGCAATATGTGGTTACAAAAGATGGATAATGATGTTCATCAGGCCATCTGATGCAGTTAAGGAACAAGGAGGTAGAGACAGATCTGCTCTTCTAGGCTTCCTACCATGAACTAAGGAAGCAATTAATTGAGAATTTTTTAATTCTGAAACAGAAATAACTAAAGTACTGAGAGAGAAGGTAGTACAGTAGGAAAGATTGAACAGAATCTATAAGATTCTAAAATCTGTAAGACACTTTGGAAATCTGAGAGGTGAAGGAAATCAACTGTTAATTTATGTACTGTACTGTATGTATCGTATATATTCTTCCTGAGCAAGACAGGATGGAAAAATTGTTCCTTAAGAGACTGGGACTTTCCTGTTTGAACTAGTCATTAGCATCGGTTTATGCTAATATCCTGGCAGAAACAGGCAAGAAGTTCCAAGAACTTCTGGACAAGAATCTCTTTTTTTCCTCATAAAATTCTTCTTCTTTTATGCTAGTCAACCTGGTTTTCTACTTATATATTATGAATCAGAATTTGCCACATGTAACATCTCAGAATTCTATACCCAATGTGACTTCAAGAGGTTCATATGTGTGGTTCTGCCTTCATATTCATAGGGTAGACCTTATATTTATGATGTGGGGGAGGGAATCAGAAAAAGTTCATAGTTAATTTTAAGGATTTTTTTCCTTATATTTTGTAGAACCTACTGCCTTGTTTCATATGCAATTATTTCAAAATTGTAATATTCTGAAAGACTTGGAATTGCTCATTACTGGATTGAATTCTTTAAATAATAGGTATTTTAGATTACAGTTTTCTACAAAGTTATTAATAATCAGTATGCTATGTAAATGGTAGCCTATTCAGTGCATGGTTCAGCAAACATTTCAGTGTTTAAATTCACCCAGTTATATTTAAATTGACTCATCTCCACAGGAAATTCTTGACTGTTAGTTAAATTTAAATGAAGGTACACCTTCATGTTATTTCTGAACTTCAAACAATTCCAGGAAAACAGCAAATAGCCCAGGTATCAGCTGAAGTAAAATTTTCTTTTGCCAAAAAATAAAAGAATAAAAGAAGGTGATTTTATAAGGTATTCATTTAATTTAATTTGGTATGGTATTTTCCTATATGGTTGTATGTCTGCTGCAAATAGTGTAATTTCATACTTAAATGAAGTCTAAATGTGCTAGAATGATATGTCTATGTTAAACAGTATAGCCTGAGTGTTATAGAAATTCATAATTGATTTGATCTTACAGTTTTAATTGAGTCTTTGTAAAAGTCATAGTGACCTTCTCCCTAAAAGCATTTTTTCCAAACTGTCCAAGAAGCTATAAAAATTCCTTCATCTTCATCTCCCCCACTCTGGGGAGTATGTCCCTATAGGACTTCAAAGAAATTTTTCAACCTTTTCCTTCTCAATGACTTTCCCTATTAAACGGTCTCTCTCACCATATTCTGCTCCCAAGTTAATTCTTTTTTAAATTGCACTATTCCAAGATGAAGGCAAGGGAAAAGAAGTTTCCAAGAAAATGACAATTTTTCCTACCCCATGGCAGCAGCACGAAATTTTAGATGAGGACAGAAATTTGGTTGTTTTCCACTCCTTGGAACATAGTCACCCTGTCTTAATATTTTGAGATTATTCCCCTCCTCCCCCCCCGAGATTCTCCATATAGTAGTGCTTTGTTACATATTGTAAAAAAAGACCTGTCTTCTTATAAAATTCTTTCAGTATTGTTAATAGAAGCATCTTAAATATAAAAAGAAAAGTAAAATCATCAGCATAAAATGACCAGGTCTAAATTTGTTATATCATAATCTATCACAAAATATCTTACTTGTATTTATTTTACATTGAATAAACGTCATCTCCTGAGGGGAGTGACAGTGAGTCACTACTCACCAAGTCAGTATTAGGTAACTGTATCCTGACTGAGAAGACAAAAATAGGTAATGTGGCTTTTGTAAAAAAAACAGACCAAGACCTGAATTATTATGAATCCATGTGGCTTCATTGAAGTATCAATAAACATAAGGCTGGAATGCAATGTTGCATATCAAAACTCTCTGAAGTTAAAAGAACTTACAAATATACATGACTGCAATCACAGAAAGAAAAAAGAACCAGGAAGAAATTTTTCTCTTAGATTGAACTAAAGAAAAAACTGTAGAAATAGAGTGACAAAGGAAGCCTGTTCTATGTGAGGCAAATTGACAAGGCTGCAAACCAAGACAGAAAAGAAGAATGGAGGAGACAGTGTGAGATCAACCTGAAAAGCAATGGAATAAAATGGGATAAAAAGAGAGTAAAGGACATAATATCTGAAGTTATACCAATGGCAACATGTTCAGAAGAGATATTTAAAATGACATAGTCTGAAACTCCATTTGCCTGCAAGCATCATTCTTAGCTCAACACTCGTATGTGCTAACTGTAATGTTTTAAATATTATTACTGTCTTCCATTCTTGCTTTTAATATTTTCTAAACTATTTTTGGTTTTGTTTTGGTTTTTTTTTTCTGTTGCTGTTTTTAAAGGGAAAGGATATTTCCAGATTATTTACTATCGCTTGCTATTATTACTGGTTTTATATCCAGTTTGGCACTGCCACTCTACATTCAAGTTGCTGCTGGTGTGACATTCCATGCACCATGCTAGCACAGTACTACCATGCCATGGCTGTTAGAAAAAATGTGAGATAACAAGAAATGACTAGAAGCTACTGGCAAGAAAAGCGGAAGGTCAATAATAAATTAAATGCTAAATAGTACATGAAGAAAACATCACCATGAGGTAAAATACGTTCCTATCTAACTGTCATCCATGCTTGAGAATCATGTCAAACTGCAGAAAGGAATGATTTTATGTTTAGCTTGCCAAATAATTGCCCTGTTCAAACACCAAATGCATTCTAGTTCACATTACAGCTCTGCAGAATCTTTTCATATTTTCCTGTCAGTCTATTCATATTGCAATTTTTTGGTACTTTGCCATTTTATACTTTCCTCAGAAATTAGTAGCTATAGATGTTCTTATTCTTTCCAGCAGCCACTTAAGCAGCACTACATTTTCTATATACGCTGCACTGTTCATTCACTTAGCAAAGCACTCCACTTTCAACTGCTTCTCCATCAATTAGACTGGAGGAAAAAACCCAAATCATTCGGTTCTACAGTATTACATACAGAAAGACTACAATTAATGCAGTGACTTTCAATCTTTCCTGTGCGAAACTGTGCCCTGACAACTCTTTTGCAAATTCGGTGCAAAACTGATGGTATTGGGAAGGGGTGAGTAGCTTTTATATTCTGCCCATGAAAAGATTATCTTTGAAAAAAACATGCCGCTGGACAGTGAAGTGTTCCTTAAGAACAGACCACGTGCAACAAGGAAACATAATCCCTTCTCTATGCTTATACAGTATTTCTAACTGCAGGAAGGTAGTTAATAGCTCTTTGGTGGACAAGGAGGTCTGGTGGTGAACACCCATATCATTGTCTAAACTAGAGAAGAGTTCTGTTGGACAAACCATTAAAAAAAAAAAAAAAAAGTTTTATCACCTTATCAAGTACTTTGTGCTGTTTTGTTAGCATAATATGTACTCACAGATTCCCATGAAAGTAAACAATGTTAAAATGGCTGTGACTGTAGTATGCTGGACCCTTGTCTAAAGCCTAGTATTTTTGCATTATGATACTACATGCACCATCAACACAAGAAGAATGATAAAGCAAGTTCATTCCAGTGGAGAGAAATAGCTATTGAAATAATTCAAAGGTTTTTTTCTGGTTTTCCCCCTCTGCACATTGCGTCAGTGGACTGTGAAACAGCTTGACATCTCCTATGTAGGGATTCACTCTGGACAAATATAACTATAATTTCACTTGGTTGTTTTAAGAAGTACTGACTTTCCAAAAATCTGCTAGGTGACTGACCACAAATTAGTATAGCTATACCATGGATTTTTAAATTGACTGTGTCATTGAGGAAATAAATTACTTTTCTTTGATTACAAGCAGCAGATCCTAATGTAACATTTACAATGCTAGGGATTAAAAATATGAAGGCTGTGGGGCTGGCTTCTCTTCACATATAAATGTGAAGGTCCATTTGATTCCATTTATTTTAGGCATCAAAATGGAAGTGTTGACGTTAGGAGCTTAATCATTTACACTACCTGTACAGAAAGAAGCATCTCCAAGGTGCTTCATGTATTTGACAGAAAGACTTACTCTCCTGAGATAGTTCCTAAGCTACCCTATACCTACACCTGTCCTGTACTATCTATACCATGTATACTCCTGTACCTACCTGCAAAAAAAGTCACATATATGAACCTAAGTTCTGAAAACCTCATTGTTTTTGCAATGTAGGGCAGCTTAGAAGTTTACCTGAATTGGTTCTGGTCCCGATCCAATGTCAGGGAAGGTTTCAATATGATCCCAAGAGCGAGATTAAGACACAAGCGAGGTCAAATGTTGTATAGTCAAAAGAGCTTTTATTATCAAAAGTATCAAAAGTGGAAAATGGTGGTGATAGGATAGAATGCAAGAAAAGGTAGAAATTAAGCAAGCAGTCAGGATAGGATTGCTAGGATAGTCACCACCATGGATCCAGTGGTGTCCTGTTGGTCCTCAGGCAAACAGTCGGTGGTGGGAGTTGCAAAGATGGTCACCACCACAGATCCACCAGCGTCCTGTTGGTCCTCAATCTTCAATTCTTTGGTGGTGGAAAAAAGTCCCACAGCTTGTCTCTATGGGTTTTTATAGGGCATATTTTGATGACGTCATGCGCTGCAGGTTTTGTCTATCACATGACCTTCACGTGATCAACGCCAGAAACCAGTATCTTATCAGCTCCAGCCCAGCTTCCTCCCCTGGATGCCTCAATGGCCTGGTAATCATCCTTATGGACAGGGGAGTGTCCTGCTTAAATAGGCCATCTCACAGACAAAGGGCTTGAGATAAACAGTTCACAGTTCCTTGAGATGACAGTCTAGTCCCTCACACTTAACAATCTTTGAGGCAAATGGTTCAAGATAACAATTCAGCCAATTACAGTTCTGTAGCAAAAAAAAGAAAAAAAAAAAAGAATGCTTCTTATGCTTCTCATTTCTATGTTGGGTCTGGTGGTGAGAAAGGGAATTGGGAACTTCCAAAAAAGACTGATGCTTAGATAGGGTTACAAGATATAGGGAACTTTAAAGGAAGATTGATGTGTAGATAGGATTATGAGATTACAATCAGGTTGTTTAATGTTTAGCTAGAGTA
>JAVJGG010000017.1:7052588-7064192 GCA_035590195.1 Aviceda cuculoides | reverse complement strand
ACTAGAGGACTCCAGAAGACCACCAGAGACCTTCAATGTGCCTGCGTGAAGGACATTTGCATATGTTAATAGTTTCCCGGAAAACTGTTGAATATGTATAACATTTATTGGAAATTTAGTGAATATGTATGAGTAGGTCTTATATAAGATATATGACTTTGGTGCTTGGCGTGCGTGGTTAGTGAGAGGACTCACTCTCGCACCCGGCCATCAATAAAGAAGTGTCTGCTTATCTACACTAAATTGGTGTTGATAAGTTCTTTATTCCAAGTTTTCGGCAACAAGATGAGCAATTACTTAACCACTACTCATACCCAGCAAAGCACAGTGTGAAAAAAACCTATGATTGCTTACAAAACTGTGTGAAGAACACCTTAAAAACTCACATGCCTGTGTGCTACTTATCAGCTCTCACTTCAGAACACTTATCTGCAAATTAGCAACAATGGTTTCTCATGATGAGGGAAGGTGTGGGTCTTTCTGACCAGAAATATAACCCTGCAGGAGAAACGCCTCCATTACTGCTTTAGTATCAGCAGTGTGAATAGCAAAACCACTTCAGTTAATGATGCTGTGGATGGTGCAATATTTTTTGTATTATCTAGGCCTGATCCATCTAAGATTTTCTCTCCTCACCTCAACTTGCAATCGTCAGCTTCTACTCTCAGGAATTAACCATGATGAAAAGTAGCAAAAGTCTGTAAATTAGATAAATGCTGAACAGTATTAGGCTTGTCAGGTAAAGAGAGGTAGTGCAGTCAAATTCTGAGAAAAGGATACGAAAAAGGAAATGCTATTATCCTGCAGTTGCAGGTAGGGATGAAACACAGAAAAATTAAGTGATTTAATGAAAGTCATCTAAGACATTGGGTTTTAATGGAGAACTGAACACAGATTCCTAAGCTAACAACTTAAACTTAGACATTTCTTCTCCAATGGACTGAAAACATTGCTTCTACTTCAAAAATAGTTAATTTTTTACTTAGTAAAAGAACTTTTGGTAAAGACATGAAATGTGTTTCACAGAGCTGTGCATAACCATATCTTAGTCACACACATGTGGGCAAAAGGCAAATGGTAAAAGGAATAGAAGCATAGAAAATCAAAATCTCAAATCCTTTCACATAATAAGTAAACTTAATTAATTACCAGGCAATAATGTTGTACCTTTCTGGTCTAGGTCTAGAAGCAGACAACAGGAGGTTGTGCCTAAAATATTAGCATTTTCTTTTCTTTACTCAGTCTGACTGAATATGCATGTGTTCTTCCTGTAACACAGTGTCTGTCTTGTAGCCAAGAACTATCTCAGCTCACTTCCCACATCCTTCCATTTTCATCCTCTGGTCCCTAATCCAGACTTCTTACCTAGTTTTGCTGTCCTTCCTATCTCTTGACGTTTTACATACGCATCATCCTTTTTGAAATATACAATCTATGATTAGATAATTTTGTCCTGTTTTGCTAGAAAGTTGCCTTCCTACTTCTTTGAGATTAATAGAAATTTACAAATAAGATTTTTTTTTTTTTTTTTTAACTGATGCAGTGACATGAGAACTTAAATTACTAGTTTATATCCACTGGAAAAGGAGAAAGGTTTTTTTAAAGTAAAATCTAATGTTTCTTTCCTAAAGTTTGGTGTAATTTTCAAAGCTTCTGACTTCTGATAGATCTCACTTCATGGTAAGAAATAAGTAATCTGAAATCTGGGACAGATCCTTTAAATGGCTTATATCTAGATACCATTTCAGGTACTCCCGGGCAATATTGTCGTGAGCAACTACATTTGTCTTTGAATTTGCTATGGCTTTTTGAACAACAACATTTTTCCCCACTTGGCATTGACATAGCATTCATTTTTTAATTAGCTATTAGTTTTTAGAAAGAAAACAAGATGAAGTGCATAGCAGGAATATTTAATACATCTCACAAATTACTTTCTGCTCTTTTAGTGCATAATTTCTTCCTTCATCCTGTAAAACATTGGACTTGTTCTATGAAATGATGCAATCTTACCAAATTATCTTGAAAAATAATGGCTTATGTTCTTACATACTTATTTATTCAAATATATTTGTCTGTCTGTCTGTCAGGGTCCTTACACGCTATGTCTCTATTTTGACAGAACTATAAGTACACAAAAGGTCTAATCCAATGTCAATGAAGTCAACAGAAAGAATCCAACTGACTTCAAAGGTCTTTGGATCAAACCATAGCTCCTTACAGACATCTCATGTTTGATTGTTGATGCAAATCTTAATCAGACAAATTAAGATATTTATGCTTTAGCTTCAGTTGCAAGGCATAAGAGAAAACTTAATGACATGGTGTTTAGGCTTTCAATGAGAAAATTATGTCTAGCAACTTGAATTTTAATAACTCTGTCAGCTTAAATTAAACTGGCAATAAGCTTCAAAGAAGTCTATCTGCTGGATTGTTAAGGTGTGTTACAACTCTAAAATATCATACAGAGTAGTGTGGCATTTTTCAAAGCTTTACACAGATAACTAAGTTCCATTATCCTCTTTTCCACTGAGGCATTGGCTTGTAAGATAGAAGCATAGAAGTTACATGTCCCAGATATTAGAAAGGTGTTTTTGTGAAAGTGTCCTTCTATTGATCTCTTAGCTGTCCCTGGGAAGGACTTAGCAGTGACTTCAGTGGCACCAGGATTTCAAATACTACTATTAGATCATTCTCAGACATTTTTCCTTTTAAAACTTCTAATAGCAGACAGGGAATACAGATGTTCAAACATCACTTCCAATGTACAGCATTCTTCACTGTTTGAAGACACATCTGAAGCAACCAGAATATGTTTAAGACTGCTGAGTCTGCATTAAGAACTGCTGAATGTCCATAAATATCTAGTAATATCAAGGCCATTCTTTGCTCCAGGTTTATTTGCTACCTTAATTATCTGGAAAGCAGGATAAGCACATTGGTGGAATGACAATGAACATTAAATAAATTTGCACAGGGTACTAAAACCAAGGAGGAGAGAAAGAGGGTAAAATGTTTGTAAAGAAATCATAAACAGCAAACATAATGAAACTGAGATAGAAATGTGGCCAGCCCTTCCTGGCCCTCAGAAATATGTATCTACTAGGTAAAAAACCTGCTTGGATGACAACTACATTTTTAAGAGGTGCACAGAAAATGAGCAGTGCAGTATCTCAGAACTCTAGTCACATATTACAAGCAAAAATTCAATTTCTTCTGCATATGCATGGAACTTGCATCATAAAACATTGAAGTTTATAATCCTATTTTCTTGAGGGTTCTGATGGTGCAACATTCATAGAATCATAGAATGGTTTGGGCTGGAAGGGACCTTTGAAGATGGACCATCTAGTCCAAACCTCCTGCCCAGAGCAGGGACACCTTTCACTTGATCATGTTGCCCCATGCAGCTTGACCTTGAAGACTGGCAATGGTGAGGCATCCACAACTTCTCTGGGCAACCTGTTCCAGTGTCTCACCACCCTCATCATAGAAAACGTCTTCTTTATGTCCAGTCTAAATCTACCCTCTTTCAGTTTAAAATCATTGCCCCTTGTCCTGTCACTACAGGCCTTGGTAAAAAGTATTTTTCTCACTTTCTTATAATCTCCTCTTTATATATTGAATGGCAATCATACTTCAAAGTCTCCTTAATCTGAACTACATTGATACCTAACACACAGTCAGTGATGGTTGTTTTTCTGGGCTACCAGGTAAAAAAAAATAATCTCCCACTGTCTTTCAAGAGATGTCTAGATATAAAAACAGGAAGAGAAATAAAAAACAACTCTTCTCCACTCTCCTCAATTCCTCTATGAAGGGAATATGATGAGCATGTATGGAAAAAAGTATTGTTTCTGAAGGCATGGTGGAATGAAGATAATTTGTTCTACAGTGGCACAGAATGAAAGACCAAGGATAGCATGTGCTAGGCTATATCTAGCCACCCAGCTCTCTGTAATGTTGCTTAACAACAGTAGAGTGCACATTGCTGATTTTCTTTCTGTCTTTTAATAGTGCCAGGCTAATAGGTCACTGGAAAGGTCTAAGGGAGCAACAGCAGAACTGATGAATGGTTTGGAAGAGTTAGTTTACAATAATAGCTAAGCAGCTTGCAGCTTATTTGTTAAACCACCAACTCATAGGTCAAGGGCAGAAGTATACAATAAAATCAACCATACCTTCTGGACTGATTGTGGGAATCTCAGTGCATCCTATGCAAGAGAGAATATTCAGAGATGCATGTGTAATAGACTATGCAGTAGTATTTTAGGGAAAGGAAGGAAAATGTATGTAAGATTTTTCCCCACCGTAATATCAGTAGGTCTCCACAAACCTTCACTGGTGAACAATTAGAACCTAGAAGATGTAGGTATGCAGCTAAATAGACACAAGATATAACCCAGATAGATAGATAGTTTCATCTATCATATATAGTTATATAAAGAGATAGGTAGATCTATACCTATTACAGAATCACCATATCTACCACAGAATCATGGAATAATTCAGGCTCAAAGGGACCTCAGGAGGTCTACAGCCCAAACACCTGTTCAAACAGTATCAGTAATGAAATCAGACCAGGTTGCTCAGGGCATTGTCCAAACAAGTCTTAACAACCTCTAAGGCCAGAGACTAAATGACCTCATTAGACAACCTGTTCCAATGCTTGACTGTCTTCAAGATGAAAAAAATTTCCTTACAGTAAGTCTGAACACCTCCTGTTTCAATTATGCCTCTTGTCTTCCCATGAACTGCTGTGAAGAGACTGGCCTGCCTGGAGCAAAGATTCCCCTACAGCCTGTGGAGAAGACCATGATGATGCAGGTTGTCCCTGTGCAGCCCATGGGCAACCACAGTAGAACACATATCCACACATGGAGGACCCCATGCCACAGCACGTGGATAGACCCTGAAGGAAGTTGCAGCCCATGGAAAGTGCATGCACACCCAGCTCCTGGCAGGAGCTGTGTCCTGTGCAGAGGAGCCCACACAGAATCATGTTTTCTGGCACGAACTGTGGCCTGTGGGCTACCCACACTGAAACTGTCTGTTTCTGGTGGACTGTACTCCATGGGAAAGATTCACACTAGAGCAGTTCTTGAAGGACTGTCTCCCATGGGAAGTAACCCATGCTGGAGCGAGGAAACAAGATGAGGAGGAAGGAGCAGCAGAGATGAAGTGTTATGAACTGACTGCAACCCTCATTCCCCATCCCCCTGCACTGATAAGGGCAGGAGGTGGTAAAAGAGTGAAGGAATGAAGTTGAGCTTGGAGACAAGGTGGGGATATGGAGAAGGTATTTTTAGGTTTGTCTTTTTTTTTTTCTCGCTATCCTACTCTGTTATTAATTGGCAGTAAATTAAATTAATCTTCCCCAAGTTGAGTCTGTTCTGCCCATGACGATAATTAGTAAGTGATCTCCCTGTATTTATCTCAGCCTATGAGCTTTTCCATCTTATTTTCCCTCTCCATTGTGTTTAGGAGGGGGAGTGAGAGAGCAGCAGCTAAGTCTGCCAGCCAGCCAAGGTCAAACCCGCCACCTTATCACAGAAGGCAATCAAGTCGACCAGGTACGATTTACACTTAGTAAATACATGGTGACTATTCCTGATCAACTTCCTCACCTTCATGTGTCCAGAAATGTGTTCTCACTCCATGACTTTCCCAGAGATCCTAGAAACCTAGGCTGCACTAGTAGAGAGAGGTCTGGCAGAAAAATCATCAAGATTAGAGAAAGAGGAGTTTTAGGAAGATAGCAATTTGCAGATAAAGCATTTGACACAGATACATTTGTAAGACAAAATGTTATTTACCATAGTTGTAGCTAGGGTTAACACTACTCATTTGCCCTACAGATACCATTAATTAACCATCAGTATGTCTCTAATTTCACAAACATGTTTCAAGAAGATATATTAGGTGAAATCACCTGCTGAAATGAAATGTCAATCAGTAAGAGAGGTTATAAATCCCAGCAAGTGTATTTTAAGTTTTCTGAGATCTCATCAGGTAATGTCATATCACACCACAGAGTAAAACAAATTTGCTTCTTGTCATACCAGCTAAGCAGTAATTGCAATGTGCTATGATGTGATAGAATCCAACATGTTCTAAAAATCCATCAAGTCAAAAAGTCACTGTCCCTTTGGACACCCCAACTCTATTAAATCCCATGACACTTTGATCTTTGATAACTTTTAATTTACTTACATTATTGAAGACTGATGTGCAAAGTAAATATGAAAGGTCTGGTTTGAACAAGTATACAATAGCCCTGCTTGTACCTCTTTTCTTCTTCATCAGAAAAAATGACTTGATTTTAAATATAGCTAAGTTACAGGTGACCAGGAAATAATGGCAGTACTGTTTTTCTCTTCAACTAATTACTTGAATAAATTTAAAAGGATAAATTAAAGTTTTTTAAAGTTTTTATCTCATGTTTATTCTTAAAAGTAGCAGTCTTTGAAAGAAAAAGATCTAATATACTGAATACATTTGATGGTATAGAGTGTTGAGAACCTCTTTTTTAAAAAAAAAAAGCAATTCCACATTCTGTTGTTACTGAAAGAGGAAAAAAAACCCCAACAAATTAATCTCCCTTGTATGTTAAAAGGGCAAAATTACACTGCCCCTGCCCAATGTATTTTTGATCTGCCTATTGTCCAGCCACTTGAAGAGAAGGAAAATACAGGAAATTCCATATTCTCTGTTCTTTTCACACCATTTTTTTGGTACTGGCATAGCCTATAGCTCCTATAGCTCAGCTTTCCACAATTCCACAAGCGTAGTAAGATTGAAAAATTTGCACTCCCACAAAATAAGGACAGGTGGCATACTCCTTATCTCAGTAGTCCTGTGTTTATGGGAAGTGGCTATTTAAACTTGCATATGTCAGGAATGAAGGGACGTGGGGGCTACTAGAGCACCAGCTCTTTCAACCATCCCTCAAGCATCATAGATCAGAGAAAAAAAAAAAAAATCTATAAACCACATATACCGCACTCTAAATCCCACACCTGCATACCCAACTCTGTCTTGTAGTCAGTAATACTTAGCAATTTACCAGAATCCTGCAGATATGATTTTCAGTATGGTCTTTTGCAGATTACAGTATCACCTTGAGATCTGAACTCCTTAGCTGCTCTGTTTGAAGTCTAGTTCCCTAGATGACTCTCTTCACACTCCAACACCCACATGAAAGTTGCTTCTGCAGAAGCTTTCTCCTTGAAATATCTTGATTTCACGTTCAGTGAGAGCAATCTGATTGTAGATCTCTCCTGTGTTTCCCTGTACTGTTCTGTTCGTTACAGTGGATAAGACAGGCCAAGAACAAAAATATTACATTCTTTCATGTATTTTTAGAACCATTTCAAAAAGTGTACTTTCCACAGAGATGGGAGCATATTTTGATTCTGAAAAAAAGACAAAAATAATCTTTGTTCTAAAAAAAAGGTTAAATTTTTAAGCTTCCCTCCAAAAAGGGAGGAAACTCATTACTTTTAAGGACATAATAGAGAACATTTATTAAGTTTTCTTAAGGTGTATACTCAAAAGGAAATTAAAAAACAAACAAACAAACACACAAAACATACAAGCAAGAAGCACATATACAAAGAGAAAAAAAAGGTGGATAAAAAAAAGAGGAACAAATGTTAACCTTGTCAAAACCCAAGACAGAAAAAATTAGGAACGTTTTAAAATGCTGTTGAACATCCTCTAAGAAACTGCTGATCTGAAGCACCTGCAGCAGTTGTAAGACACTTTGCCTTTCTCTCTAAGAACCTGTTATATTGTCCCTTCCCTCTAACTGGGCTCTGAGAACTTCCGTGTTTCTGCAGTATTTTTTCAAAAGAAAACGAGCTCCCACTGTCCATAGAGATAGTTTGGGAGGCAAGATGGCTTACACAAATAGGACACAGTAGAAATATATTGGGAATCCTTTAAATACATTTCCTTAAGTGGAGAAGTGATGAAGTTAGCAAAAGATTAGGAAATATTCAAATTAAAAGGCTAAGAAAGAAAAAAAAAAAGTCCATGAAAATCTATGCAGATTTTTTGTTAAATATATTATTTATAAATATTCTAATTCTATAGACCTAACTGATACAGCTACTAGAATAAGCTCAAAATCTTTTTTCAAATTATTCTACTAGACAAAAATATTTTTTAAACATCGGCGTATGGAAAATTAAAAATTATTTACACTTGAGACAGTATTAGCTGGGAGTTGATTATGATTTTATTGTGCAAATTTAAACAATATCAAAGAACAGTTAATTTTAAAGAAAAGAGTAGACTGTTAGTTTTAGATGTATTTAAAAATAATAACTAATTCTCAAACTTTGGGAACCCTAAGACAAGTACATATTCTGGCATTTGTGACATGTATGCATTAAACCTAATCTAAAGTTTTGTCTTAATGAGACAAAGGCATTATCCATTAATTGTCAAAGGGTATATTAACTTAGTTAATGATCCCACCTTTGACAGATGTTCTTAGAAATCAAATTCACTGCTTGCTAAGCTAGACTCAATAATTCATATTATGGAAAATCTGTGTTTTTAAGATCTACAGCAGACTATTAGGTTTGTATACAGGGAACCTATTTTTAATCAGCCTTTTTTTTTTTTTAACTTATAAATTACACAACATAGGCTGTGGAGTTGCTGCTAGAAACTATTCCCTTCACAGTGAAGTACATATAAAAAAAATTAAATAAGGCTGAACTTCACTGTACATAGTTTAGGCAATAATTCAGCAAGGCTGAGTTCTGAAAAAAAGGTATCTTCTTTTATACTACTGTCTATAGTAAAAATGGTGTTAAAATAGCAACAGTAGATTTTCAGAATTAACTGCACCAATAAAAATCCATTAAATGCTGTCTGAATTCTAGCTTACCCAACTTTTCTATCACTTGCTGCTTTAACATTCACAAACAACTTGGTTTCACCTGGCTAACAGAAGCAGTGGTCTGAGTCTCAGATCTCCTCTATCTTACATAGGTAAGACCCTCAGCTTGTACCTGAAGCATTTTGAAACATTATGTTCAAAACCAGTGATATTTCACCAAAGTCTGTGCCCACAAAAGGATCTGTAGACTCATTACTGCTCTGTCTCATGTTTTGGTGCCTAATTCCCAGAATTCCAAAATTGAGGTTGGACAACTAACTTTACTGCCCTATATGGAGAGTATAGAGGCCAGCACTGTAGCCAACAGCACACACAGCCAACGTGAATGACCAAGGAAAGAATTATGAAAAAAAAATTTTTATGATGATGGTGGGAAACACATCTGAAACTCTCCCATGCATATGTGTTCACATGTCTTCTGGACAGTGTGAGCAATTATCTTGGTTTTTTTTAAGTTTAAGATGGGGAAAGAGGTGTGAGTTAGAAAAGGAACCCAAGTCCCTTCCTCGCTTTCCCAACCTCCAAATTTTAGTGTTTTATGCGTTGGTTTCAGCATTGCATTCCTTCGTATCAATTTGTTATTCTGGGTTTCTTTAGTAGTTTCTTTTTTATTGTTTGGAGGTAATTTGACAAAGGGCCCTAGTCCCAATTCTGTAGAAAAAGTAGACTTTCTTGTTTTTTAATTTAATTTTATATTTCTTTCTTATTTGAAAGTAAGTCAGGATTACTTAAAAATCCAGAACTCAGATATACCATTGTTATGTGTGAGTAATAAAAAAAAAAAAAAAAGTGGGAGGAGGGAATAAGAAAGAAAAGGGATATAAGAACATGTTGAGAGAGAAAATGGAGAGATGAAGCAATGGAGAAGGACAAAGATGAAAATACGAAAGGACAAAGAAGAAAATATGAAAGAGGAGAATGGAAAAGAAAATTTTGTTAGACAGAAAAGCTCATTTTGAGGAAATTACCATTAAAGGATCAGAAATGCCTATTCTTTCACTTTGGCTGATACCTTCTTTCATTTATTTATCTTAAAAGTTCTAACTCCAATTTTTACATTTTATATTAGCATTTCTTCAGAAAGAGTAACTGCAGAGAGAAAAATAAACATTTCCTCTGAGCAACAACATGATTGTGTTGTAGGTAAGTTATAGTTTTACCTGTGTTCTGGTTTACTACAAATGAACAGGCATTTATCTTGCCAATGATACATGATAACTCTTGGTATGAGTTTGTAAAATCACCTTCATCTCAAGCATACCTACCAGGAAAGCTTTGTGATACAACTGAAGTTTTAAAACATTCTCTCTTATGTCGTATTAAGTAGCAGAAAACTAAAAAAGAAAAAAAGGCTATTGTGATGTAGGCTTTGTGACAAAACATCTTAATAAATCCTGCAAAATTTATGCCTGTGAAGAAGATATTATGACTCTGTGCTGCCTCATTATCTATATTCCATTAGCCCAATGGGTGGAACATGTAGGTTATTCTAGCTAGTCCAATTCATTCAATGCAGTGGTGGCTATAAATGTGATGGAGGTGGCTGCTGTGCAGACATACCGTACTTCCCATCCTGGTGTGTCATGGCACTGTGTTTGGTGCCAGCAGGTGTGTTGTCCATGCTTAGCCTGGTGGGGAAGGGGGAATGCTGTGATCAGAGGATTATAGATGACTGGTGGGAACGGACCCTGTTGCCTCTATGGCAAGTGCCACCCCTGTACAAATGTACAACAAAACTGGATACAGGCTCTGTTTTGTGTGATAAAATATTGTGGTGGTGTGCTCTGCCTCCCCAACCTGACCTTTATTTCCCATAATCCCTCTCAAGAGATAATCACCAGTGGCAGTCATAATGGATGTGTCTGGTCGTGACAGCTGCATCCGGCTCAAAGTGCATTCAGGGGAGACAGATAACACCACAATAGACAAGGGCTAGCTGAGCATCCACCAACCAAAATATGGCTGGTATGCAAATATGACTATTAGTCAATCATTTTACTCCTTAAATAGTGGACAGCCCAGAGCCCGTTGAGCTCTCCTGCACAACAGCAGGCTGCATGCCAGGATCTCCCATTGAGTAGGGATGCCTCTCAAGGTTACCACATGAAGCTGAGAGAATCCTTATCATGTCAGATAAGTGAATTGAGAATAAGTGCGCTGAAACTTTGAAATCTTAGCTAAGTGATATAAAGGATTGATTGCGCATATATAATCCCTTAGACATAAACCATTGACCAAGTCTGGGATTAAGTCTGGATCCAGCTGCACCTAGACTTCCCTCTGAGAAGGGGTTTAGAAGGCAAAGGGGTCCTTTCTGAACCTCACGACACAATGTGGGGGTGTCCTTGACAGTTTTGTCTGATCCTGGTTTTTAAGCAGTAAATAATCAAGCGTACCTTGCCATCAAATCATTAAACCACTGTCACATTTGCTATCAAACTTTGTTAAATCACTAATTTATATCAATAAACATATTGCTACCTGTCTCTTACGAGTGAAGTGCATGACTCCATCCGCTACAACCATATATCAGTTTATGGATGTTGTGGTTTAACCATGATAACTATGCTAATATCTCTCACAGCAGCAAAACAAGCAGAATAATATCTGTTCTGGTGAGGTCTGTAATCGCACTGCTCCTTGCATTCAGACTTCTTTCTCTCTGTCCTGGTTTCAGCTGGGATAGAGTT
>JAVJGG010000017.1:7026485-7052488 GCA_035590195.1 Aviceda cuculoides | reverse complement strand
ACAGTTTTGTCTGACTTGTACTCTATGCAGTAAATAATCAAGTGGACCTTGCTAACAAATCTTGTTAAACCTCTGTCACACTCACTATCAAACTTCATTAAATTGCTGGTTTATATCAATAAACATATTGCTGCTTCTCTCTTACAAACGAAGTACATCACTCCGTCTTCAACAAATACATCAGGCCTAGTTCAGATTTTTTTTTGCCGAGGGGACTTTAAAAATTGGTCTGAGAGAAAATAAAAACCTATAGAACTATTAAATCCTTTCTTTTTTACAAATAACTAAAAGGGATATAATTTTTCCATCTCTTAACTCATTGTGGAGAATTTTAGTCTAACTGATTGAAAATTATATTCCATGTATATAAACATTGTCAATTACTATAAATGATTGATAACATCTTTTAGCAATCATCTTTCACGGAAAACCCCAGGAATTAAAGGAAAAAGGACAAGTATGTTTCTTCTGCAGATCAGTATTCTGAAGGTCAGAAAAGTATTTTTGAAACCATAATCAGACTCATATTTAGTTAGTAATTTCAGCTCTGCAGATTGTATCTAAAGAATATGATCTGTGTAGAAAAGACAAAACTATTTTACATATAATGAAAGGGCACTATTTGTGTTTTTCAACTTTTGTATGGTTTATCTACTTTGTATTTTTCATTTTAGACTAAAAAACATTGACCATTAATATATTTTCCTTTGATTTTTTCACCTGAAACCCTGTCCTCAGTTTTGTATACATCAGACTCTCATATTTATATCTTTTTCCAGTTTCACACATTCTGTAGCCAACACTTTCTACAAAGAAACATTTCATACCACTTTATCCTTAACTATATTCCAGGGACAATTCTAGCTGCAGTAAATGAGCTGCTGCTACAAAATGAATGTTCATATTAATGATTTCAGTGCTAACATTGGGATCATTTGCACTCACAGTATATGAGATCATAATTATTAACATTTTCCCCATTCTCTGACCTCAGATAATCCTCTTCTCTGAAAGGATTCAGAGGAGTTAAAAACACCTCATAAATTCATGAGGTACTTAAGGTGTTTGCCCATTTGAAACTATGATTTTTTTCTTCTTTTTTTTTTTTTCCCCCTATAATACCTATAATGATAGAAACCCTATATGACTATCTGATTGCTCAACGGTTTTACAATTTTGGAACAATTGAGCATTTGAAGTTTTTCCAATGGATTTGAGAAAGTGTTAATAAATTCTGAATGAATTTCTGTTTCCTGTAGAAATTATTTCCCTATACGTTAAAGAAATCCCCAGATGTTTTAAAAATTGTCTTTGTAACTGTTGAGTGCTTTAGAAAGTGTTTTTTCACATGCTTAAGAAATTAAAACCTTGAACTAAAAAAACCCTTATATACTGATTTATCACTGATCATTTTCATTAACTTTTTTTCATGGAATAATGTATTTGGGTATCTTGCAAATACTCCCTCACTCTGCGAGTATATGAGTTGTATTGCTAGTACTTGCTTTCCTATGACAGAGAAGACAAACAATATTTTTCAGCCATCTACCTCCTCTAATTCATATAAACATACCAATCTGGAGCATTAGTATATAGAATGAATTCGTTCATATTTATTCTATGAATCTGAGAACAGTGCACACTCTAATACAAGTTGCAAATGTCTGAATTTTTCACATAACATTTACTACATTTTCAGGCAGCTGAGCCTATACAATAACAACAATACCAGGATTTCTTAAAAACAATTTTAAAGGTTTTGGAATTTCTTTTAAATAAATACAGCTCAACATTTTTTTTTCCATGGACCCAATGATTTGAATAATCCACTTACTTTTTAGAATTATTATACCTTTTTGTGACTGTAAAAAGAAATACTTTTTTGGCAATTCCTTGTGTTTTTTCCTCATTTATGATAACTGATTTCCCTCTGTGTCTTGAAAGAACCTCTTAAAGGTTGAACAATGTGAATCAAATCCCCTTGTATAATAGGAATCTCATAGGTAAAGACTCAACAGGAATCTCACACATAATCAGTTTTACAAAGGCAAGACTTATCAGCGTGACAGGGTGAAGGAGCTAAATTATACGCAGTTCTTCACTGTTCTTTTGCCACAAGTATCATCAATGATTTATATTTGCTTGTGACAGGAGAATCATATCTAGGACAACTAATTGTTGACACTCTGAAGCTTTAAAAATTTTGTCCATCTATTTTAATGTTAACTATACAAAATAAGTGGTAGCAAAATTCCAATTTATGTCCACCGTTACCTTCCAAATTATCCATTAAAAACAAACAAAGTTTCATAGAAATATTGATTTTGATTTCTTATTGGTTTTGCACTTTCATAGTAAAATTCTTTTTCATGGAACGAACATCTTTTATCAGACAAAAATCCTACTCACCAATGCTTTAAAATATACACAAATAAGTATACCATAATTAAATATATATATACACATATTTTTGGTAGGTTGTTTTGTACAGCTGGCATGACAGTGTGTGATGAAAAGTGCTGTCACACAGGCAAGAATTCAGACCACTAGAGAGTATCTGAGTTGTCTTTGCAATCCTTTCAGATAGGTGGTCTAACTGTTGCTCCCTACCATGACTCAGTGTTTCCAGAAGAGTTCACATCACGTTACATTGGTACAGCTTTTAATTTTGTCTCTGATTGTCATATGTTGCATGTTCCTGTGAAGTGGCATAAGGTTTATTGTCATTCTTAGAGCAGTGCATGTCAATGTCATCTTCACACTCGTTAAAGTCATGATGTGGGGTCCCATACATACTGACACAAAACTGCTACTGTTTTTAACTGTAATAGCACTGATAAGTAATTTTGTAAAATTGTCTCAATGTTTGTAGTATGTACCCACTGTTCACATAAAATTATGGAGACATTGATTTATGGTAATATAGTTACCATTCTAATGAGATTAGGCAGAAAAACTGTTCAATATGTTAGGCAAAGCATGCTAATTGGATGTGCTAATATTTAAAATTTTCCAAAGTCTTACAGTTAAGTTCTATACAATTTTAGAACACTTTGCTCAAAACAAAACTGATTTTTATAAGTTTTTCGTCACAGCTAGTCACTGAAGAATATACAATAAGATCATAATGCTTTTTTTGGCAGTATTGGCTTCCTGCTATGGCATAACATGTGCTCATGAAGCTTTTTTCCTGCTATCATAACATTATCTGTTTCAACAGATACTAAGTCTTATTTTAGATAGTATCACAGTTGGAATGGGAGCGGACACTACCTTATTATTAACCTATTACTACATAGGAAGCATAATTTCCTTTTTTCCCTTGAAATATTAACTTTGAGGCAGAAGTCCATCATTGTGGTACAGAGTATACAACAGAATTACAGTCTTAAAAGACACCTTCAGAATGCATTTAATCCTTTTCCTACTACAATTAGCTATAATTACCTTTGTAGAATAATTCTGATAATGCATCAGTGATAATTCCTGTAACTACCAGATAGTGGTGGCACGCAGTTACCAGACCACTGTGTCTGCTCACATAAGTGCCTGTATGTATATGTGCCTTCCAGTACATCATTGTTTTCAGAGAACTAAATATTAATGAAATATTTATTTCTGACAATGCTGTTCTAATAAATGTTAGCTGTATTATCAGGAAATGACAGGTTGCAGGCTGTGAAGGAAAAAAAGGAATTTATCAGGGTTTCCCCAAAATACAAGCACAAAATGGTGGCAAGAGCCTTGAAAGTACAAGACAATGGATGAAGCCAGAAGACCCAGGCCCTCTCACGAATGGTCAGTTACCAGTCATTAAAGAAAAGCAGCCTTGGGAGTTAGGTATAATTTGCTTTAGGGATAACAAAGAGAACAAGGAAAACATAGCCAACATGAGTAAACCACATATACGTAGTCTATCTGGATTTAAAATGGAGTGGTGAACCCCTGAAGAAGGAGGTTAAGGTGTAATGCACATTCAAAAACATAAAAAAAATTACCCTAAGCAGACTTTAGAGCAAGGAGTAAGAAACCATCAACATCAACATTAAACTCCTTTGGCAAATAACTTGGGATGTTAATGACTCGCTCTAACCCCCTATCTTTTTTCATTGATCTTTGAACCCAGAAGAATATAGGAAAGGTGAGCATAACACCAGAGAAAAGAGAAAACTGTACACCAGTTTTAACTGTATCATTATTGCAAATGAGCTGTAATAATTGGATAATTTGGACTATAACGTTGTAACAGGACTAATAATAATTCTTTGACTGGATTTTTAAGACTAGCCATAAATCCTTGGCTTTGCACATAAGGTGTGCTTCCTCAGCCTACATAAAGTGCATGGGGTGTTTTTTTCTGATAACCTAACCTAGACGACTGGCTGTTAAACCTGCATTTGGTGCTGTGTGATTCCTAGTATTTCTGTCATTCCATTCTTGAAGACATATGGGGGAAAAGAAGCCACAAGTCTCCAGATTATGCACTGGTTCATTTCCCTAACATTTTCTACTTGTCTGGCTTCCTCCCCCAAACTGTTGTCCTTTTCAGTGTTGTTATAGAGAAAACGTTATAGTCTTCCTCTTTGAAGCAGCAAAATACCTTTTTCCTCTAAATCTTGAAGACTATTGTGCTATGCACTAACAAAGAACTTAAGCTGCTTTGCTTCAATGGCAACTCAATATTTCTTCTCAAGCCCAGAGTGGAAAGGAAAACAGTTAATTTTATTCTTTCTTGAAACTATGTTTCATGCCCCATTAGTTTCTAGTTTGTTAGAGCATTTAAAGTGAGTCTGGTTGGTCTCTCCTCAGAAATGAAAATTTCTAGAACTGTGATTGTGTGCATTGCTCCCCTCTGGACTTCTTAAAACTGGCTTACATCTTAGAAATGCACGGACTGTAACAGATTTCCCCCAAAATAACACAGTATCTCAGTGGAAGTTTTATCACTGCTGAAGATTATCTTTAGGTTGCACCCTTACACATCCCACAATGTCATCTGCATTCTCTGCAGCAGTATAACATTGCTGATTCGAGTGTATTCTGATACATAGCACCCACTCACCACAAGCTTTTTCTTCAGTCTATCTTGTTTTTCTTCCTGCATTGTTATAGATGATCGTTCTTGTACCTTGTAGTTAGAATTATAACTCAATCTTTAACTTACTTGTTCTCCTTTCTGGCTGGGAAAGATTTGAAGCCTCTTATAACATTAAGTATTGAATGAATAGTGATGAATCTAGAAGTCATTCCTGTGTTGCCTTCTTACATTTTTCTATTAACAGTGAATATGATCTCCAAACTAGTTTTCTACAAATTTTACAGCAGTTTTGTGTAAAAAATGTGCAGATAGTTTCACAATCACCTTGCCTATAAAACTGGAGTATGAGACATGTAAAACAAAAAGTGTCTTAGTTCCAAAGTGACACGAAGAAAGGCAAATGATTATGTTCACTTATCTCAGCTGCAGTAACAACATTACTGTAGGTCATTATATCCAAGATTTAGAATAAACTCAAAGTTCACAAGCTGACAAAATCCAGGACCTTTCCAGAGAGAACATGAAGACGTACATTAAAAAACCTGATCAAGTCATCAGTATGCACTGACTTAGTAAGAAGTCTTTTAAAATCATTAATCAGTGACCTATAATTCATACCTTAGTTGACATCTAAACACACATTACACTGAAGGAATGCATAAGTATAAATCTCTACATATAGAAAGGTGGCAAATATTTTCTCACACTGGCTGCTTAAAGGTAATACTGTAATTTGGTAAAGATTATTCAAAATACAATGTTAGGGGTGTTTTCTTATATAAACATCTGTACTGATCAAGAAAACAAAATCTTTAACTATTTCCTTGAGTCAGCTGTTTGAACTGAATTTTATTATTTCATCCTCTACTACTGCTAGATGTAGTAATGACCATGATGTGAAATAGTTTGAGGCTCCAGGCACAATATTGATAAGACTACTTTAAGGTCTTCTAAAATTTTGGAATTCAAGACATACAAGAGGTGGAACTGCTACAACTACTGCATTTCAGTAGAAAAAATTCTTCCAGATCTGGAGAAATGTGAGATACACAAAAGAAGACTTGGTATGAGAGTGAAAGACTTAATTCAATTGGCTAAACACAGGCATATCTGTGATGCTCCAAAGTAGCTAAGATAGTACATGTGGCTGGCAGATAGAGCACCACAGCTACAGGGGATCTGCAGTTGTGCACAGACTGACCGAGTTACCCAAGAGTGTTACAAGTGGCATTAAGAGCATATACATAGGCAAGAAGATCCAGCACCTTGATTGTCCTTGACTATAACTGGAATTTAAACACACCAAACATGTAGACATCTGTATTTGTGTTTCACTCTGTGATCTGAATCCCTCCCATATTGGATCTGGGAGCTCCGTTTACTCATAAATGACAAGACTGAGAGGAGAATCAATTGGTATATTTAGGGCTTTTGTGGATTTCTACCCTGTTCTGCAGTAGGTGAAAGGATTTATCTGCTTTGCCTGGGATCATCTGATATTCTTCATCTAATCTGCTTTTTGTGATTGAAGAGATTTTCTCCTCCAGTATGTTTTGTTATCTATTTTTCCTTGCTTCTGACTTCCTATATGTATGCCAGTAAATGAAAAGCTTTGTTTTGCCCAATATTTTGATTTGATAGAGTGTATATAGACCTTAATGATCACTGTGAAGTACAAGGTTAATTTAGACCATCACATATTCTTTCTTGTCTTACATTCTTTGAAATGTGCCATGTTTTCAGTGGTCCCAACCCCAAACTGAACTGAGTATACTTGGTGTTTCAGGAAATTTGTGGTTCAGTCACTGTCCACAGTATCTTGCTGTAGAAGAATTTGGAAGACACTTCTCCATTAAAGCCATACTATATACCTTAACACAGCTCATGCTGCTGAATGGAGGCACACTGTTAGTCTTGTGGTACTCGCAAGAAATGTAGGAGCACTGTGAGACTGGTTTGTATACTGGGATTGTCCCCTACATGGAGTTAAATGCCTGCTCCATTTAGTTTACTCAGATACAGTACGATCAATGAAAAGACATGCCAGTCTTGCCTCATAAGGAGTTATAATATAATAAAAGCAAAATAAAAAATATTTTTAAAAAAGCTTTTTCTGCCTTCTCTCTACCATCACCTTAATTGTCTCTAGACAACTATCTCAACAGGCTTACTTGGCGGAGTTAAAATATCTGTATTTCTTTACTGAAACTAGAGATTTTTCATTTGCTTTACACCAGCTACATGACGTTGACTGTCACAGCCAGAGGCCAAGTAAAATATCTAAGAATGATTGTGTACTTTAGATGATATGAAACTTTTTGGAAAATAATCTAGGCTTTTAATAAAACAGTTATCATAAAATCACAGAATGGTTAAGGTTGGAAAGGATATCTGACAGTCATGTGGGCTAATGCCCCTGCTCAAGCAGGGCCACCTAAAGCCAGTTGCCCAGGACAGTCTTGAGACAGTTTTTCAATATCTCCAAGAAATGAGATATGCAAAATGGGCAGTTGGGCAAGCTGTGACAGTGCTCAGTCACCCTCACAGGAAAAAAATGTTTCCTGATGTTCAGACAGAACCTCCAGTGTTTCAGTTTGTGCCAACTGCCTCTGGTCCTGTCACTGGGCACCACTGAAAAGTGCCTGGCTCCATCTTTCTGCAGATCCTTCCTTCATATATTTGAACTGATTGATGAGACACCCTGAACTTTCTCTTCTCCAGGCTGAGCAGTCCCAGCTCTCTCAGGCTTTCCTCATAGGAGAGATGTTCCAGTGCCTTCATCATCTTTGTGGCCCTTTGCTGCACTCTCTCCAGTATGTCCATGTCTCTTTTGTACTGAAGAGGCCAGAACTGGATCCAGCACTCCAGATACTGCCTCACCAGTCCTGAATAAAGGGGAAGGATCACCTCCCTCAATCTACTGGCAATGCTTTGCCTAATGCAGCCTAGGATACCATTAGCTTTCTTGGCCTTTCTAACTACTAGACGTCCATTATTAGGGAAACAAACACTAGCTCCAAAGCAACAAGTTATTAATTTTTATTCTCTCATAATATCTGATATTGACAACAACTGCTGTGTCACCTTAGATTTTAAAAAAAAATCTCCACTGATCTGAAACACAGAACTCAAAGGAAATGAAAGCCCACCAAAAGAAACCCCTCCTAACAGTAGTCTAAGCTGTCAAACAGTACGATTTGTAAAAAAAGCTGCAAGAGGTTGTAAGAGATATCACATCAGCAGAACAAACCTTCATAGGCTTACTTGGGAAAACTTAAATACCCAATGACATTTGTTTAACACACTTGGGTTAAAAAGCAAATCTGAAAGCTTCAAATACTTATAAAATTAAATTTGAAGATGTGTTTATCTTATCAGAGAACTAGTTAAGGGGGATGCTTAATATTCCAGAAGAAAGGCTGCACGTTGTGCTATTGCTGCAGGGCTGCATGTTACCTCACTGTGGGAGCGACGGGTGCGCTGTTCTATCCAGGCTCCTTCCCTTTGGGGTGTGAACACCTCTGAAAACACTTTAGCTGATGAGAGGAGTATTTGGTATGCAGACTTTTCTCCTCTTCTGTCCACCCCCGCCAAAACATTAAAGTGATATGAGAATGAAACAAAAAATGTCTGCTCTCCTATCTGCTTGCGATTACTGAAGGGTAAATATATATGACCTTACACTTAGAACAAACACTGTGATGAGCTTTGAAGTGACTTTTTAAGATCTGATCTGTTTTTCTTTCCAAAAACTAGCTAGTGGAAGGAACATGGATTTTATTTTCCTTAACTAACACTTCACAGTAATATAATTAAGCTGGTTTAGCTGTAAGTTTTAATTAGTGTATACCTTTTATTAGTCTACACTAGATAAGAGAAGAATCAGAAATCTGCCTCGTTAGCTCCTCTATTATGAAGAAAGAAGGGACATCTTATTAGTGAGAGAAGAATGCATGAGTTATCTAGACAGTCAGGAAGGATCAATTGTTTAAAACCCTGGGATGATAAAACTGGAATTTCCTTTACTGGAAAAAGAAAATTATTTTTTCTTCCTGGACTCCAGATTAAATTTATGAGTACGTTCTACTTTCATTCCAGAACTATTGTTCAGCAAGACAGTTTAAAAGTCAAAATCCCTGTCTTAATGATAGCAACAGCAAAAAAAAAGACATACAAATTAAAAATCTACAAGGTGAGATTCATTCCACATATTTTAGACAGTGCTTGGCTTGAATTTTATGTTTTCAGCACTGGGAAGAAACTAATTTCTCCCAAAGTAAATGCCCAAGTTTCACTAAAATCAATAGAAAACCTCCAGGTGAGAAACCAGTCTGGTTAACCGAGCTGCTTTTTTCTATCAATGAGTGGCACAGCACATATTCAGGAACTTTCAGGCATCCGTTGGGACTCATGGTCTATTTCACCGAGCCTTCTTTTCACCTAGCTAATGAATTACAAGCAGAGGCTCCCCCCAGCCTTTTTTTTTTTGCCTTTTTTTTTTTTTCAGAAGTACCTAATATTTTGAGCATTTGCCCAAGTTTTACCACAGCCTGATGGAATTTAAAGCACAAAATAGAAATGCATGGGATGTGCAGCAGCATGGAACATTTTACCATGGCTTTTGGAACTGAGACATTCTGGAGTGAAGAATGAAAAGGTCATGGGACCAGAAAGATCTTTATTCTCACCTATCTGTGACTGACAAAACCAGAGTCCCAGTCTGCTCCTTGAAACATCTTTATGCTTTGCACTAGATCATGAATGGGTATTGGAAAAAAACGAGGAGTATCTACCTGAACACAAGTTCTCTCAAGAGACTCTAATTAATGTGAAAAGCTATAGATATAACCACCTTCTGAAGTAAAAAATACAGTGATATTTAAATAACTTCTTACAATAACAATTGGATAGGAATGTTAACTTAGAAATGGTGTTTAAATTCTTAATAATATTTAGTATTAGATAAGAAGGCAATGCATGTCTATTATAACATTTGAACTTACATATTTATTAAATAAATGTCTACTAAATGAATCTAAATAAACTGTCAGATAGTAGAAAAAAATTCTTAATATAAGCAATTACCTCAAAATTTATTAATGTTTTTAATGTAGTATAACAATGCTATATATTCTCCAATTAAAGCACACTGGATGTGTTGAAGGCACTAAAGACCCTAAAATTAGGTTTAACGTCATCTAATTTTGTGTATCTACCTGGTATATATGTTGATTTGAGCAAGTCATCCTGCACTTCTTTGGTAGTTAGAGGAGGGAAATAGACACTTTAAAGTCACCATCCCTAGTGTGTGATGTCACTGCTAGGAGATGTATCACACCACCTAAAAGTGCCTAATATTTTCTAATAATTACAATGGATCCTACTATAACTAATTTTAAAGTGAACACTTACAAGATGTATAGTGTTAATACCTTCATTTCCCTACTACTACTTCTCTGTATCCCTATTCAAATACTGTTCTCCCTACTCTTCATTTATCCTTTACAGGGCTTTGCTGACAGTCTGCACAAGTTTATGCATTTGAGTCTTTTTTTTTTTTTTTAAATGCATATGCACTAGAGAGAATTGCCACAATTAAACTTTGGGTGCTCAAGATTCCATTGCTTGTTCAAATTCACTTTGGTTTTAACTCACCAGGACAAGCTCAAATGTCATAGACTGCCTCCAGTTATCTGTCAGATAGCTACACATACAATTTTGTTGGAAGCTGCCTAGGGTAATTCTAATTTTTTTTGTCCCAAAAGGGTTAAAAGCAGTATAACATGGCAACTGCACTTTTACTGATAATTAGATGGCACATGCTTTTTTGCAACCTCTGAAAGAGAAGCAATGAAATCAGTCATGCTTATCCAAACTAAGATGAATTTTCCATACATGACTAGATACATTATATCTTAGGTCATGACACTAATCAGTCAACAATAAACTTAATGCATCAGCTAAAGAGTTTAAATTTTTTTTCCGTCCAGTTAAAAAAGTTCAGTGAAAACCTATGACCAAAGTAAACAAATTTATAAAACCTCTTCTGAAGGTATTTGATTAATTTTTGATGTTCAACGTTTCAATATTAACTTCAGTGACCTTGGTGGTCAGACCTTAGGATATCTGTATTTCTGATATGAAAACAGTATTTAAATGTGTTACTTTGTTTAAAAAAAAAAAAAAATCTCTGTGCAGACCTTTCTTTCAATTTGGATCATATCTTGGGGAGGGGGGAGGGGGGATCTGCAGAAACAAAGAGCTCTGTAAACTTCCTACCCTAGTTTTTCTTGACTCAAACATAAATTTACAGGAACATGTATATTAAGAAACACAATGACAAGACCATTTATAAGCAAACAAGCTTCACTTTCTTATTCTTTTCCTCTTGGAAAAGGTGGATAGACATAGTATAAGACAATTAATAAACACTTTGTTAGACCAAATATAAGACAATGAATAGCTACTTTATTCTCTAAATGACTGGCAGGTTTTGGAGAATAGAGTTGTGAGAGTGTAGTAGAAATAAAATTTAAAAGACCAACAACTCTGATATTGAGTTGTGCGCACATTTTTCATAGGTAATAGGTAACAGTGCGGGGAGGGAGTTTATGTAACTGATTTATGAATTAGATTTATTTCAACAAACTAAGCCCAGAAATTTTACATTGCTTAAGTTACTAAACTCTTTAAAATTCCAACTTTGAAATAGTAGGTTGCAAAAATAATGTTTTAGTAAGCGCTATATGTTTATTTTACTACATCATTGCATAATATGGTAAATTACTGTTTTGCTTTAACATTTTACAGTCTGTTTTCATCTTCAGTTCTCCTCTTACAGCTTCTTAAGCAGTTGCATGACTAAGAGATGAACACTGGTGAAATGGCATACATATCAAATCAATGACTTCTCCAACAGGTAAGGTCAAAATCCAATAGCTCTAGTAAGACTTCTGCTCATTTGCTTATTGTGCGTAAAATTATTAAAGTTTCTAACCAATATGTTTTTCTTCTTTAATAGATACTTGGTTTCATATTCAACATATAATAATATTATTTAGAGGATCTTATCTTGCTTTTAAGGCTGCTATGTAATAGAGGGTCAAAACATTCGTACCTCTTACTCTTCTTGTCATACATCTTCTAGTAACAAAAGCTGTCTGGTTTATATTTGCCTGCAGCCTTTTTTCCCTGTTGTTCTATGTATTATATTATGTCTGCCTTTCGCCAATCTTAGATACTTAATTCATCAGTTACTTAAGTTAGATGATAGCTTAGACAAAGCAACATTGCCTTTAGATATTTACTCAATAAATTGATTTTTTTTTCATGATCAGATCACTATATTTGTCGTCTTACTGGTGGTTCTTGGATTTTTGCCTAGCATATGTAACACGTAGACACTGTTTTCATGACTGTGTCCACTAACTCTTTAAAGATCTTGCAATAGTACAATGGTGATAATATTGCCCTTAATTTCTGTTAACCATACTTTTGGGTTAATAGCATTTATCTGTTTCTGGGATATTTACATTCCTTTCTTATCACTGTTTTTTTTTCTAAAACCTCCACTGTACATTCCCCAGTCTTACTTTCGTTTTGTTGTTAATAAGAACATTTCATTCCTGTTTACATTTCATTGTCTGAACTTGATAACATAATTACTGCTGAGCTTTTCCCAGTTTAATATCTGTGATCATTAAGGCAAAAAGAAAATGAGCATTAATACTTATTCCTTTTTAGAATGTTCCCTTTCCTGTAAAGCATGCTGTTTCTTTTAGTAGAGTTAATTGCCTGCATGTCTGAATCTCATAGTACTTATTTTCCTATTTTCAGAGATTTGGGGGGAGGCATATTGTTTTCTTTTCCTGATAGTGAACATGCTATTTTTTTATTCAACATTTTTAAAATAAGAAAGTAAATTTAATTAAGAAAAAAAATTATAGCAGTGCAGTCAATATAATTTTTATTGTTTGTTTTTGTCTAACAACATTTTACCAGAGAAGGGAGCCATATTTCATGCACAAAAATATCACTTTGTTCTCACTGTTCCTTTCCTCATCTCTCCATAGCTGTCAGTACTCTCACTCTGGAGAGTATTATCTCCATGGGACTTCCGTGTCTTCCATTTCATAATACAGTTAGGGAATACGAATCAGGAAATCACATCCAAGCAGTTGTTACAGAGAAAGAACAAAAACCTCAAGAAGTTGAGACTTGTGGATCAAAATTGCTAGAAATTAAGAACAAGCTAGTGTTTCTTTCCCAGGTCTGCCTATCTATTCTGATCAAAATGGATAAATGGGAAAGTAGAAAATGATCTCGTCTCCTGGGTCACTGAATGCTGTTTAATGCTGAAACAACAAGTTTACTACCGGACAGTAAAACCTGAAGAGTAGACATACGATGGAGCAAGTGCCAAGGACGTCTGAAAGTCTCAGGTGACGATGAACAATTAGTTGTAGAGTCCTGTACCCTTTCTGTCCCAGCTGTCCACAGCTGACACTGGGACTGGAAATACAAAAAACAGCTAACATGGTAAGAGAAGGGAAAAAGTAAATTTGATAAAAATAAAAGTCTTAGAAAAATAAATGTTAACTATCTTGCATTTGAGTATAGTTTTCATACAGATTTATGACTTGGTAAAAAAAAAAAAAATCAATGTCAAATGGCATCCAAAGTAAAAGAAAATCTATGTGAGCTTATCCAAGAAAATTGCAGTAGATAGAAAACTGATGAAGTGACATTTAGACATAGGTTGAAAGAAAAGTTTCCAAGATCAAAAATTTTCCATTATCCTTTGAGGTTTATATAGAAAATATTTGATCTACTTGTCATGCATGGTATTGACATCCTATCTTTTGACTCACAGCATGGGGTATGTATAGTTACTTTCAACATCATGTTATTTACAATCTTTGTATGAGGTTTATTTAATTTAAAAAGTAATGATGTAAAGTCTATTCATGATAAAATAGCCTAAAATAACTCTGTGTGAAAATCTGTATTAAAAAAACATCTAACAATCTCTGTCAGTATTACCATGTGATCCCCCCAAAGGAAATAAAATTAACATGAAGATTAAAAAAAAAAAAACAACAAAAACCTACTCTGCATCATTCTTAGCCTTTGCAAAAGAATCTACTACCAGCACAAGTACACCTTACTCATGTGACTGCTGAAATACAGTGAGATATTTTTTAAACAATATTAACGAACTGTACATGAAATTTGCCAACAAGTAAGCTTTAAAAGCAGTAAACCTACTTACATCCACATGGTTGACAAACGCTGAGTGAATATTACTGTGGATGACATTAGATATCAGCATGTACAAATATAATATACTGAGCGGGATGATTTCCCAGCGAATAGTCTCTTTGTTTCACTGTGTTAAACAGTGGCTGTCAACTCTTAACATCCTTCTTTAGTAGAATTTCCTTGTTTCACAACAGGAAAATGTTCTTTATATACCTAACTGATACAAACACCACTTTATTAATTTATGGTTTTAACTCCTTAGTAGCTATGGAGAGACACAGTGTCAACCAAAGATAGGATGACAAGATGAAAAGTAAGATGAAGAATGAAAATCTGTTTTTCTTGTCCATTTCTGTTAGTAGAGAGCAAAAGAAATAATATTAACATAACAATTAGTGAACAGATATGTGGATCAAGTCAGCAAGACAATTCAAAGACAACATTGTTTTATTTCATTGTTACTGAAAATGTAGAAATATTATAAAGTTAAAATAAATGAGAACCAGGTCTTACCATAGATTTCTGACAGCAGTATGAATTTTCAAAACCTATCTGTTTACAAGCTTTGCTAGTACCTGTAGGGTGGAAGTAAAGCCAGAGAAGCCAAGGAATAGGTTGCCAGTGAATTTTAACTCGACTAGAGAAATGCAGAACATGAGAGAATGCTACTAATACACAAAGGTAAAAAATACCATTCTGGTTCAGATCAGCCAAAGTATATGGTCCAAAGTATATCAAAGATGAATTAAATGCAGGGTTTCAAACCTCTGAGTCTTGACTGAAATTCCTCTAGGTCTTTCTTATTTTGACACATACAAAAAGGCTCAGATCTATTTTTTCTCATTTCTGAAATTGATTATGTTTGCAGTTGCATCTAAAATGCTTTATTCTGAAAGATGGTATTAAAAGTCTGAAAATTTTCTGTATGAATTCTTCCACCAGTCTTTAAAAAAAAGTGCAAATACTAGATCTTCTGTATGCACATTGTATGTGTGTGCTACTTACATGTACAAATATGTGTACAGATGAGCATGTTATTTATATGCCATGATTTGAAGAAAAGTCAAGAGAAAGTAAATTAGTAACGTAATAGGTGCATGAAGATTCATTATAGCCAAGATTATAAAAAAAAGGTATCCTTTTATGAGATCATCAGAAATGCCAAGAGTTAAGATATGTTTCTTTCCAGAATTCACCTGTGAATTTTTTTTGAACATGAAGTTATTAAACTGTTTTTTAAGAATGTTGCTAGTGACAGCCTTATTAAAGTCAAGGAATTTGTATGAAATGAGATGGAGTTCAACATTCTTGGTGGGAAACCAGTGGCTGCACACTTTTTAAACAGCTGAAAAACTTCTTTAGTACATGTCTGCTTCAATAGTAATGCACAGGTAGCAACTTCACAAGAGTTATAAACATAACCAGTCAGTGTAACACTGAATGGAACAATTCAACCCAAGAGAGAATGGAGTACAAGCCACTCTATTTAATATTAATTTTAGGTAGATCATAGTATTCCGTGTAAAAGGAGAGCATATCTGAAATATATAAACATATGAAATACTATAATGAAAATAAGAATATGCAGTATTTCATACATATATATTCAATTAATATATCTGCTAATATATAGACTATATACAATGTTCTGAATAACATAAAAGGACTTTCTGATAATGTAAAAAAATGCAAGTACCAGCACTATAGCAACTGGAGGCTTATTTTTTTTAGTGAGAGGAGAAATCCTCTACATTCTTAGTCTGCTACTTCCCTAATTCTGTGAACTCTGATAAAACAATGTATAGCAAAAATGAAAGTTGCATCATGTCTAAAATAGTGTATCACTATATGGTCATGTCCTCTACAAGCAGATACAAGCATAACGAATTCATTTAATGTTCTAACAATCTCATATCGTGTATTTGGGGTCCTCACTAAAGGCTCTGCTATAAACTTGTCCTTGTTTAAATTTCTAAGAAAATTATTTTTCAGGGGGCCATAAATAGTGTTTTTTGGTTCTGGTTTTTTGTTGTTGCTTTTGGAGGTGTGCGTGCAGAGCTTTCGTCCTTAAATATTTATGATTACAATGCTGTTATTGTGGACAAAATTGACAATGTTGACTGGAATGACAATTTTACATACATTTTATGTGAGACAATGTTTTCAGTATTAGATAAAGCAGCAAGCAAGCCAGTTACACATTGGCAAATCAAAAGATTGCTTTTAAAAGATAAATGGATACATTGTCCAAGGAAGAAAGTCCCTAATAGTTTTCCTTTTCTCTTAATCTGATTTTTTCTTCAACAAACAAATGAAGGGAAAACCAAATTACCCATAGCACAGGAAGAAGGTCATGAAGGACTGTATCCCGTGGGAAGGACACCATGCTGGAGCAGGGGAACAGCACTAGGAAGAAAAAGCAGCAGAGGCAAAGTGTTATGAACTGACCGCAACCCCCATTCGCCATGCCCCCAGGTAGATTCAAAAGATTACAGTCTTTTACAGGATAGGACTTGAGGAACTGATTACTGACAGTATGGATATTAACTGTCAGTTCCACATTTACCAGAAGAAAAACATAGTAAGTGTCTGAAATTAAACATGTACTTTGTGCATTATGGCATCTATCCATTTCTGAAAGATTTCTCTACAAAAAGATTTCAGTATAAAAATTATTGAAGGACAAGCTGCATTGTAGGACTTTTTTCAATATTCAGATCAAGTGGAGAAAAATTAGACAATGGTTCAACCAACTAGCATATCCTTGTTGCATGTCTGCCACAGAAATGTCTCTCTGAGAACAATGACAAATCTGTGAGTCTCCGAGATTTATTTATTTATTTTTCTTGTGTATGACCTGCATTGCACTCCCTAGCTACTATTTAACATTCTTCATTCTTTTTCCCATGACCAGCTTACTCAAATTGCACATAGTGTATAAAATTTTCTCAGAAGTGGAGCTAAGCTACTGCTGTGGAAACCTATTTTTTTCTTCAGCAAACACAAAATGCTGCAGTTTTTCACGTGCGTTACTGCTGATACAATAAAGACTGTCTCTTTCCACCTTCAGCTAGATACAACAAGCTGACAGCGTCATATTTCAGTATTTGTGAAGGCAATAGAATGCTTTGCCTTTTACATCACTGTGTAACTATTAAATAATTAATCCTATACCATCCCTGTGAGGCTGATAAGTATTATCCTCCTCTTATAGATGAGGCAGTAAACACCAAAGACTAAATTCTATTGACCTCAGCAGAGGGTTATTAAGGATTTTGTAGAAGATCACAAAGTTAAAGGGTCTCTAGCTCCTAATTCTGTGGCCTGTCCAATGGTCTAAACTAGCTAATAATAAACACATTTTAGTGCTTCTCTTACAGAACCACAGATCATCCCCAAACATACTGGATACGAAAGGGTATAATTTATCCACTGCATATGATGTTCTCCAGGAGGCTATAAACACACGAACTGCAGAACAGTTTCCTCTCTAACAGTTATATTTTCTAGTTCCTTCCTTTTGCCATTGAGAGAAAGAGCAACACAACCTCAAGTCTATTTATTATTTAGGAAAAGTGAGAAGCTATTTTAATCTTCTTCTGATTAATCCTTTTTAGGATTTATCATTCAAATACTTTTGTGCTATGGCAACATTTGCTTATGGTAAAATGTAATACATGCAGTTTGGCACAGAGTAAATGCAGGAAAACAATAGAATTCTTAGTATTTTTACATGCTATTCAAAAATCAGCACTGAAAGCTGAATGTCAGCTGCTAAACACCATAAAAGCCTATAAGACAATGATATGTAGGAACAGGGTGATGTAGAGCTGTAGAAATCTGATTCAATATGTAACAATTTTAATGGGTCATCATTCCAATAGAACACTGATCAAAAAGAAGGTGAACTATCCTCTTTGCCATGCACTTCCAGAATATTTCTATTCACTTGCTACCTCTAGCAAATGCTTCTTGCTAGCAAATCATACTTTGCTAGCAAATTAAACAAAGCAGAGTACTAAGGCCAGTTGACACAGAGGGCTTTCATGTAAATTCTTAGCCTCCTAAATAAAGGGGCCACACAGAAGCTGCTTACTGGGAATTGTCCCTGGCCTAGAATTGTTTGTGAGACTTCTAATTAGCAGAGATCAAAAGAATGCCAAAGTCAATTCTGAATACTTTTAGAATAATCAATTGCACTCCAGCACCCAGCAACATTCCCAATAACTTTAACCTACCAGCATAAATATAGCCAAAGAAACCAGTGCTAGATGTCACCATACTGTCAGATAAAATTCTGTCCTCATTCTGCCTCTCTACCTAATCTTAACTGCATGAGTAAATGCAAGATGAGATAGGAAGATCTATGGTTAAAAGATGTTACTGCAGGTGGTGAGTGGATCTGCATCTCTTAATGTGTGTTGTGCATCAAGATAACCAAAATGTCTTATTAACATAAAACCAAACATTAATAATTACTCAGGTGATTATTTAGGTTTTGGGTGCCATTTTCTTACAATTATTGACCATTATTTCTGATATCTTAAGTTTTTAGCATAAGGGTGGGTATTTCATCCCACCTCACTCTCGATGCCTACAGCATCAATATTCATACTGGTCATATAGTCTCCCTGTAAAAAAAGGAAAGGTGGGAGGAAAAAAAAAAGGAATTTCTAGACCACGAGTCATTTTGTCCTCAAGTGACTGCTAAAAAGCAAGCAAAATCAGCCATGCCTGGAAGTGCCTGTTTGTCCCCAATGACTATGGAGAAGCTCTTTATATAGGACAATTAGATGGTTGTAGATATCTAAAAGTAAGTGACATTAATTTCACTCGAGTCTAGGCTACTAGACGTGATTAGCAGAGTGTTTTGGACAGTAAAGGGCATTGCTCCGACAGTGAAATGAGCTAAGGGTTTCCCCTGCCCACCTCGCTCCCCTTACTTAAAGTTCATTTGTTTTTTGGAAAAGGCATTCGGCTCATGCTTTCAAGACCTGTATCTGGACCCTTTTTAAAGAAAACATTGTAGCCAGATATTTGCAGAATTAAGACAATTTATTTGTTTACAAAGCTACTAAAAGTAGGCATGCCTTTCAGCAGTGTGTTTTCATCAGGCTTTTCTGCTTTACCCAGCTATAACAGTTGATCTAACAAATGATACTACCTTTCCTTGGTTTGTCTCATTCACATAAACACTTATACCATGGAATCTGTTTTGCCTGAATATTTTCCCATAAACAGATTTTATATGCCTTCAGAATTATTTCTGAGAATTTTCTAACTTAGTCATTTTGATTTATGATCAACACAGGTGTGTATATTCTGTAGATAATAAGGGAAAAGTTGTTCCATTGAAGCACAGAAAGCATTCTAGTGTGCAGGGCACCATGCTGAGATTCACAAACAATAAATTTAGTTTCTGACTTCAGGCAAGTCAGCTGATCTACCCTGCAGTGGAAGGTGGGGGAACAAAATAAATTCAGTACTTTGAGGTACTTCAGGGTAAAAACCTTTAAAAGTGCATTCATGGTTATCAATTGAAAGGCCATTTTTTAAATAATCTTAGTCATCTAAATCTATGCATTGTGGGGGTTGGAGTAGGTGACCTTTAAAGGTCTGTTCCAACCTAAACTGTTCTATGATTCTATGATAGGTGGAGTCCCTATCATCAGTTATGGCATTCTGCAGTGCACCCACAAACTCAGAAAACAGAATTTACTGGAGCACACCCAATATCCTTCTCTGCCATGCGACCTGATCAGCTCTGGAAAAAAAACAAAATCACATCAGTTGATCTACTATAAGATTAGGATCAAGAGCAAGAACTGGAGGGTAGACTATGACCAACCAGAAGATTACGTCTCAATTCCATTTTCTGGTACAGTTTTACTGTAACTTCATACTGGGAACTCAATATTTCTTACAGCTCAGATACATGATTAAATTACTGATACTGGAGGCATTACCACACGTGAACATAGCCACAGTGACACTGTATGTGAACACACACTTACCTCATTGCAAATGTAGGGCAAAATTAAATCCTTTGGTCTCAGTAAAGTGTTTTAACCAGCTTGTTTTTCTATGGGCTTTCTTGCAGTTAGGAAGATACACACAGTTAAGTTACTGCAGCTCTATGGACACACAATACATTTTTAAACTGCAGTAACTCTGCTGCACATCTATGGCCTCAGACACTGAATTACAAGAGGGATCATCTTTATTGTTTGGTAAGCTGGGAGATGGGATCCTGAGTATAGGCTTCCTAAAAAATAAAAAAATAATAAATTGCAGAATTTGATTTAAAAAAGTACTAGATCCCTCCTCATGGGGGGGAAAAAAAAAAAAAGAAAGACAACCCCAGTATTACTGAATATACATGAGAAAGAGCTCTACGGCATGTACAGATCATATATTTAAATTCTACAAACTTACCTATAAGTTCCTGGTTTGGGTTTGGGAGGGGGAAGGGGGGATTGGTAGTGGGGGAAGGGCCATAGGGCTGGCTCCTGCGAGAAGCTGCCAGAAGCTTCCCCGGCTCCAAGTCGGACCCGCCACTGGCCCAGGCCGAGCCCATCACCAACAGCGGTAGCACCTCTGGGAGAGCAGATTTAAGAAGGGGAACCTGCAGTGACTGAGAGGATTGGAATGTCAGAGGAACCCCTCTGTGGATACCGAGGTCAGTGAGGAAGGAGTGGAGGAGGAGTGGGGGAGAGGGGCTGCCCCTGCAGCCCTTGGTGAGACGAGACCGCAGGCTGTCCCCCCTCAGCCCATGGAGGGGAGCAGGGGAGCAGATGCCCACCTGCAGGTCAGGGAAGAGGAGCCCACGCCGGAGCAGGGGGAGGCCCCCCAAGATGGCCGGGACTCCAGGGGAAAGCCTGCGCTGGAGCAGTCTGTGGCTGAAGGACTGAAGCCCACGGAAAGGACCCATGCTGGAGCACTTTGTGGAGGACTGTCTGCCATGGAAGGGACCCCACGCTGGAGCAGGGGACGAGTGAGGAGTCCTCCCCCTGAGGAGGAAGGAGCGGCGGAGACAAGGTGTGAAGAGCCGACCCCAACCCCCATTCCCTGTCCCCCTGCGCTGCTGGGGGGCAGGAGGGAGAGAAAACTGGGAATGGGGTTGAGCCGGGAAGGAGGGAGGGGTGGGGGGAAGGTGTTCTATGGTTTATTTTTTACTTCACAGTATCCTTGTTCTGATTTGATTGGTAATAAATTAAATTGATTTTGTTTCTTCCCCAAGATGAGCCTGTCTTCTGCCATAAGTAGTGAGTGATCCCTCCCATGATCCTTTCTTTATATTTTTCTCCTCCTCATCCCATCTGGGCTAGGGGGAGAGGAATGACCGAGTGGCCACGCAGTGCTTTGTTGCCAGCTGGGCTTAAACCACAACAGTTCCATTGGTCTAGTTTATAGCAGACATCAGTTACAACTTTAGGACATACTTATCATACATGCTGTAATCCATACACAAATAATTTTTTAATGTTCCTGACCAAATCATGACAATAAATATTAAGAAGGAAATCAACATCTAGAATGTTTTAGGGAAGAAGCTAGTATTATGAAGCTAAATTCAAGGAGACAAAGAGCAAAAGTAAATTTGAGTGAAGAAGTGCTAAGTGAAGAAGCACTAATAGAAAGGAGGACACACCTTCAGATCTGGTACGATTTACAAAGATAATACAACAATCATTATTTGAATTACAGTAGGTTTGGATTCAGTCTACAAATACACAGGCTAAAAGGCTTGGATTTCATTCTGTTTAATGCCAATCTAGTCATTACAGTCAACGGAGCCCAGGGATTCAGTTTACCTTAAAGTAAATGCTCTTATACCTGGGGAACTAAATTGTGCTGCAGAAATCCTATTTATTGATCAGACTTTCATTAACTACAACGGTGGAAAGACACTTGGTGCCATGGTAAACATCCAGAAGGTGTCAGTCTCCTGATGAATTCCACCCTGTCATGCTGAGAGGTAACATTTACATCAAGGTCCCATCCAGAATAAGGCACTTACTGATACTCATCCTGGCTCCATTCTTCCTTAAACTCCTGCCTTGCATTCATAGGATGTCAAGGTATGTTGAGGGATGGCACACACTCATCATACAGGACCAACGGACTTCCTAGAGAAGACACTGGTCCCAAAGTTTGACACAACTGCAAGACTGAAAAGCTTCTGCTTCATCTAGACAAAAGACAGTGATGATAGTAGAAGGCTCATCAATAGGACCAAGCTGCCACTCGATTTTTACAGATACGTGTAATATCTTATCTGGGAAAAAAGAATACAGTCTTGTTCCCTGTTAGCCCCAAGGTTGCTGGCTACTGAAACAGGCAGTGCTGCACACACAGGCAGACTTTAATGATGCAACCCTCAGCACAGGAAAGCACAACAACAATAGGAAAAAAAATATAAAGCTGAAGCATTGGTAGAGAGAAATAAATTGTTTAGTTGTTTAATTAAAATCTATAGAGTTTCTTCATATTTAACTGCTGGGTGGCAATGACTTACCTTCACATTTCCTGATCTGTTCCTCAATTTAGGAAATTCTTCATGAGGACTGCAAAAGTTAACTGAGAATACTAAGTAACTATTTTAAACAATGAAAGACTTCTTCCCAAACATCTGAACAAGAGTAGTGTCAAGATTTTATTTTGAATAAAATTTGCATGATCTTTCAGCTAATGAGGTTTTGTTTTCATGAATACTGCAAAACTATACAACTAACAGGGGTTTTTTGGGCCATATATTATTCCAATCCAAATGGCAGAAGGCAGGGTTGAAAGTCTTCTAAAATGTTTAAAAGAGAAAATACTCTCAGTAAGGACCAGATCAATTCTACAAGCAACTGTGGTGGATTGACCCTGGCTGGGCACCAGGTGCTCACCAAAGCCACTCTATCACTCCCCCTCCTCAGCTGGGTGGGGGGAGAAAATATAACAAAAGGCTCATGGGTTAAGATAAGGGCAGTTTAATAAGATGAAAGCAAAAGGTCGTGTGCGAAAGCAAAGAAAAAACAAATTATGTTATTTTCTACTTCCCATCAGGAGGGGATGCCTGGCCACTTCCTGGGAAGCAGGGCTTCAGTACATGTAGTGGTTGCTCTGGAAGATGAAAAGTGTCCCCACTTCCATCTCCCTTTACTTAGCTTTTTATATCTGAGCTGACGTCATATGGTATGGAATATCTGTTTGGTTAGTTTAGGTCAGCTGTCCTGGCTATGCCCCCTCCCAAGATCTTGCCCAGCCCCAGCCTGATGTTGAGGGGGGACAAAAAATGTTGGAGACAGCCTTGATGCTGTGCCAGCACTGCTCAGCAGTAGCCACAATACTGGTGTGTTATCAACACCTTTCTAGCTACCAATACAAAGCACAGCGCTATGAGGGCTACTATGGGGAGAATGAACTCCATCTCAGCCAGACCCAATACAATCTCATAAAGCAAACAAAATGGTATTGAAATCTTAACCTTTTCATTCTGTCCTCCTGCCATGCTTTTACTGTGTTCAGCTCAGGAAGTAGGGGAGGTGATTTTCAGTGATTTCGAAAAAATATAGCGGATATTTGGATTCATTTTGAGGGCAAAATTGCAGTTCAGACTTTGCTAGATAATGAGAACATAATCAATACAAGTTTGGGGTAAATATCACATTTTAGTTTTATGTGAGATCTCAAAACAATAGATTGTTTAAATGAGATCTAACATGGATATAAACAATGACATTTCAGCTCTCCTTAAATATTATATGGTATGTGTGGTACTGTAAAAATACAATCATTTTCCACAATCCCACTGACACTTGTAACAAAAATAGCTTTTAAATTTTCAAAACAGCTTTTTAAAATTAAATGAACTTTCTTATGCTTAGTATTTCTCACAGAATTTTTTTCTTTTTACAAAATCCCTTCCTTCAGTCAAATTCTAGCTTGCTTTATAAAAGCACAAATTTTGCTTTGATAAAGTTAAAATTTAAAATAGAAAGAAAAAAGAGGAAATTAATTTCTTCCCCCTGTAGAAAGTTTACATACAGAATTAACAAAACAAAACACTTCCAGTGCCTGCAGATTTACTCAGTGACTAGGGAGGTAAAGATGGGGGGGGGGGGGGAGAAAGAAAGAAATTAAAAATATTCATTGTTAACAACTGAAAATTAAGTGAAGTAATAATTTCCTTTTGAAACCACAGATCAAATAAGTTAAAATATGGCTTTAAAAGGATGCCCCCTTTTTTAATGGAAATATGTCAAACAGAACCAGTGGAGAGACTCAGCAGTTTGGACATTGCTTGGAGGATAAGGACTTTTTTCGTAGTCTGTGTGGCCCAGGTGCATCCCCTCCCCTAAGATGTTTTTTTAGATAGATCTGATTGCCTGGAAACAGAAAATACTCCAGTGACTCAGCTCGCCTAAGATTTTTCAGTATCCACTGTTCTCCTAAACATCTAAAGATATATGGTTTCATTCAGATATCTGCAATGTGTGTATTATATAGCAGCTATATATATATATATACACACACACAAATATTTCATTATTAACCAGTTACTTACACAAGCTTTTCATTTCCTTCACATATATTAGAGTGTGACAGTCCATACCTCCATTTGGCAGTATTTAGAACTTTTCAATACTTTTTTCCTTTTTTTTGTAAGCCTTGGCAGAATTAAAATTACATTAAAATTATTTTCTTGAAAGTATCGGTTGTCAGACTCATGGCATAAACCTAATTTCTCACAATAGGTCTTCAAAAAGAATGGATCTTAACTGATATTAAACCGGACTTAGCATATAATGTAGCCACACATGTATCGTGTCCAGAACTCTCTCAGTCATTCTGGTAAAACCTATAACTGCTCTTCTGTAGCCCACCTGAAGTTTAATTAGAATTCTTGAAATTACTTTCAAAAGATTGTACTTGTCAATGCCTATAGCTGGCATTGAGGTTTCTCTCCACCCCAAATTCTAACACTGAGGAGCTTTTAAGTACTTTGTGTCCCTACCTTGCTGTTTAATTTGACAGTTTTGCTAGATTTTTTGTTTGTTTTTAGTATGCTGTAGTCAGCATATTTATTTTGTGTCACTTAGTTTGTGATCAAACATTTCAAAAGATGATATCCACTGTGCAAAATACATAAAGTTCACATTATTCGTCCTTAGATACAAGCTCTTTCCAGAGCTTTGAAAGAAAATGCAATATACTGGGTAGAATAATAGTGAAACAAATTGAATCATCCTAAATGCATAGATTAGTGTGTAACATTTTATGCCTCCATTAATAATAATTTTTTAAAAAATACTGCTGTAATGATGAAAACCCAGTCTAAACATTAAAACCTTCACTTACTGCATCAGACATCAGAATATTTGTGTTCCTTCTGTTTTTTTTTCCCCTTCTATCCTTCTTGGGGAGAATAATCAGGTATGTTAAATTATAAATTGCAATTGCAGATATCCAATAATTGCATATTTCATTTTACTCTAATTTTTTGTATGTGCACAGTTTTGTAATTTTCCTTATATGTGTTGATAGTTGCAAACTTCAGGGAAATGTTGAAGCATTCATGTTGGTTTACACAACATTATACTTTTGGGATAGTCTTTATCCAGTATGATTTTTAAATACTTTGTAGCGTTGCTACATATTATGGCGCTGCGACTAGATCACTGGTCGGCCCGGACCAGGGAAGAGACAGATAGCA
>JAVJGG010000017.1:7001981-7017354 GCA_035590195.1 Aviceda cuculoides | reverse complement strand
CCTCAGCTAAGCGGCCTGCAATATCTCTATAAGCCTAAATCTCACTTACATAGGCTGGATTGCTCACACGTCCTTTTCCCCTCTAAGAATGCTTCCACAGAGTTCTAATTTTTGTGTTGTTTTTTTTAAACAGCCAGCCGTGATTAAAAAATTATCTTGAATTTTTAACAGCAGTTATCCTCATGAAAGGGCTATAATTGAAACTCATTTTCTCTGCAATGCTAGCCATATACATATGGCTGTGATGGAGTTAACTTTCTTCATAGCAGCCCATATGGTGCTGTGTTTTGGATTTGTGACCAAACCAGAGTTGACCACACACCAATGTTCTCACTATTGCTGAACAGTGCTTGTGCAGCATCAAGGCCTTCTCTGTTACTCACTCTGCCCCACTCTCAGGGAGTAAGCTGTGGGGGCAAGAGGTTGGGAAGGGAGATGTGGTGGTATGCTCCCACCATGACCCCCGCCATCAGACAGACCTGTATTTCCCATAATCCTGATCAAGCAATAAACACCAGTGGCGATTGTAATGGATGTGTCTGGTCGTGATGGTTGCATTTGTCTCAAAGTGGATTTGGGGGAGACAGATAACAATACAGTAGCCAAGGGCTGATTTGAACAATGCACCCACCTAACCACAGTGCTGGTCAATGTCGACTCAAGACAAATTTGGAAGAAACTAACATCTGTATTCGGTATATAAATATGACTATGAGTCAATTTTCTTACTCCATGAAGAGTGGATAGCCCAGCACCTGTTGAGCTCTCTTGCATGGCAGTGGGCTGCACACCAGGATCTCCCCTTGAGTAGGGACATCTCTCAAGATTACTCTTTGAGGCCGAGAGATTCCTTGCCACAACAGATTCTTGGTAAGTGATTAATAGCATGCTAAACTTTGAAATCTTAGCTAAATGATATAAAAGATTATGTGCATATAATCCTTTAGACATAAACCATTGACGAGGTCTGGGACTAAGTCTGTATCCACCCGCATCTAGAGTCCTCTCTGAGAAGCAGTTTAGAATGCAAGGGGGTCCTTTCTGAATCTCGTGACTCAACGGGTCTCCCTGATACTTCTGTCTGACCCTATCCTCTCTGCAGCAAATATCAAGTGAACCTTGCCATTGAATCTTGTTAAACCACTGTCATATTTACTATGAAACTTTCTTAAATCACTGTTTTATATCAATAAACATATTGCTACTTCTCTCTTAAGAGTGAAGTGCATCACTCCATCTGCAAAAGGTGCTTAGCTACTGGCTGGAGTCAATCCATCACACTACCCAAGGCTATGCTTTTTCCAATTATGCAGCCTAACTGAATGAGTTTTAGAACAAATAGCAGGGATGGGGGGTGAAAGAAAAAAATAGAAATAAGATGTAACTGGGGTTTAAGAAGCATGCAGTCCTCATAGAGTTCCTCAGAGTAGTGCTGAATTATCCACTGTCTTGACTTTCAAAGGTAAAATAGTCATTTACCCATTGCTTGTTTTTAAAGATCCAAATAGTCTGACATCAGTTAGTGTTTACTGTTAAGGAAATTTTGTCTTACTGGTACCTGTTGTTTCTGAAATGTCATTGATAGATAAAGCAAAATTTTGGTGTGCTAAAAAACAACAGTGAAAGTAAGAATTGTGGAACTAGTGATTTTTAAAAATCTGGTTTTTTTTTTTGTCCAATAGCCATATATTTTTCATCACTAATTATTTTCCCTTACATGTCCAGAATAATAACATCTGTGTCTGTTGTTTTTGTGGTAAAACTTTAAAGTATTTTTAATGCATAGTAGCAACATTGACATAACAGAGACATAAGCAATTAAATAAAATAATCTCACCTTCATTGTCATGTATATGCAATAATTAATAACATGGAAAATATTTACCTCTTAAACCTATGTTCAAGCACTTATAACTAACCTTTTCTAAAGCATTGTCATGGACTGTCCTAGCTAGAACCACAAAGTCATTCCTGCTCTTTCACCTTTTGCCTGAAAATTAGTTCTGTAGTTTCTGTAAAACTGAGGAAGCAGCCTTTCAGTTCTTCTCTACTGAGTGTTGGATTATTTACAAAAGTTTCATTACGCTGCTGGTCAGACACAACTTATCACTAATTGTGGTGGACTGTAATCATGCTTGGCTCTGAGTAGTTTCTAGACATAGATCATCATGGATAAAATATCCACTGAAACATTGTTAGAATGGAAGAATAGGGAAAGGTTCATCATAGCCAAATAATTTCAATATATTCTAGAGTATCAGAAAAGGTTAAAGGAAGCTTCATACTATGTCTGTAAGTAATTGATGACTAATGCTGATGGCAGAAATGAAGAGAGTCTTTATTTCCAGCAACAACAGGTTCTAAAGCAGATATTTTTCAGTAACAGTAAGAAGATAATACAGAATATATTATTTAATATGTGTATTTTTATTATAGAAAATGGATTCTACATAAAATGAGATGTGAAAACATAGATTTTTAAATAGAAAATTTAAAAAAGCTGAAAACAGAAGAATTTGGATTATCTAAGGTTCTCAGAATTATGGAAAGCTGAATCCCTGACAGGAAACCAAATGGTGGTTGAAATCTATAATGAGACAATCTACAGAGAGTCTTCTAGAAAACCCAGAACTAATCCCATGAAAAGCAACTGAAATTAGTCAGGCAAAGTAATTCAATCTTGCCCTCCCTCATTTTGCTACTTGTGATGTGATCTGGTTCTAGGAGTATGAGGAAGAATCCAGCAGCAGGGATATACAGCAGAAAAGCACAGATGCCTCAAGTCAAGTCAAAAATTAACTTGTGGCAAACAGTAAAGCAGAAAATCTGACCAAGGCTCACTATGTGCAGTGCCTGTGTACTAGCCCAGTGTTGTTACTTAAGTCTCTTCATGACAATCTGTGCTGTTCAATGCCAGAAGCATTTTGTACAGTATGACTAGCCTTCTTTCCCAGACATTATGATGATCATTAACAATTAATATTAGCAGAGTTAAAACATGCATAACATTAATTGAATTGAATATTCAGTGATGTTCAGAGGTGCCTTTTGCAGTTGCATGGTGTTGCTCTGGTTGGATTCAGCAACATCACTAATGCAAAGACAGTAGGTTCTGCCTGTTTCTTCCTACTGCTTGAGACAATACAATAAAAATTATACAGAATTATGAAAGAAATCTTCCATGGAAGGCCATTTTTATTTTTCAGCTGTGATTGTTTCATTTTTTTTTTTTTTCAGTTGGTGTAAATTAAGCTGTGTAAATCCACCAGTTTAAAAAAAAGCTCGTTTAAAGACAACTCTCTTGTCCTTTTCCTTCATTTTCCAGAATTTTCATCTGCAGAAGCAGTATCAGCAGCAAACATTTTTTTCTACCACAGCATCAGCAGAAATTGTGTGCCACCTATTGTGTGCATCACCATTTCTTCTTAAAGCAGAATATTTGTTGGGTTTTTTTTCAAACACCTGTCTTAACTTTTAACTAGTTGATTAAATTTCCTACAGGCTTTTTTTTTTTACTTAGCCTTGCATATTGACTTAACTTTGTGTTTGCATAAACATACAAAACCCAGTTTGTGATTCATGTAAGATTTTTTGTGTACATGTACATACATGCATATGTATATACACATACAAACATAGGATGTATAGTATCACAAAGTCAGTGGCAAAACATGGAGTGGGATATATAGAGATATGTACATATTTAGATGTGTGTGCATATAGAGAGGTGTGTGTATACATTCATACAAACAAATATTCTACATATGCAAGGGAAAATGGACATTCCAAGGCATAAACTGCAGTAAAATCTTAGAGGATAGCACTCCATAAAATGGAGTCCTGCTTGTACTACTGATACATTCAAAGTGAACAGGAAGATGGAAGCAGCAAATGGACAATATTATCTGCAATGTTCAGGCAACAAACACAGCAATTCTGTGACCACAACAGCATGTAAAAGTAAATGAAGTAAGATAGATGAAATGTGAGCATGAGTGCAGTGGTTCCAATTTTGTTAATTAGTCTGTATTCATGCTTCAGTGATTCTGCAATTATGCTACCTCATCCTTGCGTAGGCCTATTGTGCAAATGCTGTCATTATGCTCCTAGTAGCGTACAAAACAGTGCATGATATGAGCCACCTACAAAGATGTCATTATAATTGTGTCAATTCAACAGTGTGTTGCTTAAATTTTATAATTATTTGTCTTCACTGAGAAGTAATTTGTGAACCTATTACTAGTCTTTTTGAAGTTAACTTGGTAATTTCTTTGTTATATTAAACACCCACCACTAAAGTTTAGATAATTGTGTATACTTAGTTATAATATTTTTAAATGAGAATCATAGTCTATACCTACTATTTAATAATTGAATAGGTTGCAGGATTTTTTTTCTAATTTCCAATAAATTAAACTAGATACTTAGAAATACTAGAAGAACAAGGAAGTATTGCTTAACCTATGGCATTGTTTGCCAAATGAGGGAATTCTTCATTGTAGTAGGTTTTTTACTGCAGAAAGTCTTACGTGTTTCAGTGGCAAAAGATCAAATTCTAAAATGCTGGGAGAAAAACCACCAAACCCACCTTTTCCCAAGATATGTTGTATATTTAAAGATTGCATTTCAAATACAGGTGTATTTAACTCTGAATGAAACATTCATCTGAGATACTCTCTCATGGGGACTGAATCCAGAACCTCTAGATGAAAAAGAGTTTCTTCAGCTTGAGTTACAGAGGTAGATCTGCCAGTTAATAGGCAGGGGCAGTTTTAGAAATGCTTTATTCACCTACATGTGCTCTTTTGTTAACACGTTGTTTCTACAAAATAGAAATTAACAGAATTATCACCATAGTCACAGTCTACATCTCTCAGCCTATCAAGGAATATGCTGTATTTCTAATCACTTTCGAATGTCAGTGCTCTTCTTGGCAGGAATAGTCAGTATTTCTTTCAGCTAAAAAAGCAGAATAACAGGTTTTTGTGAGAATGGATGTAAAGTATAAAGGGATGAGAATTTGTGATGGGCAACACCAAGCAACTGACAAAGGGTTAGTTTATATTGTAGAGTGACGCACATTTCAGAAACGTCTTTCTGCAGATGTTCACTATCCAGTTTTGCATCTCCATCACAAATGAGATCTAGTAAACTTTGAAATTAACCCTTTCTTCAACATTTGCTCTATAAAATTTAGTTAGAATTTCAGTTTTATGACATATCTGGTTAATTAGTCATTTGAGCAAACAACTATCTGAATATTCAGGCATTCAGAAGCATTTAAATGCCCCCTGAATACAGCAATTTTGGTGTACTAACATCTAATTCAAGTCCAGTTGGAAGAATGATTATGTTTTTATTCCTTCTTTCAAATTATTCCATTCGGCGTCCCGTTGGTCCTCAGTCTTCAGTTCTTCGGTGGTGGGTGCACACCACTGCTTGTCTCCACGTTTTTTTATAGGGTATATTTCGATGAGGAATGCATGCACCGTTTACATGCTGCAGGTGTCGTCTATCACACGACCTTTACATGACCAAATATTATCTCAGAGACTGCAGTTTCCATGAGAACAGTAGCCTCCACATCCTCACATCCTTGTCCTTCAGCCTGTTTCCTCTCTTGAATTGTCCTTATGGACAGAGGAATGTCCTGCTTAGACAGGCCATCTCAGAGACAAAGGGCTTGAGATAAGCAGCCCACAATTCTTGAGATGAATGGCTTGAGAAGTCTCTCACACTTGACAAATTTGTGGGAGAAGACAGCCTGTTTCCTGAAGTTTGCCGCCTAAGGCAAGATAACAATTCAGTCTCTCACAACATCTTTCACTTGATCATGTTGTCCTGTGCAGCCTGACCTTGAAGACTGCCAATGGTGAGGCATCCACAACTTCTCTGTGAAACCTGTTCCGATGTCTCACCACCCTAATCATAAAAACCTTCTCCTTTATGTCCATTCTAAATCTACCCTCTTTCAGTTTAAAATCATTGCCCCTTGTCCTGTCACTACAGACTTTGGTAAAAAAACTCTCTCTATCTTTCTTATAAACCCCCTTCAAGTATTCAGAGGCCACAATAAAGTCTTGTCAGAGCCTTCTCTTCTCCAGGCTGTACAACCCCTGCTCTCTCTGCCTTTCATCAGGGGAGAGGTGTTCCAGCCCTCTGATCACTGTTGTGGCCCTCCCCTGGACCTGCTCTAATAGCTTCGTGTCTTTCTTGTGCTGGGCACCCCAAAGCTGGATGTAGTACTCCAGGCAGTGCAGAGGGGGAGAATCACCTCTCTCAACCTGCTGGCCACACTTCTTCTTATGCAGCCCAGGATGTGATTGGCTTTTTGGGCTGCAAGTGCACATTGCTGGCTCATATTCAGTTTTTCCTCCACCAGTGTCCCCAAGTTGTTCTCCTCAGGGCTGTTCTCGATTAATTCATCCTCCAGTCTATACTATGTGGGATTGCCCCAACTCAGGTGCAGGACCTTGCACTTGGCCCTGTTGAATTTCATGAGGTTCACATGACCCCATCTCTCTAGCCTGTCAGGGTCCCTCTGGATGACATCCATTCCCTCTAACAAACCAACTGCACCACTCAGCTTGGTGTGATCTGCAAACTCGCTGAGAGTGCACTCAAACCCACTATGTCACTAATGAAGATATTGAACAGTATTGGTCCCCATAAAGACCCTTGGGGTACCTCACTCGTTACTGGTTTCCATTTGGGCATTGAGCCATTGATTGTAACTCTTTGGATCCAACCATCTAGCCAATTCCTTATCAGTTGAATAGTCCATCCACCAAATCTATATCTCTCCGATTTAGAGGTAAGAATGTTGTGGGGGACTGTATCAAAGGCCTTACAGAGTTTCAGGTAGATGTCGTCAGTTGGTCTTCCTTTGTTCACTAACGCAGCTGCTCCATTGTAGAAGGCCAGTGGATGAGTCAGGTGCAGCTTGCCGTTGGTGAAGCTATGTTGGCTGTTTCTAATCACCTCCTTGTCTTCCATATGCTTTGACATATCTTCCAAGAGGACCTGTTTCATGATCTTTCTGGGTGCTAACATGAGCCTGACTGGATGGTAGTTCCCAGGGTTGTCGTTTTTACCCTTTTCAAAAATGGGTGTGATTTTCCCCCTTCTGCAGTCACTGAGAACTTCACCTGACTGCTGTGACTTTTAAAAAATTATTGAGTGTGGCTTAGGAACTACATCTGCCAAGTCCCTCAGGACCCCAGCATGAATCTTGTTGGGTCCCATGGACTTGTGTATGTTTGGGTTCCTCAGGTGGTCTCAGACATGATCTTCTCTTAAGATGGGAGGTACTTGGTTTCCCCAGTCCCTACCTGGTGTTCAGGGACTTGAGAGATCTGGAAAGAGTGGTTACCAGTGAAAACTGAGACAAAAACGTACCTCAGAAGTAACTCAGCCTTCTCCATGTTGGCCCTTACTCTTCTCATGTTGTCACTAGTTCTGTTTTATTTCTCAGGAGGGGTACATTTTCTTTAATCTTCATTTCTGACCAATGTACTTGTAGATACCCTTATTATTCTTGACTTTACTTGCCAAAGTCAGGTCCAACTGTGCCTTAGCTTTCCTGATCACATCCCTACACATCTGGGCAACATCCCTGTATTCATCCCAGGATACATGTCCCTGCTTCTACTGCCTGTACATTTCTTTCTTACACTTTGGTTCAACCAGGAGGTCCTTCCTCAGCCATGCTGGTCTCCTGCCTTCCTTGTCTGATTTCTTACACATAGTAATCAAGGGTTCTCATGCTCTAAGATTTTCTTTAAAAGCTGCCCGCTCTGCTCAGCTCCTTTGTCCCTGAGGGCAGTTTCCCAGGGGGTCCCATCCACAAATTCCTTAAAGAACTGAAAGTTCGCTCTCCTAAAATTCAGGGTCTTGACTCTACTTTTCACCTGTCCCTTATCCCTCAAGATCATGAACTCCACCAGGGCATGATCACTGCAGCCCAGCCTTCCAGCAGTCTTGACATCTCTAATTTGTTCATCTGTGTTGATAAGCAACAGGTCCAGTAACACTTCTTTTCTGGTTGGGCTTTCTGTCACCTGGATTAAGAAATTATCTTCAATGTACTCCAGGAGTCTTCTGGACTGCTTACAGCTTGCTGTGCTGCTTTTTCAGCAGATGTCAGGGTGATTGAAATCCCCCGGCAGGATCAGAGTCTGTGAGCATGGTGCTTCCTGTAGTTGAAGAAAGAACTCCTCATCAACATCCTCCTCTTGATCAGGCAGCCTGTAGTAAACATCAACTTCAAGGTTTCCTTTGTTGCCTTAACCTCTAATTTTCTCTAACAAGCTCTCAACCTGTTCATCACTGTTTTTCAAAGATAGCTCAGTGCAATCAATCTATCTATTTTTCTACATGGAAGGGAACACCTCTGCTTTTCCTTCCTTGCCTGTACCTTCTGAACAGTTTATAAGCATTGATTGCAGTGCTCCAGGATTCAGTGATAGCAATTAGATCATAGCTTTCTAGCTGGACAGTGGCTTCCAGCTCTTCGTGTTTGTTACCTATTCTATGTGCATTGATATAGAGTCACTCCCATTAGGCTATTGACCATGTCACGTTTTGAGAGGAACATGCCCTAATTCCTTTGAGGAATTTCAGAGGTGTTTTCCTGTCGGTTCCTAATACATCAGCAGCCCCTGGCTCTTCTCTGTTACTCAAAACTCCATCCCCTTCCCCTGGTAAGTTCAGTTTAAATCTGTCCTTGAAGTCTGTCTGGCTTGTTGACAAAGACCTTCGTGCCCAATTTGATCAGGTGAATGTTGTCAGCTCCCAAAAGATGCAGCTTCTCAAAGGTAGATTGATGATCATAGAAGCTAAAACCTTAAGTATGGCACCAGCCACACAGGCAGGCAGGCACCTGTTCAATGCATCTCCTCCTTCCTGAACCCCTTCCTCTGACTGGGAGGATAGACGAGAATACCATCTGTGCTTCAGATCCTTTTAACATTACTCCGTGGGACATAGAGTCACTTTTGATGGTTCTAAATTGCCTCGTTCCTGTATCATTAGACCTTACGCGGAATAGTAGGAGTGGATGATAATCTGTAGGGTTCACCAGGCTTGGAAGCCTCTCAGATATCACAAATGTTAGCTCCTGGTAGGCAGCAAATGCCTCTAGAGAAATTGTCTGTATGGCTAATGGGTGCTTTGGTGCCTCTCAATTTAATGCACTGCTATTGATTTCTGTAGAGAAATATATCTATGCAGCACTTCATGTGGCCTGACAACTACTGAATATGAAATGACACATCTGGGAACAGATATTAGATGTCTGCCATGCTTTAGAAGTACTTCTGATTTCCATGGATAAATATTCTGTATTACAACACAGTCATGAACCTCAGCAAATATTTTGATGTTCTTTTCCCAACAAGAAAGTACAGTAGTGCTGCCCACAGTGCTGATGAGGTCCTACCAAGAATCCTGCATACAGTCTGGGCACAAACTGTCAAGAGGCTGAGTTTAACTTGTAACATTTGAAAAGAAGTTGATCAGGGTGTAGGGAGGTTTTCTTAAAAGAGATGACTAAAGAAAAGTTTGTTGCCCTTAATTAAATGAAAGGTAAGAAGTGATGGGGTTACTTTCTGTAATCACCTTAGTGGAAGAGAGGGGAAAACTACATAAGAAAATGAACAATATTGTCATAGGAAGAAATTATAGCCATTAATAAATGTGGACTGAGAATTAGAAGTTCATAAATACAAGACTAACAAATTCCAGAATAACATAACAATAAGAATGCTTTTTGTGTACGTAGGAGGAGCACTCTAGTTGCTTTCAGTAGGATCTAATATTTTAGGATTAGATCTGTTGGCTCTTTCCACCCTGTGTTAAAATTCAGACATCCTTTCTCCTTCAGTTGTTGTTTTGCACTTAGGCCCTTTATTGCTCCCTTACTCCTCCTCCTCCTTCTCCGACTAGGTCTACCTAATACATCTTTACTTAATCAGACCATCTAGTCTTTGTCTTTCCACATATGCAGCTGTACTTATCATGTAACCAGTCAGAAGCTTTTTTTTTTAGTCTTTGAGTCAAAAAAATAAAAAAAATGATTTTTTGAGTATAGACCAGTCACAGACCTATTATTGGCTACTTTACATTTTTTTGTTTCACCTCCTCTACTTTCTTACCATCATTTTCTACCTATATACTAAAAAGTTCATCCTGGAACAGAGACTGGAGGTTTGGATTGTGACTGTGCGTGTTAATGCTTTCTGAGATTATTCCATACATATTCTAATTCTGCATTTTATGAGACAGAGAAGGCAGCCACTGACCTGGTATTTCTCTATTCCTTAACTGATCTATATGCTATAGATCAATATTGTTTTCCTCACTTGCTAGAGAGATGAGAAGGAATTAGTTTTGTCAAAAATGTTCAGTGAAAGAAAAAAAGGGTTTAACTGATACTGTGCAATAGCATTAACATGTCTTTAATGGGCACCATCCTCAGTGCAAATACATGTCTTCACTTTGAAAAACTGCTCGGGCTTACTACATAGGGTTGCAAGTTACCTAAATTTTACATAGTGTATTGTTATCTAAAAGGGCATATGTGTTTGAATCATCATATTTATCAGCTGACCAAAATATTTTATTACAATCTGACCTCAAATCCCAAAATTATAGTTTATTTTAAATTTTCATTTAAAAAATTATCAGGACATAAATTAAATGAATACAGTCAGTTGTACAGTCAGTGAATTTAAAATAGTTTTATGAATGGTGGTTGCAATTCATTCTTTATCTGACTATAATTTTACCTCAGAGATCTCCTGAGATTACTTTGTTTGTGTTGTCATGTAAGAAACTTTGTTGAACTGTATTTGATTTCACAAAGAAAATGACAGATATTTTTTCTCTTCAAAGAGAAATGAATACAATTTTCTAGTAGAGTCATCACCAGGTTGCAATATTTCCAGCTGCTAACAGATTAGAGCCAGGCTAGTAAGCTCTATTTTGGTAGGGGTGCTGTTTCAGTTTGAGAGGCAACATTCTTTGCGTGTTTATTTTTCAGTTTCTTCTACTAGCATGTACAGAAAGACAAAATATTAACCTTTAATGTGTTCTGTTTATCATCCTTATTCCCTTCATTAAGATAAAAGGTTCAGAGAATCACATACACTGATGCAGACAGTATGATTCTTCCAATTTGCCTTTACTCTTCTGCTTAGTGACTAAAGTTCTTTTGCTTCAGGACTATGCATTAAACAATCGGTAAGGTGGAGGATGAAAGAAAAAGAAACAAATCAGTGAAGGTATTATTCTTATAAAATCTTCATTCTTAAACAACACATTTCCTGTAGACCATACAGGAGAGATTTTACTCAGTTCCGATAATTTTAATTGTCCATATCTACACTTGAATAAATGCCCTGAAAGTATCTTAATTATGTACCTGTGTCAGAATTTTCCTATCTAACCTCAGACAAAAATCTCTCTTGATTACAATTTTTTCAAAGAAGGTTAGAATTCAAGCGTCATCTTACAAAATTCTTTAAACTTCATTACATTCTTTTTGTTATTTGCAAAAGCTATTGATCTACCTGGAGTATGTTCATTTTCTGGAACAATTGAAAGAGTCAGCTTGTAATGTGACGTTGAGTATCCCATTCATGTTGTTTGTCCTTCACTCTTTCTATGTGAAATGTTTTCCTTTTGTTACTTTTTTTATGTTTAGTTTCAACATTTCAAATATGTTATGCAATAATATTAGTCATTGGATAAGACCACAGAACTGGAGTTTAACATCAAATTCTCAGTGTTTCTCTAATGGCTAGCAGATGACCTTGTGATTTGTTCATGCATAAGTTAATGTAACCTAATCAAGCCCCCAAACAATAACTCTTAGTAATCTTAAGGTATTGACTAAGTGAACAAACCGTTGTACTCACTCAATTCCTCAGTTTCTTGATGACAGAGGTGCTAGGTGACTGTCCTTTGGAACTCACTGGACAATTTTCTTCTTGGATAAAAGAATGAATCTTGTCATTAATTTTTTCACAGTCCTTTACAGTGAAAAGGGTCTTTTTAATCTTCTGGGAAAAGACATGTTCTTTTTCTGAAATGTCAGAAATACTCATCCACTTCATGAAAATCCTTGTTACTTAAGATATCACTTGCAGAAAACTGATGAGCTTTGTGTGCCAATAAGCCCATTTTTATCAGCATTTTCTTTAATAGTGGGAAAAGTTTGATTTATTTTCTATATTGCTACTGCCCTGCATTCAATGTCTATCATCCCACATCCACATTTGAAAGACCAATAAAAATACTCCATGTACACTTATACTACAGGGAAAACTCAGAGCCACCCAGACCATCAAAATAACAAAACCTTGGTTTTCAGCAACTTTCAGAAATCTGTTTGTAATTTCCTAAATGACATATGAACCTTCACTCAGTTGCCTGAATAACAATTTAATATGTCAGTTAGTATGTCAGTTCAGGAAATCCAAAATGGTATCTCTTTTAAACAGATCTGAGAAGCATCTGTGTTTAAGTAAGCAATCAGTCCAACCAGCATACATTCTCACACAGCTCCATAAGATATTTGTCTACTGCAATAAAGTATTCTGTTTTCTGTTATGCATTGCATTACTGGATACATTACTGCATGATTTTGACAAAATGGATTGAGAATCACCTTCTCATTTAGCTAGAGAATCCCATAAAGGGAATTATAATTAAAAAAAAATACATAAATTGTGAGATAATTTACAAGAAAGTAATCCAGTCTAACAAGACTGTAAATACATCATTGTGGAATTTGGGCAAACTATTTTTATTTTCTTTTATTTGAACATAAATATCCAATAACATGGGATCTTTGCAATGGATGTAAAATGTCAGGATTAGAGTCTCATCTTTTTAGTTGTCATCATTCGTCTAGTGACCCAAATATGTCATGTTCTGAACATCTAAACACAGGTCTGAGCTGTGGAGCTTCCAAGAAACAATTTTCTTCAAAGCTTCAGAATGAAAATGGTAGTAAACAGTTTTTAGAACTGTCTATCAAGGCAAAGCTAGACACACAGGAAAGAATATATTAAAAAAGTGGAAATTGAATAAATAAAATCTATAAGAAAGAAAACTTTGAAATAACTTTTCTTTTGCTGAAGGAAAGCTGCCATTTTAAAAAGAAAGTTAAACTGGTTTATGCAACTGATAAAATAATTAGAAAAATTATCAAACAAAGCTTAATCACTGCTCTTTGAGTAATACATTGTCCATGCTCCTTTGTAATGAATTAAAACTTCTTGTGTGTAGAATAGCCCAATAATCACTTGTACCTAACATTGTGCCCCCAATCTGCTGCTGAGCCATGTAACATAAATTGAGAATATTGGATTTCATTATTTTGTCATGATTATTTGCTTAGGAGCAAGAGTTTTTCTTTTTAAACAGACCTTATACCATGTACACAGAATACAGAAGGTCCAAAAAATACCTTTGATTTAGCAGAGTTACAAATTGGGTGGAAACGATGGAATGGAAACAGATACTCGATATGGTACACAGATCTCCATAAATTGCATTAGGCGTTATTATTCACCTGTCCCAGTTCTGATTGTGCTCAAAGGATTATATCAATATTATCATCACCCATATATATATTGACAATAAATTTCATTTGCATAGCAATTTCCACAACAATGTCTTGATCCTTACCCATATAATAAATATCTCTACATATTCTTCCAGACTGCCTTTCTGCTTGGTATACATGCATATAATTAAGGAGGGACGCTGAGAAGACTGAACTTCAGATGTCCCAAACCAAAAAGTGAGTAAAAAGAACTTAAAAAAAAAATAAATTCTAATTTTTGTTTTGTTTTGTTTTAAAACCTTAAATGTTTAATGAATGAAGTTCTGTGTTTTCTCTATCTCATCTTATGATCATAGTATGTCATCTCAAGAAAAGACTGTCATATATGTTTCTTATCCACCTCTGTGTAGATATGGTCTCACAATAATGTAGAATTAATTTTTAGTTTGACAATATTGACTGCAAGCTGATTAAGGATATACCTCAGCAATGTGATGAGACCAACAACTGTCACTTTCTAGAAAAAAAATCAGCTAAAGGTTCATGTATTTTCTATAGTGATGTCATAAGGCATCATTTAAATTACTGACAAGAGACTGAATAATGTTCATTAAATCATTCCCTCCAGATATCACTAGAATTTCAGATTATCCCAAATTACAATTATTTTGGCCAGTCTCAATATACAGTTTTTCAGTGAGGCAGCTGCAATGGTTTTTAAAACTTTCACAGATTTTCTCCAGTTATCTGATGGCAAATGCTCTCAACAGAATCTTAGGTACTGCAAATTTCAGCACAACACAGGATAATCAAAATCCTTTCTCTTCATAACTCTTGCTCAACACTACATTCTCATTCTCATTGCATTTCAATGCAGCTTGCACTGAAAATAACTAATGTTACCCAGAAGTCAACATGTCTTTCATAGTAAATTATAATTAAGTTTTATAAAATATTAATATCAAAAGCACACACACACACAGACACACACACAGCAGTTTATACTTAGAAAGAGAAAAGAAAAAAGCAAAACTCCCCAAACTTTCATTCACTTCAAAGAAAATCTCAAACTCTACTCTGTTTCAGCTAGCATCCTTATCCTTAGCAGGTTCTTACTAGTACAGGTGTGGTGCGTTGACCCTAGCTGGATGTCAGGTGCCCACCAAAGCCACCCTATCATTCCCCCTGCTGAGCTGGACAAGGGAGAGAAAATACAACAAAAGGCTTGTGGGTTGAGAAAAAGACAGGGAGGGATCACTCACCAATTACCATCCCAGGGAAAACCAACTCGACTTGGGGAAATTAGTTTAATTTATTACCAATCTAATTAGAGTACGATAATGAGAAATAAAACCAAATCTTAAAACATCTTCTCCCCACTACTCCCTTCTACCCGGGCTTAACTTTAATCCCAATTTTCTCTCCCTCCTTCCCCGCAGCGGCACAGGGAGACAGGGAATGGGGGTTGAGGTCAGTTCCTCACACCTTGTCTCTGCCACTCCTTCCTCCTCAGGGGGAGGACTCCTCACTCCTCCCCTGCTCCACTGTGGGGTCCCTCCCATGGAAGACAGTCCTTCATGAACTTCTCCAACCTGAGTCCTTCCTGAACTTCTCCAACTTGAGACATTCCCACAGGTTGAAGTTCTTCATGAACTGCTCCAGCTTGGGTCTCCTGCAGGGTCACAAGTCCTACCAGAAAACCTGCTACAGCCTGGGCTCCTCTCTCCGCAGAGCCACAGGTCCTGCCAGGAGCCAGCTCCAGTATGGGCTTCCCAGGGGATCACAGCCTCCTTCGGGCAT
>JAVJGG010000017.1:6985632-7001938 GCA_035590195.1 Aviceda cuculoides | reverse complement strand
CGGGCTGCAGGTGGAGATCTGCTCCCCTGTGGACCTCCCTGGGCTGCAGGGGGACAGCCTGCCTCACCGTGGTCTTCCCTACGGGCTGCAGGGGAATCTCTGCTCTGGTGCCTGGAGCACCTCCTCCCCCTCCTTCTGCACTCACCTGGGGGCCTGCATAGGGGTTTCTCTCACATATTTTCACCCCTCTCTCCAGCTTCAATTTCTGTTGCACAGTGACATTTCCCCCCTTCTTAAATCTGTTCTCCCAGAGGCGCTACCAGTCACTGATGGGCTCAGCCTTGGCCTGTGGTGGATCTGTCAGATCTGGCTGGCATTGGCTCTGTTCGACATGGGGGAAGCTTCTAGCAGCTTCTCACAGAAGCCACCCCTGTAGCCCCCCCCACTACCAAATACACACAAACCCAATACATTCAACCTTTTACCTCTGTGGATCACATATTTAAGAATTATCATTAAAATCCACATTCATCACACAATCTTCACGAATTTCACTCTCATCAACAAAAAAGAATTCCCTACACCAATATCAAAATAACATCATCATAGCACCAAACAAGAGTGGATAATTTACACACAATCCACCCCTTGTCCTTTCAGCACAATAACAACAACCCAAATTTCCCGTGATTATTTTGCTCTTTAACATTGTTCAGTCCATGTTTTGCCTGTTACCTCTCCCAGTTACTATCCTTATCTTGAATTCCTCGTGCCCCACATTGGGCACAAAAAAGGACTGTGGTGGGTTGACCCTGGCTGGACTCCAGGTGCCAACCAGGACACTCTATCACTCCCCTCTTTAGCAGGACAGGGAGGGGAGAAAATACTGTGGAAAAACTAGTGGGTCAAGATAAAGGCAATTTAATAAAGCAAAAGCAAAGGCCACGCATGGAAGCAAAGGAAAACAAAAGATTTATTCTCTAATTCCCATCAGCAGGTGATGTCCAGTCACTTCCTGTGAAGTAGGGCTTCAGTACGCATAGTGGTTTCTCTGGAAGACAAATGTCGTAATAACATATGCCTCCCATCCTCCTCCTTTCTCTTAGCTTTTATTGCTGAGCAGGTGTTATATGGTCTGGACCATCCCTGTGGTCAGTTTGGGTCAGCTCTCTTGGCTGTGTCCCCTCCCAAGATCTCCCCACCACCAGCCTACTGGTGAGAGGGGATGTTGGAGAGACAGCCTTGATGCTGTGCCAGCACTGCTCAACAGCAGCCAAAACACTTTTTTAGCTACCAGTACAGAGCACAGCACTATGAAGGCTGCTATGGGGAGAATTAACTCCATCTCAGCCAGACCCAATACAACAAGATGAAAGTCAGCACAAGTTTTGAAGCTGAAACTACAAAATCAAATGTCTCAAATATGTTACCTGCAAAGGCAGAAGGAAGTAAAACAGCAAATTCTAAGCATCAGCAAACTAAAAGTTGACATATAATCAATATACAAAAAACAATTAAATTGTTTCCAGAACTGCGCCTAGCTAACACCCTTTATTCTTCTCTATATATTATGCATATTTTAGTTTCCCTTATTTTAGGAAAAAATACTGAAAACACACCAAAACTAAATGAATAAAATGAATACTGTACTGTGATTTCAGTATTGCAAGTCTTAGAAATTTTTCTTTATTTTTCCTAGACTTTTCTTTTGTATGATTTCTTTTTGCTTTATTTTTATAATATTGGGCAAATCACTTTAACATATTGCTTGAGGTTCCCTGTAAAAATAATGAGAAACGTGTTAAAAGTTGCAACTTAGTAAAAATTATTATGGAGGTTATTTAACACCTGAATTTGTTTAGAAGAAAAAAAAAAAAGAAAAAAAAAAAGATGCTGTGTAGTTTCCTTTCTATGTATATTTTCATATACACAGAAATGTTGGTTCTAATTAGTAAGAAGTTTCTACCCTGTGAGGTAAAAGCACATTAGGAATGAGATGACAAACAAGATTCCAACAAAGTAGTTCTACCAGGCCCATACAGCTAAGTCTGTGCAGTGTTCCTGGATCAACAGCTTTGGAGAGCCGGGACAAATACTTGAATACCCTGAGACAGAGGCAGGCAAGTCTAGGCTCACTTGCTAGCTCAGTATCAGTGCCTGTAGCAGAGCTCATATAAAGTGAGAAGGAGGCAATAGGATCCCTGATGAAAGGGCAAGAACTATGCAGCCAGACTTCATGAAGCATGGGACACTGTCTTTAAAAATGTTGGGAGACACTGTGGGTAAGATTCAAATTAAAATGACAGTGCAAATGGAACATAAACAAACTTAAATTACAGTAAACTGTGATTTTAGCTTAAGCTAATTGCATAACACTGGGATTGCTTGAATGCAGACTTTTTAGTACATACAGCATTGGTCTAGGATGGGAAATGCAGCCCCCCAAATTGGCTGAAGAAATTTGGATCCACTTATGATTCCAAACCACAAGATTGCTATTTATTTTGGGAGGAGAATAATTTCTGCTCTTTTTACTGAAGCTGTATACATGGATACAAGAATCTTCTGGCCAGGAGGAGAGCAAGGAAGATGAAGCAGGACCAAAAATATGTTCCTGTGTAATAATGAACTATCCATTTTATTAAAAAAATTCACTCGGGGTTGGGGGAAAGTGGGTGGAGGGGCATCACAAAGAATGCTCAAGGACATATCCCATGTTTTTTCCTTTTCATTTGCATCTCTGTAGATCTCTGAAAGTATGTCCACATGAAGTAACAGAAAATTGAAGTAATGTAAAGTTACCTTGCTCATACGATTATTTCCAAGCTAGTTTCATTCAGCTTTAACTCAGCTGTGTTTGCATAGTACTCTGATATATCGTATTGATAAGAACTGGGGCCTCCTGTCTCCGGGTAGCAGGACCTTGCTCCTCCAAGGCTGGGGACCTGGGCTTTTATTCCAGTCTTTCTAACCATTGATCTTTTATCAAGTCCTTTAAAGGCTGACATTCAGTGAAATGTTTCTCTTTTGCAAATTATATTTGGAGACAATATCTATGTCAATCAATGTTTATGAAAGGCCTTTCCATTGTGAATATGGAAGAACTTAAGTTTGCACTCTCATTAGTGTTCTCAATGCTACCTTCCAGTGTAAGTATATTAGTATCTTCACCACTGTTACCAAATTAGGCCAGACCAAACTCACTGTATTTATATGACCACATTCAGTCTTTCTGTACAACCCAGAAAGTCCAGCTGGGAAAGGATGGTGTAATAAAGGGAAGAAATCAAATCATATTTAAATTTAATAGAATATTTCAGATTAAGTTTACATTCTCTGCCATAACAATGAAGATAATGACTAATGGTTACACTATCTCAGGATGTTTCCTCTCTGATGTTTCATGCTGTTTGTTTTAAGGATTGGAATTAGATTTAGAATTCAATAAATCCATTTACTGCATTGCTTAGTATTACTTCAACTCAGATTTTTCCACAAGCCCATAGCAATTGACCATATCTACGTTTATCAATTTCCATTCTCTTCTAGGTTCTGAACAAAATTGGAACAGGTACCAGAAGCAGCATTAAAAAAAACTGGTCCCCATAAATTGTCTTCCTTATCAAGCAAAAATAATTCAACTAATATGGTGCTGAAGTTAATACAAGAAGTCGTGGAGCATCTTGGTAAAGCTGGACTTCAGTTCCATTTTTTTTTTTCCCTCTGCTGACTATGTAAGTATTTCCCTCTAGTGGGTCTTTTTCCATGAGATGCTACAGCTGCATCATGTCTAACTAGAAATAATTACTGAGACGAGAAGATTGCACTGAAAAACTGGGTCAGAAATGAGATGCCTGCAAATATGGTCACACTTGGATTTCTACACATTGGTTATATAACTGAAACGTTTTGGGGAAGATTTGCAGAGAAACTGGAAGAAACTACTTCAGGCAGGGGCTGAAAACCCAGCTGTAGGAAAGATAAAAATGCCAAATATCTGCAATTTAATCTTGTCTCTAACTATGAGAAACTTAACCTGGTGTTGGTGAGGGATCTATCCAACCCCCAAAATTGGGCTTGATAAATGATGCATGCAAATATCCTTCTAAGCACATGTGTGTGCATACACATGCAGAGCCATGTAGAGAAGATTTTCTGGGAAAGGGAGGTTTTGATCACTTACAAGAGTGTGGAAAGGAAAATAGCAGAGATTGTTCATTATACAAGAGAACACATATTGTATGAACCACATACTCCAAGACAGGTGCTCAGCTGTAGGACAAATAGACTTCTACAACAGGATTGTATAAGATGGAACAAGGGCAATATTTAATGGTTTCAGGATTTGATTGCTGAACTCATTTGCAGTGATATAGAAGTGATTTCCTGTGATGTTGGTCCTTTGAGCTTTCCCTATCCACTACAAATTAAGGCTCAACAAATTTCAGTTCTTAGGAATATGGCTACCCTCTGTCATTCACCCTGTTTTCCTTCCACTTCCATTCATAACAAAAAAGTAAAACGTCTTTCCAGAGACACTCAGTCACCAGGTGAGTTTTCACCCAATGCCTTTTACACCAAAATCAGCATGCAAATTTGCTTGGGCACACAAACACACAGTTGAAGACATATATAAAATAAACCAGCTAGCACAGTTACTTAATATTAGTCAGAAAGCTTCTCAGCTTCAGTTAGGGGAATTTTATACTGTATTGTGCATTGTAAAACATTTATTATTTCACATCCAAAAGGCACAAAAAGCAGACTATTTTGTAAATTTTAAACAAATTGCGTAAAGTACATACTGAGAATGTGGTTTACACACTACTGGATAATGAAGAAAATCTGGTTATTAGTACATAACAACTTCATAGTAAGGATGAAAGTATATCAGTGTTTAATGAGAAATTGCTGTTATAACCTGTGTTTTTACTGATGCTTCTCACAGTTAAGCAACAGGGCATCAAGTACACTGCTAAGTGATGTGTGAAGGGCCACAGCCTTATGGCATTGGCCTCATTTAAAGACTGGGTGATCAATTTCAAATCCCAATGGTTCATGCATACATCGTAAGTCAGGAATTGCTGTGCTCCAGTATTATATTACAACCTTAAAGAATAAAATCAAATGTAGTTTTGAAAAGAGATCACACATGCTTTGCAATATAAATAAAATAAAGCACTTCTGATTTGACAGAAAAGCACGTTTGAACTAAACAAACCTAGAATTAGATGCATAGAGTACAGGTTTACCTTAGCATTTTTCCTTTGCATGGTAAATAATTGAGTGGCAACAAAACCTCAGAATTTTAGAGCTGCTGATAATTAAAAACCAGTTGGTCTCAATTTTGCAGTAAGACAAAGTTTTGTGGTGAATTTTCCTAGGATTTTCAAAAATAAAAATTTAGAATCACAGAAAATTAAACAATGCAGGTCCATCTTTGCTCAGCTTTTGGCATCGCATTTGTTAAGTATCTGATGTCCAGTAAGCATTTTTAAGTCTCAGTTTATTTAGCCATATGCCAGTAAAACATATATCATAATGCATTAATTAATTAATTAATTACATTAAGGGACCTGGAGCTGTAAAGAATTTAGTAATTCATGTATAAGTACTTTTTTGATGGAAGGCTTAGGTAAAAACAGAAGAGAAAGGGAAAATTAATATAGTATATATTTCAGATCAGAAGTAGCAGATATAACTTACAGAAGCCATAAAAAACTCATGCTCTGTACATCATGTTCTAGGAATGGTGTGAGTTTTTTTCAATTGCTGTATCAATATTTGCAGTAGAACACCTTGGAAATGGGTTAACATCTGTCACTCACCCTTGTTTTATTTAGAGACTGGTCTTAAGCCAGTCCTAAAAATTTATGTCTTTCATAAGACCCATCAGTTTTAACTACCTCTTGCAGTGATTCATGAAATGCTTGCTTTCTGCTATTCTTTTACGGAATAAAATGATTTTGACATACTGCTTGTTTACTCTGCATCTTTCCTCAATGTAATTCCTGTATGAATTACAGATAGGTAAATCCTGGAAAACATACTGCTGGATTTAGTCCACTATATTGAATAAATGGACACATGTTACATTTGAGAAAGCAGAGTAGTTCTGACGTAAATTTCTAGACTTGGCACTGGGAATAGGACTGTACAGGCAAGAAGTGAATCACATATTCATCTTTCTCACTGAACAGCAGGAAAGAAGTATGTCACAGGAATAATACCAGCAGCTGCTTGAGACTCTTAAATTATAAGTGGGAAAATAAAAACCTGCAGAATGCTAATTGCTTCCAAAATCTTGTTTAAAACAGTAAGAATATCAACTTTTTCAATCTAACCACGCCAGCTGAGCTACAGTTGTTCTGAATAGGTCAGTTGTGAAAGTTTCAGGAAGCAAATTTATAACAGCAAACAAAAAAAGGGAGGTTATAATCAAATATAATTTGATTATAGTCCGTTTGAAGACATATTTCAATGTTTTGATGCATCTTGCATTAAGATTTATAGGGCAATGCCACTTAAAAAAATCCAGCTAAATGAATGGTTTCTGGCTGACCCCCTTCTTTCCCCCCATATTCAAAGTAGCTTGATCTTGCATAAGTTTTGTGACATTCAGGAGATGCTGCATCAAATTCAGTTGAGACAAAAGACTGATTCAGTAAGCTATGCCTGTTTTTTTCATATTTGAAGTTGGATCTGAGCTTTGAGAAAAAGCAATAGTTTGTTCATATTTTTAGATCTGTATGAAGTGCTGTACCATAAGGAAAGCTTAAAGAACCTGTATCTACATAAGTAGTGTAATTAAATATGTTCTGATAAGTATTTCTGAAATGGCGTCTTTGGATTTATAATGCTAATCAATGTAAAAGTTTACATTAAAGCAATTTTGCTAAAGTACCAAATCCCATATTTACCTAATCTACTATTTAAACTTTGCACAAATAACTAGAATCTACTACTTAATTATCATTGTGCTATTCTCCATCTTAGCTGTCCTACTTTAAAGCTTTAATATTTTCTATACAAAAATGAAGTTGACCCTTTTTAATAAGCTTCTTTTCAAAGATCAAATATATCTGTAATATTTTCTCAATTTCTCTGATTCTGCTACCTGTGCTTAAGTATGTATGAATACGAAATTCTCTTTATTTTAAATTTACTTTGACACCTTTTGATACCTTTATAATTTCCCTTTTGACTCTGATGGCACAGAAAAGTAGCTATAATCTTAGATTATTTTAAGGACTGTCTACTAGTTTAGTCTCATTTTACATAGAGGTCATCAACTCCAATTATCCATACTTAATATAGTTTAACTCATTCCAAGCTCTCTTTTGTAATGAACTAAATAATTCCTTCAAAAAGAGAAGCGAGGTATGGAATATGGGATAGTGTACACAATAGTGCTACTGTCCCATCACACATTATCACCTTCTCTTGCAACACACCCATCTTGTGGATCCTTTGAGGATGCTTCAGAGACAGCTTTCTAGGATCCAGGCTTTACTGGGGTGGGCAGCAGCACCATGAAGCAACTGGATCCCGGGAAAAGCAAAGCAGAGGTTGAAGATCTATGCCATGTGTGCCTCTTTTCTGACATTTGATGAAGTGTGGATGAGGCAGTTGAGCCAGGGTATTTGTAAAGAGCTGAAGTGCAAAGAGTTCTGGGAGAGCTGTCATGCTGTGATGTATTCCTGCTGGTAAGCAGGATGGATATAACTCATTTGCCCCAACAGACTCAAAGCTTTCCCAGAACAGAGATGGACCTATCTGGTCCCAGAAATGCAGATTACTTTCAGGTCACCTTCTGAAAGATACAGAAGTGTAGCCTTAAAAAACAAACAAGCAAAACATCCCAAATCTTGCAGATTTCCTCCTACCCCTTCCCAAGGACAGATTTTTAACCTGCTTGATGTACAAAGCCATGTGCAGCAGTTGTGGTAGAGATGTTGAATGCCATCTGGGAAATTTATTGCACAAAGCTTATTGATTTCTGCAGACAAAACTCTTGAAATATCTTAGTCTCTACAAATCATACTGGCCCTGGGACTTTCTGCCTTTAGGTTATAGTGCCATGCAATCTAAAAATCCCACTCCTGTTTAGGGGAAGTTCTGCAACAAAACACATTCATTCAATTGGGAGTTAACAGAGGTAATTTTAAATCCCTTAACTGACATGAAACTGTTCCTGATTTATACCAGCACAAATGAAATGAGACTTATCCAGCAGAGAAGTAAGGAAGATACTAAAAGGAGGAAAAAGTCCAGCCATGAGAACTACCTGACAACTGTGTGGAAAAATAACCTGCCACTGAGTCTAGATGGTATAGGTGGAAAGAGAAGCTTTCCTGTGTGCTTGGAAAGAGCATATTCTGTCCTCTCAATCTTGCTCTGATCTATCAATTTCATAAGTTTTGTGTCCTCACTTGTTCTGAAGGTATTACATGCTAAATATATGTCCACAAAAATCCAAATCATTATAAAGAGATTTTTTTAAAAAAAATCCATCACTGTTTATCTCTTAGTCACAGGTCACCCATTTTCATGTTTTTTTATCCATATTGTTATAACACTACATTGAACAAAATCAATTAATGGTGGTAAAGTGAAAAATTATATAGTAATAGTACTGATAATATAGGGCCCTAACCTATAAGAAGAACTCTCTTAAAAAAGGATAAAGTCTTTTCTTTGTACAAATGACATAACTGTAGATTTCAACTTCTGTGTTTAAACCCATCTGAACGGAACATGAGAGTGTACAGCAACAAATATGACACACGTGGATTTTCTGCAGTTTCCCACTATGCACTGACAAGGTTTGAGGGCAAAACTGGCAGATGGCAGGGGACAAGTGAAGATCTCTTTGTGAAATGGAAAGAATTGGAAAAAATGAGAGTATTTATTTGCTTTTGCCATATTATTCATAAAATAATGTTTTATCTTCATCAGAACATCTGTGAGTTAGGAATATACTGTTACAAGAGAAGCCAAATGAGTTCCCCAAATACTGAATAAAATTATGTCTCTCTCAGTGAAATATTCCTCAGTGGGTATAAGAAGTCCTTCAGGAACTCATCTTTGCCACTTGCACAATACCTTTGAGTCTTTATATTGACCTGCAGGAGCACTAGAAACAGATTTATTTAAATGCATAAGTACTGATTCATCATATAAAGAGGGTTTAATAATAAATATTATGGTATACAAAAACACCTTGCAAAGATCTTTTATGTCAAACAGCAGATGGCAAGCTTGCTACATCCAACTTTCAGAAAGTGTTTTGCTAGCATTTACAATACAACTGTTATATTGTATTATTATTTCTGATATCTATAAGTTCATAATATTTAATTTGTTGTATAAATGATTTGTGTATAAGATGCTCTATATAGATATCTTTCAAAAATTCTGAAGATATAAATTATAATTAATATTATATATGCTTTCTTCTCTCAGCTAGTTTTTATCTTAAATGGCTACATGCTTTAAATCTTTAAGGTTTTTATTTTTATTTGCAAAAATACCTACTTTATTAATGTTAGTGTTTTCTTAGTGTTTGCATAGTATCTGTATTTCAGCATTTGTCTTTCTATCAGAAGCTTTGCCCACAGCTCTTTATAGGGATTGCAACACACAGCTAATAATCAGGATTACCTTTAATACTTATAAATGTAAACAACAAAATAGGAATAGGAATATGTTTGGTTTACTATATATCTGCAATTATTCTTTGGTGTTCTGGGCATCTGTCTTATCTAATAGCATACTAATTATATTTTTATAGTCAGGGATTGTTAGGTAGAAGTAATGTGGCTAAAGGGAGAAAAGTAAGTAAATAAAGTAAATAATATGAACAGAAGAGAGGCAAGGAGAATTAAATTCGTAAAGAAATTAATAAACAGGATTAAAGGAGATGATAGTCAGACTGAGAAATCACAAGTTTTAATTGTCTGGGGCCAAATTGCACATCAAATTGGTTCTTTCCATACTCTTCAGTAGTTAGTTGTTTGCTGTCTTGAATATTCCAGAATGAGCATGAGGAATCTGTATTGACTGTAAGTAGTGGAAATTGTTCCCTAACATTAGCAGGAAGTTGTTGCAAGACTGGCACTGAAGTTCATTAACACAGGTTTAGGAAAACAGCTACACATTATTACTACCTGGCTTTGGGACTTCATGTAGCTCTGCAGGAGGAAACTAAACTGTATTTTTTTGGACTGGGGGGGGATTTGTTTGTTTGCTTTATGTGTATGTGTGTCTGTTTGTTTTTTTAATAGAGAAATCTCAAAAATATTTAACATGAATAATTAAACACAATTGCTTTAAGGTGATAAGAAAATACAGTAAAAGAAATGTTACTTGCAATAATCGTATAATCTAAGTCATAAAGGCTTCTTTCAGGTACATATTATGTGCAGGGGTGGAGAACAGAAAACAGTATGGAAGTTAAGGGCTAAACATCTCAATGGCCATAGAAGGGAGAGTGGGGTTTCTGCTGTTTTTCTTGTTATGTCCTGCAATCCTCCTCACGGATTTGGTGGTAGGGATAACTGAGCCTAAAGGGGAGACTAAATCATTCTAACAAGCTTATTTACAAGCAACAGACATGGTTCACAAAAGTTTTTTGAAACCATGACAGACACTTGTTTGCATTGAAAATATGGGATGAATTTCAATATATCATGTTGATTCTTTGGTTGAAGTAATTTCAAGCTGCTAACTATATTGTTGCCAAACTGATTGCATTCTCACTCTTTCACTACAAGGTGCCTCTGCTAGCCCATCTTTTGTTGTTAACGCAGTCTGAGACCATGGAATCTCTATTTTTTTATAGGTACCTCAACAAAGAGATGGGCATCAACGACACATCTAATCTATGTGCTCAATAAATGGGCAAACACAGAATAATACTTTTCATTATAGTATGAAATACTTTTATTATGGTATAAATATTCAGTGAACTGAAAAATAGGAAAGTACAGGGAAAACAGAATAATATACAGACACACATGCAAACAAGTTTGAAATTCCATGAGGTTTGAACATAAAAAAGAGTTCACAATAAGATCTCCAAGTTATAGCTTGTTAATATGCCTTCAAGAAGACCACAGTAGGTCTGAAACTTTTTTTTTTTCCCCCCAAGTGTGCTCTTTTCCAGTGTAGCATAAAATAAACTTCCATGGTATTGCAGCTGTACTACAGCACTAATCAGTATATCAGAGAGAAATTGTCACTTCTACTGCAGAGATGGAAATAGAATAATAGCCTTAGTGACCTTTTGTGGGTCTTGTTACTTTCTATTCTTCTCCAAAGCAACAGGAGTATCTATTCTGGCTTTATTTTACATAAACCAAATAAAAAACAGAAAGACTTTAATTTCCTATCAATATATATTCCACTGTATGAAATGTGCAAAAATAATGTTTAACAATAATCTATTTTATATCCTTTTTTTTTGCTTATGAAATGCAAACACTTAAAAGTGAAATTCCGTACCTGATACATAAACAATTTGCAAAAACCACAAATGTTTTCTGTCAAAGCCTTCTGTTAAACATAAATAATATTTCATATAAAGGTCGTAACTATCATGATATGGTTTTGGAAAATTAAAAAAACCCAAACTGATCTTTTCTTAGAAGGGTATTATATAAAATAAGCATATTTGTTCACATATACACACAAACACATACAGCTTCTAAGATGAAAATTTTAGATGTTTAATTCTATTTAGTTTTTCCATGCCCTAGTATATGTAAGGTCTGCTGTGGACAAATCACTGATTACTTTATATTTGTTTACCTCCAGTAATTTCTGTGTAGTTTCAGAGTTCTTCTGACCCATGCTAATAAATGAAAGCTATATCACATAATACAATTAGGCAAGACTGGGAAATGTTTCATAGGATACATTTAGGAAAAATAATAATTTTCAGATATATTTTTGAATTTTAGTTGCTATGGTAACAACACATTTCTTCTTTGCTGTACTTTGCTTTACCATATACTCAGAGCTCTATGTGACAAAACAACAATTTTACAGTCTACAATTTAGTCCCAAGAAAAAGATTTTCCCCCTCTGGGAGAACATGATTAGACTGGAGCTTACAGAGCTTCTGAAAGTTTGGGGTCTGTCAGCATTTCTGACTTAATTTCAGGGGTTTATGACCTACTTATAAAACTTCTTTATGGAAGGAAGCTTAGCACAGTTGTCTCCTTCTGGAAACATTCTTTAGTGTTTTTAATCAAAATTTTTAAAATCCATTTCACAGCTTAATTTATAGGCAAATTAAAAAACAGTCGACTACAGTAGTGACTTCTGCTATCAGTTGTGCTAGCTTGTAACTTCATATTTGTGTGTGTGTGAATGAGATAGAAAGCTGATGGAGTGAACAAGAAGCACAGCATCAGTAAAATGAAGGAATTTATGTAACTGAGCTGGTAAAAACTGAGTAATTTCCTCTAAGCCTTACAAATTTTTTCAAATCTTTGGGTACATGTTATTACACACCTGCCTATTTGGGTAACAATGTCAGCAGTACATACTAATACATAAAATATATATTATATTAAGCTGTAAGAGTTTAAGATTTGTTTCCAAAAGCAAATCAAGACATTTAACTCTTTCACAAGTAATTAGGGTCTAGATTCTCATTGAAATTATTAGGGGTTTAGTGCTAAAATTTATATGAATATTTGGGCTGAAGATACATATAAATGCTTAATAATACACACAAAGGTTCAGAATGTCCATTGACACCTATTACAACCTGTATTCTCATCTGGTTTGGTGCTTCTGAAATTTTAACCAGATGTCTATTACATCATCAAGGGTAGAGATCTCTTCTGAATTCATTCCAACAGGTCAACCAATAGTACACAACGTGATGTCTGAAAGTTTTTAGCAGGAATATATTGTTTAAATCAAGGAAATCAAGCTAGATAAACTATGCTCTGGGAGCTTTCCAAAGCTAACATGATATTTCCAAGTTTGAAACACAAGCATGCATGCTGCTGCATGATCAGCTGGATTCCTTTGGGAGCAGCCCAAAAATTTGGGCAGAGATGAGCAACAGGTTGCCACAGGTGGTGGGTTTCCTAAAGTAGTAAAAGTTATCTAACTACAATGTGAGCATATCTTAGGTTCTTAAATCACTTCTAAGCCCTGGAAAATACACTTTCCATTCTCAACTCTTACTTTCTTTGTAAAGTGAAAAGATATGCTTACAGAAACAGACTTAAACTGGTGGTTAAGTAATCAATTTAAGAATGATCTGATTAAGAGATTAAGTGTTTTTGAAGAAAACCTCAGGGCCTACAAAAAGTCAGCTCATATAACACAGATTTCTTGCTACAGAAACTTCTTTACTAACAGTGAGAATTCAAAAGGGAGAAAGACTTCTTCTATAGCTTGTTTTGCACAGTATCTGGGTATTAGGGAAAATCTTTTTCTATACACAGCTAAATGCAAAGCAATTTCTGGCTGACAAGACTTTACACAACCTTACTTCTATAAACTGAAGGTAGAATATAATCTCTACCTCTAAAATCTGGGCTACAGAGTCTTCTGTCCTGTCAGGGGTGGGAAAAAAACAAAAAAGCAAGAGTCTGAATAATACAGCATCTCCAGCGATTACCACGTTTGAGTAGATATTTAATTACACCTGTTGAGGGTTCATACCCCTCAAGAGTGGCAAAGACTGACAGAAAAAAAGTCGTGACATTAGTCAGAGATGGAAGCACAAGATCAGTCAGGGCTGTATATCCTCACAGCTGCACAAGATAACTCAATGAGTCCTTGTGAGCGACTGGACGGAGTTAATGCCTCAAACCCCCAGACAGAGACCAGGGCTGGCTTTTGCAGACTGGGGCTGGCTTTTGCGGTTGAGGGGAGGAAGAGAACTTGCTTGCAAGGCTGCATAGCAACACCACATGGGAGGGACTGAAAGAGTTAATGCCTTAAATATAGTGGCAGGGCAAATTCTGCAGAACATGAACCTGCCTAAGGAGGAACCGCAGGCCAGGACTCGGAGGCCAGGCTGGCCAGAGGACGCCCAGTTCCCTGTTCTGATGTACTGAGTGGGGCAGCTCCCCAGGGATGGCCACAGATCAGACAAGGGTCGTGCCTGCAGGGAGGGAGAAGCAACTCCCCAAACTGCCCCCAAGCCCACCAACCCATTTCCTGAAGGGTCTGAAAGCACAAACCATGCATGACACCTAATTAGCCTGGCTGGAGCCAGGACCGGTGAAATCTTTCTCTTTTTCCTTCTCTTTTTTCCATAATCCCTACACCTCATCCGTTTTGATGTAAAACTGCTGACCAAGTCTGGGCCTAGGCGTGGATCGAGCCGCCCCTGGGCTCCTCTCTGAGAAGGAGTCTAGAAAGCAAAGGGGTCAGCTCTGAACCTCCTGACCCTGAAACGGGAGGGCTCACCTTATTGTCTTCCCTGAATTGATGTATATGTGGTTATGGGTTACTGAGGTAGTTTCATACCAATTCCGGTTGTGGGAGACCCTGCCACCTACTGTTACCGCCTCCCAAGTTCAGGCTGTTTCTGCCATAAATAAAAAGTTTAATTGATCATTTGGTGTCTTTTCACCTTAATTTAACCCAAGGGAATTCTGAACTCACCATGACCTCTCCCTGGTCTGTCCAGCCCGGGTTGTGACAGTCCTTTACCTGGATCATGGCTCCTAGGCACAATAATAGCACAAATAGTAACTTGTGCTCAGATGTATTAAGCATATGTATAGTAAAAAAAAAAAGGTAAAAGCCAGCAAATTGAAAATTTTGTAACAGGAATTATTCAGTGTGACATTCCTGCTATCTGTCTCATTGAAATGTTGTGTTTTCAATGAGGTTTTAGAGTTTGTACTTCAGTGAAGTGAAAGGGATGTAGGGGATATGAGTTTCCTGCTTTGCTACTGTTGTTTGAATAGGAGGCTATTCATTAGTGCTTTACTAATGGTTGTGATGGCTGTGTCTTTGCAGTGGAAAAGGTCATCCTATTAAAAAACCAGCAGGCACAGCATTTTCTGAACAGTGTTACACACAGCCAAATCCACCATCAGACGACTCACCAATTTTTCCACCTGCTGTTTTCTTCTTTTTTTATGAAATCCTGATTTTTTTGCATTATTGTGGTAGAAGTTTCAACCAGATGTTTACAAACTCTACAACCTTGTTCCTGTTGAGACCCCCTGATCAGATCAGTAGAGGGAGCATGCAGGAATTTCACAATAAACCTTTGATCTCAGTGCTGACGGACACTATGAGCTGCTTAAGAAGATTTTTAATGGATGCAAGTGTTGCTTGGTTAGCACAGTTTCAAGCATCCTTGGGCTCCTTTGATGTCAAGGAAGAGATGGGGTCAAGTCTCAGTAATGTGCCTCTAGCTTTGATTAAAGATCTGCGGAGACAACTTCATCTGATATAGCTCAGGAAACCTCTGAGATCCAAACACTCACAGGAGAGAGGAGGGCACGAAACTGCTTCTTCCCCATCTTCATGAATAATACAGGTTTCATTCTTCCTAACCCTACTCCCACATGAAGGCCATCACAAGCTAGTTCTTGGAAAGCCCCATGATACGTATAGAATATCAGCAATTAAATGCCATTTAAGTTATGTGGACACCTTCCTGATTCAATGTTTCTCTTTATTCCTTTCTTACAGTTTTTTTTTTTCTCTAGTTTGAATAAGAAATGGGATTTACAATAGGAAGAGAACTGTAGAAAAAAACACTAGGCTAGTCACAGAAAATCAAAGGCAGAAAGGAGAATATTTTACCTCGTTCCCATAAGACAGCTTAGTTATTGACAGTTCCCTTAAGGCAATGTTCTGGTCTGGAATGTGACTGTAAAACCAACATCTTGGGGTTCTCTCTCAGTGACTTCAGTCTTTTAGCATCACATTTGATCAGCTTTCATTTTTCTTTTTTTTTTTTTCCTCCTTGTGAATGCCATTTTCAAGAACTAAATGACCCTTATGCTTCCAGAGACAATTTAAGGTTTTACCTGGTCACAGATTAACAGCAACAGTGGAAATTTTGCAGTCCAAAGGATAGTCTTGATTACAGTAGGGCAGTCTCACTAGAGGCTGATATCAACAGCTAGGCAGTATAAATGTACATGAGGTCACCATTTAGCCTGGAGGATCTTGAACCCTAGTGTAACAATCCAATGGCGTAAATCAGAAATCATCAAATAATATTACACTGTTAGAAAACTTCAGTAAGCAGAGATTCTAGTCTTATATGCCTGACACGTGGTATAAGGACTAGGCTATTCCCATGTGCCGCAAGTCGAACCGCCGAGGAAAACGACCGGCTTGGCTTAACAGGGAACTTTTGCTAGGA